>CM057342.1:221707183-222907183 GCA_030015575.1 Agapanthus africanus
GCAACGAAATACACTTGTTATTGATATGAAATACGAATTAATGCTATAATATTGTATAATGATAATACTTGCTAAATATTAAAATGCATGTACTATAAATAATTATATAAATATTGGTATAACCAAAGTAGCATGTTGCAAGTTTAGAAACTTGCCTCGGGAACAACGGTTGATGTACATGTGACGACGTCAATAGGTTGATCGACTATTATTACACAGAGAATCAAAGAGACAATGGCATCAACAGTGATGAAGGTGTAGAGTAGCTTGGCGCGACACGATACGGTGCCGGGTATTGCAGTGACACATGGCTGATGCGAAGATAGCACGCAAGTGGGCACGAGCATGGTATAGCAGCAGGGCATGAAGCGGGCATGGTGCATGGTAGCACGGTCTGGGTATGGTGGTGACATGGTGATGGCATGGTGGTGGCACGGTTTAGGTATGGTATTGACATGGTGATGGCATGGTGGTAGCATGGTGGTGATCGGCTAGGGTTCAACAGCAACGTTGGAGACGATGGCAGGAGGTGGCGAGGGATCTCGGTTGGTGTTGCAGGTGATGGAGTCAGGGTTAAGTGCTCGGCGAAGGAACAAAAGATGGGTCGAAGGTGGTTTGGGCTTTGATGGAGATAGGGCTTGGGTGCTTGGTTGAAGTCGAGTACTCGAGTGCTTTGGAGAACGAGGGGAAGGAGTTGGGGTTGAGATGATTGGGTTTTGACAGAGGAAGAGGGAGATGATGGCGGTGATGGGTTGGCCGGCGGTGAGGGCTCGCAGACGAAGAAGAAGGTGCAAGGCCGTTAGCGAGGTTCAGAGGTGTTGGGCGATGACGACGAGATGAAGAGATGTAAGTGTCGAGATTGGGATGAAAGTGGTCGGAGACGAGTCGAGGAAGGCGATGGTAGCCTTGGGCACGAGCTCGAGTGTGAAGAAGAAGAAGAAGATGATGATGATGATGCCGGTGGTGGTGGTGTTCAGGGTTCAAGCGAGGACAGAGAGGGAGAAGGTGATGAGGGTGGTGGTGGTGGTGGTCGGGTTCAAGCGGCGAGGTCGACGATGAAGAGGAGGTAGGTTTTCGGTTGTAGAGTCGGGGCTCGGATGAGATCTCGGGGTTGAGGGAGGAGGTGATGATGAGGGTGGTGCGGTTGAGGAGGTGAGGGGGTGATGACGACGGCGAGGAAGGAAGAGGGCGGCGACGAGGCTTCGAAGGTGTGGGTTATGGCTCAGGAACGAGAGGAGAGAGAGGGAGAGTATTATATATATATATATATATATATATATATAGGGTTTTACAGATAATATCAAATCTCAACCAAACTTCACTAGAATCTCGTCAAAAATATATTATAGAGAATAATACACATACGTAAAATTTTAAACCATAATGTAAGAATAGAATTTTAAATACACATACCCCTTAAAAGATTTAAATAAATATATTTAAGTTTTAATAAATATTTGGTTATCTGATATTTTGGGATTTGAACATAATAGATAAAAACGAAATAATATATGGGGTGATAAGCCATGCAAAATAAGTTAGCAAAATATTATTTATTCATATCTTATGACTACAAATAGATATATAAGGATATAAATATATATAATGTATGTATTATACTAGATTCATGTAGATACATTTTACTGGTAAATATCAGATATAATGTTGCACCATATTAGGTTCTAACCTGCGGGTCGAGTCGGGAAACCACTACTATTTGAAACACTCGCAACCCGGATAAATAAACAAATGATTTATAAGCAAAACTTAAAAATATCAATGTTCTCCGCCGAAAGAAGCGAACGGGACGTTAAGACGTCTAGCCTAAACTTTGGAGGCAGATGCTATTTGGTTTTTATCTGTCTACCTCTCCGAAAATGCTAAGTTGATTTATGGCACCATGTATCGAAGATTTAGACAGATGCAGCCGATGTAGTAGAATTCGTCAGATTCCCCCTCATTGTGAAGGGTTTTTTGATTGTGGGGACGCTCTTCCCTGCAGGCGCAAGCCCCTGCAGTTAATTACGTTACCGCATAGCGATAATCACTTTCTCCTGCTCCAGATGTTCACTTCGTGTCGTGTTTGTTTGTTTTGTTTTTAGTTGCCTGTTGATTGTATACGGAGACTAATTTATGTTGTCGCCCGTAGAGCGGGGATTAATCCAAATCCGTATTTTCTTAGATTTAGATTTGGTTTGATTTAAGGATCGTTAATCTTGTTTGAGATTAAGATCAACTTAAATGTTTGTTAAGGATACGTTAGTCTAATTTTAGACTAAGATCTACTCAATGGGGGTTCAGGATCATTTTTGATCCAACAACAGAGCATTTGGGCTCTATCGTTTTAGTTTAGAGACGTTACGGTCCATCGGGTTTAAGGACATCATAGTCCGTGTTTAAAGACATCATAGTCTGTAGGATTTAGAGCATTTGGGCTCTATCGTTTTAGTTTAGAGACGTTACGGTCCATCGGGTTTAAGGACATCATAGTCCGTGTTTAAAGACATCATAGTCTGTAGGGTTTAAAGACGTCATAGTCTGTAGGGTTTACAGACGTCATAGTCTGTAGGGTTTAAAGACCTCATAGCCTGTAGGGTTTTGGTTTAACAGTTTTTCTTATTTTTAATAAGATTGGGAAAATATTTTCCATACAGAACTTATTCTGTATCTTGGTAATTTTTAATCATCATTGGATCTTTGATCCAATGGTGTTCTGATTTTCAAAGCACAATCTTTCTTGTTTAGAAAAATTTGAGGAGTATTTTCTCAAACAGAATTTAATTCTGTGCTCTGATGATTTATCATCTCTGTTGGATCTTTGATCCAAGGGTGGAGAACTTTTAGTTCTGACACTGGCATTCTCGTGCTTTGCACGTGAGGCGCTGCCTCAGAGTTTTTAACTCTTGACGCTGGCGCTCTCGTGTCTTGCACGTGAGGCGTTGCTTTAGAGTTTTTAACTCTGGGCGCTGGCGCTCTCCTCTCGTGCCTTGCACGTGAGGCGCTGCCTTAGAGTTTTTAACTCTGGATGCTGGCGCTCTCGTGCTTTGCACGTGAGGCGCTGTCTCAGTTCAAATTTTGAACAGAGCCTTGCTCTCTTATTGGGGGAAACAAATGCCCCCCACCGTTGCGCTCACGTGGCTCACACGTGAGTGCGGTGGCACCCTTTCCACCGTTGGATTGTCTTGGAAGTTGGATCGACTTCCGGCGCTTATAAATAGGGCCTTTAACCCTTGAGATGATTTCTGTTCATCTTCATCCCTTCTTGTTTTTTGAGAATTTAATTCTTCCTTTAGAGCTTAGATCTCTGCCCAAGGAAAATTCCTTTTGAGTTAGAAATTTGTTCAAAAATTTGGTAAGGATCATAATCGAACCCCTTAAACAGAGCCTTGCTCTTACTAGATCATAGATCTAAAAATGGATTTTTATGGTTTCTTAACAGAGCTTTGCTCTTCTTAGATCATAGATCTAAAGAGATCTGTTTTAGGGTTTCTTAACCCATTAATGAAGAACTCTTAGAGTTTCTAAGATTTGTATTTCAGATCTTTAAAGATCTTGGGGTTTTACCTCTGTAACATGCTTTGCTTTTTAGGGTTCTGATGGCTTGTTCCATCGTTTTCGTAGAGCATAGCTCCTTAGAATTTTTGAGGAATTTTTATTCCCCTCATAATGACAGATGTGATTTCTGTTGCAGAGCGCTGCTCTCGAGAGAGTTTAACTCCTTGGCCCAAGGAGTCTCTCATTAAATGAGAATCCTTTTAGGATTTCCTCTTTAATGAGTGACTGTCTCATCAATGATGAGCCGTCACCTTGATTTTGTGGGTCCCCTTTGGTCCCTTTCCACTACATTGCAATGTGGTACAAATTTAAAGTACCAAGTGTCAGAATTTGGACTGTAGCATTGACAGCTAACCCTTGTTCCTTTTCGCGCAGGTACTATGTCTTTTGATACTTCTTTCCCATTTGTTCGTCCGGAGAGCGCATTTGCTGACGCGCCCATGGATAGGGGAGTCTTCGCTCTCATTAAAGATCATGACCCGGAGCAGAAATCTCTTCATCTATGGGGGTCGTGGTACAGTCAAATCATCCAGGGTCGGCGTAGTTTTTCTTGTGCAGTACCTTCGGAGCCTATTTCAGCGATTCACTACGCTGACTCACCCCAAGTGAACTATGCCGTAGAGGAGGTCAACTGGACTTCGGAGGGTCGCATTCAGCCCTCTATGGCCTCGATACCCGTACAGCCGCCGATGGCTTTAGATATTCTGGGGCGGCGCATATGTCAAGGCGAGTCGCGCCCTTGGGGATAGCCATACATGATAGGCTTGACTCCTCGCCATTCAGCCGGATACTTGCAGTGGGCTCGATACATCTTGTCGGCCAAGAAATCACTGCTGCTGAAGCTCGGGTTGTACCCCGTAGTTTACGCGTCTCTTTTCCAGTATTCTACACCCCCTGTATGGTGGGTCAAAGCTTTCTTGGAACAATGGAATATCCCGACTCACACCTTTCTTTTATCAGATCGGGAAGTTTCAATCTCCATGGAGGAGTTCGCAAAGATCTCCGGCTTACTCGTCAGAGGAGAACATTACGAGGAGCTACTTCCTCTTGACGAGCACATCTTTGCCACCAAATCAGTGGTGATGGGCCTTACCCCGGAGAATGCCATTCAACGTCAATCCCCAAGTCTGATCAAGGTGTTGAAAATTTACAAAAGTCTGTTTCTCGAATCCGGAGGGTACGGAGTCAGTTTCGCGGATTTCATCGCCTGCTTTCTTCGCCCGGAAGCCTTGTCCAAACAAGCCACGAGATTCGCCAAGCTTGACGATCCTTTTGGTTTTAGCTTGGACAGCCAGCCAACAGCGGAGGCAGATCAAAGGAATTTCTTTCTCCTATATACCCCGGTCGTCCCCTTTACAGAGCTCGCAGCTTCAGATATCGACGAAGATGCATTCTTTTTGGGGTTTCTCGGCCTATAGTTAAGCTGTTTTGTGCTCTCAATGCACCATCGCTATATGAGGCCATCTGTCTTCTATCCGGCTCACCGAATGGTTATTGGGATGCGAGTGGCCGTCGGGGTCGCTGGGCTGGCTCACTTGTAACATAGCCTCAGCTTAACAGCAGACACCACTCAGCCAGGGGTACAGCCCGTAAATCTCCCGCTGCACTATTTCACGTCGTGGATCGAGCTGCATGTGCTCGGCGCTTTTGGAGTCCACAAACGGCCCCGTTTCTACGACAGTTATAACTTCCCTCGGGTTATGTTGCTAGTTGACGCTTCTGCTTTAGATCCGTCGCAACGAGAAGCTCGGGGTTTGGTCCTTCGCCCGCGTATGGTCGGGGATGGTATGACCTTCGTCGATAAGGTCTTAACTATCGGCAAGGAATCCACTAAAACGGTGCAGCCGCTGCACGACACCTTCAAAGACGGGGCTTCTGCCTTGAAGGCTCGGGAGATTCTGCATTTGTATTCGATCAGGCCGGGCTTTTTAGTGTTGATCCGACGATACCTCCGGGCTTTCCTTCTGCCCCGTGAGTGCGGCCATCTTTGTCAGCATCTCTTGGAGCTTTTGTTGCTACTCCTTATTTTTCGTCACAGACAGTGTGAGTGGTCGATGACCCGTAGAAGTACGGCTTTGCTCTTTTCCGGAAGCCATGTAGACGATGTGCACTACCATGCCCCCAGGCTTAGGGTGTTTGGATTCAGCGCATTTGAGATTTGTCGTAGACACGGAATCTTCTCCGGCCTTCTCTTTTTATGAACGTTCAAGGTTGAGGGGGCCGTTGCAACAGGCATCCATGATACCTTCTGCGGTATGGCTGCGGGATGGTCCTCCTCTTGCCGAACCTTCATTTTCTTCTGTCGGCGGGAGTAGTCTTTGTCGATTATAGAGTTTTGGACTCTTTGCCAGACCCTGTAGATTTTGGAGGATAGCCGCTGAGGAGGTTGTTCCGGCTTCGCCTTAATAACATTTCCAGTGGATGGAGGAGACCTTTTTAGTACGGTAGTTGGAGAGTTCTTGCACACCCTCCTGAGCGGCTCAAAGCTGTTCCCAGTTGGAACAGCAGCGTCAATTTCCACCATTGGAGCTGGTGGAGTCAATCCAGAGGGAGATCTGCTCCAGTTTTCCTCACTCGGTGCCAGTGGCGACGTCGATCATGTCTTGCAGATGGGACTGGCTCAGTTACGGGGGTGGCTTCATCATGCCTCCTGTTCTGGTGAAGGGCTATTGTTAGTGCCAGCCTATCGAAGACTAACAACCCCTGAGAAGAAACGTTCAACCCGTCGAAGACTGGCTTTCGGGTAGGGGAAGCACTTATAACGACCTCACCCGCAGTAGGAACCGGGAGGACTATCCTTTTTGGGATAGCCTTCTCTGGTATCGCGAGCTTCTTTGCAGGCCCACTGGAGCTCTGGCTCAGTCGGTTGAAGACTGAGATGTTGGACTTGGACGACCCGTTGAGAGGAGCCGTGGTAGTTGCAAGCCGATCGAAGACCGACTTCTTTGGAGCTTCCTGTGATGGCACTGGTGCGTTGAAGCTCATCGGTGGGAGCATGGTCCTAAAGAACAACCCAGTGGTAGCCTGTGTCACCTGTTCCACCGGCAATGCGAAAATGGAGGCCGCTTGCGGCCCGTAAGTTACTCCTCCAGACGGGACGGAACGGGAGTTGTTGTTGCAGTTGGTGCAGCTGGAAGCCATTGATCTTCTTTTCTCTGCACGGGAGCAAGACACCAAATCTTAGTATCCTGAATCCACAGGCAACCATATTAAACCGCGATTCGTTCGCGAACACGACACACGAAGTGTGGAGTGGAAAGAGGAAAAGGTCCCACCGGGCGTGCCGGAATCTGTTCTCTGCCGAAAGACACGACCTGGACGTTAGGACGTCTGGCCTGAATTTTTGGGGCAGATGCTATTTGGTTTTTATCTGTCTACCTCCCCCTTATTGTGATGTGGTTTTTTTATTGTGGGGACGCCCTTCTCTACAGGCGCAAGCCCCTGCAGTTAATTACGTTACCGCGTAGCGATAACCACTTTCTCCTGCTCCAGATGTTCACTTCGTGTCGTGTTTGTTTGTTTTATTTTTGGTTGCCTGTGGATTATATACGGAGACTAATTTATGTTGTCGCCCGTAGGGCGGGGATTAGTCCAAATCCGTAATTTCTTAGATTTGGGTTTAGTTTGATTTAAGGATTGTTAATTTTGTTTGAGATTAAGATCAACTTAAATGTTTGTTAAGAATACGTTAGTCTAATTTTAGACTAAGATCTACTCAACGGGGGTTCAGGATCATTTTTGATCCAACAACAGAGTATTTGGGCTCTATCATTTTAGTTTAGGGACGTTACGGTCCATCGGGTTTAAGGGCATCATAGTCCGTGTTTAAAGATATCATAGTCTGTAGGGTTTAAAGACATCATAGTCTGTAGGGTTTACATACATCATAATCTGTATTTAAAGACATCATAGTCTGTAGGGTTTAAAGACATCATAGTCTATAGGGTTTAAAGACATCATAGTCTGTAGGGTTTTGGTTTAACAGTTTGGGGATGTGCCAAAAGTTATTGGTTATTGGGACCCTCCATCTCTCTGAATAAGTTGAAGAATTACAACGACATATATCAGAGATATGAAGAGATATACCCTTGAACCAGATTTCAGATTGAGGAGTCATCAGTCATGAACATGGAGGCTCGGTTTTATTAGAGATTTAATGTCAGGAAAGAATTAGCCAATCTTGGGTTTGAAGTTGGCCTCTTATAGTGTTAAAAACTAGTATATGCTCAGCGCTCACGTGCTCCCACGTGAGACCTTAAAGTAGTGTTGAACACTAAGAATTTGAGGCGCTCACGTGGGGTCACATGAGGCGCTTGAAGTAGTGTTAAACACTAAAAATTTGAGGCACTCACGTGGGGTCACGTGAGGCGCTTGAAGTAGTGTTGAACACTAAAAGTTGGGGGTCACGTGCGGCACATGAGGCAATTAGTGTTGGGCGTTGCCTCTTTGATTCCTTTATTCTTCTACAAGTGCTAAGCACTATTAGGGGGTCACGTGGGATCACGTGAGACGCCTCAAAAATAGGGTTGATTCTCTTTTCTCTTTTATAAGTGCTGAGTATTTCTCAGGGGTCACGTAAGGTCACGTGAGGTGCCCCAAAAATAAGGTTTATTCCCTTTTCTCTTTTTTAAGTGCTGAGCACTTCTCAGGGGTCACGTGGGGTCACATGACTAGATCACAGTCTTTCCTTTTTTGTTCCTCAAAGGTGCTCACGTGGGAACACGTGAGCTTTTATTGTATAGCATTGAACACTAATATGCATGGAGCTCTTGATCTGAGTTTTGTGAATTTCAGGTCCCTTATTTTTTATAAGAATTAAATTCTTTTATAGGGTTAAACCCTAGTTTTATCAGAGCAATTAAATTCCTATATCTTTTGGTAAGAATTAAATTCTTTGAACTTAGTTCTTTCCCCTAAGTTTGAATCTACATAACAGAATCTTCCCAATGAGAATTAAATTCTCAACTTGTGGGGAGATCTGATTCTGTAGATCTCAACCAGAGGAAGAACTAAGTTTTTTTGAGAAGAGTTAAACTCTTGGTTTGAGAATTAAATTCTCTTTTGTTTTGCTCACTAAGGGGTTTTCCTCCATGTTTCCTGTATTTTTGAACTTGAAGTTTATGGGGGGTTCCTCCGTGCAAGACTTGAAGTCTTGGGTCCTTTATATAGGGGAGGTTGATTTGTTGAATCAGTTAAGGAAATCTCTGATTGATTTTGGGATGTTTTCCACCATTGGATTTTTGATCCAAGGGCTTCTGTTTTACAGAAGACATTTTTCTTGTTTTTAACAAGATTGGGAAAATATTTTCCCATACAGAACTTATTCTCTATCTTGGTGATTTTTAATCACCATTGGATCTTTGATCCAACGGTATTCTGATTTTCAGAGCACAATCTTTCTTGTTTAGAAAGACTTGAGGAATATTTCCTCAATCAGAATTTAATTCGCCTCAGTTCAAATTTTGAACAGAGCCTTGCTCACTTATTAGGGGAAACAACCAAGTTATACTGTATAAACGTACTAGGGTGTTACAATAACAAGGAGGTTTGCATCATATGATGATGAACTTACTAGTTATCAACATGCCATAGAGAGTAGTGATTTTCGACTGATGGTTGGATGCCTAGATACCCGAGTTGGACTCCACGCACTCCAACAAAATATAGACTTTTGTTGGATACACCTAAAGAGGTAACACCCATTAGGAACAAGTACATCTTCCAAAAGAAAATTAGTGCAGATGGAAAGATAGTTACTTCATAAAGCTGGACTTGTAGAAAAGGGTTTTCGTAAAATACTTGGTATAGACTGTGATAAAACCTTTTTTCCAGTGTCTCTGCTGAAGTCCATTCGGATAACACTTGTTGTTATTGCTTTTCAGGATTACGAGATCTGGCAGGTAGAAGTTGATAATGCCTTTCTAAAAGGGGATTTAGAAGTGAGCGTGTATATGACTCTGTCAGAAGGCTTTTGTAGTTAGCAGGAGCGGCGGAAAGGTGTGCAGGTAGCTTAAGTCCATTTATGGACTAAAGCTGGCATCGCGAAGATGGATCATCTGTTTTGATATAACAGTCAAAGTATTTGATTTCATCAAAATTATAGATGAACCTAGTATTAGTAAGAAGGCAGCAGCGAGTATTGTCGTATTCCTCATATTATATGTGGATGGCATCGTTTTGATAGAAAATAATGTTTCTTTACTACGATTCGGTCAAACTATGGATGTCACATTAGTTTCTCCATACAGGATTTGGGCAATATATTAATCGATCCGAGGACTAACTCTATAGAGAAAAAAACTACATTGCAAGTTTACATAATTTCCAGAAATAAATGGAAAATTTATTTGGAGGCACATGAGGTTCGCTCCCTTTTTGATTTCCTCTCTCCTATCCTCCCATTTTAGCTTCGTACACCCTTTTCCTGTCTCAACAAACCCTAACCCTAACCCTAATGGCTTCTCTTCTGCTCCATTCTTCTCATTTTTGAAATGGAATTTGCGATCTGCGTTAGGGTTTTAGTGTTTTTCCATCTGGGTTGTTTGCCCAGTTTAATTTTTTTTGGTTTTGATGGGATTTTAGATGATGTTAGGGTTTTGGTGGTCACCTGCATTGCGATTGCGCTGTCTTTTAAGGTGCCTCGGTGTTGCTTAGAAGGGGAAAAGGAGAGGTTTTGGTTAGTTTTTAGAGCGAAGATCTCAACTTTGTAAGCTCATCTAAAAGAAATGGAATTTTTTTGTTAGATTTCTTTGAAAGTGAGGGGCCATGAGTGTTTTTCTTAGGGAAAACACTGTTTGGGTCCCAGAAAGGGCTGCAAGTTTGTGGCTTTCTCTTGAATTGAAGCTGAATTTGTTAAGGTTTTTCATGGATTTCTTCAGAGTCAAGCTTTTCAGGAAAGCCCCGAAACTGAAATGCGAAGAAGACCTAGATCATGAAATTAGTCAGCTGCCCTCCTCGGAAGTTAAGGATGAGATTACTGCTGATACGGGGGCAAAAACAGCTGCAGAGGAGGAAGAAGAAGACGATGACGATGACTTCATTACAAATGAGGAGAAGAGAAGGCTAAAGAAGCTGAGAAAGAACAACTTCATGGTTCTCATTCCTGAAGAAACTCGCCCTGAAGAAGAAGAGGGGGAGGAGGAAGACGAAGAAGTAGAGGAGGAGACAAGCTCAAGCGAGTGGAGAGGATCAGAGGTTGAGGATGTGCGACCTTGGTGTGGATTTGATACATTTTACAACAAGTATTGCGAGTGCATGTTGTTCTTTGATAAGATGTGTGCTCAGCAGCTGAAAAAAGCAGGTATCATATCATTCTTGGTAATGAATTTATAGCAACAATATGTTGCGACAAATACGATCATGAAGTAGAACAAACGATAAAGAGAAAGCACAAACCAAGTAAATCACATGTAAATAGAAAGTAAGAGTATTAACCACAAAATTAAATAGGCAAAAGAGAAACTTTATTAATCACTAAAATATGGAGTACAAACGATGGATGAATCACAAAATCCCTCTTGCAAATAATCTCTAAAACTATCTCAAAGGCATCAATCTCTAGGGTTACAAAATACTGCAAAATATATAGTATACCAGAGATAAGTCTAAATAACTAAGTCTAAATAACTAATTTCCCAACTTAGAAATATCCACCTTGCTTATAGATAAGTCTGAATCTGTTGTCTCTTGCCTTGTAGATAAGTCTAAATCTGTTATGACTTCGTGATAATGCTGAATCAATGGGAAATCAATAGGGATTGGAATAGGAGGCCGATGGGGATTTTATTAGTCTCCAAATTTAACCGCAAGTATATAGTTTATCGCAGTCGTACTTGAGGATCGTTCCTACAGAGAGGCGTGTTAACTACTTTAAATGCAAGTTTAAAAAGATAATTGATTTAAAACTAAGTAGCAAGGAATTAAAAAGGTGGGGTTTTTAATAAGGAAAGAATCTAGGGTTTTTGTCACGCCCCGCTTCCCAAAATATACAAATTCGGGAACGTAACAAAGCCAACCATGCTACCTACGGTAAGAAAACATATTTCCACAGTTACATTATGGTTGTTAATCAGTAATTAAGAACAATAATATAACTATCTATCCTTAAACATGTCTAATAGCCATGAGAACGATAACAACAAACATTGGTGGAAGTAAAAAAGATCCAAGGGAAAAGAATACCTAAATCATCAATAAGAACTAGATCGGTGAAATGGTCCTCACAGATCGGCAATCCTGTCGAAGTACTCACGTGCTAAAGTCATGTATCTGGGCCATGCAAAACCCAGATGTCAGTACGTCATAAATATCATAATAATACTAATATAAATAATATGTGATATAGTATGCCATGTGCAAGAGTGAGATATCAAGAGTATAAACAACAGCAATCACAGGTGATATAACAAGTAAGCTATAGGTAGTCAAACATGTCATGTATATCCTAAGGTCTGTGTTTCTAGATTATGTACCCTTCAGGTATTTGAAACCAATTAATGTACTCCTCCATATAACTTAAAAGTATATATCTCGTTACCTCTCAGGACCACGGACGCAAGATATATCCCGTTACCCTCCAGAACCACGGATGTAAGATGTATGAATCAAGAATGATTCTGTTTCGTTAACCCCCGGAACCACGGAAACATGTAATATTCTTTTAAGTTACATTTCAGTTACACTTTTGATTTTCCCAGGTTTCGTTTTCCAAGTCAGGTATGAATATAATATCTATCTAATGCCACCACATGAACATGCAGGTACATGTTATGTCTATCAAGACATGTCATGTCCATTAGGACAACAAATCAGAATTATTCGTATCGGTAAGTATTACAGGCAACATGTATTTACGTAATAACGAAATAGTAACAGTCTTTACAAGCATGTCAGGGATGGTGTAATTAAGTAAGTAGGTTATATATACCACAGTTAGGATGTATATATCACATGCATATATCATAATCAAGCCATTAGGATAGAATATGCAATATGGATATAACAGTATATCGGTAAAAGTGAATTGATATAGATTAACAGGCGTTTAAAAACAAACGGGTCACAAATACTGTTAACGAGATAATGTATATTTTCTAGTAATAGGATTAACACAAGAAATATTGTTTTCAAAATGATTTTATAGAACCTAGCTAGATACGATTAATGAAAATACCGACAATGATCAAAACAATACTACATGTTTAATATATCAATTGACCGTATTAAAATAATCTTTTATCATAATTATGAAATATTGTTAATTAGATGTATTTACGAAATATTATAAATTAAACTTTTATTGATTAAATTTAATATATGGCATGAAATGATAATTATAATAATGTTACGGCAATGTATATATATTGCCGTAACTCTAGGATGTAGCAAGTAAAGAACTTGCCTGAAACGCGATGAACGGAATGACGGATACGCGGAGACACAGAACACGACACGATGCAACAATCGAAGCTTGGATCTCTTGAATGGTGCTTCGACCAGAAATTGAACTCGGACAATTTATGATCTGCGGTGCTCGGGTAACGTCTTGGGTGTGGCCAAGATCTCGACTTGGCTTGCCATGGTCTCGGTCTTGATCGCAGGCGAGGGGAGAAGCAGATCGGTGATGATAACGTGATGTCAACGACGATGGCTGTTCGGTTAGGGTTTGGAGGGGTGAAGATGGTGATCGAAGGAAGGAGTCGAGGGGTTCTGTATTGATTGCGAGACCAGTGAAGGGATGCTCCGGCGATGGTTGATGTAGGTGATGGGTTTTGAGGAAGGAGGAGGTGACGATGAGGGCTGAGTTGGAGATGGTGCTCGGCGAGTGCTTGGGGATGAGAGAGGCTGCTGCGATGGATTTAAGGAGAGGTTGAAGGAGGTGCCTGCGGCTTGATCGGTCGAGGGAGATGGCCGGAATTGGAGGTGTTGGCCGAGGGTGAAGACGAGGCGGGGGCGGTGATTGGCGTGGGCTTTGGGATCGACGATGGCAGTAAAGGTTGATGGGTTTCGAGCGAGGGTAAGGTCCTAGGAGTTGATGGTGGGCTCTCGGTGGTGAGGTGATGGAGATGAGATGGAGACGTGTTTGGTGAAGGCTGATGAGGAGATGAAGATGATGGAGGTGACAAGCGACTGGCGATGGTGGTCTGCTTGTGGGTGATGAAGGGTAGTGACGGTGGTGGCTTGGGCGCCGGTGAGGGTGATGGTGGCGGCATGGATTTGCTCGGGTAATGAGGAAGAAGACGGTCACGAGCAGGAGAGAATTTTGATGAGAAAGGGGGGAGATGGGTATAGTGTGTGTGTGTGTATAATTATAGGAAAATTTGCACAAACCCCCCATGAACTTGGTTTTCTCACAAAACCCCTAAAACAATGTTTAAAAGATTTTAAGGGATATCCAATACCTAGCATATCTCTCAAATATCTTATCATAACAAAACATTAAATTACAACATATCTTTGGTTACTAACAAAAATAATGTTAAACCAAATAGTATATGCATATAAATAAGATATTAGTAGATTAACAACAAATATTAAATAAAATATTTAAGTACTAAAACCATCGATATACTAGCTAGATAATTAGTCCCAAAGATTTTGATAGAATATTTAATTTAAACAGTATGGGTTAACATGCAACCGGGTCGGATACAAACATGACAAACACATATAACATCCAAACACCAATCATGCCAAAAACAATGATAATTTAAATTGCCCAAAACATTTATTTAATATAATTTAAATAACGTACGATCGTGCGAGAATGTTACAATTTTTGTTTTGCTCATCTTTCAATGGTTGGTTTAAAAGATACTTCTTTTCTAGATCTCTTTCTAATATATTTTTTGTTGCTTAATATAAAAGTATAGGTTATGAAAACTTAATTAACAATAGCCTATCAATTATAAAAGATCATCCAGATACCGTATTAAAAACTTAGTTCTAGGTTATTAAGAATAATGACCTGGGTTGGATTTATTTTAATTAAAAGCATATCTTTACCGTCCCTAATTGGGGTTCTAGTTTGTCAAACCTTCATTATCCTAATTAGTTTTTAGGCGTATCACCTATCTCTATATCCATTCAAATTATCAATTATCCTTCTTAAAATCTAGTTCATATGATGAAAACTTAGAAAGGAATTATATTAAAATAAATTCACCATTAAACACAAGAAAAGAAAAGATAAAACATCCAACCATAGAAATTACGCAATACAAACCCTAGAAAAATAGATTAGTTACTCATATTATAAAAAATGAAAACTTTATTCATAATAAAAGTACTTACAATTATTCTTGATTTCTCCCTTTTCAAGAGTAAACTCTAATTTTTAAGCATACGAGAGAGAGGTATGAAACCGTAGGGCTATACAGATGCTTATATAGGTTTAAGGAAGTTTGGAGAATAACTAATAAAAGATACAAGAGAATCAAACTTGTTAACAACTATGAAAATCTAATTGCTCTGTTGGATACTGTTGCGTGCTTTAAGAATTTTCGAAAAATAAAACCCTACATCTCATATTAATCTATGGGGAAAAACGATCATGGCCATAAAAAATCTCATCGAACGACCCAAAATCGACCGCTGATCCGTCCTTAATTGACTTGATACGCCGTTGATTGTTCACACCATAATATTGTATTATTATATTCCCCATTCTTATTCGTTTTATAAATAAACAGGTGCTTTTGACGCATGTCTGCTACATATTACAAGTTACAGGTTCTTGGACAGAAAACAGTGAAAACGATGAAAAGACGATACAAAAGTGGCATTTGACCAACAAACAGAAGACTCTTGATCAAGCCTACATCAAAGATAAAATTCACAAAGTACACGGCAATGCAAGGTCCAAGATTACAAAGCGAACGGTTAAAAGTCCACCGCAATTGTTCATTGGAGATCTGGAAGAAACATAGAAGCTATTTTTAATAAAAGAACCAAATAATAAGAAAGCCAAAAGACAGAAGAGCCAACAAAGGAAATTTCAAGGCCCAATACTTCCTTTTAAAGAGACAGAGACATAAAATTTTACCAAAGCTTGGAGTCTACTTTGACTAGGTCTTCCTAAGGATATTTTGGTAAATGTAGATGTGCGAATCAATTGTAACCTAGGGTTTCCTATCCTCTATAAATAGGAACTCTAAATCATTGTAAAGGCTATGCCTCCCTATGCCTCCCTCATGCTTCTTTTTATGAATAAAATTTAGAATTCTTTTGGAGAGCATCGATGCCTCTTTTCATTTCAGAAATTCAGATCTGACAAGTCTTGTGTTGATGTTTGGAGAGAGCCATCTGTAAAGTAAGTAATTAATTTCAATTCTTACCCTAGGTAATTTTTCATTCTCTGCCCTAGTATAAATTTAATTTCTTGCCCTAGTTAGGTAGTTAGATCTCTAATTCAATTGCCCTAGATTAATTTAGTTTTTAGATTTAATTAATCCATTCACACCGTTCGGAATTAACTCGTAAGAGCGACTAGGAAATTCACAATATCCCTGTGGACCGACCCATACTCACCGGCTAGCTACCAAGCGACGCCGTTCTTGATTGCGGTAATAGATAGCTTTTGAGATTCAATCAAATGGCGCCGTTACCGGGGATGGCGTAAAATTTCCTTTTTGCAATTTCGGGTTAATCAAAATTCAAAAAATCATAAAAATCTGAAAAATCTGAAAAATCAAAAAAAAATATAAAAATATATTATCTGTTATTTTTGGAAAGGGTATTTCTGTGAGAATTTTGCAGGATCTACAAACAACTTCAGATCTGGAAATTTCCAGAAAGCGAAACAGAAATCAGAAGATCAGAACAGAGAAGGATTTTCAAAACAGAACAGTGGAATTTTTTTCACACTCTGAAACTCTAATCACATATCTCTACGTGTGTGTGTATATCACCCACTTTATATTTTTGATCTATAAAATCTCTCTCAATCAAATGGCGTCGTTGCCGGGGATGGCGTAAAATTTCCTTTTTGCAATTTCGGGTTAATCAAAATTCAAAAAATCATAAAAATCTGAAAAATCAAAAAAAAATATATAAAAATATATTATCTGTTATTTTTGGAAAGGGTATTTCTGTGAGAATTTTGCAGGATCTACAAACAACTTCGGATCTGGAAATTTCCAGAAAGCGAAACAGAAATCAGAAGATCAGAACAGAGAAAGATTTTCAAAACAGAACAGTGGAATTTTTCCCGCATTCTGAAACCTCCACCGCGCCGCGATTCCGCCGCCGCACCCTTACTCAGACCGCGGAAACGCGGTTCTTTAGCAGAATCAGAACCTACAAATTTTTTTGAGGACTCGTGCCGACTATCCCACCGCGGAACCGCGGTGGGAACCTGCCTAAGGCCGCGGAAGGGCGGCGCCTTCGTGACATCTGCCTCTGGAATTTGCACTGTAAGCTTCGTTTTTCTCTTCTCTGCAAATCTCGATATATCTTTTCTGAAAAATTCCTGCAGGATTCTGTGCTTTAAAAATCTTTCTCTTTCCAAATAACAAATCTTATGCAGGATTCTTTGCGCCGCGCATAACAAAAAAAAAGATTTGATTGC
Organism: Agapanthus africanus; assembly: GCA_030015575.1. NCBI lineage: Eukaryota > Viridiplantae > Streptophyta > Magnoliopsida > Asparagales > Amaryllidaceae > Agapanthus > Agapanthus africanus. Next base: position 221,724,306 of record CM057342.1, read on the forward strand.
AAGTGATTTTTTCTGTTTTGCATATCTTTAAAACTGACTTTAAGGGGATTTTGACCAATTCAGATTGGGTGGGGATTTCATCACCCTTCCCAGGACCCCAGAAATCACATAAAGCATTTGTATTGACCAATCTTTAATTAAAAAATACTAGACTCAGCCCTAAGGACTTCGAGCTCAATAGGACAGAGGACTAGTTATAGGCATCGGCCGTTAATCCTAACCTGACTTTGCGGTGTCTAGGCAAGTGTGTCTAAGGTAAGTGGTTACTTAATTAGGACCGCTACTTGTAGCGGAGAGCCTCCCACTTACCTGGCACTTACCTGGCCGCAATTGGCGGTGAAGAGGCGGTTTGAGGTCCTATTTCTAGCCCTTTGGAATAGTTAGGAGCTGTCTAGCTGACCTAGGTGACCCTAGATCTAGGTCTGATTGTGCATTTCTGGTTGATTGCATTTGTGTCTAAGCCCTTTATCGAAATTTTTTTTGCAAACAGTTTCAAATAAAGAGAAAAAGAAAAAAAAGGAAATTTTTTTTAAAAATTTGCAAGAATTTTGTCGCTAAGAAATCCTTGCACCCCACTTACACCCACCTTCTTTCTCTTCTCCTTCTGACATCATGGGTACCCCACCTCATAAATCTCTTGCCGAACTTTGGTATCCCGAACCTAACTTTGCGTCGTACGTCAATTGCTTTGGTCGATTTAAGGAAGATCCCTCCGTGCCTAAAATTTCTTTGAAAGATCAAATAGAAGCGTCTAGGAGAAACAGTTCGACTTTACAACCCACTTTGTGTCAACCTTCACCGCCTTCGTACGTTGACACCACTTTTCCAAGTCCTGCTGTAACTCCTAAACCGATGTCCATTGCTGAGCATATTACTCAATCTCGTAGCCGATCTTTCACCCCTCTCCACCCATCTAGTTCTAGCTAGGGATCCACAAGACTATTCACCTTTTTATCCACATGTTGACCCTACCCCTGTCCAACCACCCACTTCCTACCAATCCTACCCGACTTTCCCACCGTCACTAGACACTGTTTCTACACAGCCTTTTGGGAGTTTCACATATCCAAACAATTTCGAATCTTTTACCGAAACCCCTTCCCCACCCATGTCTAGTTTGGAACAGTCGTTGGCAGCTTATATTGCAGCAACAAACAAAATGACTAGAAATGTGGAAGCGTCCATGGCCGCCCTTATGCAACCGAGTGAACCGGTAGCTAGTTTCCAACTAGCTTCAAATATTCCAATGTATGAGGAGGCGGTTGGACAGAGTGAGAATTTGAGAGAAGCGAGTGAGTTCTACACATTCCCAAATCAGACCTACCCATACCCACTTGAAACCCACAACTCCGGTATTCCATCGATTGTCCCAAACGATTCACAAGTTGAAAATAAAAACGAGTTGTGTGACTTTGTAGTGCTTGATTTGCCAGATTGTGAAGAACCCCTTTCGAGTGAAACCACACTTAATCCTTTCAATCTTTATACCTCCAATGTAGAACCTGAATTGATAAATATCCATGCTTTTGATGAGGTGTCCGAAAAAATAGATTTTCACTTGATTGAGGATATAGACGTCGGGAATATTTTGGATGATGAACCAGTAGATTTGATTGAAATTTTATGTCCAATTCATCATCCCAAGTCATTAAATGTTTCTCCCGAACTTCATATGCGTCTTGATTTTGATGATAATGGCATGGATAGGCTAAATATTGAGGAGAATTGTGAGGATAGTATCGAGGAGAGTATTGAGGATAATATTGAGCTTGAACCATTTATGTTTGATGTGTCGGATTTTCCAATTCATCCTCCCGAACCTTTAACTGTTATATCACCCTCCCTCCTTTCCATCATTCTGACCACGCCTAATATCACGCTTGAAGACTGTGAGCTTGAAAATTTTTCCTTTGAATCTGACACAGTTCTCACAGCCGATAACACTTATGAGTGTTTCACTTTTTCGGACGATGTTGATGACTCACCGTCCGAGTTTGAGTCCTTTACATTTTCAGATGAGTTAGTTGAACCATCAGACTCGGTTGCTTACAGTCGTTTCGAACCATTGATGGAATCTTTCAAGTTCGAAACAGTTTACTACGGTGAGAATGAGACTATCCCTAATTCACCCCCTTTCGTCCTTCCTATCGTTTCGACCGTGCGAAAGACTGTTACGCCTTCATCTCCAATACCAAGTTCGGCGTACCCATGCCTTCTTGCGAATCTTGAGGGATTTGACCCTATTTCTCGACGGGTTGATAGGTTAGCACAATCGCTTTTAACATATCGGTCATCACAAATTGCGCTAATTTATTCACTCGATTTACACCCTCAAGATCGTACTCCACTTCTTTCTCTTTCCCGCCATTCTTCTCCCCCACCGAGACCGTATCCCGTTTCTACCTCCACACGGTCTCGTGTGCTTATCATTTCTCTTCTTTCCACTCCCTCCTTTCACCAACTCTACCATTATCACGATAAGATTTTTGAATGGTTGGTGCTAACTTTTGGCTTGTGTAAGGCCAAGCTTAAGTTTGGGGGGAACCTTGTTGTATATATGTATATATATTTTTGTTTTCTTTTTCTATAAAAAATATTTTAAAAAAATTCAAAACATTAAAAAATATATAAAAATTTATAAATAAATAAACAGGGGAGTGCCGGCATTTTGACCCTCTTGGTGCAGCATGACAGTGAGGACACTGTCAAGTTTAAGTTTGGGGGTATGCTCGTTACGTCTTCTTCCTTCGCATTCATATGTATATTTTTGCATTTGCATATTTATTTGAAAACCCATAAAAATTGAAAATTCTCAAAAATTATGAAAATTAATGTATTCAATTTTGGCCTTATTTGACTTGAGTTTGACAAATAGGTTAACTGGTTAGGAACAACTAGATCTTAGACTTAGTAAATTAAAAACCCTAAAAATAACCTTTCTTTGAGTTTAACGGTAGAAAGTAAATGCCTTTGTAGTTTATTTAGAACTAGGCAAATTTTGAGTTCACTTCTTGGGCTAAGTCGAAACAAATGAAAAGTATTGATGTTCTTATTAGAGTATAAATTTGAAAAATAGTTCCTACCTTAAGTCTAGATTCTGAAAATGTATACCCTACAAATTGCACAATCACGCACCTTGAAACTTGGAATAGTAGAAGAGATCTTGAAATGCTCTTGTCTAAAGTCCTTAGTACAATGAAAATAAAAGAAGAAGAAAAAGTGAATAAAGAAAAAAAATGAACACTGGTTTTTGTGATTACTTAAGGCTGCAAAAGTAGAAAAATATTTAGCGAGGGTGCTTCATCACCTAGTGCCTTAGACCAACTGGTTTGGGAGTCACTGCTAAAGCCTTGGGTGTTGCAAGACTAGGAATTACGCTTTAATGTGCAAACACATCTTGTAATCGGTTGTTGGTACCTCAAGAAGTATTAACGGTCGCATGAAGGATGTGTAAGCAAAATTCATTTAAAAAATTCACCAATTAAGAAGTGTTTTGGACAACGGACAAGAGTACGATTGCTTGATTTGAATTTCCAAGTGTAGGGGTGATTTATTTACACACGTAGGGGTATGTGATTAGGATTTAGATGAGAGAAAAGAGTGAAGAATAAAACTTGTATCTTTAATAGAGTTGATAAAAATTCCTAAGTGGAGATGGAACCCTAAAAGGAAAACTTAGGAGATGCCGAAAGCTAAGTAAATCTATAGAACGTATATAATCTTAAGTTAAATGATGAGGAAGTACGAAGAATATGGGTGGATAATTTATGAGTCGAAAATAATAGAATTCCTTGTTAGGAAACCTAATTGGAGAACAAAAGTCGAAAAGCCTAATTGATAGGATTTTGTGGGTAGTATCCGCTGAAAACCCTCAGGAGACAACACTCCTCCTACTAGGGACACCTAGAGGTTTAACGGCTTGTTGCACGAGCTCAGTGCAATCGCGTTTCCCTGCGAAAGTGCGGTTAGGTTTTTTTTGTCGAGAATAAAAATAAGTTTGCTCGAGGACGAGCAAAAGATAAGTTTGGGGGTATTTGTTCACACCATAATATTGTATTATTATATTCCCCATTCTTATTCGTTTTATAAATAAACAGGTGCTTTTGACGCATGTCTGCTATATATTACAGGTTACAGGTTCTTAGACAGAAAACAGTGAAAACGATGAAAAGACGATGCAAAAGTGGCCTTTGACCAACAAACAGAAGACTCTTGATCAAGCCTACATCAAAGATAAAATTCACAAAGTACAAGGTAATGCAAGGTCCAAGATTACAAAGCGAACGGTTAAAAGTTCACCGCAATTATTCACTGGAGATCTGGAAGAAACATAGAAGCTATTTTTAATAAAAGAACCAAATAATAAGGAAGCCCAAAGACAGAAGAGCCAACAAAGGAAATTTCAAGGCCCAATACTTCCTTTTAAAGAGACAAAGACATAAAATTTTACCAAAGCTTGGAGTCTACTTTGACTAGGTCTTCCTAAGGATATTTTGGTAAATGCAGACGTGCGAATCAATTGTAACCTAGGGTTTCCTATCCTCTATAAATAGGAACTCTAAATCATTGTAAAGGCTATGCCTCTCTCATGCCTCTTTTTATGAATAAAATTTAGAATTCTTTTGGAGAGCATCGATGCCTCTTTTCATTTCAGAAATTCAGATCTGACAAGTCTTGTGTTGATATTTGGAGAGAGCCATCTGTAAAGTAAGTAATTAATTTCAATTCTTGCCCTAGATAATTTTTCATTCTCTGCCCTAGTATAAATTTAATTTCTTGCCCTAGTTAGATAGTTAGATCTTTAATTCAATTGCCCTAGATTAATTTAGTTTTTAGATTTAATTAATCCATTCACACCGTTCAGAATTAACTCGTAAGAGCGACTAGGAAATTCACAACATCCCTGTGGACCGACCCGTACTCACCGGCTAGCTACCAAGCGACGCCGTTCTTGATTGCGGTAATAGATAGTTTTTTAGATTCAATCATTGATCCGCCGCCTAATTTTGTTTTCATGACTCTAGATTTTTTTGTGCTTTTATCGTCAATTTAGAAGATTTTTGAGCTCATAAAATCTTGAATATCTCGCCATCTTTCTGTTGTGTGGATCTCCGAATTGTTTCCAAATTTGGTATATAATTAAGCATGTTGATTTATTGTTTTTTATTTGATTTGGTTTCTCCAACTGATTTATTGTTGTGATGATTGATTCACCTCTATTTGTTGCAAACTTTGCTGATTTGTAATGATATTTCCAAATTTGTTTCAAATTTGCAAATTATTTTTTTGGTTTTCTGAATAAGGGATTTTCTGAATAACTTTTTTAAGTCTCCATTGTACACGCGTAATCCTCATTTTAGCATAAATTTCCGTCTTTTTACATCCAAGCCGTGTTATCTTTAATAATTCATAATAGATACCCGGAACAACATAATATATGATAATAAAATGATAAATGGGTTAGAAAAATATACAATAAATTAGACCAATCAAATAAGCATACATAATAAATCTCCATCTTGTCTCGCATTCTCCACAAAACTCCTCCAGAAAATTAATAGCAGCTCCACCTTCATCACAAAACCCCTAAAGGGCTTAATGAGTGCATCACACTTCAATTAAGTTCAAGCAATGCTCAAACTTAACAACAGAAAGAGAATTCGTCAATATGTCGGCCAGATTATCCGTTGTGCCAACATTCTTCACGACTCTCTTCTTTTTTAACAACTTTCTGAACAAACCAGTACCGTACATTAATGTGCTTCGTCCTGTCATGATGCATCTGGTCCTTCATCATGTAAATCGCACTTTGACAATCGCAGTAGACTATTGTGGTATCATTTTGAATCCTAAGTTCCAAAAATAGTCTCTTGGACCAGATTGCTTCCTTAACGGCCGCAATAACGGCCATATACTCCGTCTCCTTCATAGATAACGCTACTGTAGGCTGTAACGAAGCACGCTAACTGATGGCACATCCTCCCAAAGAGAATACATAACCGGTGATCGACCTTTGTCTGTCGAGATTACCTACATAATCAGAATGGTTGAATCCAATTAAAATATCGTTCCTCTCAAACACCAACCCTACATCAGACATACGTTGCAGGTATCGTAAAATACATTTCACTGCTTACCAATGGCCTTTGTCGGGAGATGCCATATAACAACTACCCTAACTGTCTGTGAAATGTCGGGTTGGGCACAAACCATGGCATACATTATGCTACCCACAGCATTCGAATATAGAACATTCAACATATACTTAATCTCATCCTCTGTTTGTGGTGATGAACGGGCAGAAAATTTGAAATGAGCTGCCAACGGAGTACTTACAGATTTAGCGTCTGTCATGCTAAAACGTTCCAAAACCTTCTCAACGTATCGCTATTGAAACAAGTAAAGTTTTTCTCCCTTGTGATCGAGCCTGATCTCCATACCAAGTATTTTCTTGGTTGTTCTCAAATCCTTGGTTTCGAACTTGCCTTTCAGTTGTTCCTTCAAATTTTGAATATCAACCATATACTTTGCTGCTATCATCATATCATCAACATAAAGAAATAAGTATATGAAAAAACAATCGGCGAGCTTCTTACAATACACACAATTGTTGCATATACTTCTCGTAAACCTAATATCCTTCATAAAAGAGTCAAATTTCTTATACCAACGTCTAGATAACTGTTTTAAACCATAGAGCCTTCTCTAGCAAACAAATATGGTCTACCTTGTCTTTAACTTCGAAACCATCGGGTTGTTGCATGTATCTTTTCTACCAAATCACCATGCAAGAATGCTGTTTTCACATCGAGCCACTCGAGCTCCAAATCTTGCATAGCTACCAAACTGGGCAAGACATGTATAGAGGTAGGTTTTACTACCGAGAAAATACCTCATTGAAGTCAACTCTCCGTACCCGCGAATAGCTTTTAGCTACCAACCGTGCCTTGTATCTCGTATTCAAAACCCTTTAGTCTCCTTTCTTCTTCTTGAAAACCCACTTGCAGCCAACTACTTTCTTTCCTTATTCGGGCTTCGCTAGCTTCTATGTATGGTTCTTATGAAGAGACTCAATCTCTTCATTCATAACCAACGAGCTGACTCATCGAATGAAACAACTTCTTGATAACTCATCAGTTCGTTACTATCAACTGTCTCTACAACAGACAGCATATACGCTACCAGATCATCGTAGCGATATTTTTGTGGCGCTCTAATGTCTCTTTGTTGTCGGTCTCGAGTGAGTAAATAATCTTCATCTTGAGACTGCTCATCATGAGCTTCATCAGACAATGGTGAAGGAGAGATCTCCTGTGAACCCGAGTTTTCACCGACTTCGATTTCAACGTCCGGCTCATCCTTCCTTGAATCGTCTTTAATTGGAGATTCCATGTTCTTCCGTTTCAATATAGTAGATTCATCAAAAGTCACATCTCTACTAATCATAAACTTTGGCGACTTAGGATCTGAACACCACAACCTATAATCTTTAGCGCTGGTTGCATAACCAAGAAATATGCACTTTTTTGCTCGAGGATCCAACTTACCTTCACGACAATATGCATATGCGGGACAACCAAACACCTTAACTGTAAAATAATCGGCGTGCTTTTCAGACAATACCTGCTCTGGTATTTTACTATCAAGCGATGTATGAGGTGACCGATTCACAATGAAGCATGTCGTGTTTACTGCCTCTGTCCAAAATTCCTTACTGAGCCCTGTATTAGAAAACATGCATCGAGCTTTCTCCATAAGGGTTTGATTCATACGCTCCGCGATTCTGTTTTGTTGTGGTGTGTAGATAACTGTATGATGCCGAACAATTCCTTCGTTTTTGCAGAAATTATTGAAATCTTCACCGCAAAATTCTAACCAGTTGAATGTCCTTAGTCTCTTAATCTGCTTCCATGTCTGCTTCTCAATCAATGTCTTTCATTGCTTGAACATATAAAACACATCACTCTTGTGCTTCAAGAAGTAGACCCAAACCTTCATCGAATAATCATCGATGAAAGTAAGTAGATATTTGGCACCGCTTCCTTTAGAAGTAACTTGAGAAGGTTTCCAAAGATCCAAATGGATATAATCAAGAGTACCTTTTGTGTTGTGCACCGCCGAACTGAAGCCGACTCGTTTTTGCTTCCCAAATATGTAATGCTCACAAAACTCCATCTTCGATATACTTTTTCCACCAAGTAGACCCTGCTTCGATAACTCGGCCATATTCCTCTTTCATATGTCCGAGCGTCATGTGACATAATCTGGTTGCATCCGAATCTGATATAGATTTAGATGATGAAACCAAGGTTACCGATACGAAACCACCACATATCGATGGTTTCGGCCGAAACCATCGATATGTGGTGGTTTCGTATCGGTTTCGTTGGAGACCGATACGAAACCCAAACCCGATACGAAACCAACAATACAATATCGTTTCGGATGAAATTTTTAAAAACTTATTTTTTATACCATTTTTACTGTCATTGTGATCATTGTAAGGTTTCGTTGTTAGAAAACCGCAAAAAAATGAACTCAAACCTATATTAATACTTGTCTAAGTACACTTTTCAATATATTTTGCATCATGATTGGATTTTTAAACCCCAGAATCATTGTCTTGTAATATAAAACCAAAACTTAAGTATTTAATATATCTACACTTATCTATCTTGTATTACCATCAAAACCGAAATCCGAACCGAGGTTAGCAAAACTAACCGAAACCCAGCGAAATCAATAAAATTATGAGAACCCAAACCGAGTTCTTAAACCTTGGACGAAACTGCCGCTGATCCAGTAGTTGTCGAACCCTGCAACGAATATAAGGATAATTTTTCAAGCCTTTCATAACAATTAGAGTATCTTTGGTTACCTTCAAAACCCCACCTTCAGCGGAAAACTTGTAACCTTTATCATCGAGTGCGTCTAATGAGACGAGATTTTTCTTCAAGTCAGGTATGTGCTTAACTTCCGTTAATATTTTCACAACATCGTCAAATATCTTGATTTGGATCGTCCCATTGCTAATAGCTCAATACGAACTATTGTTGCCCATCAAAACCACTTCATCATCAACAGACCATAGGTGGTGTATAAATCCCTATTATGACACATGTAGTAGGAACATCTCAAATCCATGATCCATTCGTTCTTAGATCGATGTATGTTGTCAAGATCCACATGAAAATCTCCATCTCCTTCCGCTATACTAGCTTCGGCTGAAGATTCCTTTTTCGATTTGTCTTCTAGCTTCAGCTTGTTCTGTAATTTGAAACAACCGACCTTGAAGTGCCCTGGCTTCTTACAATAGTTGCAGGTTAAGTTCTTATTTTTGGACTTCGATCTTGACTTTTTGCTACCTACTGGATCTTTGATTTCTGCTCGCCCTCAAACAAATAAGCCTGAAGATTGACTATCGCTTTCGTTAGAAGTTAACTGTTTATTGATTTTCTTCTTGTTCATCAAATTTTCTTTGACATCCTTGATCGAGGTTGTATCTCATTCAGAGACCATAGTGTCACGAAAGTGCTTATAAGAGGGTGGCAACAAACATAACAATAGAAGAGCCTGATCTTCATCATCAATCTTAATATCGATCTTATCCAGATCTATAACAATCGAATTAAACTCACCAACGTGAGATTTGATTGGAGAGTCTTCTGATATACGAAGTGTGTAGAGACGCTGTTTCAACAAGAGTCAATTTATGAGAGACTTCCTTAAATACAACCCCTCTAATTTTATCCACAAATTAGCCGCCGTCTTTTTCAACAAAACTTCTTGCAAAACTTCGTTCGTCAGACACAACTGGATAGCCGTGAGGGCCTTTTCATCCAACTCCTCCCATGCTTCTTTTGTCATAGTGGAAGGCCTTGCATCCTTTTCAAGAATTGCCTTTCTCAAATTATTTTGTATTAATACGGCAATCATATGAACTTGCCAAAAACTGAAACTCATATTTCTATCAAACTTCTCAATATCGAACTTCATGATTGTAGGAGACATAATGCAGGATCAAACCAAAAAACACTTCGAGTGTTGACGAACCCTAAGATTTCAAAATCACAATCTAAGAAGATGGGGAAGGGAACACAAGCGTCGTTACCCACCGTTAACCTAGATCGTAATATTGAAGATCTACCGATTCAATAAAAGACCCCCAAACGCAACGATGCCTTGATACCAGTTTGTTGCGATAAATACAATTACGAAGTAGAACAAACGATAAACAGAAATTACAAACCAAGTAAATCACAAGTAAATAGAAAGTAAGAGTACCAACCATAAAATTAAATAGGCAAAGGAGAAGTTTTATTAATCACCAAAATATGGAGGAGTACAAACGGTGGATGAATCACAAAATCTCTCTTGCAAATAATCTCTAAAACTATCTCAAAGGTATCAATCTCTAGAGTTACAAAATACTATAATATATATAGTATACTAGAGATAAGTCTAAATAACTAGAGATAGGTCTAAATAACTAATTTCTCAACTAATAAACATCCACCTTGCTTGTAGATAAGTCATCTCTTACCTTGTAGATAAGTCTAAATCTATTATGACTTCGTGATAACGCTGAATCAATGGCAAATCAATAGAGATCGGAATGGGAGGCATACACAACACAATATTCCTTATCTATTGACCGATAAGCAGTTTGATATGATCTTAGTGAGAATTTTGCTTTAACTTGATCCACATTAGCTGCATCAGCAGAAAATCCTATTTAAAATTCGGCCGAAACAATTACATAATTGCTAATAAGAACGGAGTAAAGAAACAAAAGCAAAATAGAAAGAAAAGTAACGTGCGTGCTGGAGCTTGATGCCAATATTGTGTTAATGTTAATTGGTTTGATATGATCTTGGTGGGATTTTTTCTTTAACTTGATCCGTCTCGGCTGCATCAAGAATTACAGCTGAAAGCCTATTTAAAATCCAGCTGAAACAATTATTTAATTGCTAATAAGATGGGAGTAAAGAAAAGATAGGAAGGCAGAAAAAAGTTTAGTGGGAGCTGGAGTTTGATGTCAATCCAATGTTAATATTAAAATATATGAATATAATCTCTCAACCCTCGTTGTAACTTCGGAGTTATGATGTAGCGGAAACCGGAAAGGACTTGAGTATGCAGACAATTTCTTGACGCTTAACAGAAGCCTTCACTTCATCAAACATAAGTTGTCCTCTACTGGAAGTCGCATGTCACAAAAATAATCCCAAGATGTCGTAACAGAGCACTCTCTGGACAGACATTATTTGATCACCTCAGAACATTATCCAAGTAATAATGGCATTTTCTCTATGTTTTGGTCAGAACTTTATAAAGTTAATCTATCTAAACAACAAAAGTCATTTCTAAAGTTACAGTATCAGATAATCATTTGGGTGTTTAGAGTTGAATTTGAGCATTCTTAACGTGTAGATAGACAAGCTGAGGGCATTTTTGTGCTAACAAATGTGATGGAATGTTATGGCTAGAATAATACAATTACCTAGCCATATCATTACCTCCTTTTCTCCCTTAACATGGCACAAGGGATGAGAATGAATGCCACATAGCATACACCTCATCCTTAGCCATGAAAAAAGAAAAATAAAAGAGAAAACAATTAATTATATATACAATAACATCATACACATAATTAATCATAACCATCTCATGTATTGTGTAACATAACATGTACATGATACATGAGGTGTCCACGATTAATTATGTGTATGATGTTATTATATATATAATTAATTGTTTTCTCTTTTATTTTTCTTTTTTCATGGGTAAGGATGAGGTGTATGCTATGTGGCGTACAATCTCATCCTTTATGCCATGTGTAATGAAGGAAGAAAAAGAGGTAGTGATATGGCTAGTTAATTGTATTATTCTAGCCATAACATACCATCACATTCTCTGTAGGTTTTCTTCTTACCATTCCTTCAATGAATTGAGGACTATAAGTGCTATATGGTACATGAGTGTTTTGTGCAATTCACCCTTTTAATCCAATTTTCTCTTTCCTTGCTGCTTGTTTGAGTTGTATACTCCAAAAACATACAGGATCCTGGAACGTCTCAAGCCGGTCCCCAAAATCAACTACTAAAAAACTCGCTTTGACACTTCGAAGCCTCTCCTTCAAGAAACGGGATGAATTCCACGAAGACCAGGAGCAACTGCAGCAATCACAAGAGGAAGACCCTTACCCCAATCTCGAAGCCGCTTATGTGGTGCAAGACTGCTTATCTTGGGAAGCTCTTCACTGCCAATACATGCAACTGAGCCAGAAAATCTTGCCGCGGCCCAATTCCTACTGCTATGCTGCTCAGGCCTTTCAGCAGTTTCAGGTTCTGTTGCAGCGTTTCATTGAGAATGAACCTTTTGAGCCGGGTGCAAGGGTCGAGATATTTGCCCGAGCTCGGAGTTCCCTCCCTATGTTGCTTCAGGTTCCTAGTTTTCAAGGTAATGCCGACCGATATATGAATTTTTCGTAAAACATATGTGATTGTATATCTGACATGTAAGCAGACATGCTTATCTCATCCATTTTTAAGAACCTGTAGCTGATTCTAGGTTCACCATATCGGTATTGCTTTTCCTACCGTGCCATGTTTCCACTTACTAGCCTTACAAACAACCCCCCCCCACCCACCCACCCCACCCCACCCGCTCTTCCCTTCCTTCCTCAAAAAAAGAAAAGAAAAGAAAACGATAACAACAATAATTCGCTCTCACACAATTTTCTTGGTTGTTGGAATCAATATGCATTGTTGGCTGGTTAAAATTGGTTGCTTGCTTTTTTCCATACATGCACTTAACCCTGTGCATGCGCATGCATACTGGAAATATTGCTCTGTCCTTCTCTCTTCTGTAATCATTATTATTACTCCATGAAACTATTAAATTTCTGAATGTTCCGTGCATTGTCTTTTGCCTTGCACCATGCATTAAAGTTGAATGGAAATCTCTGTATCAAATTCATTATTTTTCTTCCTCCTTTAGCCGCTTTATCTTTCTAGGCGAATTTCATCCTGTGTGAGCTGCTCTATTAAGAACAGGCAACAGCATAGATATATAAGGGTAACAGTTGCTTCATCGTTCCTTTTTTTTATGCATTTGAATAGGTTTTCATAAAAGCAGTTACGCATATACAGGAGACGAATTTATTTTGGAACAAGGCTTACGTTCTTTATATTTCATTTTTTTCTTTTGTTCTTTCACATTCAGGTTTGGACCAGAAAGAAAATCCAGATGACAATTTGGACCAATCGGTCCTGGCTGCTGACCTCTTAAATATCATGGAGGACTCGATTTTAACATTCCGACTTTTCCTGGAAACGGACAAGAAGAAACCAAGTCATGCCCTGAATTTATTTAAAGCTCATAGCCATGATTCAAGCTCTCTTCACCAGGTTCAAGCATCACTTGATAAGGTAAGCTCAAGCAAAACTCACTCTTTTACATCGAAGTATATCAGTTTCAACCCTTTTACATCGTCGCAAGTTGGGCATCCATTGATATTTTGGGGAGAATTATCTAAATTTTATTGTACGATGATAAAGTTTTGCAAACATTGAGAGAGATTTAGAAACACTTGAAATTGAATAAAGAAAAGGTGAAGTGAAACTTGGCCATATATTTTCTTTGTGCAAATAAAAACTAGTTAAGAAAAGCAATGGCAATGATGTAAATCAACAAAGTTCTAAGCTGTGGTGTAGTGTTCAATAGAATGACACTTTTTTATTGAATGATTTGGTGCATCTTTGTGCCTTCAATTGAACAGATGTAACTTGAAAGGGCTAACGTGTTTCTTTGAGCTCTCTCTTAAACCACAGAAGGAGATAAAATTCAAACAACGGTGGAAGAAAAAATCGTGGGAGAAGAAATCATGGCCTTCGACCCCGTCTGATGATGCTCGATATTGGCAATCCCCAAGATCGTGACACGTGGCAGGTGACGTGTCCCAAGACCCAGAATAAAGGGCCCACAGAGACCGACCAGGCCACCCTTGTACCCGACCTGCAAGCGCAAGCCGGCCCTCCTCGGGCCCCCTGCAAATTAGCCTTCTCGGCCCCTCAGCTCACCCCGAGCTGCCACAGGCCCAAGACTCCTCGGCCCTCTTGCTCGTCTCCGAGCTCCCCAGCCGAGGCCGTATCCCTAGCCCCTCCGACCGACCAAGATCACCGCTCACAAGCGTAACCGCCGCTCCGCAAATCTCGCCATACGCAGATTCTACGCCAACACCATCCCACGTTCCGCGCCCTCGCGATCCCCATTAATGGGCGATCCGCTTTCCATGCGGGCGTGACGTCGGAGGGGGGGGGGGCGTCACTGCCGGCGAGATTCTCGCGCCTGCTGCTGCGTACCACCGCCGCTATATAAACCCCCATCACAGAGGGGTCAAGTAAGCCGTTTTTTACCCCCACTTAGCCGTTATTCTGCTCGGATCTCGTGCTAACTTGATCGTCGGAGGGTCCTCGGTGGTACCAAACCACACCGGGACTTCTTTGCAGGTACTCGGCGCCAAACTCCTCAAATCACGAATCTCCTCAAAACCCATTGAGACCCACACGCAACAGGAGATCACCTCCAAAATCCACCGGGAGATCGACGGAAGACAACATCTGACGGAGACCCGAAAAGGACCCCCATCAGTTGGCGCCGTCTGTGGGAACCGAAACTCCACAAAAAAACAAAGTTGGCATTCCGATCTCCATCCCCATGGCAAGCGATCACCCTGAAGATCCAGATACCAGCCGCCGCCTCCCCCTCACCGGAGGCACGGATGAACCTCCTCCGGCGACCATCATCAACGCCCTCGCCGGCCGAATAGACCGACACCCCCTCCCTTGACAGGGTCGCACAGAGGGGGCTCGCCACGGCGGCTCGAAGGCCACCTCGCCCAAGGATCTAAGCCCTCACTAAGAGGCAGCCCAGCAGCTACCCTTCCCTACCGCAACGCCATGGATCAGAAAGCCCTCCCAAAGACAGTCGAGCCCGAGGATCCATCGCTCGGCTATCCTTCAGGACAAAAGCCCTCGCCAAGAGGCACCAGGCAGTAACCCTGCCCTGCCAAAGGTCCTTAGTAGGCTTCTTACAGCCCTATAGCTCTTCCCGCGCCAAGAACCAAAGTCCTCCCAGAGGCAGTCGGGTCCTTGCTCGACTATCCTCGGCTGGTATCTTCCTACCACAACCGACAGGGATCAAAGTCCTCGCCAAGAGGCACTGGGCAGTAACCCTGCTCGGTCCCCATCCTGAAGGATCAGAAAGTCCTCCCAGAGACAGTCGAGCCCGAGAATCCCTCGCTCGGCTATCCCCGGCGGGTAGCTTCCCTACCGTAACGCCGGGGATCAGAAAGCCCTTGCCAAGAGGCACCAAGCAGCTACCCTGCTCGGCCATCCTTCGCAGGCCTCTCGGGGACCCTCCAGCGTCAAGGATCGAAGCCCTCATCAAGAGGCACCGAGCAGCTACCCTGCTCGGCCATCCTTCGCAGGCCTTTCAGGGCCCCTCCAGCGTCAAGGATCAATGCCCTCGCCAAGAGGCACCGAGCAGCTACCCTGCTCGGCCATCCTTCGCAGGCCTTTCAGGGCCCCTCCAGCGTCAAGGACCAATGCCCTCGCCATGAGGCACCGAGCAGCTACCCTGCTCGGCCATCCTTCGCAGGCCTCTCACGGCCCCTCCAGCGTCAAGGATCAAAGCCCTCATCATGAGGCCGCCGAGTTCCTTCCTGCTCGGCGCATCCCCAGCGGCCATCCTCCTGCCCATCAGATGCTGATGGTCTGAAGCCCTCATCGCGAGGCCGCCGAGTTCCTTCCTGCTTGGCGCATCGCCAGAGGCCTCTCACGGCCCCTCCAACGTCAAGGATCCATGCCCTTGCCAAGAGGCACCGAGCAGCTACCCTGCTCGGCCATCCTTCGCAGGCCTCTCAGGGACCCTCCAGCGTCGAGGATCAAAGCCCTCACCAAGAGGCACCGAGCAGCTACCCTGCTCGGCCATCCTTCGCAGGCCTCTCAGGGCCCCTCCAGCGTCAAGGACCAATGCCCTCTCCAAGAGGCACCGAGCAGCTACCCTGCTCGGCCATCCTTCACAGGCCTCTCAAGGCCCCTCCAGCGTCAAGGATCAAAGCCCTCATCGTGAGGCCGCCGAGTTCCTTCCTGCTCGGCGCATCCCCAACATGCATCCTTCTGCCCATCAGATGCTGATGGTCTAAAGCCCTCATCGCGAGGCCGCCGAGTTCCTTCCTGCTCGGCGCATTCTGTTGGAGATAGTGCCCTCAGAGTCAATTATTGGATCACAGGCACGTGATTGCAATGATTGAGGGAGGACCTGTCCCAGTAGGACAGTCTTACTCAAAATGATAGTATGCTATCTGGTTTATCTTTATCATCGTGTACTGCTTTAGGTGACCTTTCAGGTCACTATTGCACGTTGATAGAGCCCCTAGGATTCTTGCTTGACTACCAGCAGTATGAGGGCGATCATATACGTGGGAGCTGTAGTCTATAAGCACATCCTTAAAAGGTCCCTAGTCGAGAGAGTTTCGAGACAGGGCATCGATACTCCAGAGTAGACTAGTGTATACAGTCGAGACCCCGACGAGGGGCGGTGGCCGGTCTCACAAGCCACTGGTGTCAGTTGGTTCACCTAAAATGTATACAGATGCTCATTGGGTTATGAGTACACCGGACAGGACTCGCCGGGAACCTGCTAGTTGGTATTATACCTGACGTCAGATAGCAGTTTCCTGGTGACATGTGTACAGGTTAGTTCATCGACCTGAGATCGTCATTTGTCTCGTGTGAGTACCCACTGTGCTTTGATTACTACCCTACCATGCTCAAAGGAGACGTGCAAACAGTTTTTAGTTGGGTACAGTCCCGAGCCACATGGAGGCAGTGAGCGGATCTGCAGTGGTTCGTCTCTCCCGGTATTGGGGGTGAGGTCGCGCTGTGTCTAGGAGAGCCAGTACATGAAAAGTCCTTGGCCAAGGCAGGAGAATTACTGGTAGGTATTCCAGTAGTATCTCAGGGTGTTTTGGGCTACACTCCGACACGACTTGTACCGCTTTTGGGGGTCTAACTTTTACCAACCCCCTAGGCCCGCCATGCGATGCTCATAGACGAACGGACCGGACTGTACGGATATTGTCACTGACAGGCTCAGTAGGGTGTCAGGATGAGTTCGCTCATCGACGTCCCTTTTGGTCAATACCTGGTAGCCCGTCACGTATTGGCTAATACCTCTGACGTGCTAGTGGTTAAATCCACAGCCAAAATATTGACGAGTCTTTAGAGTCCCCCACAGACCAGTTTCTCAAGTTTTGGGCGAAATGCTGTAGAGGCCGTATGGAGATATGGCAGGGGTCGATCAGATACGTGCGGTATTGCACGGATCGTGATCGGACGGATTTTACCAGCGGGCTTTGGTTTAAGCCGGATCCTAGTTTTAGACAGTGTAGATTTTGTTTCTTTGCATTTGTATTCAGTGGGAATACAAATGCGGTTATGTATATACAGTCGCGGGGTTTTCCTGTAATTTATTACGGGATCAGTTTTCTGAAGTTGCCAGTTTACATTCCGTTCCGGCCAGTTTTCCTTTGTTCCTTCCCGGCCGGATTTTTCTGATGGAGGGGCTAATTTGCAATTGTGCAAATTAGTATTATGGAGGGGGTTTCTTGTAAATGAGGGATTATGTTTTGACTAGCATCATTTGATTCTCTTTTAATCCACTCTTTTGCATTTATGAGATTAGAATGAGATGAGAAATGAAAGACTTTGATATGATATTGTTATCATCACTTTTGGTTGTGGTCACCCCTTTGTTTTCCTACACTCACCCCCTTGCATTTTTTCCCTTCTCTTTTTTTAGGGGGCGGCCACTTGAGAGGTGAGAAGAGAGAGGATTCATTTTAGTGTGGGGAAATATACATCTCTCATTTTTCATGCTTGAAAATCATACACCATCCTTCTCCAAAAGTTCTTTCATTCCTCCATCATGGCAACTTCAACCCTGTTCCCGCCAAAAATTTCTGCGCAAAAGAGCCTAAGGTAACAAATGGCGGCGATACGCTTAAGAAAATGGGAACCAGTATCTTCCGGGCTGTTTTTTGACAAACTCCAGAATGAGAAACAGATAAATTTTAATGGTATCGAAAGCGGCTCGAAAAACCCTTCGATTTGATATATTATGGGCCTCGTAATTCATCCGGGATCAAAAGTTATGAGGAATTACGTGTCCACACGTGATGGGCTTTTAAGAACCCGCTGGAGGAGTTAAAAGATACAATAAAAACTCAGAAAAGACCCCAATGGGGCATCACGTGCTCACACGTGACCATGGGTCACGTGCAGACACGTGATAGGCTTTTAAAGCCTCTAAAATAATGAATAGAATTTAATTCTAAAAGTCAGAAAATACCTCAACGAGGTATCACGTGCTTACACGTGACCAATGGTCACGTGTTGACACGTGATGGTTAAAACTGAAACATAAATAAGCGGCTGAGAAAGGAACCCAATTGGGGTCACGTGCTCACACGTGACTAGCTTTAAAAGCATTATAATTTAATAGAATTAAATTCTAAAAGTTTCTGAATCTTTCCAAATGGAAAAGGGTCATGGGGAACCGTTGGATTAAAAATCCAAGGGTGATTAAAAATCACCAATTTATAGAAAAACCTTGGACAAGGAAAGATTTCCCTGAAAATCTCACCAGGATAACAAATAGAATATCTTTTGGATTTAAAATCCACGGTGAATAAAATTCACTGAATGATCTAAAGGCCCAGATTAATGATAAATATAAATCAAATCTCTCAACAATCAAATCAAATCTTCCAATGAGAGATTTGCTAAACAAATTAACTATTTTCCTTCTCCTATAAATAGGAGCCAAGAAGAGAAGAGAAGGGATCTACTTTTTTGAGAGAAAAATAGAGAGAGGAGAATTTAATTCTCAAGAGGGAAGAAAAGAAAGGAGAATTTAATTCTCAACAAAGAAAACCCTAGGTAAGGAAAGGGAAAAAGATAAACTTCAAACAGAGAATTTAATTCTCAAAATCCAAGAGTTTAACTCTTATACAAAAAGAACTTAGTTCTTCTTCTGGTCGAAGATCTGTACAGAGCACATCTCCCCATAGGATGAGAATTTAATTCTCATCGGGTTGAGATCCTGCCATGCAGATCCTAAACTTAGAAGGGGAATTGAGTTTTGAGAGTTCAATTCTCTTAAAACAAAACTAGGGTTTAACCCTAATCAAGAATTTAATTCTTTTACATATCTGGGAATTTAATTCCTTTGAAAAGAAATTAGGGTTTTACCCTAAATAAGAATTTAATTCTTAAAGATAAGGAGACTTAAAAGATCTCTGTGCATGAAAAGACTAAGATCACATGCCCCATGTGACCCCTGAACAGATCCCCAAAAAAATGAGAAGAGGAAAGCTTTGAGGCAATGCCTCACGTGTTCCCACGTGACCCTCATTATATATGGAACAAAAGCAAAGGCAGAAACAATTCTGGGCGCTCTCACGTGTTACCACGTGACCCCTAATAAATGTTCTAGTAAATCGGGGCATGAGTATACATCACGTGCCCACACGTGATGGCTATGAAAATTAAAAGTGTTAAACACTTGTTTGCAGAACAAAATAAAGTGGATCTGGCCCCACTTTTTGATGCCATCACGTGCTCCCACGTGACTCCCAAAACGCAGAAAGAAAAAGCAAAGGAAATGAAAGCTTTGGGCGCTCTCACGTGTTATCACGTGACCCCTCAGCAAATGCTTTAACAATTGGCGCACAGATCCCCATCACGTGCCAACACGTGATGCTCTAAAATAAAAATAAAAGTGTTTAACACTTGTTCGCAGATTTGAGGATAAACCAAAAGGAGATCTGGCTCCACATTTAGGGCACCCTCACGTGTCACCACGTGACCCCTAATGAGCATTCTAACAGACCAGAGCGGGGGCCTCCATCACGTGCCCACACGTGATGGCCGCCAGAATTAAAAGAGTTAAACACTTACCTGCAGAATAAAATAAGGGGAATCAGGGCGCTCTTACGTGTCCACACGTGACCCCTCTCTCCTTAGTGTTTTACACTAATCTGAAGACTTTGTCCTCAGTGTTTAACACTGATTTTCTTAGTGTTTAACACTAGTTTGGAAAACTCTATTTGCAGTGTTTAACACTGATTTGCTTAGTGTTTAACACTAATTTGAAAGCCCTGTTGCTAGTGTTTAACACTGATTATCTTTTAGTGTTTAACACTAACTTGTTAATCTTATTCCCAGTGTTCAACACTGTTGACCTTTAGTGTTTAACACTAGCTTTAGCCCAATTGGCTAAGTTTCTAGAGGCAAAGCCTCTCCTTCAATGGACCAACAGAGGGCCAATATTTCGAACATAATTGGACTTAGCCCAAACTGGCCATAAGTCCTCAAATCATCTTGAACTGAGCACATCTGCTCTTTCAACCAACTCATTGGTTCAAGGGTACATCTTGGAACTCCTCTGATATTTGTCGTTGTAATCCTTCAACGTCTTCAGAGAGGTAACGGGTCCCGACAACCACACATCAACACGGACTGTGGGGTCCTTAAACTCATGGACTTATGCGTCCCTAAACCAAGATACGGACCGTGGGGTCCTTAAACCCGCGGACTTATGCGTCCTTAAACTAACGGACTAATGCGTCCTTAAACACACCCATATGGACTGTGGGGTCCTTAAACCCATGGACTTATGCGTCCTTAAACTGGCAATGGACCACCACGTCCCTAAACTGGCAATGGACCACCATGTCCCTAAACTGGCAATGGACCACTACGTCCCTAAACTGGAACAATAGAGCCCCCAAATGCTCTTTTTTCGGATCTAAACGATCCCGTTAAGTCGATCTTAGTCCCAAACTGGACTAACGTATCCTTAACAACCGTTTAAGTTGATCTTAGTCTCAAATATGGCTAACGTATCCTTAAACCTTCAAACAGACTTTAGTCCCAAATTGGACTACAAATCCCCCAATCAACTTTGGTTCAAGGGTACATCTCTGAACTCCTCTGACATCTGTCGTTGTAATCCTTCAACGTCGTCAGAGAGGTGATGGGTCCCGATGGCCATAAATTTAATGGACCACTATGTCCCTAAAAAGGAACATTAGAGCCAATTGCTCTTTTGTCGGATCTAAACGATCCCGTTAAGTTGATCTTAGTCTCAAACTGGACTAACGTATCCTTAACAAACGTTTGAGTTGATCTTAGCCTCAAATATGGCTAACGTATCCTCAAACCAAAACCCCAAAACCAAATCTAAGAAAATACGGATTTGGACTAATCCACGTCCTACGGGCGACGACATAAATTAGTCTCCGTATACAATCCACGGGCAACCACAAACAAAACAAACACCCACGACACGAAGTGACCAGCTGGAGAAGGAGAAAATTGTTACCGCGATGCGGTAGCGTAATTAACTGCGGGGGCTTGCGCCTGCAGGGAAGAGCGTCCCCACAATCAAAAACCTCTCAGACGAGGGGGAATCTGACGAAGTCTGCTACATCGGCCGCATCCGTCTAAACCTCCGATACACGGTGCCATAAATCAACTTGGCATCTTCGGAGAGGTGGACGGATAGCACCTATTAGCATCTGCCTCGAATCTCAGGCAAGACGTCCTAACGTCTCGGCCGTCTTTCGGAGGGGAACAGATTCTGGCACGCCCGGTGGGACCTTTTCCTCTTTCCACTCCACACTTCGTGTGTCGTGTTCGCGAACGAATCGCCGTTTGCTGTGGTTGCCTGTGGATTCGAGGTACTAAGATTTGGTGTCTTGCTCCGTGCAGAAAACAGAAGATCAATAGCTTCAAACTGCACTACCTGCAACTGCAACTCTCGCTCCGTCCGTGCTGGAGGAGTGACTTATGGGCCCCAAGCGGCCTCCATCTTCAAGATGCCAGTGGTGCAGGTAACTCAGCCCACCACTGGATTATTCTTCGGGACCATGCTCCCACCGTTGAGCTTCAATGCCCCAATGACATCGCAAGAAGCTCCAAAGAAGTCGGTCTTCGATTGGCTTGCTACTGCCGCGGCCCCTCTCAACGGGTCGCCCAACTTCAATACCTCAGTTTTCAACAGACTGGGCCAGAACGTCTATAAGCCCGTGATACCCGAAGCTGCCATCCCAAAGCGGATAGCCATCCCGGCTCAAGCGGACAAAATTATTGGAAAGGCTCCTCCTTCTAAGAAGTCAATTTTTACAAGGCTGGCCATCCCGGTTGCTGCTCCACGCGAGGTCCTCAAAGCTGCTTCCCCTGCCCAGAGATCTGTCTTTGACAGATTAGACATTGCTTCTCAACGGGTGTCAGTCTTCGACAGGCTAGCACCAATAACGGTCTCTCCTCAAAGCAGGGGGCATGACGAAGTCGCCCCTACGGCCGAAACAACTCCGTCCGCACGACACGCTCGACGTTGCCACTGGCGCCGAGTAAGGAAGGCTGGGGGCAACTCCCCCTCTGGATTTACTCCACCAGCTCCAACGGTGAGGATCGATGTTGCTGTTCCAACCGGGAACAGCTTCGAGCTGCTGAACAGGGTGCGCAGAAACTCTCCTACTGCAGTGCTGAAGATATCTCCTCCACCCATGGAGAATGATACGGAAAAGAAGCTAGAGCAGCCCTCTCAACGGTTGTCTTCTAAAATCTACAAGGTCTGGCGCCATGTCCAAGACTCGGTGATTGATCGAAATTTCTCCCCCCAGCAAAAGAAGCTGAAGGTCCGGCAGGAAGAAAACCGTCCTGTTAAGCCACAAAAGATGACGACTACTTGGGTGCTCACGACAGCGGCCCCCTCAACGTCAACCACTCAGAAAAGAAGGAGGCCAGAGAAAGCCCCAGTAAACGTGGAAGACCACAAAGACGCTAAACCCAAACGCCCCAAGTCTGTGGGCATGGTGGTGCACACCGTATACATGGCTTCTGGAAAGGAGGAAAGCCGTGCTTCGACGGGTCACCGACCGCTCACCCGATCCATGACGAAAACCCAGGAGCAGCAACAGAAGCTTCAGGAGATGATGATTGCAATGGCCGCGCTCACCGAGCCAAAAGAAAGCCCGGAGGCATCATCAGAGCAGCGTAACGAACAAGAAACTAATGCTGACTTCTTACGCAGAGTCCTCGAAAAGAAGGACAGAGAAGCCGCAGAGCAAGCGGCTAAAATAAAGCAAATGGCGCTCCACTTCCAAGATATGGTAGGGATGATGCTACAGCCGGACCCTCCAGTTGAAGACCCTCCGATCATTACTGAAGACGATAGAGGAGAGACATCTAATCCTCCTCCAACTCTTTCAACAGCCAAAGATGAAACCATCTCCAAGGCTGCGCTGGACGACTATATAGCTCAGCAAATACGAGCTCATCAGGCGAATGAAGCGGCTGGGCAAATTGCTAGAACCGGACGACCATATCCGAGCTGGTATGACCAAATCAGTTACCCGCCGGGATATACGATCCCTAAGTTTCACGTATATAAAGGGACAGGGAATCCCCATCAGCATGTCGCTCAATTCAGGGCCTTATGCGGCAATACTGGAGGCGATGACAAATTGTTGCTTCGCCAATTCGTCGGCAGCTTAGCAGAAACAGCTTTTGAATGGTATTCGGAGCTACCCAACGACTCTGTCAAAACATTTGCAGAGATGGAGCTGCTGTTTACACAAAGATTCGCGAGCGCTAGTGAACGCACCCCGATAACAACAGTGATTAATGCCAGGGTGAAGCCAGGCGAAACGTGGGTTCAATACGCAGCACGATGGCAGAATCTATGGTTGAAATGCGAACAGCGGATCGAAGAAGAGCCGGCGGTGGGCATGTTCGTGGGCACTCTTGATCCGCAAGCGATCATCTCGCAATTCATGATGTTCTTCAAGCCAACTACTTTCCAGGCTTTGATTGACAAGTTGGCCCAAATGGATCAGATGGATCATAGATCATCTCCTTCAAAGACGGATCCTCGGAATGAAAAGGGGAAAGGAAAAGCAACTTTCATCGCCAATACTCAACAACAGCCGAACAACTTTAAACCGGTTGTCCCCCAAAGTAACGTACGTCCATGCCCATCCCTCGAGGAGAGACTGGGACGTCCTTATTCGTTTCCTCAGGATAAAACAAGGAGACTGTTCGAGCTGGCAGTGCGCAACAGACTCATTAATCTACCGAATCCAAAACGTCCGTTGCAGCCAGGCGATGTCAACAATCCCAATTATTGCCCTTACCACCAAACGGTAAGTCACCCGATCGAGGATTGTTTCGTATTTAAGGGATGGATCGAGGATCAGTACCTACAAGGCAAGTTCGCACTGTCTGAAAAGTGGAAGGTGAGCCCACCACAACCGAACACTCCAAAGAAGACGGACGCACCGGGGGCAACTTGTCACGTGATCTCCCACTCATTTACGGACGATAAAAAAACTCCTTGCACTGAGAAACTGGGGGCAGAGCCTGAGCCAGAATTTGTGTGGCCGTCAGACGAGATGATCGATGCCTTCCTGAATGAGATTCGTCTGAAAAGTAAAGCCGACCGGGAGCATGAGATGGCCATATTTGAAAAGGCCAAACGCCGACGACTGGACAAAAGGGTCGAAACACTCCCACCAGATCAAAGTACATCCGCCGCAAATGAAAGCAGGATCAAGACAAGGAAACGATTCGCCAAAGCCATATCAATGGGGATGAGGCCGCCCTCTTTCAGAGAAAATTCTCCTGGTAGTATACATTTTGATGAAACGGACGTACACCCCAACTTCTGCTTATATCAACAGAGGATCGCACATCCTACTGAAGACTGCAACTCCTTTAAGTGTTGGTGGCAAGGATATGTCGCTCATAGACAACACGTCAATAGAATAAAGCGGGAAGCTCGTAGACAGCGAAAAGATACGACAGATGAGCATAAAAGAGTTGGCGGCAATTGTCATAGGGACGAGCCCAGGGGATCACGAGTTCTCACCTTTGGAAGCGATTCTGACGAAGAAGCCGCCCTCAACCCTCTCTTCAAGGAATTCATTTCTAAAACAAAAGAATTGGAGAGTTGCGAGAACGTTCAGCCGTACAATCTCACGCTACCCGGAAAGAATCTCGGTCCCGCAAACGACGGAGCAAACGAAATGAGAAAGGAAAAGGAAAAAACGGCCTTTGTTGCCAACACTCAACAACAGCCGAGTAACCCGAGGCCGTTTTGTCGTCAAAACAACAAGCCGCGATACCTCAATGAGAAGTTGAAACGTCCTTACTCGTTTCCCAAAGATAAAACAAAGAGATTGTTCGAGCTAGCAGTGCGCAGCGGGCTCATCACTCTGCCAGATCCAAAACGTCCATTGCAACCAGGTGACGTTAACAATCCTAACTATTGTCCCTACCACAGAGTAATGGGTCACCCACTCGAAAATTGCTACGTCTTCAAAAACTGGGTTGAAGACCAATACCAACAGGGCAAGTTCGCGCTGCCCGAAAAGTGGAAAGTAAACCCGCCACAACAACATGCTCCGAAAAGGGTGGATATGCCGGGGGCATCATGCTCATTCATAGGGAAAGCCCCATAGACCGAAAAGTCAGTAAACTAGAGATGCGCCTCAAATACGACGACGGTGGACCGAAACGTCCTTAAACTAACGATGGACCGCAATGTCCTAAAACTTGCAAATGACCGGAATGTCGTTAAACTACTCTCAACCCGCAGCATTTTCAGGCTGACGTGGTAAAAAAAAAAAAAAAGAAAAAAGGGTATGTCCATAAGCAAAATGGGCACGGATGAAAACCCGAAAGGGCTCCGTGAGTAAAAACAGCAGGGCTACCGGCGAGTGTTCGTGAAAACCCGAAAGGGCGCGACCTCGTTTAAAAAAAAAAAAAGAAAAAAAAGGGGAAAGAAAAAGAATAAAAAAAACGGTATGTCCATAAGCAAAGTGGGCACAGATGAAAACCCGAAAGGGCTCCGTGAGTAAAAACAGCAGGGCTACCGGCGAGTGTTTGTGAAAACCCGAAAGGGCGCAATCTCGTTAAAAGACACTTATAGGGTCCTCTCGACCTTGTAAGGAGAAACCAACCGCGTGAGATCCTTACGACTCATAAGGGAGCAACACACTTAGGGATCCTCACGATTCCTAAGGAGAAATTACACTTGCGAGATCCTCACGACTCGTAAGGAGAACTCTCTTATGGGACCCTCACGGCTCATAAGATTTGAAAGTCTTAAGTTACAGAGACCTGAACCTGTTCTTAAGCAACCCCCACAACCTTTTTGCCCTACAAGCGGCTCAATACTGGCCCTTGTATACAATCCATGGGCGCGAATAAATATTTCCCTAACAAAGTCTCATCCGTGACTAGGGATATGCTTGTACAGCAAACAACACTTGTAAGTCCTCTCGACTTATAAGGAGAAAACCCTTTTGTAAGATCCTTACGACTTACAAGAGAACATGCACTTAGGAATCCCCACGATTCCTAAGGAGAAAACACACCTACGAGATCCTCACGACTTGTAGGGAGAAATACCTTTGTGAGACCCTTACGGCTCATGAAGTCAAAAGCCTTAGTCGACGGGATCCTAACCCTGTTCACTAAGCCACCTTTGTCCGACATCGACAGAGGCAAATGATGATTCGCTCCTGGCAATATCCCAGTTGTAGCGATGCTGATGCCTAAACCGGTATCAAATTCCAAGTCCTTTCATGGCAAATGATGATTCGCTCCTGGCAATATTCCAGTCGTAGCGATGCTAATGCTAAGATTGGCATCAAATTCCAAGTTACATACTCGCGAAAAAAAAAATCAGCGAGCCAAAAAAAAAAATGCATACGAAATAGCCGAAATGATGGGGCAACTTGCAAACAGAATCAGCAAGCAAAAATGTATGCATACAAAATAGCCGAAATGATTGGGCAACTCGCAATAAAAAACAGCGAGTAAAAATAAAATAAATAGCCGAAATGATTGGGCACCGCGAAAAATAGCCGAAATGATTGGGCAATCGCGATTTTCGCGATATAAAATGCTGAAATGATAGAGCATCGCGGAAAGAATAAAAAAAATAAAAAATAAAAGAATGAAACTTTTTGCCCTACAGATGAGATCACATCGATCCCTGTATACAATCCAGGGGCATAAACAAAGAGGGAACCTTACCTTCCCAACAGGCTCCACCAGAAAGCGAAGCCAAATCTCGACGGTTCATAGATAACCTAGAGACAATCTCGACATCTGTCGCAATATTGCAGACACAATGCCAACAAATGAAGTAAAGGAAAATCCCTAGCTTTAGGGTCTCGGCGTCAACATCGACAACTTAGAGATCAGCAACTGTGTTTCTCCTCACTCCAACTAGTTGCAGACATGACGTCAACAACCGACCTCAGAATCGCAACGAAACGGAACCAAGGCAAAGTTCCTAGTCCCAAATCTCAACGGCCACATCTACAGCCTGGAGACCAACAACGGTGTGCCTCCTCATTCCAGCAGCACAAAGATGTTACACCATCAAGCGGAGCGATGGCAAAATCCCAGCTCCACCTCAGCACTCGTCTCGTCACAGCGGACACATCATCAAGCAAAGCGGAACAGCGGCAACTCCCAGTTCCATGACTCGACGATGTACTCCCACAGAGAGTCAAATCCCAACTCCGTGAAAAGCGGATATAATCAACAAAATTCCTGGTCACGTGGAACGCGGAAAACGTCACTCTTTGACCCCGTGGAAAACGTCCAGAGCGGATCCTGGTCCTCGCAGAGCACGGCAGTGAACCCGTGCGAAGCATCCAGAGCGGAGCCTAGTCCTCGCCTAACGCGGCAGTGAACCCGTGTGAAGCATCTAGTGCAAAATTCCTGGTCACGTGGAACGCGGATAGCGTCACTCTTTGACCCCGTGGAAAACGTCCAGAGCGGATCCTGGTCCTCGCAGAGCACGGCAGTGAACCCGTGCGAAGCATCCAGAGCGGAGCCTAGTCCTCGCCTAACGCGGCAATGAACCCGTGTGAAGCATCTAGTGCAAAATTCCTGATCACGTGGAACGCGGATAACGTCACTCTTTGACCCCGTGGAAAACGTCCAGAGCGGATCCTGGTCCTCGCAGAGCACGGCAGTGAACCCGTGTGAAGCATCCAGAGCGGAGCCTAGTCCTCGCCTAACGCGGCAGTGAACCCGTGTGAAGCATCTAGTGCAAAATTCCTGGTCACGTGGAACACGGATAACGTCACTCTTTGACCCCGTGGAAAACATCCAGAGCGGATCCTGGTCCTCGCAGAGTACGGCAGTGAACCCGTGCGAAGAATCCAGAGCGGAGCCTAGTCCTCGCCTGACACGGCAGTGAACCCGTGTGAAGCATCTAGAGCAAAATTCCTGGTCACGTGGAACGCGGATAACGTCATTCTTCGACCCCGTGGAAAACGTCCAGAACGGATCCTGGTCCTCACACCAACATGGAGTAATCACCACCACGACATTCGTCTCGATACAGCAGACGCGATACCAGCAAACGAAGCGAAGGCCAAATTCCTAGCTTCAGGGTCTTGATGGCAAGTCATATAAAGCCTGAAAGACAATCGGAGATCATCCCACACCAGCGCGGAGTGTTCACAACCTCGACGTTCGTCTCGATACAGCAGACGAAATGTCACCCCAGCGTTCTTCCCCCAGCAGGATTCGGAAGCGATAAAGCAAACGAAGCGAAGGCCAAATTCCTAGCTTCATACGTCTTGACGGCAAGTCATATAAAGCCTGAAAGACAATCGGAGATCATCTCACACCAGCGCGGAGTGGTCACCACCTCGACGTTCGTCTCGATACAGCAGACGAAATGTCACCCCAGCGTTCTTCCCCCAGCAGGATTCGGAAGCGACAAAGCAAACGAAGCGAAGGCCAAATTCCTAGCTTCAACGTCTTGACGGTAAGTCATATAAAACCGGAAAGACAAACAGAGATCATCCCACATGGAGTGATCGCCACCTCGACGTTCGTCTCAACACAGCAGACGCAACATCACCGAAAGGAGTCACGGCAAAATCCCTAGTTCCAGAGCTCGACGGTTCACCAGCAACCGAGAGACAACCATGACATTCGTCTCGATACAGAGGACGCAATGCCAGCAAACGAAGCAAAGGCTAAATTCCTAGCTTCAATGTCTTAACGGCAAGTCATATAAAGCCTGAAAGACAATCGAAGATCATCTCGCACCAGCACAGAGTGGTCACCACCTCGACGTTCGTCTCGACACAGCAGACGCAACATCACAAAAAAGGAGTCACGGCAAAATCCCCGGTTCCAAACCTCGATGGTTCACCAGCAACCTAGAGACAACCGCGACATTCGTCTCGATACAGAGGACGCGATGCCAGCAGATGAAGCAAAGGCCAAATTCCTAGCTTCAGGGTCTTGACGGCAAGTCATATAAAGCCTGAAAGACAATCGGAGATCATCTCGCACCAGCGCGAAGTGGCTACCACCTCGACGATCGTCTCGATACAGCAGATGAAATGTCACCCCAGCGTTCTTCCCCCAACAGGATTCGGACGCGCCAAAGCAAACGAAGCGAAGGCCAAATTCCTAGCTTCAACGTCTTGACGGTAACTCATATAAAACCGAAAAAACAATCGGAGATAATCCTACATGGAGTGGTCACTACCTCGACGTTCGTCTCGATACAGTAGACACAACATCACCAAAAGGAGCCACGGCAAAATCCCTAGTTCCAAACCTCGACGGTTCACCAGCAACCTAGAGACAACCATGACATTCGTCTCGATACAGAGGACGCGATGCCAGCAAACGAAGCGAAGGCCAAATTCCTAGCTTCTGGGTCTTAACGGCAAGTCATATAAAACCTGAAAGACCACCGGAGATCATCCCACATGGAGTGGTCACCACCTCGACGTTCGTCTCGATACAGCAGACGCAACATCACCAAAAGGAGCCACGGCAAAATCCCTAGTTCCAAATCTCGACGGTTCATCAGCAACCTAGAGACAACCACGACATTCGTCTCGATACAGAAGACGCAATGCCAGCAAACGAAGCAAAGGCCAAATTCCTAGCTTCAGGGTTTTAACGGCAAGTCATATAAAGCCTGAAAGACTATCGGAGATCATCCCACACCAGCGCGGAGTGGTTATGACTCATCGGGGCTCTCCAAAATGAGCCTAACCTCAAGTAAAAAGCGGCATGGCAAATTCCTAGCGCTTGCTCTTCCGACGGTCAAACTGCCAAGGAGGATTGCTTGAAGACGTCTTGTCCAGCCCCGAAGGGATCAGAGACACGGCAGTCGCAGGGCTACTCGAACAGCATGATTGCCTATCAAGGAATATATCAGCTCATGCGACGGTACGACGGCCAAAACCCTAAGTACCACAGACCCTAACGGACTTCTGTCGTAAAGAGCAGAGGTTAACTGTGACGTTAGGATATTCTTGCGAGATCTGCTCGATCCGTTTCGACTCGTGAGGAAATTGATGTCTTTGCGAGAACTTCTCGATTCGTCTCGACTCGTGAGATAAAGCCTTAGGCAATAGGGATTAAAAAACCTGTTTCCTAAGCACTGGGACCCTGCAAGTCGACCCAAAACGGTCTCTTGCATACTATCCACGGGTCACACTCTCTAAAGTCAAATCTCGACAAGGAGGGAAACAACCGCTTACGGGTCCTCTCGACTCGTAAGAGGGAAAACTCTCTTATAGGATCCTTACGTCTTATAAGAGAAAACACACTTAGGAATCCTCACGACTCCTAAAGAGAAAATACACCTACGAGATCCTCACGACTCGTAGGGAGAAAAGTCTTTATGAGACCCTCACGGCTCGTAAAGTTGAAAAGTCTTAGGTGGCAGATCCTATCCCTGTCTCCCAAGCCATCACTGCCCTGCAAAGAGGTCAAGATGGACCATCTATGAGCCACACTTGCCAAAGCTACATGCCACTGAAATGGAGAAGCTCATGAGCATATAAACTACTTCCCGCCAGAGTAAGACATAAAGAGATAGAAGGGTGCGGCTCATGGAGTTAAGGGTTTGGAACTATATCTCTTAAGAGTCAAGATTTGAGTCAATGATAAATGACGACGCTTGTGTCCGCTCGTTATCTTCTCAGATCAAGATTCTGAAAGT
Organism: Agapanthus africanus; assembly: GCA_030015575.1. Lineage (NCBI taxonomy): Eukaryota > Viridiplantae > Streptophyta > Magnoliopsida > Asparagales > Amaryllidaceae > Agapanthus > Agapanthus africanus. Next base: position 221,755,446 of record CM057342.1, read on the forward strand.
TATATACCAACCCGAAACTGGTCATACGCTATGCATTACTTTGCACTACTTCACCCACGTAAATACTTACGTCGGCAAAGTAGTGGGGGGCATTTGTTCCCGCCAAAAATTTCTGCGCAAAAGAGCCTAAGGTAACAAATGGCGGCGATACGCTTAAGAAAATGGGAACCAGTATCTTCCGGGATGTTTTTTGACAAACTTCCGAATGAGAAATAGATAAATTCTGATGGTATCGAAAGCGGCTCGAAAAACCCTTCGATTTGATATATTATGGGCCTCGTAATTCATCCGGGATCAAAAGTTATGAGGAATTACGTGTCCACACGTGATGGGCTTTTAAGAACCCGCTGGAGGAGTTAAAAGATACAATAAAAACTCAGAAAAGACCCCAATGGGGCATCACGTGCTCACACGTGACCATGGGTCACGTGCAGACACGTGATAGGCTTTTAAAGCCTCTAAAATAATGAATAGAATTTAATTCTAAAAGTCAGAAAATACCTCAACGAGGTATCACGTGCTTACACGTGACCAATGGTCACGTGTTGACACGTGATGGTTAAAACCGAAACATAAATAAGCGGCTGAGAAAGGAACCCAATTGGGGTCACGTGCTCACACGTGACCAAAGGTCACGTGCCAGCACGTGACTGGCTTTAAAAGCATTATAATTTAATAGAATTAAATTCTAAAAGTTTCTGAATCTTTCCAAATGGAAAAGGGTCATGGGGAACCGTTGGATTAAAAATCCAAGGGTGATTAAAAATCACCAATTTATAGAAAAACCTTGGACAAGGAAAGATTTCCCTGAAAATCTCACCAGGATAACAAATAGAATATCTTTTGGATTTAAAATCCACGGTGAATAAAATTCACTGAATGATCTAAAGGCCCAGATTAATGATAAATATAAATCAAATCTCTCAACAATCAAATCAAATCTTCCAATGAGAGATTTGCTAAACAAATTAACTCTTTTCCTTCTCCTATAAATAGGAGCCAAGAAGAGAAGAGAAGGGATCTACTTTTTTGAGAGAAAAACAGAGAGAGGAGAATTTAATTCTCAAGAGGGAAGAAAAGAAAGGAGAATTTAATTCTCAACAAAGAAAACCCTAGGTAAGGAAAGGGAAAAAGATAAACTTCAAACAGAGAATTTAATTCTCAAAATCCAAGAGTTTAACTCTTATACAAAAAGAACTTAGTTCTTCTTCTGGTCGAAGATCTGTATAGAGCACATCTCCCCATAGGATGAGAATTTAATTCTCATCGGGTTGAGATCCTGCCATGCAGATCCTAAACTTAGAAGGGGAATTGAGTTTTGAGAGTTCAATTCTCCTAAAACAAAACTAGGGTTTAACCCTAATCAAGAATTTAATTCTTTTACATATCTGGGAATTTAATTCCTTTGAAAAGAAATTAGGGTTTTACCCTAAATAAGAATTTAATTCTTAAAGATAAGGAGACTTAAAAGATCTCTGTGCATGAAAAGACTAAGGTCACATGCCCCATGTGACCCCTGAACAGATCCCCAAAAAAATGAGAAGAGGAAAGTTTTGAGGCAATGCCTCACGTGTTCCCACGTGACCCTCATTATATATGGAACAAAAGCAAAGGCAGAAACAATTCTGGGCGCTCTCACGTGTTACCACGTGACCCCTAATAAATGTTCTAGTAAATCGGGGCATGAGTATACATCACGTGCCCACACGTGATGGCTATGAAAATTAAAAGTGTTAAACACTTGTTTGCAGAACAAAATAAAGTGGATCTGGCCCCACTTTTTGATGCTATCACGTGCTCCCACGTGACTCCCAAAATGCAGAAAGAAAAAGCAAAGGAAATGAAAGCTTTGGGCGCTCTCACGTGTTATCACGTGACCCCTCAGCAAATGCTTTAACAATTGGCGCACAGATCCCCATCACGTGCCAACACGTGATGCTCTAAAATAAAAATAAAAGTGTTTAACATTTGTTCGCAGATTTGAGGATAAACCAAAAGGAGATCTGGCTCCACATTTAGGGCGCCCTCACGTGTCACCACGTGACCCCTAATGAGCATTCTAACAGACCAGAGCGGGGGCCTCCATCACGTGCCCACACGTGATGGCCGCCAGAATTAAAAGAGTTAAACACTTACCTGCAGAATAAAATAAGGGGAATCAGGGCGCTCTCACGTGTCCACACGTGACCCCTCTCTCCTTAGTGTTTTACACTAATCTGAAGACTTTGTCCTCAGTGTTTAACACTGATTTTCTTAGTGTTTAACACTAGTTTGGAAAACTCTATTTGCGGTGTTTAACACTGATTTGCTTAGTGTTTAACACTAATTTGAAAGCCCTGTTGCTAGTGTTTAACACTGATTATCTTTTAGTGTTTAACACTAACTTGTTAATCTTATTCCCAGTGTTCAACACTGTTGACCTTTAGTGTTTAACACTAGCTTTAGCCCAATTGGCTAAGTTTCTAGAGGCAAAGCCTCACCTTCAATGGACCAACAGAGGGCCAATATTTCGAACATAATTGGACTTAGCCCAAACTGGCCATAAGTCCTCAAATCATCTTGAACTGAGCACATCTGCTCTTTCAACCAACTCATTGGTTCAAGGGTACATCTCGGAACTCCTCTGATATTTGTCGTTGTAATCCTTCAACGTCTTCAGAGAGGTAACGGGGCCCGACAACCACACATCAACATGGACTGTGGGGTCCTTAAACTCATGGACTTATGCGTCCCTAAACCAAGATACGGACCGTGGGGTCCTTAAACCCGCGGACTTATGCGTCCTTAAACTAACGGACTAATGCGTCCTTAAACACACCCATATGGACTGTGGGGTCCTTAAACCCATGGACTTATGCGTCCTTAAACTGGCAATGGACCACCACGTCCCTAAACTGGCAATGGACCACCATGTCCCTAAACTGGCAATGGACCACTACGTCCCTAAACTGGAACAATAGAGCCCCCAAATGCTCTTTTGTCGGATCTAAACGATCCCGTTAAGTCGATCTTAGTCCCAAACTGGACTAACGTATCCTTAACAACCGTTTAAGTTGATCTTAGTCTCAAATATGGCTAACGTATCCTTAAACCTTCAAACAGACTTTAGTCCCAAATTGGACTACAAATCCCCCAATCAACTTTGGTTCAAGGGTACATCTCTGAACTCCTCTGACATCTGTCGTTGTAATCCTTCAACGTCGTCAGAGAGGTGATGGGTCCCGATGGCCATAAATTTAATGGACCACTATGTCCCTAAACTGGAACATTAGAGCCAATTGCTCTTTTGTCGGATCTAAACGATCCCGTTAAGTTGATCTTAGTCTCAAACTGGACTAACGTATCCTTAACAAACGTTTGAGTTGATCTTAGCCTCAAATATGGCTAACGTATCCTCAAACCAAAACCCCAAAACCAAATCTAAGAAAATACGGATTTGGACTAATCCACGTCCTACGGGCGACGACATAAATTAGTCTCCGTATACAATCCACGGGCAACCACAAACAAAACAAACACTCACGACACGAAGTGACCAGCTGGAGAAGGAGAAAGTTGTTACCGCGATGCGGTAGCGTAATTAACTGCGGGGGCTTGCGCCTGCAGGGAAGAGCGTCCCCACAATCAAAAACCTCTCAGACGAGGGGGAATCTGACGAAGTCTGCTACATCGGCCGCATCCGTCTAAACCTCCGATACACGGTGCCATAAATCAACTTGGCATCTTCGGAGAGGTGGACGGATAGCACCTATTAGCATCTGCCTCGAATCTCAGGCAAGACGTCCTAACGTCTCGGCCGTCTTTCGGAGGGGAACAAACCCCATTGAGATAATGTTTTCTACACTAATCCTACAGCACCCTTGGGCACGTCGGCTCGCCAACTTCGTGCCCGAGTTGCCTCGGTCCATAGGTGGGAGCCCGTAAAAGAACCCGGCGATGTGGTGCCCGTTCCGACGAGGAGATGAAGACCGGAGATTCCACGAGGAGAATGGAGTGGAGGCCGAAGACCGAAGGACACGGATCGCTCGGTATAGCCCTCTACTCTTTTTCTAGTTTGCTAGAATTAGGTTAATGGCCCGATCCGGGATTTTAGTGCACGGTGGTGCCGGTTACAAGTTTCGTAAAAGTTTCGTTTCCGCATTCCAGCGTCGGATTGACGGCCGGGGCGCCGCCGTGCACTTACATTGGTATCAGAGCCACGCCATTAACCTAGTCTAGCTTGGTCTAATGTGTTTAAAACTTCGATCGAACATTTATCCCAAAACCGCGTTTTCAGTGCACAAGTTTCTGTCGAATTTTTTTTAGCTCGAAAAATTTTTCAGGTTGTTTCAGAAACACATGCAGGTAATTATAAGCATACTGTGAAAATTTGGTAGTGTGACGTCATCTTTCCACCGCGGAACCGCGGCCAAACCCATGCTTGGGCCGCGGTTCCGCCGCCACTTTGACTGTTCACTGTGCCAAATTTTTACAGTGGGCTTTTGACTAGGAAATGGGGGTTTTGGGATATTCTGTTTGGGCCTAGATTTTCTTTGAATGCTGCAGTAGTGCTTGGGGCCCACTTCAGTAAATTTGATCGATCGAAAAATTTAAACATGTTAGTTCACAGTATTTACATTATATCTGCGACCGTGAATGTCATTTAATCGGTAAATCCTGTCTAACTGCTATATCCTTTTTAGACGGATTTGCGAACGTGACATTCACGTTGATATTCTGTGTTGTGCTATGATGTTGCGGATTGGTCGTGGGGGATAGCCTGGATGCAGTGGTAGTACAGTTTTGTTTTATATGTACATTTGATATTGTGGGGCGAGCGTCCGACATGTGGACTGCCGCCACTGCCTGTTTGTATATTATTCTTTTGGGGCACGACCGGGTCGAGGTCGATGTACCCGTTGTATGTATATTTTTATTTTCTGTACTAGGATTACCCCACGGAGGGGTGCACGGGTAGCCGGGTTCTAGAGGGCAACGGGCCCGCATCTCATGGCATTGAGACGGAGGGGGCTTCACTCTAGAATTGGTGGGCTATTCGCCGCACTCGTAGGGGGTACAGATTGACCCAGGAGGGATGCCCAAGTTACCGGATTCCGTGAAGTGCTGGGTGGTCCATTCATGTTGCTGAAGGGGGCTGTCTCGCTTCAGGTTTTGGCGGGTAACTTGCCGCGCCCGTAGGGGTCTAGGATTTCATTGCACAGGCTATCCACACGACCAGGGGAACGTCGGGTTTCAGTAGCGGCTCTGTGAAACCTGGGGATCCCAGATATCTGTATTGTTCTGTGATGCTGGTTACATTTCTGTGATGTTGCATTTTTATCACGCCATGAGCGATATTATATATTGATATATATACTAGTAGATGTTGTATATGTTTTGCATCCGCGCTAATCCAGTCCCCGCTCTGTCGTTAGTTAAGTAACCTAACGGGTGATGACGGGACCCAGTGGCGAATGCGGATGGCATATACGTACATCATTATTTTCGTTCTTTATTGGTATGATCAATTGATGGGCCTGCGTTGATTCGGATCAATGCAAGATAAACAAACCTATTCTGATGTTGTTGGAACTTTTTTCAAAAAGCTGTTATTGTAAGGACGTTCACTTTTGTTTTGCACAGTGGTATTCAGTTGGAATATCCAGCTGCTCAGTCGACGAGGCAAGGGCCGAGATCCCTTCACCGGGAGTGACCCCTTGGACAGAAGTTTGCGTCAGGGCAATAACTTCACTATAGCCGATTGCTTTTGCTTTGCATCATGGTATTCAGTTGGAATATCCTGCACCTCATTCTACGGGGAAAGAGCCGAGATCCCTTCACCGGGAGTGACCTATTTAGCAAAGGTTTTCGTCACTATATTTTTAAAAAGCTATCCGGTTCTTTCAACGATATCAAGTTCATTACGTTAAAGGTTTTCGCCAGAAACCATTCGTAGCCCTCCGTCGTTTCATATGGATAGTCAATAGTATTCAAGCTGTGTTTGTTGGCCATAGTCAAGGCACAGTGTTTGGTAGCTATTGGGTGTTCATATGCAGCATAGATAGATGCGTTGGTTTGGGACAGTCGTATAGCCTTATTGGCCCTAGTCAAGGGCTTGTACGGGTGGGTTTAAATTAACCTGGACAATGACGGGTAGAACTTGACATATGACTTATGATTTGTTGGCCTTAGTCAAGGTCATAAATGGGCAAAAATCCACATCGGGAGTTTCTAAAGAAACTGAAACTTGCCAGATATGCGCATACCTTCTGGAGTGTGATAACGTGAGCGGATTCCGTCACGTTATCATGCGATGATAGTTGGATCCCGATTCCCACTGATGAGTTGGTTTACTCCTCGGGTGATCCCGGCTAATTCTTCTTTCAGGTTTGGGGAAGAATTTGACGTTACAGTGGGAGGTTTCCTGATTAGATAAAGTGATAACCATTTTGATCTAGGTTAGAGTGCACGCTGAGTGTTTCTTTTCTCTCTCTCTTGGCAGTGACCTTGACCCGACCCTAGACTATGACTCAGTGACCAAGTTGACCGAACCTTCTTATAAAACTGGCTTTTGGATTGTCTGAGTTGCATACCTCATTGCCACTCCTACTTTTACCCTTTTCTCCAGGACACCCCGTATTACTACGAACGTCCACTTCCATTGGACAAAACCATCGTATGGTTATATACGAACTCGAAGGAATTTATTCGAGGATGGTTTCCGGTTCTGGAAAAAACGAATAGGACTATTCAGTTGTCTTTTCCTTTTACCGTCTCTCAGGTTGCGAGTACTCCTTGGTTTAGGAGATAGTACACCTATTACGCAAATTGGATAGTCTTCTTCCAAACCATAGGCAGGTGCCGAACGGTAGGGAATGAAGAAAACCAATTAGCCTAACGATGGTGTACAGAAGGTATTATGTTAAGACAAATAAAGGGATCAGTAAGAGGGCAAAGTAAATTGCGACTGCTATTCACGACCAAACCAAGTATTTGATTACCACTCCCACTTCACCTTTTGTATTTCTCCAGGACACTCCGTATCACTACGAAGATCCACAGTTTATTGGACACTCCATCGTATGGTTATATATGAACTCGAAAGGAACTTGTTCCAGTTCGGGGATGGATTCTGGTTCAGGAGAAATAGGAATAAGGTTTATTCGGTTGTCTTTTATCTTCACCTTCTCTCGTATTACGAGTGCTCCTAGGATTAGGACAGTACACCCCCTTATGCTTATTGGATAGTCTTCTTCCAAACCATAGGCTGGTGCTGAACGGTAGGGAAGGAAGAAAACCATTTGGCCTAAATGGGTGTACAGAAGGTAACGACTAAAGACATATAAAGGGATTTGGAGAGATGGCAGAGAATTATACGGTTATAGTTGTGAATCTGGATAACGGAAGAGGCATTACTAGGAATACCCGGATAACCCATCGAAATATTTCAATGTTTCAGTTTCACTGTGTACTGTTAAAAGAAAACTGATTTCCCAATTAGCCCTTGCTCCAGGGTATGTATTTACCAGGTATGATTCTCACATCTGTATGGTTTTACAGATGATGAGTGGGAGTAAGTTATTAGGAATTAGGTGATCATCCTCATTATATCGGAATTCGTTGTAATTGGTGATATTTGAGGAAGTCACCTGGGTTGTTTGCCAAACGGCAAATATTTGGTTTTGAATATCCGTTGTTATGCACCAATTTCAAATTGATATATCTGTACGACTATTTTTATAGAGTGAGATATAACCTTTTGAAATTATGTCTATGACATTTACCTATATCAGTGGATGGTTAGGTAAGGAGCATTAAACGGCGGTGTAATTCTTCTTAACCATAAGTACAGTTTTCAACCTACGACACACAGTGAGTGAGTTATTAGACTCAGGGGACTTATACAGAGGATTGTATATTGTCCAGTGTCCATTAGGACAGAGGGGTTGGTCCTCGTACTATATTCAGTTTACTTGTGACTTCTCTAGTTCTTAGACATGTGTTTCGTAGAAATACAAGGTCCAAGTTTTGAGAAGTTATAGGTATATGAATAAAGTAGAGAACCAGGTATTGCAAGTATCAGGATTTTTCAAGGTGATCGAAGATGTAGGTACTTGTGTGTGGTATTCAGTTAATAGTAATGATTAAGAAAACTTGCTTCTCTTTCAGGTTACTCATAATTGGAAGTAATCCTAAGTTGAGTAACGCTGATCGGACTCTCTCCATTTACTTGACATGCACTGGAGACGGCTGCATGATTTGAATCTGGTTCAATTAAATTAGTGCCTCTGTTTCTGTATTGGATATAGAACAGTTCATATCTTGATATTGTTAAGGTACAGGGAGTTGTCCGGTTTATGCTTAAAACCAGACTCTGGACAACTCAAGGCATGTTTCTGTAATGGCTGTTTGTGGGTTGACCCGGGCTATGACGAGGGTTGATTTTCTACCATATGGAAGATCAATAGTGATATTGTTCTTGACTCGCCATAATTTTAAAAGAAATAGATTTTTTCAGAAAACAGTAGTAGGAGTATGGTAGAACTGGAAGTGATTCCAGAACCGCAAACGATTACTGAAGATTTGATAAAGAACCTAAAAATTCAATCTGGTTTGACATTCCATTGGCCACTCCGCAGATATGGTGGGTAACCTCAGGCACCCGAGAGGTACTCCGGTAGCCTTAAGGACGGTGACAGGGAGGTTCTTGTTTACCCAGACTTTCCATTGCTGTTGTTCCAGACTGTGAGACCCGGCAGGAGGATGAGTATAGCGTCGTTCTGAACTAGCTTTAGAAGTGTACGTCTATATGACTCTGCCAGAGGATTGTCGTAGTCAGTGGGAGCAGCGGAAGCATAGTGGATAAGTGGCTTATGTCTATTTATAGACTAAAGAAGATATAGCGGAGATAGATCATCTATTTCTGATGTGACAGTCATAAGTTTGACTTCATCAGAATAGGGGATGGATCTGTTAAGAAGGTAGTAGGGTGTGATGTCTTGGTATTTAGATGACATACACAGAGTAGGAAGTGGCATTCCTATACTACGATCGGTTATACTTTGGTTGTCACACAGTGGTTTCTCCACATAGGTCTTGGATATTATATCAGACATTCTGGTTACTAGATTTATAGTTTTAGATCTAGATTTGGGTGGTTTTCCAATCTGGGTACTTAGACAGCATTCTATGAGTATTTAGAATGGACGACTCCTGGCACGGTAGTGTACCTGCAAGTGATGGAGTCACCCTCTCTAAAGGTGTCTTATAGACTAAAGTAGAGAGGGATGTGCATGATTGGCAGATCACTTGCTTAGGCAAATGAGTCAATCATGAGATGTCAAGTACCACACCAGATGTTGTTTTTGCAGTAGATGCAATAAGTTGATATTAATCCAATCCTGGAGAAACGATCGGAAGCAATTTTAGAACATAAGTTGATGTTCTAGGGAAATGATAACGGCAGCCTCCTTTAGGAGACGGTTATCATTCCAGGCTTCCAAGGTGACATGGATGACAGAGTGACTGTCAGAGTTATAGTTTTCCCTCTGACGAGGGGCAGTATATTGGACAGGTGGTCCAGGAGGATACTAAGGGAAGGATGGCGCAGGATACTGATTAAGTTCAGTTGACGATACAGTCTAAGAAGTTTGGATTTGGAGTTCATTTATGAACTAGGTCCCATCAGACATCCAGACACATTCTAAGACAGGTATTGCTCATTTCGGGAGATGGGTTTCTCCGCGAACTTGAGATAAAGAGAGACATAGAAAGAAACATCACAGTGGATCCACTCAATGAGGCTATTCTTCGAACGCAATAGTTTCGCAAACAAGCTTTGTGAGACTGACTAGTAGAGGAGTTGGGTGTTCGGTATCACACGGGCTGTGAGTATGCGACATCGCAATAATTAGCCTTGAGTGCAAGTGGGAGATTGTTGGAGATAGTGCCCTCAGAGTCAATTATTGGATCACAGGCACGTGATTGCAATGATTGAGGGAGGACCTGTCCCAGTAGGACAGTCTTACTCAAAATGATAGTATGCTATCTGGTTTATCTTTATCATCGTGTACTGCTTTAGGTAACCTTACAGGTCACTATTGCACGTGGATAGAGCCCCTAGGATTCTTGCTTGACTACCAGCAGTATGAGGGCGATCATATACGTGGGAGCTATAGTCTATAAGCACATCCTTAAAAGGTCCTTAGTCGAGGGAGTTTCGAGACAGGGCATCGATACTCCAGAGTAGACTAGTGTATACAGTCGAGACCCCGACGAGGGGCGGTGGCCGGTCTCACAAGCCACTGGTGTCAGTTGGTTCACCTAAGATGTATACAGATCCTCATTGGGTTATGAGTACACCGGACAGGACTCGCCGGGAACCTGCTAGTTGGTATTATACCTGACGTCAGATAGCAGTTCCCTGGTGACATGTGTACAGGTTAGTTCATCGACCTGAGATCGTCATTTGTCTCGTGTGAGTTCCCACTGTGCTTTGATTACTATCTTACCACGCTCAAAGGAGACGTGCAAACAGTTTTTAGTTGGGTACAGTCCCGAGCCACATGGAGGCAGTGAGCGGATCTGCAGTGGTTCGTCTCTCCCGATATTGGGGGTGAGGTCGCGCTGTGTCTAGTAGAGCCAGTACATGAAAAGTCCTTGGCCAAGGCAGGAGAATTACTGGTAGGTATTCCAGTAGTATCTCAGGGTATTCTGGGCTACACTCCGACACGACTTGTACCGCTTTTGGGGGTCTGACTTTTACCAACCCCTTAGGCCCGCCATGCGATGCTCATAGACGAACGGACCGGACTGTACGGATATTGTCACTGACAGGCTCAGTAAGGTGTCATGATGAGTTCGCTCATCGACGTCCCTTTTGGTCAATATCTGGTATCCCGTCACGTATTGTCACGCCCCGCTTCCCAGAGTGCGCTAAGATGGGCACGTGACATAGCCAACCATGCTACCTGTGAATAGGAAAAATCCTTCCACAGTCACATTACGGCTGTAGAGATATCAAGAACAGGAAAGTAAACTAAACTATCTAGTACATGTCCATGAGCCAGAATAAATGAGTCAAGAAATGATAATATGCGGAAGCAAAAGATACAATGAATGAAACACCTGGAAAGTAAAACTGCCTACCAACAGGATCTTCATCACTCGGTGTCACGACCCGCTTCCCAGAGTACGCAAGATTTGGGCACGTGACATAGCCAACCATGCTACCTGTGGGTAGGAAGTATCCATCCACAGTCACATTACGGTTGTACAGATATCAAGAACAGTAAAATAAACTAAACTAATACATGTCCAAATCCATAATAACAAGAATCAATAAACAATAAGTGCGGAAGCTAATGATCCAATACAATGAATAAACAGTATGTCCCATAATGCGGGCTCACATCTGGAAATGAAATGACATAAATGAACTAAACTCTAAAGAACTCACAGTTCAGCCTGCTGGCTGAAGTACTCCTGCTCGGTCGACGACAAAGGTACGGAATCTGGGCCATGCAAAACCCAGACGTCAGCGCGTCATGATATCAAGTATATAGCATAAACATGGTAATAAACAATGCAAGCATGAACATGAATAAGGCAGTAATAAGAGATAACAAGCAGGGTGAGGTGCAGTGGTGACTAAACTGTCCTATCAGGTTTTCTACTCTATAGTCTTTGAAACCAATTGATGAATCGTCGATGTAACTCAATAGTATCCCGTGCGTGCCCGGGACCACGGTCATGATTCTCGGGGCTGAATCCGAGACGTGCCGCTAAGCAGTAAAAGGTAGTAGGATAGATGAGTGATGTCAGCATCAACACTCCGGAGCTGGCCAAGCCCGTAAGACTGATCAGAACAATGTGTCGAACTGTTGAGTTACAAGTCGGTTTCACCTTTGATTTCCCCATACCCCCAAGCTATGTATGTCAGGTCAGGTATTCAGTAGTCAAGGACTAATGCCAACACAAGTCAAGTAAAGGTAGGTCTGTCTGGATCGACAGCAGGAATGGTTAGGTTTGTCGGCATTAGGCATGAGATCAGGTAACAGGTCAGGTTACTTTCAACAGGTAGAGTCGATATGTACAGGGTGTTGTGTCCGGTGTATCAGTACATGAGTCAGGTGTATCAAGATTGGTCAATATGTAATGCAATCAGGTATATGATGATAACAGGTATAGTAACAAATAATGAACAGTAGCAGGAAACAGTAAATAGCAATTATTATTCTATGTGAACATAGTGATGTTTGTATTTCATATTAATCCGGTTCACGCACCTTTGAGGTGCAAAAGCCACAAGATAAAACAATATCGATAGTATACATAATGGAGTTTCAAGAATTTGAACTAAGTATAATATTTACCTCATGAGTGGCTTTAACAAATGAAGTGAGGATGATCTAGCAATTTAGGCAAGGATGTGCCAAATTGGTTAATTAGTTAAGGTGTTTGATTAAAAGCATACCGATTAACTACAAGTAGCAACTACAATGGTTTAACATTACGGATGATTGTAATTGTCATCAAGTCGTGTGGTTATAACAGATAACATGATTATTAAGTTTGTAGCATGTTAAAGCAAGTATTCGGATACTTGCCTCGGCGGTTCCGCAAACCGAAACGCGGATGCGGTGTCGGTAGAAACCACGATACGGAAGCACGGGCCACGGATCGAGTCCCGACAGAGGTCAACGGGATCACACGGACCAGGGGACTTCGCGCGAAGCGACAGGGTGCAAACACGATGGCTCGACGGCACCGGATCGCCGGCGAGGCGACGGCGGCGGCTGCAGCAGGGGGAAGGATCTCGGGTGTGCAGGGTAGTGGGCTGCGGCGAGTTGGAGAAGGGTGTGGTCGACTCAGGTGGTCGTGGGAGAGGGAGAGATGGTCGGAGGTGGCGTCTACGAGGTCTCCGGCGCGCTTCTCCGGCGAACAGGGAAGTTGCAGGCGAAGGATGAGGGGTTGGCTGCAGGTCGGTGGTCTGGCGAGGGTGGAGGGAAGGCGACGACGAAGATGCGACGAAGAGGAGGAGAGGGAGTCGCGGAGTCGTCGGCGGCTGGAGGCGACGTCGACGACGAGGCCCTGCAGGTTGGAGGCGAGGCCGGGCTGCGCGCAGGTGTGGGCGAGAGGAGGAAGGAGGGAGGAGGAAGGCGCGGCTGACCCGGAGGCGTCGCAGGCGGCGACGGCGAGGTCGCGGTGGCGACGGTGGTGAGGTCGCGGTAGCGACGGTGGTGAGGTCGCGGTAGGCTAGGGTTAGGGTTTGTGGGTTTCTCGCGATGGAAAAGGTTGCGTGAAGGCGGCTGCTGCATGCGAGAGAATATATAGAGGAGAGAGAGAGAGATTGGAGAGAGAATGAGAGAGAGAGATTGAGAGAGAGATTGAGGGAGGAGAGAGACAGAGAGAGAGATGGAAAGGAGGGGGCCCACGAGCTCGGTTGTGAGCTCGTGATTGGCTGAGGGTGTGTGAGTGGAAGTTAGAAGAATACTTAAAAGATTTGAAAAGAGATTTCCAGGGGTTAAACTGTGTAAGGAAATATATACGTATAAATTATAGTTTTAGATATTAAATTGAAACGGGCCCTTTTTGGCGCGAAATGAAACATTTCCAAATCGCGCCCGGGTTGCGCCCAAATGTTCCAAATTCCAATTATAGGATTTTAAGCGGGTTCCAAATTTTGAAAAGAGGGGTTTAGTGATTAAAATGCATGCCCCCAAGTCGGACACTTGCACGCGCGCGTAGTCGCCCAAACTTGCCCGTTTAGCCAAACGGAACGGAATCTCGACACGCGGACGCTACCACGCGACTAGTGGCGACGAGTAGGCTAACATGGATATCTTAAATTTCATTTTCGGAGTTAAAATTTGTTATGTGCCAAAATGACTTAACCGGATAAAATTTAGCAATAAACACCAGAAAATCAGGAAAATTGGAATGAGCAATAAATAACCCTCAACTAGTAATATACATAGTATTATTGGGCTCGGGTGTTACATCATACCCAACTACAAAAAGAATTTCGTCCTCGAAATTCCAAGAATACAAGATAGCTAACTACTGGAAAAGACGAGGGAATTTCTGCCGGATCTCGTCTTCTCGCTCCCAAGTGGATTCTCCATGCGATCGGTTACCCCAAGAAACTAGTACAAGAGGGATAACCTTGTTCTTAAGAACCTTTTCTCTTCGATCCTTGATCTCGACTGGTCGCTCCTCAAAAGTCAGGTCTTCCCGAACGGTCAACTCCGAGTGATCCAAAACATGGGTCTCATCACGAACATACCTCCGTAGTTGAGACACATGAAACACATCATGAACTCCTGCTAATGATGATGGTAACGCCAACCGGTACGATACCTCTCCAACACGCTCCAATATCTCGAAGGGTCCAACGAATCGAGGACTAAGCTTTCCCCGACTTCCAAAGCGAATCACCCCTCTAGTCGGTGATATCTTCAGGAATACCAAATCGCCCACGGCGAACTCTAGAGGTCTTCTTGACGTGTCGGCCCAACTCTTCTGTCTGTCTTGAGCTGCCTTCATATGCTTTCTGATTGTATTCACCTTCTCGACTGTCTGCACTACCAAATCTGGTCCCAGTAACCTTCGTTCACCAACATCGTCCCAACAAACAGGTGAACGGCACTTACGACCATACAGCGCCTCAAACGGGGCCAACTGAAAAGTTGCTTGGAAGCTGTTGTTGTACGAAAACTCCACCAGGTGTAGATGATCTTCCCAAGAACCTTTGAAGTCCAACATGCAAGCCCTCAACATATCTTCAAGGGTCTGGATCGTTCTCTCTGATTGTCCATCAGTCTGGGGATGATAAGCTGTGCTGAACTTCAATCGAGTCCCCAAACTTTCTTGTAAACTCCTCCAAAAGTGCGACAAGAACCGAGTGTCCCGATCGGACACGATGCTTACCGGTACTCCATGTAATCTGACAATCTCCTGCATGTACCGTTCTGCCAAGGTCTCTGTCGATTGACCAACCCGAAACGGAATAAAGTGAGCTGCCTTGGTCAACCGATCGACAATCACCCATACTGCATTGTTGCCCTTTGGACTCCGCGGTAAAGCCGTCACGAAATCCATGGTTATATGGTCCCACTTCCATTGAGGAATCGGAAGTGGTTGCAACAAACCAGCAACCCTTTGGTGTTCAGCCTTGACTTGCTGACACACCAAGCACTTAGCCACGAAGCGAGCGATTTCCCGTTTCATACCTTCCCACCAGAAATGCTGTCGAATATCTCGGTACATCTTTGTCCCTCCTGGATGTACAGAGTAAGCTGAACTGTGTGCCTCCTTCATAAGCTCTTCACGCACATCTCCTTTTGGCACACATAGACGGCTACCAGATCTCAATGAACCATCCTCATGGATCAGTAGATCGGTTCGTAGTCCGGCTCCAACCTGCTCTCGAAACTTTTGCAGTCTAGGATCCTGCGATTGCGCCGCTTTAATCTTCTCAACTAAGGACGATTGTACTTGTAACTGCATCAACTGTCCTGTAGCACGCGGTAGCACAACCTCCAAGTCAAATCTCCGAAACTCCTCAATGATCTCCCTCTGTGCAGTCAATAACTGAATTGCTGGTAACCGACTTAGCGCATCTGGCACGACGTTAACTTTTCCCGGATGGTACTTAAGATCAAGGTCGTAGTCGGCCATCAGCTCCAACCATCTGCGTTGCCTCATGTTCAACTCCTTCTGAGTGAACACATATTTCAAACTCTTGTGATCCGTAAAGACTTCAACTCTCTCGCCCAGAAGGTAGTGTCTCCAAATCTTCAGGGCGAAGATCACGGCTGCAAGCTCCAAGTCGTGAGTCGGATAATTCTGCTCATGAGTCTTCAGCTGTCTCGATGCGTAAGCGACGACTTTCCCATTCTGCATCAAAACACATCCCAATCCCTTTCCAGATGCGTCGCTGTGAATTACCAGTCCTCCTGAATCATCCGGTACGGTTAGGATAGGAGCGGTTATCAACTTCTGCTTCAACGTCTCGAAGGCCAATGCACATCCACCTGTCCAAACAAACGGTACCTCCTTACGCGTAAGCTTGGTTAACGGCTCAGCTAGACGAGCGAAGTTCTCCACAAATCTTCGGTAGTAACCGGCGAGTCCAAGAAAACTTCTTATCTCTGCAACATTCTTTGGAACAAGCCAATCTCGAACTGCTGCAATCTTCTCGGGATCAACGGCGATTCCATCGCCCGACACGACATGCCCCAGAAACTTCACTCCTTCCAACCAGAAATTTGCACTTACTCACTTCGCGAATAATTTCTCCTGTCTCAGCGTCGGCAGTGCGATCCTTCTTCTTCACTAAGAGAACTGGAGTTCCCCACGGTGAGTTGCTGCTTCGAATCCATCCCTTCTCGAGTAATTCACTCACTTGTTTCTTAACTCCCTCTAACATTACTGGTGCCATTGGATAGTCAGTTTTTGATACTGGCGTTGCACCAAGAGTAAGGTCAAACGCAAACTCCACATCTCGCTTCGTTGGTAAGCCCGAAATGTCTTCAAACACTTCCATGCTGTCGCGGACGACTGACGGCTTTTCATCACTCTCCACTACCATAGCCACAATAACACTGTTCGTCGGCCTAGCCCTAAACTCGACTGGCCCGACAGAACTTCTTTCTCCAATGAAAGTAAACTTAGGATGTCCGGGAATCTGGAAATTACCCTCCTTGCCCTACATCCAATGTGGGCGTGGAAAGTGCCAAGAAAATCCATCCCCAAGACAACCTCGTAGCTGCTCGTATCTATCACCAAGAAGTCTGCAAAAAGCTCCCGTCCGCAAACGACAACTGTACGATCTCTACTATCCTTACTAGCTATAATTTTCCCATTCCCAGTGTGTATGTCCCATAAACTAGACAGGGTCGTGCAGTTGATCGAGTGTGTAGTTATAAATTTGGATGACATAAACAATGGGATGCTCCGAAATTAAGTAATGCCAAAGCGGGAAAACCATGAACGAGTAAATTAGCTGAAACCAATTCTCCCGATGCCTTAGCTTCTTCCGTTGTCAACACGAACGCTCGAGCCTGCTGTGGTCCTTGAGTAAGCGGTTCCGGTCCTTGGAACGGTCCTTGCGGAGGCTTCTGAGTATCATCCTTTGTGCGAGGCTTCGACGGACAAGCATCAACGGTGTGATCTGCCGCTCCACATCTAAAACAAAGTCCCAGCCTCAAACGACACTCCCTTCGCACATGTCCGGGTTTATGGCAGTAACTACAGATCACGCTCCCCTTCCGATCACCCATACTGGTTTTCTTCATTGGTGCTACGTTGCGCCTGTTCACTGGAATACGTCTACGTACGGACGTGGGGCCCATTGTAAATGCTGGTTCCAGCTCGAGTTGTTCCTTTAGTTTCTCCATCAATCCCCTTATCACTCTTTGCCTGGCGGCTAAGACCGCATGCCCTGGTTCCATCTCCAAATTCTGATCGGCCATATCCCTGGAAATCAAAGTACCCAACGTTAGCATGATGATAGTTTTCGAGTATAGATCAAGGCTAGAACTCCAAGATACTTAAATAGAGTGCAGCATTGTAGCTATGCCGCGGTATCATAGCCGCAATTACTTAACTCCACCCAAGTCGCCTAAGTCCTAGAGATAACAAGAAGTTAGGTTTTCGAGTTAACAATGCAAAGTAAGTTTGCATGTCGACATGATCTGGAAGAATGATTCAAGAACGGTAAAACGGTCAAGATGGCAGGACATGTTTCCTAATCACGGGTATTATGATTTGTGTATCGGGTGCGATACCCAACTACAAAGAATCAACCCAACTAACCTATGGCTCTGATACCATAAAACCATGTCACGACCCGCTTCCCAGAGTACGCAAGATTTGGGCACGTGACATAGCCAACCATGCTACCTGTGGGTAGGAAGTATCCATCCACAGTCACATTACGGTTGTACAGATATCAAGAACAGTAAAATAAACTAAACTAATACATGTCCAAATCCATAATAACAAGAATCAATAAACAATAAGTGCGGAAGCTAATGATCCAATACAATGAATAAACAGTATGTCCCATAATGCGGGCTCACATCTGGAAATGAAATGACATAAATGAACTAAACTCTAAAGAACTCACAGTTCAGCCTGCTGGCTGAAGTACTCCTGCTCGGTCGACGACAAAGGTACGGAATCTGGGCCATGCAAAACCCAGACGTCAGCGCGTCATGATATCAAGTATATAGCATAAACATGGTAATAAACAATGCAAGCATGAACATGAATAAGGCAGTAATAAGAGATAACAAGCAGGGTGAGGTGCAGTGGTGACTAAACTGTCCTATCAGGTTTTCTACTCTATAGTCTTTGAAACCAATTGATGAATCGTCGATGTAACTCAATAGTATCCCGTGCGTGCCCGGGACCACGGTCATGATTCTCGGGGCTGAATCCGAGACGTGCCGCTAAGCAGTAAAAGGTAGTAGGATAGATGAGTGATGTCAGCATCAACACTCCGGAGCTGGCCAAGCCCGTAAGACTGATCAGAACAATGTGTCGAACTGTTGAGTTACAAGTCGGTTTCACCTTTGATTTCCCCATACCCCCAAGCTATGTATGTCAGGTCAGGTATTCAGTAGTCAAGGACTAATGCCAACACAAGTCAAGTAAAGGTAGGTCTGTCTGGATCGACAGCAGGAATGGTTAGGTTTGTCGGCATTAGGCATGAGATCAGGTAACAGGTCAGGTTACTTTCAACAGGTAGAGTCGATATGTACAGGGTGTTGTGTCCGGTGTATCAGTACATGAGTCAGGTGTATCAAGATTGGTCAATATGTAATGCAATCAGGTATATGATGATAACAGGTATAGTAACAAATAATGAACAGTAGCAGGAAACAGTAAATAGCAATTATTATTCTATGTGAACATAGTGATGTTTGTATTTCATATTAATCCGGTTCACGCACCTTTGAGGTGCAAAAGCCACAAGATAAAACAATATCGATAGTATACATAATGGAGTTTCAAGAATTTGAACTAAGTATAATATTTACCTCATGAGTGGCTTTAACAAATGAAGTGAGGATGATCTAGCAATTTAGGCAAGGATGTGCCAAATTGGTTAATTAGTTAAGGTGTTTGATTAAAAGCATACCGATTAACTACAAGTAGCAACTACAATGGTTTAACATTACGGATGATTGTAATTGTCATCAAGTCGTGTGGTTATAACAGATAACATGATTATTAAGTTTGTAGCATGTTAAAGCAAGTATTCGGATACTTGCCTCGGCGGTTCCGCAAACCGAAACGCGGATGCGGTGTCGGTAGAAACCACGATACGGAAGCACGGGCCACGGATCGAGTCCCGACAGAGGTCAACGGGATCACACGGACCAGGGGACTTCGCGCGAAGCGACAGGGTGCAAACACGATGGCTCGACGGCACCGGATCGCCGGCGAGGCGACGGCGGCGGCTGCAGCAGGGGGAAGGATCTCGGGTGTGCAGGGTAGTGGGCTGCGGCGAGTTGGAGAAGGGTGTGGTCGACTCAGGTGGTCGTGGGAGAGGGAGAGATGGTCGGAGGTGGCGTCTACGAGGTCTCCGGCGCGCTTCTCCGGCGAACAGGGAAGTTGCAGGCGAAGGATGAGGGGTTGGCTGCAGGTCGGTGGTCTGGCGAGGGTGGAGGGAAGGCGACGACGAAGATGCGACGAAGAGGAGGAGAGGGAGTCGCGGCGTCGTCGGCGGCTGGAGGCGACGTCGACGACGAGGCCCTGCAGGTTGGAGGCGAGGCCGGGCTGCGCGCAGGTGTGGGCGAGAGGAGGAAGGAGGGAGGAGGAAGGCGCGGCTGACCCGGAGGCGTCGCAGGCGGCGACGGCGAGGTCGCGGTGGCGACGGTGGTGAGGTCGCGGTAGCGACGGTGGTGAGGTCGCGGTAGGCTAGGGTTAGGGTTTGTGGGTTTCTCGCGATGGAAAAGGTTGCGTGAAGGCGGCTGCTGCATGCGAGAGAATATATAGAGGAGAGAGAGAGAGATTGGAGAGAGAATGAGAGAGAGAGATTGAGAGAGAGATTGAGGGAGGAGAGAGACAGAGAGAGAGATGGAAAGGAGGGGGCCCACGAGCTCGGTTGTGAGCTCGTGATTGGCTGAGGGTGTGTGAGTGGAAGTTAGAAGAATACTTAAAAGATTTGAAAAGAGATTTCCAGGGGTTAAACTGTGTAAGGAAATATATACGTATAAATTATAGTTTTAGATATTAAATTGAAACGGGCCCTTTTTGGCGCGAAATGAAACATTTCCAAATCGCGCCCGGGTTGCGCCCAAATGTTCCAAATTCCAATTATAGGATTTTAAGCGGGTTCCAAATTTTGAAAAGAGGGGTTTAGTGATTAAAATGCATGCCCCCAAGTCGGACACTTGCACGCGCGCGTAGTCGCCCAAACTTGCCCGTTTAGCCAAACGGAACGGAATCTCGACACGCGGACGCTACCATGCGACTAGTGGCGACGAGTAGGCTAACATGGACATCTTAAATTTCATTTTCGGAGTTAAAATTTGTTATGTGCCAAAATGACT
Organism: Agapanthus africanus; assembly: GCA_030015575.1. NCBI lineage: Eukaryota > Viridiplantae > Streptophyta > Magnoliopsida > Asparagales > Amaryllidaceae > Agapanthus > Agapanthus africanus. Next base: position 221,775,992 of record CM057342.1, read on the forward strand.
TAACCGGATAAAATTTAGCAATAAACACCAGAAAATCAGGAAAATTGGAATGAGCAATAAATAACCCTCAACTAGTAATATACATAGTATTATTGGGCTCGGGTGTTACACTCGGTCTAACAGCGGCAATACTCCTAATCAGTCTGCAACAAAGGTAGATGATCTGGGCCATGCAAAACCCAGACGTCAGCGCGTCATAACATCAAGCAATAAAATATACACAGGGTAACAGGCAATGCAAATATAAACTTGAAAGAAAAGCAGGTGTAACAGTAATATAAATCAGGGCAGTGAAGGGTAGTGTGCAGTGAGTAAACTAAACTGTTCTATTGGGTTTTCTACTCTAAAGTCTTTGAAATCAATTTGATGAATTATCGATGTAACTCAATAGTATCCCGTGCATGCCCAGGACCACGGTCTACAGACTCTCGGGCTGAAACCGAGACGTGCCGCTAGGCACTAACAGGAAAGGAGTACAGACCAACGATGTCAGCAGCATCGTGACGAGGCGGGCCTAGCCTCTAAAACTGATCAGTATAAGCGAGCAACTGTCGAGTTACAAGTCAGGATTTCATCATTGATTTCCCCATACCCCCAAGTTATATGTGTCAAGTCAGGTATTCCGTAATCAAGGACTAGTGCCAACACAGGATCAGGTAAGAGCAGGTTTGTCTGGATAGACAACAGGAACGTTCCGTGAGGACTACAAGTCAGGTTTGTTGGTATTAGACACAAGATCAGGTAACGGGTCAATCCATGGTACAACAGGTCAAGTCAAATAGTGTACATAGGTGTCAAGTCATGTCAAGAGTTGTACGGTACCATATCGGGTCAAGTAATAGGTGTAGCAAGTCACGTCAGGATGTACAAGATATCATGTGGGTGCTTATAATCAAACTATAATAAGTATGGGTATAAATAAACAAGTATGGGTACTATCAGAATAATAAACTGGAACATGTAATATGATATGCAAATAGGTATAGAATAAACTAGATAGATGTACAGTTATCGATTAGGGTTACATTTATAGTTCCAATATTAATTAGGATGCAATTTATTAAATATGGAGTGTTAATATCATAGTATTATGTAGTAATGTAATCTATGGATGCAATTATATGTATCTTAAATGCGATGGATGCAAACGGGTATCCGAAAAACTATAAAACTATAAAATGGTAATGTGGGATGTACAACTAAGCAATATGTGATATAAATATTGATATAATAATATTAATATGGATAGCATATTCAAAGCGATTAATAACTATAAAAGTGGTATCGATTAACCACGCACAAGAAAGTTCCGTTCAGAAATTCAGCGCCACCCTGATTTGTAAAATAGCTTAAAAATAACAAATGTTCTCCAAAAGGGACGTGTATTATACCAAAACAAAGATAATTCAATAAGATTTTCATTTTTATAAGTATAAGCATCTCAGGTTGTCCCTACAAAAAGCTATGAATATTCGAAGTTGAAAGTTTGCTGCTGGAATTTTCCTGGACAACAGTTTAGAGACATATTCATTTGCATTTTACGTTATTTAAACAATTTATTTTGCAAGTAAATATTTCATAGAGTTATAGTATTCTGATTTATCTTCGTAATGAACTAAAGAACGTATACTAATGATTTTTCTATGATTTATAATGAATTTTATAAGGTAAGGTGTACAGTAAATTTCAGATTTGTCGTATCCGCTTTTTCAACGATGTTTCATGTGTAAACTATAATATTTTCAAATGTATAACATTATAAAATGCAGATTATAAACTAATTACAAATAATAATAAGAAATATTACGACGATATATATTTTAAATGATATGGATGCAGTATAATGTAATCTAGTATGTCACAAGATAAGTTTTCATGATCTAGATTTAAAATGATATAAACGGATGCAAACGGAACATCGAAACGTTATAAAATTAAACATGGGGTACTAGATTTAAACTATAGGTATGATATTTATTTAAATAGGTATAAAATGAATTATATAGCATGTAGCAAGATTAACTTGCCTAGACGGAACAAGAACGGATGTGTACGGAACGTCCTTCGTCAGCGAAAAGTCGCGACGCGCGCACGGTACACGGAACGGTTCCAAACAACGCACGAGGGTGATCATGCAAATCAGGTACGTTCACTGGATCACTCGGATCGTCAGCGACGAGCACGGCTCCGGCGGTGATCACCGGAATCAAAAAAACAAGATCAAGAAAAAGAAAGAAAAAAGAAGAAGAAGAAGAGGCTGTGAATTAAATAAGGAAAGAAAATTTTAAATAAATAATATATATATAAATAATATATGCAGAGGAGAGAGAGAGAGAGAAAGGGTTTGTTAGTTTGTTAGGAAATTAGATTTAAAATTTTAAAAGATTTTTAAATTTAAAATTTTAGATAAGAGGTTTCAGTTTGTTAAAGAAATCGTATGAAAATATTTAAACTAAATTTTAAAATTAAATAAATTGAATTTTGGCGGGATACAAAAATATTTCAAAACGCACCCGGGTCGGGTCTAAAAATTCAGATTTAAAATACGAAAAATATGTGCGACTTTCAAAATTCAAAATGAATGCTCAGGTAACGAAAATGCATACCCCTAAGAACGGATGCACGTACGTGCGCGTAGCCATCCAAACACGTCCGTTTCACTGAACGGGGCGATAACAAGACGCGGATGCTACCACGGGGTTAGGGGTATCATGCAGATTATGAAATGCAATTTTAAATTATTTTACATGACCTAAAATATTATATGGTAAAAGATGCAATGCCAGGTAAAATGCCATTATGCAGTATACATGAGATGCATGTGTCTATGTAACAAGTCAAGGTAATCTATGAATACGAATCAAATAAATTCAAGCAAGCGGGTCGGGTCGAATGCAAAGTATTATGTAAAATACCATTCGCACCCAAACACGCTAAATCAAGAAAAGACCATGGATAAGTAAATACGGAAACTGGAATTGGTATAAATGAACTCGGTTGTTACATTATACCCAACTACAAAAAGAATTTCGTCCTCGAAATTCCAAGAAAAAGAAAGGATAAACAATCAAGAAACTACAAGAATAGATGTGGAAACTTCTGCTGGATTTCATCTTCTCGTTCCCAAGCTGATTCCCCATGTGAGCGATTACTCAAAGAAACAAGTACAAGAGGGATAACTTTGTTCTTAAGAACCTTTTCTCTTCGATCCACGATCGACACCGGTCGCTCTTCAAAAGTCAAATCTTCTGGTATGGTTAGCTCCGAATGATCCAACACATGTGTTTCATCTCGAATATACCTACGGAGTTGAGGTACGTAACACACGTCATGAACATTCTCCAAAAATTGTAATAACACCAAATGATATGCCACTTCTCCAACACGCTCAAAATCTCAAAAGGTCCAACGAATCGAGGACTAAGCTTTCCTCGACTTCCGAAACGAATCACCCCTCTAGTCGGTGATACCTTTAAGAATACCAAATCACCAACGGCGAAGTCTAGAGGTCTTTTCAACGTATCTGCCTAACTCTTCTGTCGGTCTTGTACTGCTTTCATATGATTCCAGATAGTAGTAACCTTCTCAACTGTTTGCACGATCAAATCCGGTCCCAACAATCTTCGTTCTCTAACATCGTCCAGCAAACAGGTGAACAACACTTGCGACCGTATAAAGCTTCGAATGGAGCCATCTGAATAGTCGCCTGAAAGCTGTTGTTGTACGAAATTCCACCAAGTGTAGATGATTCTCCCATGAATCCTTGAAGTCTAACATACACGCCATCAACTTGTCTTCCAGAGTTTGGATCGTTCTCTCCGACTGGCCATCTGTTCGAGGATGATAAGCTGTGCTAAACTCAAACGCGTCCCAAAACCTTCCTGTAAGTTCCTCCAAAAGTGTGATAAGAAACGAGTATCACGGTCGGACACGATGCTCACCGGTACTCCATGCAATCTTACTATCTCCTGCATGTACCGCTCTGCCAAAGCTTCTGTTGATCGACCAACTCGAAATGGTATGAAATGAGCTGCCTTGGTCAATCGATCAACAATCACCCCAACTGCATTGTTGACCTTTGGACTCCGCGGTAGAGCGGTCACGAAATCCATGGTTATATGTTCCCACTTCCATTGAGGAATCGGAAGTGGTTGCAATAAACCAGCAACCCGTTGATGTTCAGCCTTAACTTGCTGACACACCAAACACTTTGCCACAAAACGGCAATATCCCGTTTCTTGCCTTCCCACCAGAAATGCTGTCGTATATCTCGGTACATTTTCGTGCCTCCTGGATGTATGGAATATGCTGAACTGTGCGCCTCCTTCATAAGTTCTTCGCGAATGTCTTCTTTTGACACACACAAACGGCTACCATATCGCAACGAACCATTTTCATGAATTAACAAGTCCGTTCGAAGTCCAACCTATTCTCGAAACCTTTGCAATCTTGGGTTTTTTTTTTACTGCGCTGCTTTAATACTCTCGATCAATGACGACTGTACTTGCAGCGACATCAACTGTCCTGAAGAATGCGGTAGCACGAGCCGACCTGCAAATTAGCCTCCTCGGCCTCTCAGCTCACCCCGAGCTGCCACAGGTCCAAGACTCCTCGGCCCTCTCGGTCCTCTTTCTCGTCTCCGAGCTCCCTAGCCGAGGCCGTATCCCTCGGCCCCTTCGACCGACCAAGGTCACCGCTCACAGGCGTAACCGCCGCTCCGCGCATCTCGCCATGCGCAGATTCTACGCCAATACCATCCCACGTTCCACGCCCTCGCGATCCCCATTAATGGGCGATCCGCTTTTCACGCGGGCGTGACATCGAGAGGGGGCGTAACTGCCGGCGAGATTCTCGCGCCTGCTGCTGCGTGCCACCGCTATATAAACCCCCATCATAGAGGGGTCAAGTAAGCCGTTTTTTACCCCACTTAGCCGTTATTCTGCTCGGATCTCGTGCTAACTTGATCGTCGGAGGGTCTTTGGTGGTACCAAACCACCCCGGGACTTCTTTGCAGGTACTCGGCGCTAAACTCCTCAAATCAATCTCCTCAAAACCCATTGAGACCCACACGCAACAGGAGATCACCTCCAAAATCCACCGGGAGATCGACGGAAGACAACATCTGACGGAGACCCGAAAAGGACCTCCATCACCGTCGGAGGTGGAGCTGCTCTTAGGGTTCATCGACATTAAAGTGGTGTCAGGGTTTTAAGGATGGCAAAGATTAGTAAAGAGCAGCTGCTATGGTGTGAGGAGAAGATGAGCAAGATCGATTTGTTCGAAAACAGGTTGCGACGAGATGGATCCCCCATCATTTTCCCTTGTTGACTCGAGCTTCTTCTATAATATGCAGATCGATATTTCTATATTTTTAGCTTGTAAATTATGGACCTTGGAATTCTAATGGAGGGGTTCTGTTGTGTGAATTTCAATGAAGATAGAAACCATGTCGACTTGGTTGTGTGTATTTTTCTAGGATCTGTTACAGATTTGCTGTGAAATATTAAACTGATGAGGTCTCTTATCAACTAAATTAATGGTTAATTTAGAAACAAGAGCAGATCAATGCTTTCTGAGATCTGGAGATGGTGAATTATTAAATTTGTATGTTGGGATAATAACGTATTTAATTGAATACATGGGTACATAACTCATTGTGAAAGGCGAATTTCAATATTTACACATGCTTGTAAATGATGGATCTACATGTTGAGACCGTACTATTTTTTTGCACGTACTTTTTTGCACGTGTGCATTGCGTGTGTGGACTTTTTTGTATATAGTTTTATAAAATTTAAATTAAATGAATACGGTTAGTAGTAATATATTAGAATTGAGAAATTTATGGGTTATACAAAATAAAAAAGATATAAAGACGTGTGTATAAATTTATAAGGTGTATCTTTTTTTGGGCTTTTGAAAAGAGGGAGGGTTGTTGACTTTTCATTTTTTTATTTTTGTCCTTTGTGATGGATGAAGTGGACATCACCGTTCTCAGTTTTGGCTATTGGAATTTTATCATTTTTTTCTATTTTTTATTTTTTATTTTATTGAATAATTACATCTTCAAAGGATTTCTAGTTATAATAGTAAAAATAAATTAACTTGTGCTAGAGCGTTATTTTTTTCCTTTTTCCTTTTTCCTGGATTTTAATCATATTTAATTTTAGGTTAAGTCAAAGTAAACTAGATTACTTTACTTTTTTATGACAATGGGACCGAAGATAACTTCATACATATAAAATACAATAAAATTTACATAATAAAATGAAACACAAAAAGTAGATGGTGAAGCCATCGGCTAAGGTACGGGTATCTCGTTTTCTTTAAGGCAATTCGCGCCACCGTGGTGAGAAACTAGTGGTTCTCCACTGTTGCAGCGGGTCTCGACACGTTGCCCTCAGAATACAACAGCCAACGAATATCATCGTTTTGCCTTCATTCTTGCATAGAACAAAGAGGCATAGAACAAAGAGCAAGAGCTTCAGCCTACACCTTTTCTCCACTCGTTATATGGATGAATTATATAAAAAAATTGTTCATCCTTTTTACTATCAAAATAGAGCTATATATAACAGCCAAGGGTAGTAACATACCATAGAAAAGTTATGGGATCATTAATATTAAAAAATAATTTTTTAATCCGTGATAAAATAGATTAAATGTCCGCGAACATAAAACCAATAATAGTGGCCCATTAAAAGCCTAAGTTATAAATGCTCTCAATTACGATGCTTAATGAAGCTAGTAATAATGATAATGGTCAATGTCTATAATAAGTGATGACACAAAAGCTTTATATTAGCATGTTCAAGAAAATGAAAAAGTTTTATTAAAATTTCCAACAACCCCTTACTAATTTTAATAGAATAAAAGACAAATAATAAATCAGTATATAATTAGAAAAAATCATAACGGTGGGTAGAGATGGATAATTATGTATCGTGAAGGTGTGACATATATTGAACTTTTCACTTAACAGGCAACGACTTTCACTCCAGAGTCATAGTGGACTTGACCTTGAACTATAACCGGTTATAGGAAATGAAACGTTGTGTCATGCACATAGTATTCCAGGTATTTAATCGAGCCCTTAAGCCAGCACGTTTTGGCCTTGTGCTTGATCCTGGTTTTCATGAGTTTTTTTGGAGAATAAGCCCATATTCTCTTAAGAGAGCGACCCCACTCTCAGACTCATATGGTGAAATCCGTCAAGAGTGCTTCTGTAATATTTTGCATCCTGCTTATAAAAAATACAGATTTTCATTAAGAGTTTAACTCAACCCTCTATCGTTACAAGATAGATGCACATACACAATCTGGATGGACTGCGAGTGTAAACTCGAAATTAGTGTATCCCAACTTCCACTTACTCTATGATTCGTTTTTCCCATTAAACCCGGCTCTCAGGATCTCTGGTCCCCAGTTTGGGTATCCTCATAGGCAGTATATTATTATTAGGTTTATGTCCAATCCCTTTGATGTAATCCAAACCTTAACTTTTAGCAATCTTTGTAATAAGATTAGCAAAATCATCGTTTTGCATGTACATGCAGTAAATATAATACCGGTATTCAAGTAAGGTTTCACATTACTTAGTCTATTTTTATTGGTTTGGATTTACCATTATTGCACTTATTATAATAGTGCTATCTCAGTGTATTAATTAGGGTAGTACAAACATTTCTTAAAATGGAATAATCACACAATATAGTAAACTAGCATTTTATTAGTTGATATTAAAACAATTTGTTGCCTTCTTAAGAGCACAACAATGTTGATTTTCAATATCCAATAAATAAAATTTCTTTGTACCCATAATTAATATATAAATATCGATAAACATGTTTTCATTGTCGACATCAAAGAAACGCTACCAAAATGAATAATTTTTTTGGCAAAATAATCTGCAAAAATCCGATCAAAATATTTCTTGATAAATTCATTTATTTATCAACGATAAAAATCGGGTTTGCAGAAAACTCCTACTAGTTTTGAGTTTTGAAGCATATAAGTAATATCTCAATCGAGTCTCTATAATCATAAAATAGAGTAGACCAAAATATGCTTTAATGTGAGCATTCTATTATTATAGTTTTGACTATTTTTCATTATAGTCAAGAAAAGCACACGTAAAAGCATGAGCTTCTAATTATTCGAACTTTGAAAAATACATCACTTTATATTTTGAAGCATATAAACATGAGTAAATTTAAGAGACCCCTCAATAAAAATAATAACATCCAACTCGAATTGAAATCATTTTAAATAAGTTATATTTATAACTCGCAACCTCCATAAATATTTGATTGTATTTTGAAATATTTTGTTATGCAACAAATATCATTTTTCATAAAGTTGTGAAATCCATAAATATTTGATTGTATTTTGAAATATTTTGTTATGCAACAAATATCATTTTTCATAAAGTTGTGAAATAAAATGAATTTTAAGATTCATGTTTGAAATCCAAAAGGCATTTCAAATATATGAATAAAATATAAACTCAATAATTTTATTATTTCAACTCATAAAAGAATAATATTTTCTAACAAAAAATCCGTTTCTTTTTTTTCTCACATGGTCAAACATACTCAAATTTTAGTTTTATTAAAGAGAAAATGACATGAGAATTTTACTCATATAATGAGTCCAACAAAGATATCTTTAACTTTCCAAATTCCCAAATTAAAGTTCAATTGAACTTTAAAATCACCCCCAAATATTAATGAACAAGATAACCTTGCATGAGCCCCTTTTTAAAAGCCATATTAAGCATAAGTTGAACATTGCAAATTTGTCTAATAATTAGCACCAAATTTGCCTACATCATATAATACTCTTCACCATATTCATTTAGGATATCATAGCCATAATTGGCTTTTCAGCGGCATAGGCTTAATTTAAAAGCCACATATCCAACCACAACAATTAGAAAGATAACCTGATTACCACATATATAAAATGTATAATTTTGGAATAGCCTATCTTAGATGGTTTATTGTTCATTTTCTCATTAGGGTAAGAGAATTCCATGCCATACTATTTTAGGCTTCCATTGAGTAAAAGAAAAATATTGACCAAGACATAAATCAATATTAATAAAAAGTACCTCAATAGAACCATAATTTATAGATGAGAACATTTCGATCCTTATGTCCTCTTCATTAGATTCGGTTCTTTTCGTTCTCCATGAAAATCTTCTGTCCTCTTCAATTTCATTACGTCCCAATATGATCCATGATACAATAAGTGTTTCACACAAAAAATGTATCAAAAGAATAATTAAAATATAGCAAAAACTTATCTTTTCTCATATCACACAATCGGCTCAGTCAAGAGAAGTGACTTGAATCCCAACTACTTCAACGACTTCTTTTTCCAAATAAGGTTCGATCGTCCATGAAAATTCCTTAAAATTGTTATTCTAGGTGGTATACTGAGGAACAAAAGTTAAATCCATACATATAAAATACAATAAAATTTACATAATGAAATGAAACATAAAAAGTAGATGGTGAAGCCATCGGCTAATGCATGAGTATCTCACTTTTTTTAAGGTAATTCGTGCCACCGCGGTGGTGTAATATTTTGAAAATTTAGAAATAAATAAAATTAATTAATTAAATAATAAAATGCCAATTTAAAAAGTTGCTATCAGAGCTTAGAATTAACCTTACGGAAATCGAGTAGTGAGTTAAGGTAAGTCGATTTGAGTTCGTTACGTAGATGACCTTTGGTTTGATGGAATGGATGAATTAGGATGAGTGCAGTACCGTACGTATGTTCCGCGGTATATTTAGGTTACAATACTCAGCCTAACTAACCTTAGGATGTATATTTTGATTTATTCTTCCTTTGACTCTCTGATATCGATTATCCCTATTCGTAAGCCTTATCAACTCTCGTTCTTGTTCCAGTTGCTATGACTACGCGAGCTAGGCGAGCCACAGCCAGAGATGCAGCTAGAGCGAATCCTCCTATGACGGCGACTATTACACCGGACATTCCGGCGGTGCATGAGCATGTTGATCCTCCTCCTCCAGATCGACTGACTAGGATAGAGGAGGGCATGTTAGGATTGCAACACGTGGTAAGATAGTTGGCTGAGGCCACTCGAGTACAGAGACAGGACCAGGCACCGACCATGGTAGAGCTCGATGTACAGCCCGTGCAGGCAGTCGCACTTGTAGACACGAGGGTTATGGAGGTATCACTTCCAGAGTTTATGAGGTTAAGACCTCCGGTATTTACAGGGACCGATGTAGCAGAGGATTCTCAGTCCTTTCTTGATAGGATGGCGAGGATCAGAAGATCATTACGATGTTCTGATGCGGGGTCAGTTGAGCTGACTAGCTTTCGATTGGAGGGACTCGCACATGAGTGGTGTAAGTCGATAGAGAGAGGGCGAGCCACTGGTCTTCCTCAGATGTCGTGGACCGAGTTCTCTGAGGTTTTTCTTGCTAGGTTTCTTCCACAGAGTGTGAGGGACGCCAGAGCTAACAGTTTTGAAGCGTTGCAGAAATCTGCAAGTATGTCGGTGGCAGATTATGATTTACGATTCACCCAGTTGTCGCGCTATGCTCCATACTTAGTTCCTACGGAGGAGTTTCGGGTGAAGAGATTCATAAGGAGTTTGGATACGCAGTTGTTTCTTGCTATAGGCTCCCAGCATTTCGATACTTATGCGCAGGCCATGGATGCAGCTATGCGAGTAGAGGAGCGTTTGAGCGAGGCGGTAATTGTTCCGGAGTCAAAGAGGATTAGACCGATTGAGTCAATGACTAGACAGTTTGGCAGAGGTAGAGGCAGGTACGCTCCAGGCCGCAGTATCGGACGAGGTTGAACCCAGGGACAGATGTTCAGTTCATACCCTGATGATTAGAGGACCCCATTTACATGTTATAGTTGCGGACTTCCAGGGCATATGGCTAGAGAGTGTACAGGCCATGGCGGGACTGTTACTCCGCAGGCTGCTTTACCCCCTCCACCTTCTACTCCGATGGACATATTTCCTCCCCCAGTTAGCACTGTGCACCAGACGGTTGCACCACGAGGCCGAGGTTATGCAGGACGGTTCCAGAGAGGTCGAGGAGATAGAGGTAGAGGACGACATGATGCGGGTAGGGGCCAGGCATGAGTTTTTGCACTGACTCCATAGGATACCCAGGCATCCAATGCAGTTGTGACAGTTACTCTTGCAGTATGTTCCTTAGATGCACATATTTTATTTGATCCCGGTTCTATACATTCTTATGTATCTTCACGCTTTGCACTTTCTCTAGGGATAGAATCGTCGTTGTTAGAGTTACCGTTAGTGGTGATTACTTCGGTGGGAGATTCTTTTATAGCTCGACATGTATTCAGGTCATGTTCAGTACGTATTGGTGATAGAGATTCTTAGTTGATCTGATTCTCCTGGATATGTTAGATTTTGATATACTTCTTGGTATGGATTGGTTGGCCGCTTGTCATGCTTATGTAGATTGTCGGGGAAAGGTGGTCAGATTCTGTTTTCCGGGTGAACCGATCTTTGTTGTGCAAGGAGACTGTAATATAACTCCTGCCAACATGATTTCTGCTCTTTATGCGGGACGATTCTTGAAGAAGGGTTGTCATGGGTTCTTAGCTTTTGTTCAGGACTTAGGAGTCGTTGAAGTCCCGTTGGACCAAGTTCCGATTGCACGAGAATTTCCGGATGTATTTCTTGCTGAATTACCAGGATTGCCACCCGATCGTGATATCGAATTTTGTATCGACTTGATTCCGAGGGTGGGGCCTATTTCTATACTACCCTATCGGATGGTCCCGACGGAGTTGAAAGAACTCAAAAGCCAGTTGCAAGAGTTGTTAGATAGAGGACTTGTTCGTCCAAGTGTATCGCCGTGGGGAGATCCTGTCTTGTTTGTTAAGAAGAAGGATGGTAGCATGAGATTGTGCATGGACTACAGGCAGCTGAATTGAGTTACTGTGCGAAATAGGTATCCACTACCTCATATTGATGACTTGTTCGATCAGCTGCAGTGAGCTGGCTACTTCTCAAACATTGATTTGCGGTCAGGATATCATCAGATGAGGGTTTGGAAGGATGACATTCCGAAGACTGCCTTTCGCACACAATATGGGCATTACGAATTTCTGGTGATGTCGTTCAGACTCACCAACACCCCAGCAGCTTTTATGGATATGATGAACCGTATCTTCAGGCCATTCCTTGATCAGTTCATTATAGTATTCATTGATGATATTCTTGTTTATTCCCGGAGTCGGGAGGAGCATGAGCAACATTTGCGCATCACGCTGCATACCTTGAAGGAGTATCAGCTGTTCGCTAAATTCTCCAAGTGTGCTTTCTGGCCGGATAGTATAGATTTCTTGGGTCACGTAGTTACGAGAGATGGGATACGTGTGGACCCAAAGAAAATCGAAGCGGTATAGCACTGTCCCAGACCTGTGTCAGTTACCGAGCTTCGTAGTTTCTTGGGTCTGGCAGGTTATTACCAACGTTTTGTGCAGGATTTTTCTCGGATCGCTGCACCGTTGACCGGATTGACAAGGAAGGAAGTTCCATTTATTTGGACTGATGCATGTGAGCAGAGTTTCCAGCAGTTGAAGACTCGCTTGACGACTGCACCAGTCTTATCTTTACCTTCTGGGTCAGGTGGCTTTGTCGTGTATTGTGATGCCTCTAGAGTGGGTTTAGGTTGTGTGTTGATGCAGCACGGCAGGGTTGTAGCTTATGCTTCTCGGCAGTTGAAGAGGCACGAGCAGAACTACCCCACTCATGATTTGGAGATGGCTGCAGCAGTTTTCGCACTGAAGATTTGGAGGCATTACTTATATGGAGAGTCGTGCCAGATTTTTACAGATCATAAGAGCTTGAAGTATATTTTTCAGCAGAGAGATCTGAATCTAAGGCAGCGTCGATGGATGGAACTTGTGAAGGATTACGATTGTGAGATTTTGTATCATCCAGGCAAAGCGAATGTTGTAGCAGATGTTTTGAGTCGGAGGCCTAGAGGTAGCTTATCTCATGTGTGCACCTTGCAGAGACAGTCTTCTACAGACTGGCAGATTATATGTGATAGTCGTGTACAGTTTGAGTTCACATCGACAGGAGGACAGCTAGCACATGTTCGCACCCGTCCCCAGCTATTGGATCGTATTCGAGAGACATAACCCGCAGATACTCGTATATCGGAGATTATGGACCAGGTTAGGCAGGGCAGAGAGTCGGAGTTCGTGATAGATGACCGTGGAGTATTACGTTTTAGGACTCGTTTTTGTGTGCCAGAGTCGGATAGACTGAGACGTGAGATTTTTAAAGGAAGCCCATCGATCATCATACAGTATTCATTCTGATTCCACCAAGATGTATCATGACTTGAAGGATGTTTATTGGTGGGAAGGAATGAAGAGGGTTGTTGAAGAATTTGTTTCGAGATGCTCGACTTGTCAGTAAGTCAAGGCCGAACACCAGAGGCCGGCAGGAGAGTTGCAGCCCTTGCCCATTCCGGAGTGGAAATGGGAACAGATTTCCATGGATTTCGTTATGGGTCTACCCAGGACTATCAGAGGGTATGATTCCATTTGGGTGTTTGCAGATAGATTGACAAAGGCAGCTCACTTTCTTTCGGTAAGGACGACGTATAGGTTTGCGCAGTATGCTCAGATTTATATCGACGAGATCGTACGATTGCATGGAGTTCCGACATGCATAGTATTCGATAGAGGTACCCAGTTTATCAGCAGGCTATGGCAGAAACTTCAAGAAGCTCTTGGTACACGATTGAGTTTTAGTACAGCTTTCCACCCACAGACAGATGGTCAATCGGAGCGGACCATTCAGACTCTAGAGGATATGCTTCGAGCTTGCAGCCTTGATTTCGGTGGTAGTTGGGATCATCACTTACTTTTGATAGAATTTTCATACAATAACAGTTTTCAGGAGACAATCCAGATGGCACCCTTTGAAGCTTTGTATGGGAGAAAATGTCGATCACCCGTTTGCTGGACGGAACTGAGCAAGAGTAGCATTTTGGGACTACAGATAGTACAGGAGACTACTGAAAAGATTCAGTTGATACGGGACAGAATGAAGGCGGCCCAGTGCAGACAGAAATCATATGCAGATCGACGACGTCGTAGACTCGAGTTTCAGGTGGGAGATCATGTGTTCCTTTATGTATCTCCGATGAAAGGTGTGATGCGTTTCGGGAAAAAGGGGAAGCTCAGCCCCAGATATGTCGGACCTTACAAGATTGTGGAGAGAGTGGGTGTTGTAGCTTATCGTTTAGCACTTCCACCGAGTTTTCCCTATGTACATCCGGTATTTCACGTGTCTATGCTTCGCAAGTATCTTCACGATCCTTCTCACGCGATCCAGCATCAGACCTTACAGCTTGAGCCAGATTTATCCTACACAGTGCAGCCAGTAGCTATTCTTGACCGGCAGGCAAAGAAACTGAGATCAAGGGTACTTCCATCTGTAAAGATTCTTTGGCGAGGAACGAATCGTGAGGAGATTACTTAGGAGACCGAGGATGCGATACGAAAGAAACTTCCACATCCTTTTGAAGGTACGTCTAGTTAGGTTTTAAATTCGGGGACCGAATTTTCTTAAGGGGGTAATATTGTAACATTTTGAAAATTTAGAAATAAATAAAATTAATTAATTAAATAATAAAATGCCAATTTAACTCCTGCCAACAAAGATCGGCTCACCCGGAAAACAGAATCTGACCGCCTTTCCCCGACAATCTACATAAGCGTGACTAGCGTCCAACCAGTCCATACCAAGAAGTATATCAAAATCTAACATATCCAGGAGAATCAGATCAACTAAAGAATCCCTATCACCAATACGTACTGAACATGACCTGAATACATGTCGAGCTATAAAAGAATCTCCTACCGGAGTAATCACCACTAACGGTAATTCTAACAACGATGACTCTCTCCCCAGAGAAAGTGCAAAGCGTGAAGATACATAAGAATGTGTAGAACCGGGATCAAATAAAATATGTGCATCTAAGGAATATACTGCAAGAGTACCTGTCACAACTGCACAGGATGCCTGAGCATCCTGTGGAGTCAGTGCAAAAACTCGTGCCTGGCCCTTGCCCGCATCCTGTCGTCCTCTACCTCTATCTCCTCAACCTCTCTGGAACCGTCCTGCATAACCTCGGCCTCGTGGTGCAACCGTCTGGCTCATAGTGCTAACTGGGGGAGGAAGTAAGGCCATCGGAGTAGAAGGTGGAGGGGGTAAAGCAGTCTACGGAGTAACAGTCCCGCCATGGCGTGTACACTCTTTAGCCATATGCCCTGGAAGTCCGCAACTGTAACATGTAAATGGGGTCCTCTAATCATCGGGGTATGAACTGAACATCTGTCCCTGGGTCCAACCTCGTCCGATACTGCGGCCTGGAGCGTACCTGCCTCTACCTCTGCCAAACTGTCTAGTCATTGACCCAATCGGTCTAATCCTCTTTGGCTCCGGAACAATCACTGCCTCGCTCAAACGCTCCTCTACTCACACAGCTGCATCCATGGCCTGCGCATAAGTATCGAAATGCTGGGAGCCTATAGCAAGAAACAACTGCGTATCCAAACTCCTTATGAACCTCTTCACCTGAAGCTCCTCCATAGGAACTAAGTATGGAGTATAGCGCGACAACTGGGTGAATCGTAAATCATAATCTGCCAATGACATATGCAGATTTCCGCAACACTTCAAAACCGCTAGCTCTGTCGTCCCTCACACTCTGTGGAAGAAACCTAGCAAGAAAAACCTCAAAGAACTCGGTCCACGACATCTGAGGAAGACCAGCGGCTCGCCCTCTCTCCATCGACTCACACCACTCCGGTGCGAGTCCCTCCAATCAAAAGTTAGTCAGCTTAACTGACCTCGCATCAGAACATTGCAATGATCTGCCGATCCTCGCCATCCTATCAAGAAAGGACTGAGGATCCTCCGCTACATCGGTCCCTGTAAATACCGGAGGTCTTAACCTCATAAACTCTGGAATTGATACCTCCATCACCCTCGTGTCTATAAGTGCGACAGCCTGCACGGGCTGTACATCGGGCTCTACCATGGTCGGTGCCTGGTCCTGTCTCTGTACTCGAGTGGCCTCAGCCAACTATCCTACCATATGTTGCAATCCTAACATGCCCTCATTTATCCTAGTCATTCGATCTGGAGGAGGAGGATCAACATGCTCATGCACCGCCGGAATATCCGGTGTAACAGTCGCCGTCACAGGCCGATTCGCTCCAGCTGCATCTCTGGCTGCGGCTCGCCTAGCTCGCGTAGCCATAGCAACTAGAATAAGAACGAAAGTTGATAAGGCTTACGAATATGGTTAATTGGTATCAGAGTTTAGGATTAACCTTACGGAAATCGAGTAGTGAGTTAAGGTAAGTCGATTTGAGTTCGCTACGTAGATGACCTTTGGTTTGATGGAGTAGGTGAATTAGGATGAGTGCAGTACCGTACGTATGTTCTGCGGCATATTTACGTTACAATACTCAGCCTAACTAAGCTTAGAATGCATATCTTGATTTATTCTTCCTTTGACTCTCTGATATCGATTATCCCTATTCGTAAGCCTTATCAACTCTCGTTCTTGTTCCAGTTGCTATGGCTACGCGAGCCGCAGCCAGAGATGCAGGTAGAGCGAATCCGCCTGTGACGGCGACTGTTACACCAGACATTCCGGCGGTGCATGAGCATGTTGATCCTCCTCCTCCAGATCGACTGACTAGGATAGAGGAGGGCATGACTTTGTCACGACCCAAAGTTTGGATGTGACCGGAATTTAGATTGTATAATATCTAAAGATATCTACACAAGCTGTATTACCAACTTTTTAAATTGGTATTTTATTATTTAATTAATTAATTTTATTTATTTCTAAATTTTCAAAATGTTACAGGTGGGAAGTTAATTATTCTCCACCGATGCAGCGTGTCTCGACACATTGCCCACATGATACAATACCCAACAAATATCACCGTTTTGCCTTCATTTCTGTATAGAGCAACGAGCAAGAGGTCTAGCACACATCTTTTCTCTGCCCATTATATGAATGAATTATATAAAAAAAAGTTGTTCATCCCTTTTATTGTCAAAATAGAGCTATATATAATAGCCAATGGTAGTAACATATGATAAAAAAGTAACGAGACCATTAATATTTAAAGAAACTTATTAATCCATGATAAAATAGATTAAATGTCCGCCTACATCAATAATGGTGGCCTATTAAAGACCTTGGTTATAAATGCTCTCAGTTACCATGCTTAATGACAATGGTGGTCAAATGGTCAATGTCCATAATGAGTGATGGCCAAAAATCTTTATATTAGCATGTTCAAGAAAATGAAAAACGCACTTTATTAAAATTTCCAACATTTTCTAAAGAAAATCAGGACTTAAAAGAGTGGGTCACATTAATCAAAAAAAAGATCACAATTCCTTGCTAGCATGAAACGAAGAGTAAAATTGCAGATTTATGTATTTTGTATTTACTTTCAAAACTATATAGAAAGGGTAAAGTGCAAGAAGCCTACTTGAATCCTATTAAAAAAATTATTTGTATGATTCATTTTAGGGTAAATTATCAAAAAGCCCCCGGCATGCCTCAAACTCGTTAAAAAACCCTTGGACCTTTTGCTCTTGCTAAAAAAACCCTCGGCTCCACTAAAAACCCGTTTATACTGGTTGCATGTAATATCTAAGCAGTTGAATGTAATATCTAAAATGTTGCCTGTAATATCTAAGCAGTTGGAAATGAAATGCAGCCTAAAGGTTTTTTCACAAAAATTCTGAACAGTAGGCCCTTTACAACAATTTTGAAAATATTAGGGGTTTTTAGCCAACTCTTGAACGGAATCGGGAGCTTTTCTACAATTTACGGTACATTCTAATTGTTCAAAAAAACTGCTGATATTTCCTCATTTGAGCATATGATAAATTTTAACATCTTATACATCATTTTATTTTTGAATTAATTAATGAAAAACTAGATTAAAAATGACAAAACTATTGATGATTTTGAAAAAAATAAAATTTATTTTAAAAAGTCTGCATTTGATCCAAATAATAAATCTGTGATCGGCCTAGATTAAGTGGTTGTTGATTTGGGCTGATTATAAGTGGAGGCCCACTTAATTTGATTTGCTGAGGGCCTGAGGCTCAAGGCTCCAACAACAATAATTGAGGCTCAAGGTTCAAGACTCCAACAACAACTAGAGAGATGGGCGAGGCGAATGAAGGAGGAGAACAAGGAGCAGAGATTGCTTTTGTTGCTGTGGGTCGAAGGAGCAGCTTGGGGGTTTGGAGTTAGGATTCAAATGATCTTAAAATGGAGTGTTCGGACACTCGATTGATCAAATCCACTGGTCATCGCCATGATGGATTAGGGTTTTGGAGTTAGGATTAGAAATCCATTGAGTGGAGATAGGGCTCTAGTGATCATTATATAGGGAATGGCTGACCGCTTGATTAAAATCAAGTGATTGTAAATCAAGTCTCTTTTAGGTTCTTTTATGTCTCAAAAATTCATTAAAGTTAAGAGATTAGGAACCCCTGTCATTTGTCTCCATGCTATTATAGTGCTATGTGAGCATCATGGCCGCATCATGACCGCACATCACACGTGTAAAGCACTTGAAACACACCAATACCAAAGTCCTCTGTTTTACACTCTTTGGCAGCCGATCGTGACCGTTGATTTTAAGATAAAAAAATTCTGGGCCGTTGATCTTAATAGGAAGGAACAGCATCAGCAAATAATAGCAGGGACTCCAAATCCAAAATAAAGTGCTTATAAATCAAGTCTTTTTATTTGGATTTTTTATACTGTTAATCTTCGACACGCGATCCATATTTTTGCGAAATAGATAATAATAAAATTCATGTAACTAGGGGGATTCAATTTAGAAGCAACTATTCTGTAGATACTATCGTGGTATTTCACGGTTGAATCAATTTGGAAAAGACTTAAAGTTAGAGATCTATCAATAAGTAATGTTGCTCCAATACTTAACCAAAGAGCCACGGCGGTACCTATCAAAAATACTATTGTAGCTACTGGACAATGAAATGGATTTCACTGGCAAGCTGTTGATATCCTGAGTCCCCGACTCTCCTCATATGGACCATATGCTCGTATGCACCATGTGCTCCTCACTTTGAGGACAAATGGTTTTAGAAGGGTTTTGATCAGTTCAGTTTCTCTCTAATTCCACTGGTCTCGATTGTTGTACAAAACCAACCACATCCCGGTGAGGCTAGAGAAACTAGAGCTCGCAGGGAAGAAGCACTATGTAAAGAAGGGTGTTGAAAGGCATGCAACTCGAAGGCGTACTTGTACCTGTAGCGTCAGATTGAGCTCAGTTAAGATGAAAACGCTCCGTAATCTGCAAGAACGACGCTCGAGCAATTTTTCGTTCCTTTCCTCGCCGCTTTCCTTGAAAAATTATCTCATTCCTCGTTTTCCACCCGTGTCATAGGGAGTAAGCAATACATGACCTGATATACCTAAAGGTGGAGGCATGGCTGATACAAAATCTCAAACCAATCTCGTTTTTTATAAAAACATCCAACAGTTTCGGGTTTATTTGCAATGGTTGCTGATGATA
This sequence comes from Agapanthus africanus, assembly GCA_030015575.1. NCBI lineage: Eukaryota > Viridiplantae > Streptophyta > Magnoliopsida > Asparagales > Amaryllidaceae > Agapanthus > Agapanthus africanus. The sequence continues at coordinate 221,795,639 of CM057342.1, forward strand.
CTCGATACCGGGGTTTTCCCAGGTCATGACATGTGGCAAGTGACGTCTCCCAAAGCTCACGAGAAAGAAGCAAGAAAGGCACAGTGGAAGCATACCTCGGGCCTTCGACCCGAGGATGGTCCCGACCTTCGGTGGCCTCCCAGACCACTCATGTGCCCGCCTTACAAACACCTATTGGCACGCTTTCGAGCCCTCCTCCCTCAGCCTTCCTAGCTCGCCTCCGAGCTATCGCTGAAACAAGCTCCCTCGGCCTCCCGCTTGTTCCCGAGCCTCCCGCCGAGCCTAGCTTCCTCGGTCTCATTGACCGACCCACATCACAGATCACAGGCATCTCCGCCACGGCTCCGCGAATCTCGCCAGACGCGAGATATCCGCCGCCCGCGATCCCGCGTTCCACGCCATTGCGTTCCCCTATTAACGAGCATATCTCGTCATTAATGGGGAATCCCGCCTTTCACGCAGGCGCAATGCCAGGGGCGTAACGGCCGGCGTGAATCTCGCGCCTGCCAGCCCATGGCTGCCACTATATAAACCCCTCTTCAGACGACTCAGCTAAGGCAATTTTATCCCAATAGGCCGCTACTCTGCCCATTTAACCCGTCTAACTTGATCGTCGGAGGGTTCCTGGTGGCACAACCACCTCGGGACTTCCTTGCAGGTAGCTCGGCTTCAACCACTTCAAGCCCATTGAGATCTACACGCTTCACGAGGCAACCTCCCAACTCAATCTCAGCCGCTCGTCTCCACTCGCTGAAGATCAACGGAAGGTAACATCTGAAGGAGATCCAGAGATCCATCAGTTGGCACCGTCTGTGGGAACGCTAGTTCCACTCAACGAAAGTTCACCTTCCGATCTCAACTTCATGGTGAGCGATCACCGCGACGATCCAAGCACTAGCCGCCGCTTTCCCCACAATGGAGGCGCGGATGGATCCCCTCCTCTCCCGAACGCCATTCATGCCCTATCTGCTCGGATAGATCGGCTCGCGTCCGTCGTGGATGCGCTCGTCCGTGTCCAAATGGCCGGGCAAGCTCCCCAGGTCGCCGCTCCCCTACCTCGGGACTGGGACCCCTACAGAGGGTGAGAAGACGTTGTCCACGTCGGCACGACCGAGCAGCGCCTCGCTATCTCCGGCGGACGCGGATCCCCCGTGGCGACCAATTCAATGACCCGCTGGGTGCCACACTGCTCAACACCGAGGTCTCTCGCCAGAGCACCCCGCCCTGAGGCCCATCGCGCTCTGTCCCTCCCGAGGAGGTGTTGGTCAGCTCGCCCGCACCCAGGCATGACCGACCGGCACCCCCTCCCTCGACGGGGTCATGCCGACGGGACTCACCACGGTAGCTCGAAAACGACCTTGCCAGGGGACCTAAGGAACCTCATCGAACGGAACCGGGGCCGTGGCCAGGCGCGGGTCTCCGACAGCAGAGGCTAAAAATCAGAGTATGTCGAATCATTGGGATACCACGATCGACTCGACGCCCTCGAAAAGAAGATCGAAGGCATGCATCGGGAAAATCTTCCTTCAAGCGACGAGGCTAAATATGCCGCCGACTCGCTCACGAAGCCCTTCACCAAAGAGCCACTCGCCGTCCACGTCTCCTCCCAGAACAAGCCCCGGAAGGTCTCCTTCTTCGATGGGAAGTCCTACTCGAAAGACCATTTGGACGCGTTCATAGTCGGGATGAGTTTCCAGGACAGTTCCGACGCCGCGCAATACCGCGCTTTCCCTGCCACTCTCATCCACTCTGGACGAGACTGGTTCCGAGGACTCACACCACGCTCAATATCTACCTTCGATGAGCTGGCCACCCAGTTCCTCGGTCATTTCGTTGGGAACAGACGGCAGAAGCGGACCGTTGATCATCTCTTCACCATAAAGAGCGGGGGCAAAGAATCCTTCAAAGGATACGTCACCTGGTTCTACAACGCCATCCTTGAGGTCCTAGAGCACCATGACGAGATGGTCATTACAGCCCTTAAGTCGGGTCTTGGGCATAAGGAGTGGTTACGCTCCTTTGCATTAGCGCAATCTAAGACCATGGCCGAGGTAAAGGCCTGGACTGAACGTGAGATCCAGCTTGAGTCCGAGGTGAACGCCAACCTGCCCCGGACAGAGCAAGCCGATCAGAAGAAAAGGGCTAGGGAGGAGAAAAAGAAGATTGAGCGGCCGAAACCCTACTCCCCAAAATTTTAGGAGTACACCCCGCTCAACGTCTCCCAGACGGTACTGTTGGAGGAGGCTAAGAGCGAGAGGTTCTTCAAACTCCCCCAAGTCTCGAATAGGGTGGCAAAGCATACCCGGGGCCCCTACCGCGCTTTCCACAGGTCGCAGGGCCACTCCACCGAGAACTGCAAGCAGCTCCGAGACTACATCGAGGAGTTAATCTGCTCGGGGCACCTGGCAACGTACTTGCGAGACAAGCGGCAAGCCGACTGTGAGCAAGAGCACCATCCCCCTCCAGGCGAGTTGACAATCGGCCAAATCATGGCCATGTCAGCAAGGGGTACGACGGGGACTGATGAAATGCGGCACCCCTTACCGATCGAGGGGACTGGCAGCCCCCCAAGAAAGAAGGCTAAAGCGGCCGAGCCGATCATCTTTACCGACGAAGACCTCCACGGGATATCCCTGCCTCACAACGACCCACTGGTGATCACAGCCCAGGTCCATCGCTACGAGGTGGAGAGAATATTGGTCGACTCGGGAACCTCGGCGGACATTCTCTTTTATGACTGCTTTCTGCGTATGGGACTCACCTCGTCGGACCTAAGGCCGACTGCCCACGTCCTGTCGGGGTTCACTAACCACTCCATCCCTGCGGAAGGGGTAATCACCTTCAAATTTAACATCGGGGAAGCGGGACGTACGCCCACCATGCTTGTGGAGTTTATCGTCGCGAGAATTCCATCGGCCTACAACGTCCTCCTAGGTCGCCCGACACTGAACTCCCTCCGTGCCCAGATATCGACCTACCACTTAGCGATAAAGTTCCCGCTCGACCAAGGCGGGATAGGTCGGGCCTACGGGGACCAACAAACCGCAAAGGTTTGCTTCACCGCAACATCTACATCTGAGTGGCCAAACAATGACCTTGAGTGCGAGGATGATATCAAGGGTTCCCTGGATACTCGAGACGAGCAAAAAGAGGTCCGAGGAACCCCAGTGGAACCACTGACTCAGGTCCCTCTTGCGGATGGGGACAATGAGCGAACCGTCCAGATCGGGTCACTCTTGACGGCGAATCGCCGAGACAGCCTGATCTACTTCCTCAGGAATAACTCTGACGTGTTCGTCTGGGCACCTGCCGACATGCCGGGGATTGACCCTAAAATCATATCACATAAGCTCCGGGTGGACCCTACGATCCGGCCCGTCAGGCATAAAAAGCAAAGCTTCGCCCTGATCAAACAAAAAGCAATCGAGAACGAGGTAGACAGGCTCATCGCCACCAACTTCATTCGGAACGTGCCTTACTCGAAATGGTTGGCGAATGTAGTCATGGTTAAAAAATCTAGCGGGAAGTGGTGCGTGTGCGCCGACTTCACTGACCTAAACAAGGCCTGCCCGAAAGACAACTATTCCCTCCCTCGGATAGATCAGCTCGTCGATAGTTCAGCAGGCCATGAGCTACTTAACATCATGGTTGCGTTCTCCGGCTACAACCAGATCCGTATGAATCCGGCGGATGAGGATCTCACCGCATTCACAATGGACCGGGGGGTATACTACTATAAGGTGATGCCCTTCGGCCTCAAAAACGCCGGGCTACGTACCAACGCTTTGTTAATCGGATGTTCAAGCCACAGATCGGCAGGAATATGGAGGTTTATGTCGACGACATGCTCATCAAATCAATCTCGTCGGATGAACACTCCAAGGATCTGGGCGAGGCCTTCGACGTCCTCCGCAGATACAAGATGAAACTGAACCCCGCCAAGTGCGCATTCGGGGTCACCAATGGAAAGTTCCTCAGCTTCATGGTCACCCACCGTGGAATCGAGGCTAACCCGGAAAAAATCAGCGCCATCCTCGACATGGCGACGCCCAAGGCTAACGTCGAAATCATGCGGTTAACAGGGCGGGTAGCCGCTCTGAGTCGTTTCATGTCAAGGTCCGGGGAGAAATGCCTCCCGTTCTTGAAAGCTCTAAGGAAGATACCGTTCCCCTCCGAAAGACGGCGTGACGACTGAGAGACGTCTTGCCTGAGATTCGGGGTAGATGCTATTTGGTTTTATCCGTCCACCTCTCCGAAGATGCCAAGTTGATTTATGGCACCGTGTATCGGAGGTTTAGATGGATGCGGCCGATATAACAGACTTCGTCAGATTCCCCCTCGCTTGAGGGGGTTTTGATTGTGGGGACGCTCTTCCCTGCAGGCGCAAGCCTTTGCAGTTAATTACGCTACCGCATCGCGGTAACAACTTTCTCCTTCTCCAGAAATTTCACTTCGTGTCGTGTGTGTTTGTTTTGTTTGTGGATGCCTGTGGATTGTATACGGAGACTAAGTTATGTCGTCGCCCGTAGGACGTGGATTAGTCCAAATCCGTAGTTACTTAGATTTGGGTTTGGTTTTTAGTTTAAGGATACGTTAGCCATATTGAGGCTAAGATCAACTTAAACGTTCGTTAAGGATACGTTAGTCTGATTTGAGACTAAGATCAACTTAACGGAAAGAGCATTTAGGGGGCTCTATTGTTCCAGTTTAGGGACATAGTGGTCCATTGAATGTATGGCCGTCGGGACCCATCACCTCTCTGACGACGTTGAAGGATTACAACGACAGATGTCAGAGGAGTTCAGAGATGTACCCTTGAACCAAAGTTGGTTGGAAGATCTATAGTCCAATTTGGGACTAAAGTCTGTTTTGAAAGTTTTGGTTTAAGGATGCGTTAGCCATATTTGAGGCTAAGATCAACTTAAACGTTTGTTAAGGATACATTAGCCTAATTTGAGACTAAGATCGACTTAACAGGATCATTTAGATCCGACAAAAGAGCATTTGGGCTCTATTGTTCCAGTTTAGGGACATGGTGGTCCATTGCCAGTTTAGGGACATGGTGGTCCAACATTCCCATTTTGGGGACGGATATTGGTTTAAGGACGCATTAGTCCATGAGTTTAAGGACGCATTAGTCCGCATCGATGTGTGGTTGTCGGGACCCGTCACCTCTCTGACGTCGTTGAAGGATTACAACGATAGGTGTCAGAGGAGTTCGGAGATGTACCCTTGAACCGGATGTAAATTGATTTAAGAGAGCAGTCTTACTCAATCAATTTAGTTTGAGGACTTACGGCCATGATTGGGCTAAGTCCAATTGAGGATGTTCAACGTTTTATTTGCATTTGGCATATTAGGCCTATGCTAGGGCTTTGCCCCTGCATGGCATTTTCTTTTGGCCTGCTAGGCCTTTCTAATTTGGGCTCTGTCCCTTTTATGAATGATGCAGAGCATCTGTTTGGGCTCTGCCCTCCTTTAAAATAATGCATTGCATTTAACTTGGCCTGTTAGGCCTTTTTTAATTGGGCTTGGCCCTGCAGTGCATTAATTATCTGACAGTAGCTTGTCAGGCGCTTTGCGCCAATTAATAAGCGCAAGCGCTTGTGAAGGTGACACGTGTCACACAAGCACAGTGCGCTGCGCTGTTGCACTGTGACACGTGGCGCGCTCTGGTGAGTTGCGCCAACGTTAAAGAGCAATGCTCTATTTTAACAGCGCATAGCGCAGATGGATATGGTGCTGACACGTGGGGCTCTCTGGTGGCTCGCGCCAACCCAGGAGCGCAATAGTGCAGTTTTTGCAAGTGCAAGGCACTGTTTCAATAACTTGATCCAATTTTGGATTCAAGAAAAGAATCTTTAAGTTTCCAGAACCAATGGTTCATAAGAAAGTGTAAGGCACTGTTATTATTTATTTTTTTATTGATGATCCTTGATATTGTTCTTAGATCAATGATCTATTCAGAAGAAGTTCTTCTTTTTTTTATTCAAAGGTTTTACCTTTCTTTCTTTTTGATTTATTCTCAAAATTCTTCAGAGTTCTCTCTCTATTTCTTGAGTTTCTCTCTTCTCTGTGTTGTTGTTTTTGAAGTTCTTGATTATTTCTCTCCTGCGTTTTGAATTGGGGTTTAGGGGCCTTTATATAGTGCCCATTAATTTGTTAAATTTGTTAAAGAGATCATCCTCCGAGTGATTTGGGGAATTTTCCCCACCGTTGGATCTTTGATCCAAGCGCTTCTGTTTTACAGAAGACAATCTTCTTGTTTTAACAAGAACAGAAAGATCTTATTGGAATTTTAATTCTGTTTGGCGCAAATTCCCCAGCGCTTGATACGTGTCACGCAGCGCACAGCGCAGCGCAACCGCGCTGACACGTGTCGCGCAGCGCAGCGCTTGCGCAACCGCGCTGACACGTGTCGCGCAGCGCAGCGCTTGCGCAACTGAAGCGTTACTTCCTTTAATTTTTGTTTTAAATAGAGCCTTGCTTTGATTGGGCGCGCTGTCTTAGGCGCTGCGCTGACGTATCAGCTTCTGACACGTGGCGCGTTGCGCGCAGCGCACGGGATTTGAAGCGTTGCTTCGATTTTTGAATTTTTGAAATTCAAACAGGGCTTTGCTCTGATTGGGGAAACAAATGCCCCCCACCGTTGCGCTCACGTGGCGCGCACGTGAGTGCAGCGGTGGCAAGATCTTGGCCGTTGGATCAACAGGTGAGTTGAAGGGGCGCATGCGTCTATAAATAGGACTCTTGGTCCTTAGAAAATGTTTTACCATTTTTCAAGAACTTGATTTTCAGAGCCTTGCTCTTGTTTAAGAATTTTAGAGCCTTGCTATCGTTTCTTTCCAAGAACTCCAGAGTTCAGATTTTTAGAACAACTTAGGTAAAATTTAAATTAAATTAAATTTAATTAACAGAGCCTTGCTCTTATAGATCTTTGATCTAAAGAAAACCCCTTTGGGGTTTCATCAACAGAGCCTTGCTCTCAAAAGTCTATAGATCTACAGAGATCTTGTTTCATGGGTTTTAACCCATGAACAGAGCTTTGCTCATGGATCAAATGTAGATCTTTTTGATCTGAAAATGAAAAACTCCTAAGAGTTTTCATGGATCTTTAAGATCCAAATTTTTTTAATTCTTTTTAAGAGTTAAAATTTTTCTTTTGATGGATCTTTCCATCATTATTACAGAGCTGGGCTCTTTTTAGGAAATTTTATTCCTCTAAGACCAGAGTTTGACAAATGTCATTCTGTGACAGAGCTTTGCTCTGAAAGAGGATATTTTCTCCTTGTCTCTAGGGATTTCCTATTAATGAGAATATTCTCCTAGGGATCTTTTCATTAATTGACAGTCCCATCCAATGATGGGGCTGTCTTATTAACTGATGCACTGTCATCCAGATTTTGTGGGTCCCCATTTGGTCCCCTGCCCATTGCATTGCAGTGTGGTGTAAATTTTAAAACGCCAAGCGTTGGAATTACAACACTGACGGCTAATTTTTTTGTTCTTCCGCAGGAAACATGTCTTTCGATACTCCGTTCCCATTTGTTCGTTCGGAAGGAGGATTCCCCGGAGCACCCGTAGACCGTGAGGTCCTAGCAATGATCAGGGACCACGACCCGGAATATAAGAATCTTCACCTTTGGGGGTTGTGGTACAACCAAATTATCATGGGTCGACAGAACTTTTCATGAGCGGTACCATCAGAGCCCATTACGGCGATCCATTATGCCAGCCCACCCCCAGTGCAGTATGCCGTGGAGATGGTCGATTGGACTTCAAAGGGCCTTCTTCATCCTGCTACAGATGCAATTCCGGTTCAGCCTCCTATGGTTTTGGATATCCTGGGATGCCGTATTTGTCAAGGCGAGGCGCGACCTTGGGGGCAATCGTATAACATAGGTCTGATACCCCGCTATCCGATCGGCTATCTGCCATGGGCTCACTACATTTTGTCAGCGAAGAAGTCGCAATTGATGAGGCTAGGGTTGTACACTGCAGTTTACGTTTCCCTCTTCCAATATCCCACGCTTCCCACCTGGTGGTTTAAGGCCTTTCTGGAGCAGTGGAACATCCCTACTCACACTTTCCTCGCAATGGACCGGGAAGTGTCGATTTCTTTGGAGGAATTCACAGAGGTCTCCGGCTTACCGGTTATAGGGGAGCACTATGAGGAGCTGCTTCCTACAGACGAATATGTCTTCGGTGCTAAGCCGGCAATGAGGGGCCTCACTCCGGAGAATGCTGTTCAACATCAATTTCCAAGTTTGATCAAAGTGTTAAGCATCTGCGAGGCCCTCTTTATCGAACGTGGGAGCCGCGGGGTCAGTTTCGAGGATTTCATCGCCCGATTCCTTCACCCAAATGTTCTCTCAGCAAAAGCCGCTAAGTACGCCACTCTTGATGACCCTTTTGGTTTAGGTTTGGACAACCTACTAGCGAAGGAGGTAGATCAAAAAGGCTTTTTCCTTCCTAACTCTCCGGTTATCTCTTTTGCGGAGGTTGCAACCCTTGGGATGGACGAGGAAGCTTTCTTCTTAGGATTTCTTGGGCTATGGCTGAGTTGGTTTGCGCTCCCGATGCATTCTTGCCATATGCGGCCTTCTGTCTTTTACCCAGCTCACCGGATGACCATTGGGGTAAAAGTGGCCGTTGGGATCGCCGGCTTGGCACACCTGTATCACGGCCTTAGTCAAGCGGCGGATGCTAATGAGCGTGGGGTACTGCACGTGATCTTCCCGATGCACTACTTCGTATCATGGCTTGAGCTACATACATTGGGCGTCTTCGGTATGCACAAAAGGCCCTCGTTCTATGACAGGTGCAGCTTCCTTCGAATTATACGACTGATCGGCGCCTCAATTGTGACTCCGTCGCCATGGAATGCCAGGGGTTTGCTCCTTCGCCCCCACATCATTGGAGACGGGATGTCTTTCATTGACAAAGTGCTGACCATTGGAAAGGCGTCTACCCCCACAGTGCGGCCATTGCAAGATACTTTCAAAGATGGGGCCTCAGTTCTGATGGCCCGGGAGACCCTCCATCTATATTCTATCAGACCGGGCTTCCTGGTGTTTAGGCACAACTGTGCGGCGCTTTTCATGAGATACAACCCGCATCGTTTCACCCAGCAACTGAGCTACAATCAAGGGGTACCATTGGAGGCTTTCTTACTGGAACCTGCTGCTACTGAAGAAGGGATGGAGAGAGCGCTGCATCACTTCATGCGTCTGAATACGGGTTCTCATTTTTTTATCAGCGAGCCGGCTTGCGCCCCACGAATCCTCAATTCCTATACAGCGTGGTACAATCATTCGACGGGCGCCGTTATAAAAGAAGAAAAGCGATTGTTGGTCGACCGTAAGGGTGTGCCTCCCGGCAGCGACCGCAAAGCTCCTCTGGTGCCAAGGACCCCTGTAGTTCCTCCGCTGAAAGATGCTAGAGCCGAACCACCACGTGTATTGAGTCCTCCACGCGGATTGCCGCTTCCTGATACTGCGGATGCGCCCCCAACGCCCCGTGCTCCAGTGGAGACGGTAATTATGGCTTCGCCGGAGTCTGGCTTAGGCGCGGATATTGGGACCCGCCGCCCCAAGGTGCCTGCAAAGCGTAAGTCAATCCCGGGTGCACCCAGGGCTGGTGGGCAGGAAAGGAAGAAGAAATCGATCCTCTCTGCTGATGTCGTGTTCGGTCAAGAACTTCATGCTCCCTACAGCGAGGGCCTGGATGAGTATGGGACCAACAGGGGATTAGTTATGCCGCCGGACGACACGGATCTGGCGGCCTCCATCGCAGCTTCAGCGCGATTGGCGAGGCGCGATGCATGGCTAGCTAAGCTTGCGCAATCGGGTAATTACTAGTCGCACCTTTTATTGCATCATATCTTTATTATTGTTTTTTTTGACTAATGCTTTTCCTCTCTTTAAAACAGGCATCACTACTAAAGAGGCTAGTGCTGCTTCCCTCAAAACCTTTCAAGAGGAGGAACGACTCAGAGCATCGTTAGGGCTCGGTATATTTCGATTCATTAAGTCTTTATTCTCCTTTGTTATGGTCAATCTAACCTTTCCTTTGTTTTATTGCAGGGACTGCGGGACCTATTTTGCAAGTCGATGCGGGGACTCTCCCCGGGCCGACTACTGAAGTCCCGACCTCATCAGGGCCACCGCGAGAAACCCGACTTGAGACGCCGATGAGAGACACTTTGAAGGTTCTGGAGGCGACTCTATACGAGGAGGAAGACGCCTTGATGAAGGAAGTGTCAAAGAGGTACATCGTGACGGCCCGGGAGGAGAGAAAGCGGTCGAGGCGCGAGGCGAAGGCACGCAGGGTTGCTTTGGCCGTGGGAGAGGGCCCAAGCGGCGTCCCTCGTGCTGATACCCCCTCGGAAGAGCCCCCGGTCGCCTTGTCTACAGCTTACAGACATGCGGCGCGCGCAGATAGGGAGGCTAACGATAAGTCCACCTCAGGTAATTTATCTTTCAAGATTTTGATGTAAGGAGTGTGAACCTGTTGGTTCTGATATATCTTGTCCTGCAGGGCCGAGTCCAACCGAAGGGGAGGCAGAGACCGTCGAACCTAAGGGGATAGAGGAAGAGGCACCGGCCGAACCCGAGCCGACAGTGGGCAACGTTGCCGGGGTTGCTGAGCCTGAACTGGGGGCTGAGGGAGCTGCACCAGAGATGGTCGTTGATGCCGAACCTGAGGTGGCGGCAAATGAGACGACCGCTATAACTGAGCCTGGGGCAGCGGCGGATGGAGCGCCCGAGACCGGCGACCCCACGGCGATGGCGAACGAGACAACAGCACCCGCCGAGCCCAAGATAGTAGCGGGTGAGACGAGCACAACTCCCGGGGACAAGCCAGCCGCTCTTTCTCAAGAGTCTGGTAATGCTCCAATTATTGCTCTCCCCGTCTACGGTCCTCCGCCGTCTCCTGGTCGGGCGAGTACGACGACAGCCCCTGTCGAGTCCGGTGATGAGGCTACGGGAGGTGGACTCGTATCGATGGAGGAGGGAGACGACTTCGTCTCGGCTGGCGGTTCATCAGGTAAATTTCGAGCTACTATCCCTTTTTATATCTTGCAATCTTTTCTGACAAGTTTATCCTTGTTTTTAACGCAGGTGCGGCCAGTGTCGATGCTCTATTGCTCGAGGGAGCGCCGTCAACTACTGCCTTGGCGGTGGTCACCTCTCAGCCTTCCCTTGTACCATCGCAGATGTTGGAAGGTATGGATTTACAACCCATTAGTTTTATCTTTCAGCCGCATAATTTATGTACTAATGCCGTACTATTGCATCTTTTCAGGAGTGCTTTTTGATCATCTCTATCAGGTGTTGCACCCACACTTCTCCTTCCCATCTGAACTCGCTTCTACCTCCAGTGGCGCTGGTGAGCATAATTTCCATTTGATGTCTTTCTTTTTTCTTTTTCTTTTTAGTAATGGGATTATTTCTGACTTTCCCTCGTCCTGATTGCAGTGCTACAAATCGAGGGAGGAGATGAAAGATTGGTCGCGCCACCGGCCCTCCCGGCTTTGCCGTCTGCTGCAGCTGGTACAGTAAATTTCCTTATTGATGACTCTTCTACATCTCTTGAACCGTCATTTGACTGTGTTTTGTTTTGCAGCTATTGTTCCGGTTCCGGTCCCTCTTAAGTCTCGCATCCTAACGCCGGCAGGCCCCTTCTTGAAACGTCCATCTTCAAAGGGTGCCGTGATGAGTTTGGGCATGTTGAGCGGATACATCGAAGAGCTTGACGCAGACGCTCTCCCATCTGCCGCAGATTTCGCTGTGGAGGTTAACCCAATGTTGGAGGCGCTTGTAAATTTTCATAACGAAGGCGTTGTCGAATCTTGGGTTAATCACTGCAGGGAAATCGAGGCCCGCCTGCATCAGCTGGAGTCGATGCGTCCTGCCCCTGAGGTCTTGGCCGTGAGTACTCAACGGGCAGCATGGATCGAGCAAAGCGCTTATTACTTCCGCCATTTGGAATAAGAAGCAGCTTTAAGGCTGAAGGAATGTCAAGAGTCTTCAAGCGAGTCTGCTCGCCTACGTGCTGAAGTTGGTGCGAATGCTGCTCGGGTGAAGGCTATCTTCGAGGGCCTTCTGCAAAGTCTTTCTGATGGGCTAGCACTGAAGCAGAAGCTCGATGCCGCGGAGCGTAATGCCCAGGGTCGCAATGCAGCTCAGCAAGCAGTTAAGGAGCAGCTCTCAACCTTTCTACAGCAGCGGGCTCAAGTGGAAGCAGAACTGGCGGTGGCGACCGATCAGGAGAAGGCGTGGAAGGAAATGCGCGAGCAATTGATAGGGCTGTTCAAGATTCTTCCTTCTCCTTGAACATTTTGTATCATTTACACACTTGTAATTTTTTAATAGTATGTACACATTCTTTATTCTTTATACGATTCGTCTTGTACTTAATTGAATTCGTGAATAAAGATATACACATTTCCTTTTGCAATGTCTTGTGTCGTTTCTGTGCTTTTTCCCTTCTTGTACTATCAGCATGCTGTCTTGATATGAGAATTTTAGTTTTATTAAAGAGAAAATGACATGAGAATTTTACTCATATAATGAGTCCAACAAAGATATCTTTAACTTTCCAAATTCCTAAATTAAAGTTCAATTGAACTTTACAATCACCCAAATATTAAGGAACAAGATAACCTATCATGGCCCTTTTTAAAAGCCATATTAAGCATAAGTTGAACATAGCAAATTTGTTTAATAATTAGCACCAAATTTGCCCACATCATATAATACTCTCCACCATATTCATTTAGGATATTATAGCCACAATTGGCTTTTCAGTAACATAGGCTTAATTTAAAAGCCACATATCCAACCACAACAATTAGAAAGATAACCTGATTACCACATATATAAAATGTATAATTTTGGAATAGCATATCTTAGATGGTTTATTGTTTATTTTCTCATTAGGGTAAGAGAATTCCATGTCATACTATTTTAGGCTTCCATTGAGTAAAAGAAATATTGACCAAGACATAAATCAATAGTAATAAAAAGTAACTAAATAGAACCATAATTTATAGATGAGAACATTTCGATCCTTATGTCCTCTTCATTATATTCGGTTCTTTTCGTTCTCCATGAAAATATTCTGTCCTCTTCAATTCATTACGTCCCAATATGATCCATGATACAATAAGCGTTTCACACAAAAAATGTATCAAAAGAATAATTAAAATACAGTAAAAACTTATCTTTTCTCAAATCACACAATCGGCTCAGTCAAGAGAAGTGACTTGAATCCCAACTGCTTCAATGACTTCTTTTTCCAAATAAGGTTCGACCGTCCATGAAAATTCCTTAAAATTGTTATTCAAGATGGTATACAAAGGAACCAAAGTTAAATCCATAAATATAAAATACAATAAAATTTACATAATAAAATGAAACATAAAAAGTAGATGGTGAAGCCATCGGCTGATGCACGAGCATCTCACTTTCTTTAAGGCAATTTATGCCACCGCGGTGGGAAATTAATTGTTCTCCACCGATGCAGCATGTCTCGACACATTGCCCACAGGATACAATACCCAACAAATATCACCGTTTTGCCTTCATTTCTGCATAGAGCAACAAGCAAGAGGTCTAGCACACATCTTTTCTCTACCCATTATATGAATGAATTATATAAAAAAAAGTTGTTCATCTCTTTTATTGTCAAAATAGAGCTATATATAATAGCCAACGGTAGTAACATATGATAGAAAAGTTAGGAGACCGTTAATATTTAAAAAAACTTATTAACCCATGATAAAATAGATTAAATGTCCGCTAACATCAGTAATGGTGGCCTATTAAAGACCTAGGTTATAAATGCTCTCATTTACCATGCTTAATGACCCAAGTAATGATGGTCAAATGGTAAATGTCCATGATGAGTGATGGCCAAAAATCTTTATATTAGCATGTTCAAGAAAATGAAAAATGCATTTTATTAAAATTTCCAACATTTTCTAAAGAAAATCTGGACTTAAAAGAGTGGGTCACATTAATTAAAAAAAAAAAAGATCACAATTCCTTGCTAGCATGAAACGAAGAGTAAAATTGCAGATTTATGTATTTTGTATTTACTTTCAAAACTATATAGAAAGGGTAAAGTGCAAGAAGCCTACTTGAATTCTATTAAAAAAATTATTTGTATGATTCATTTTAGGGTAAATTGTCAAAAAGCCCCCGGCACGCTTCTAACTTGTCTAAAAGCCCTTGGGCCTTTTGCTCTTGCTAAAAACCCCTTGGCTCCACTAAAAACCCATTTATACTGGTTGCCTGTAATATCTAAGCAGTTGAATATAATATCTAAAAAGTTGCCTGTAATATCTAAGCAGTTGGAAATGAAATGCAGCCTAAATGTTTTTTCACAAAGATTCTGAACAGTAGGCCTTTTCCAACAATTTTGAAAATATCAGGTGGTTTTAGCGAACTCTTGAACGGAATCGGGAGCTTTTCGACAATTTACCGTACATTCTAATTGTTCAAAAAAACTGCTGATATTTCCTCATTTGAGCATATGATAAATTTTAACATCTTATACATCATTTTATTTTTGAATTAATTAATGAAAAACTAGATTAAAAATGACAAAATTATTGATGATTTTGAAAAAAATAAAATTTATTTTAAAAAGTCTGCATTTAATCCAAATAATAAATCAGCGATCGGCCTAGATTAAGTGGTTGTTGATTTGCGCTGATTATAAGTCGAGGCCCACTTAATTTGATTTGCTGAGGGCCTGAGGCTCAAGGCTCCAACAACAATAATTGAGGCTCAAGGTTCAAGACTCCAACGACAACTAGAGAGTGATGGGCGAGGCGAATGAAGGAGGAGAACAAGGAGCAGAGATTGCTTTTGCTGCTGTAGGTCGAAGGAGCAGCTTGGGGGTTTGGAGTTAGGATTCCAATGATCCTTAAAATGGAGTGTTCGGACACTCGATTGATCAATGCACTGGTCATCGTCATGGATTAGGGTTTTGGAGTTAGGATTAGAAATCGATTGAGTGGAGATAGGGCTCTAGTGATCATTATATAGGGAATGGCTTACCGCTTGATTAAAATCAAGTGATTGTAAATCAAGTCTCTTTTAGGTTCTTTTATGTCTCAAAAATTCATTAAAGTTAAGAGATTAGGAACCCCTGCCATTTGTCTCCATGCGATTATAGTGCTATGTGAGCATCATGACCGCACATTACACGTGTAAAGCACTTGAAACACACCAATACCAAAGTCCTCTGTTTTACACTCTTTGGCAGCCGATCGTGACCGTTGATTTTAAGATAAAAAAATTCTGGGCCGTTGATCTTAATAGGAGGGAAAAGCATGGGCAAATAATAGTAGGGACTCCGAATCCAAAATAAAGTGCTTATAAATCAAGTCTTTTTATTTGGATTTTTTATACTGTTAATCTTCGACAAGTGATCCATACTTTTGCGAAATAGATAATAATAATATTCATGTATCTAGGGAATTCAATTTAGAAGCAACTATTCCGTAGATACTATCGTGGTATTTCACGGTTGAATCAATTTGGAAAAGACTTAAAGTTAGAGATCTATCAATAAGTAATGTTGCTTCAATACCTAACTAAAGAGCCACGGCGGTACCTATCAAAAATACTGTTGTAGCTACTGGACAATGAAATGGATTTCACTGGCTAGCTGTTGATATCCTGAGTCCCCGACTCTCCTCATATGGACCATATGCTCGTATGCACAATGTGCTCCTCACTTTGAGGACAAATGGTTTTAGAAGGGTTTTGATCAGTTCAGTTTCTCTCTAATTCCACTGGTCTCGATTGTTGTACACAACCAACCACATCCCGGTGAGGCTAGAGAAACTAGAGCTCGTAGGGAAGAAGCACTATGTAAAGAAGGGTGTTGAAAGGCATGCACCTCGAAGGCGTACTTGTACCTGTAGCGTCAGATTGAGCTCAGTTAAGATGAAAACGCTCCGTAATCTGCAAGAACAACGCTCGAGCAATTTTTCGTTCCTCTCCTCGCCGCCTTCCTCGAAAAAATATCTCATTCCTTGTTTTCCACTCGTGTCATAGGGAGTATGCAATACATGACCTGATATGCCTGACCTGATATGCCTAAAGGTAGAGGCATGGCTGATACAAAATCTCAAACCAATCTCATTTTTGATAAAAACTTCCAACAGTTTCGGGTTTATTTGCAATGGTTGCTGATGATACTCGATACCGGGGTTTCCCCAGGTCATGACACGTGTCAAGTGACGTGTCCCAAAGCTCACGAGAAAGAAGCAAGAAAGGTACAGTGGAAGCATACCTCGGGCCTTCGACCCGAGGATGGTCCCGACCTTCGGTGGCCTCCCAGACCACTCCTGTACCCGCCTTACAAACATCCATTGGCTCGCCTCCGAGCTATCGCTGAAACAAGCTCCCTCGGCCTCCCGCTCGTTCCCGAGCCTCTCGCCGAGCCTAGCTTCATCGGTCTCATCGACCGACCCACAGCACAGATCACAGGCGTCTCCGCCATGGCTCCGCAAATCTCGTCAGACGCGAGATATCCGCTGCCCGCGATCCCGCGTTCCCCGCCATCGCGTTCCCCCATTAACGAGCATATCTCGTCATTAATGGGGAATCCCGCCTTTCACGCAGGCGCAACGCCAGGGGCGTAACGGCTGGCGTGAATCTTGTGCCTACCAGCTCATGGCTGCCACTATATAAACCCCTCTTCAGATGACTCAGGTAAGGCAATTTTACCCTAATAGGCCGCTACTCTGCCCATTTAGCCCATTTAACTTGATCGTCGGAGAATCCTCGGTGGCACAACCACCTCGGGACTTCCTTGCAGGTAGCTCGGCTTCAACCACTTCAAGCCTATTGAGATCCACACGCTTCACGAGGGAACCTCCCAACTCAATCTCAGCCGCTCGTCTCCACTCACTGCAGATCAACGGAAGGTAACATCTGAAGGAGATCCAGAGATCCATCAGTTGGCGCCGTCTGTGGGAACACTAGTTCCACTCAACGAAAGTTCACCTTCCGATCTCAACTTCATGACGAGCGATCACCGCGACAATCCAAGCACTAGCCGCCGCCTTCCCCACAATGGAGGCGCGGATGGATCCCCTCCTCCTCCAAATGCCATTCACGCCTTATTTGCTCGGATAGATCGGCTCACGTCTGTCATAGATGCGCTCGTCCGTGTCCAAACGGCCGGGCAAGCTCCCCAGGTCGCCGCTCCCCCACCTCGGGACTGGGACCCCTACAGAGGGAGAGAAGACGCTGTCCACGTCGGCACGACCAAGCACCGCCTCGCTGTCTCCGGTGGACACGGATCCCCCATGGCGACCAATTCAATGATCCGCTGGGCACCACACAGCTCAACACCGAGGTCTCTCGCCAGAGCACCCCGCCCTGAGGCCCATCACGCTCTTGTCCCTCTCGAGGAGGTGTCGGTCAGCTCGCCTGCACCCAGGCATGACTGGCACCCCTTCCCTCGACGGGGTCGTGCCGACGGGACTCACTACGGTAGCTCGAAAACGACCTCTCCAGAGGACCTAAGGAACCTCATCGAACGGAACCGAGTCTGTGGCCAGGCGCAGGTCTCCGGCAGCAGAGGCCAAAAATCAGAGTATGCCGAATCATCAGGATACCACGGCCGACTCGACGCCCTCGAAAAGAAGATCGAAGGCATGCATTGGGAAAATCGTCCTTCAAGCGACGGGGCTAAATATGCCGCCGACTCGCTCATGAAGCCCTTCACCAAAGAGCTACTCGCCGTCCACGTCTCCTCCCAGAACAAGCCCCCGAAGGTCTCCCTCTTTGACGGGAAGTCCTACCCGGAAGACCATTTGGACGCGTTCATAACCGGGATGAGTTTCCAGGACAGTTCTGACGCCGCGCAATGCCGCGCTTTCCCCACCACTCTCATCTGCTCTGGACGAGACTGGTTCCGAGGACTCGCGCCATGCTCAATCTTTACCTTCGATGAGCTGGTCACCCAGTTCCTCAGTCATTTCGTCGGGAACAGACGGCAGAAGCGGACTGTTGATCATCTCTTCACCATAAAGAGCGGGGACAAAGAATCCTTCAAAGGATACGTCACCCGCTTCTACAACGCCCTCCTCGAGGTCCCCGAGCACCAGGACGAGACGGTCATTACAGACCTTAGGTCGGGTCTTAGGCATAAGGAGTGACTGCGCTCCTTTGCATTAGCGTAACCTAAGACCATGGCCGAGGTAAAGGCCTGGACCGAACGTGAGATCCAGCTTGAGTCCGAAGTGAACGCTAACCTGCCCCGGACAGAGCAAGCCGATCATAAGAAAAGGGCTAGGGAGGAGAAAAAGAAGATTGAGCGGCCAAAACCTTACTCCCCGAAGTTTCAGGAGTACACCCCGCTCAACGTCTCCCAGACGGTACTGTTGGAGGAAGCTAAGTGCGAGAGGTTCTTCAAACTCCCCCCGGTCTTGAATAGGGCGGAAAAGCGTACCTGGGGCCCCTACAGCGCTTTCCACAAGTTGCAGGGCCACTCCACCGAGAACTGCAAGCAGCTCCGAGACTACATCGAGGAGTTAATCTGCTCGGGGCACCTGGCAACGTATATGCGAGACAAGCGGCAAGCCGACCGTGAGCAAGAGCACCATCCACCTCCCGGCGAGTTGACAATCGGCCAAATCATGGCCGTGTCAGCAGGGGGTACGATGGGGACCGACGAAATGCGGCACCCCTTACCGATCGAGGGGACTGGTAGCCGCCCAAGGAAGAAGGCTAAAGCGGCCGAGCCGATCATCTTTACCGACGAGGACCTCCACGGGATATCCCTGCCTCACAACAACCCACCGGTGATCACAGCCCAGGTCCACCGCTACGAGGTGCAGAGAATATTGGTCGACTCGGGAAGCTCGGCAGACATTTTCTTTTATGACTGCTTTCTGCGTATGGGACTCACCTCGTCGGACCTAAGGCCGACCGCCCACGTCCTGTCGGGGTTCACTAACCACTCCATCCTTGCGGAAGGGGTAATCACCCTCCAATTTAACATCAGGGAAGTGGGCCGTACGCGCACCGTGCCTGTAGAGTTTATCATCGCGAGAATTCCATCGGCCTACAACGTCCTCCTAGGTCGCCCGACACTGAACTCCCTCCACGCCCAGATATTGACCTACCACTTAGCGATAAAGTTTTCGCTCGACCATGGCGGGATAGGTCGGGCCTACGGTGACCAGCAAACCGCAAAGGTTTGCTTCACCGCAACATCTACATCTGAGCGGCCAAACAATGACCTTGAGTGCGAGGATGATATTAAGGGTTCCCTGGATACTCGAGACGAGCAAAAAGAGGTCCGAGGAACCCCAGTGGAACCACTGACTAAGGTCCCCCTTGCGGATGGGGACAATGAGCGAACCGTCCATATCGGGCACTCTTGACGGGGAATCGCTGAGAAGACCTGATCCACTTCCTCAGGAACTCTGACGTGTTCGCCTGGGCGCCTGCCGACATGCCGGGGATTGACCCCAAAATCATATCACATAAGCTCGGGGTGGACCCTACGATCCGGCCCGTCAGGCAGAAAAAGCGAAGCTTCGCCCTAATCAAACAAAAAGCAATCGAGGACGAGGTAGAAAGGCTCCTCGCCGCCAACTTCATTCGGAACGTGCCTTACTCGGAATGGTTGGCGAATATGGTCATGGTTAAAAAGTCTAGCGGGAAGTGGCGCATGTGCGCCGATTTCACTGACCTCAACAAGGCCTGCCCGAAAGACAACTATCCCCTCCCTCGGATAGATCAGCTCATCGATAGTTCGGCAGGCCACAAGCTACTTAGCTTCATGGATGCGTTCTCCGGCTATAACCAGATCCGTATGAATCCGACGGACGAGGATCTCACCGCATTCACAACGGACCGGAGGGTATACTGCTATAAGGTGATGCCCTTCGGCCTCAAAAACGCCGGGGCTACGTACCAACGCTTTGTTAATCGGATGTTCAAGCCACAGATCGGCAGGAATATGGAGGTTTACGTCGACGACATGCTCGTCAAATCAACCTCGTTAGATGAAAATGCCAAGCATCTGGGTGAGGCCTTCAACGTCCTCCGCAGATACAAGATGAAACTGAATCCCGCCAAGTGCGCATTCGGGATCACCAGTGGAAAGTTCCTCGGCTTCATGGTCACCCACCGTGGAATCGAGGCCAACCTGGAGAAAATCAGCGCCATCCTCGAATGGCCACGCTTAAGTCTAACGTCGAAATCATGTGGCTAACAGGGCGGGTAGCCGCTCTTAGTCGTTTCATGTCAAGGTCTGGGGAGAAGTGCCTCCCGTTCTTCAAAGCTCTAAGGAAGATACCAAGGTTCGAATGGTCAGAGGAGTGCTAGACCGCCTTTGAGCAATTAAAGAGGCACCTTGCGACTCCCCCGCTGCTCATCCGGCCAGTTGAAGGGGACGAGCTATCGCTATATCTAGCGGTGTACGACCAAGCTGCAGGTTTGGTGCTCGTCCGAGAGGTCGAGGGAGTCCAGAAACCGGTATACTATGTGAACCACATCTTCAAGGACACATAAATGAGGTACCCAGCCATTGAGAAGATCGTCTTGGCACTCATCGTGGCCTCAAGGAAACTACGACACTATTTCCAGGCGCACACCATCCTCGTTCTTACCGAGCGGCCTTTAGGGGCTATCCTCGCCTCCTCTGAGTCCTCTGGTCGTTTAGAGAAATGGAGATGGGAGTTGTCCTAGTTCGACATAAAATACCGTCCGAGGCAGGCTATCAAGGCACAAGACCTGGTCGATTTTATCATCGAGTGCACCATCTCCAGTAAAGAGCCGGAATCCACGCTGGCCCCCGGAGCTCAACCCTCAGTTGATGGAAAGCTCGACTCCATCCTTGATTGGATCTTTTACGTCGACGGGTCCTCAACCGAGGAAGGCTGTGGTGCTGGCCTCATCATTCGGGGCCGGAACGAGGCGAGATGGAGTATTCTTTGAAGCTCGGTTTCAAAGCCTCAAATAACGCAGCGGAATACGAAGCCTTGCTGGCCGAACTATGGATAGCCTCCAGAGTGGGGCTAAAAACGATCCGGATCCGCAGCGACTCCGCCCTAGTTGTTGGACAAGTGACCGGCCGATTCGAGGCACGGGAGCCTCTGATGGTGAAGTATCTGGCCGAGGTGAGAAAACTACGAAAAGACTTCGACAAAGTCCAGGTGGAGCAGATCCCCAGACAGCTAAACGCCCAAGCCAACACCTCTGCCCTCAGGATTAATCTGGATGTGTTGTTATAGAAACGGGACCGAGCTCAGATCAGAGCCGCCGCCTATTAACAGCAAACCGCCCGCTACTACAACGCGCGAGTCAAGCGTCACTTCTTCAAAACCGGAGATTTAGTCCTAAGGCAAAACGAGTTCGTCGATCAAGGCAAGCTGCATAAGCTTTCCCCGAAATGGGACGGTCCATTCCTCGTCTCCGAGGTCCTGCCCAGCGAAGCCTATCGCCTACAAGATGCAAATGGTCGCAAATTTCCACGGCCTTACAATGCCGAGAAGCTCAAGCTGTACCTCTGAAAAGAATATCTATGAATGTATATTTCTTCTTTCACAAAAGCGATGTAAATTATTCTAAGTTCTTTTTATTTAAATGATAAGAAGGAAACAATAGGGCATCGCAAAAAGGAGAATTTTATTTATTCAAAAGGTATTGTGGGCTCCTCAGCCTTACAGAAAAAGAAAAATTTACAAGAGAGGGGGAACGTGATCGAGGAAGTACTCCTGGTGATACTCAGAGTAGATTTCCGCCAACCGGGCCTAAGCCCCCTGCAGCCCGTTCCCTCCGATGCTGCACGCGAACCCGGGATGCCACGGAAGCACCCGGTGCTTCGCCCTCCGCGCCCTGGCTCACGATGTACCTCTTTTGGAAGCACTCCAAAATGAGAGCCAAGGATCGGTCGTGCCTGGCCTTCGAGTTGAGGCCGAGCATATAGATTGAGCGCACCTTGTTGAGCGCCTCGTCCAGCAGCTCCACGGAGAGGGGGTTGTACAACCCCGGGGACCTCCTCCAAATTGCATACATCAGCAACCGTAGGAGGGGCGACCGCCGAGGGAGAAGCCGGCCGACATGACCCTCGAGGCGCCGAACCACACCCCGGTACTTATCCCCAGCCAGGGACTGGTCATACATGAAGACGTCGTTGAAAGTGATGATCTCTTCGATCGAATACATGGGACCAGTCATCTCAAAAAGAGATGCTGAAGAGTTTCCGTCTTCTTCTCTATTTATAACCTCAAACAGAATCCTTAAGGACCCAATTTCGCGCATGCATGGGCGCGAATCCTGGGATTCACCCAAATTACTCCAATACTGCACCGCCACGTGGGGGAACTGATGCGGCTCTTCGAAATGCTTCGCCTTCCCCATGCGTTCCTGACACGTGTCGTCCGCGACGGTCACTCTTCCCGATGTTCGCACACCAAGGAAGGTTAGACCGAACCTCGCAAAGCCGAGTAGCAACCCTGCTCAGTCTATTCTTAGCAGGCAACTCCCTGCCCTCCCGCGCTAAGGATTGAAGCCCTTGTCAAGAGGCCACCGAGCAGCTTCCATGCTCGGCCCATCCTTGGCTGGTAATCTCTTACCCAACGACGCCAAGAATCAAAGCCCTCATCAAGAGGCAACCGAGCAGCAACCCTGCTCGGTCCATCCTTAGCAGGCAACTCCTTGCCCTCCCGTGCTAAGGATCGAAGCCCTCGTCAAGAGGCCACCGAGTAGCTTCACTGCTTGGTCTATCCTTGGCTAGTAATCTCTTACCCAATGACGCCAAGGATCAAAGCCCTCATCAAGAGGCGACCGAGCAGCAACCCTGCTCGGTCCATCCTTAGCAGGCAACTCCTTACCCTCCAGCGCTAAGGATCGAAGCCCTCATCAAGAGGCCACCGAGCAGCTTTCTTGCTCGGTCCATCCTTGGCTGGTAATCTCTTAACCAACGACGCTAAGGATCAAAGCCCTCATTAAGAGGCCACCAAGTAGATTTCCTGCTCGTTCCATCCTTAGCAGGCAACTCCTTGCCCTCCCGCGCTAAGGATCGAAGCCCTCGTTAAGAGGTCACCGAGCAGCTTCCCTGCTCGGTCCATTCTTGGCTGGTAATCTCTTACCCAACGACGCCAAGGATCAAAACCCTCATCAAGAGGCCACCGGGCAGCTTCCCTGCTTGGTCCATCCTTGGCTGGTAATCTCTTACCTAACGACGCCAAGGATCAAAGCCCTTATCAAGAGGCCACCAAGCAGCTTCCCTGCTTGGCCCATCCCTGGCTGGTAATTTCCTACCCAACGACGCCAAGGATCAAAGCCCTCATCAAGAGGCCACCGAGCAGCTTCCCCGCTCGGTCCATCCTTAGCAGGCAGCTCCTTGCCCTCCCGCGCTAAGGATCAAAACCATCATCAAAAGGCCTCCGAGCAGCTTCCCTGCTCAGTCCATCCTTGGCTAGAAATCTCTTACCCCACGACGCCAAGGATTCAAGCCCTTATCAAGAGGCAACCGAGCAGCAACCCTGCTCGGTCCATCCTTGGCTGGTAATCTCTTACTCAATGACGCCAAGGATCAAAGCCCTTATTAAGAGGCCACCGAGCAGCTTCCCTGATCGGTCCATCCTTAGTAGGCAACTCCTTGCCCTCCCGCGCTAAGGATCGAAGCCCTGGTCAAGAGGCCACCGAGCAGCTTCCCTGCTCGGTCCATCCTTGGCTGGTAATCTCTTACCCAATGACGCCAAGGATCAAAGCCCTCATCAAGAAGCCACCGAGCAGCTTCCCTGATCGGTCCATCCTTAGCAGGAAACTCCTTGCCCTCCCGCGCTAAGGATCGAAGCCCTCATCAAGAGGCCACCGAGCAGCTTCCTTGCTCGGTCCATCCTTGGCTGGTAATCTCTTACCTCACGACGCCAAGGATCCAACCACTCATCAAGAGGCAACCGAGCAGCAACCCTGCTCGGTCCATCCTTGGCTAGTAATCTCTTACCCAAAGACGCCAAAGATCAAAGCCCTCATCAAGAGGCCACCGAGCAGCTTCCCTGCTCGGTCCATCCTTAGCAGGCAACTCCTTGCCCTCCCGCACTAAGGATCGAAGCCCTCGTCAAGAAGCCACCGAGCAGCTTCCCTGCTCGGTCCATCCTTGGCTGGTAATCTCTTACCCAATGACGCCAAGGATAAAAGCCCTCATCAAGAGTCCACCGAGCATCTTCCCTGCTCGGTCCATCCTTAGCATGCAACTCCTTGCCCTCCCGCACTAAGGATCGAAGCCCTCGTCAAGAGGCCACCGAGCAGCTTCCTGCTCGGTCCATCCTTGGCTGGTAATCTCTTACCTAACGACGCCAAGGATCAAAGCCCTCATCAAGAGGCTACTGAGCATCTTCCCTGCTCGGTCCATCCTTAGCAGGCAACTCCTTGCCCTCCTGCGCTAAGGATCGAAGCCCTTGTCAAGAGGCCACCGAGCAGCTTCCCTGCTCGGTCCATCCTTGGCTGGTAATATCTTACCCAACAACGCCAAGGATCAAAGCCCTCATTAAGAGTCTACCGAGCAGCTTCATTGATCGGTCTATCCTTAGCAGGAAACTCCTTGCCCTCCCGCGCTAAGGATCGAAGCACTCGTCAAGAGGCCACCGAGCAGCTTCCCTGCTTGGTCCATCCTTGGCTGGTAATCTCTTACCCAACGACGCCAAGGATCAAATCCCTCATCAAGAGGCTATCGAGCAGCTTCCCTGCTCGGTCCATCCTTAGCAGGCAACTCCTTGCCCTCCCGCGCTAAGGATCGAAGCCCTCGTCAAGAGGCCACCGAGCAGCTTCCCTGCTCAGTCCATCCTTGGCTGGTAATCTCTTACCCAACGAAGCCAAGTATTAAAGCCCTCATTAAGAGGCCTGTTCCCGCCAAAATCTTCGGCTAAGAGCTATTTTTTCCTGTATATGTCGGCTTAAGTTTCGTTTACAGATATGTGTGAAACTAGGCTCATTCATATACGCACATGCACACATCAGGAGAAGAGCAGGTGTTCAACGATAAAAACAAAGCATTTAATTGAACATTTTATTTTACAGGAAATAGATCACCAAACACGGGATCGAAAGTACAGGGATTTACAAAACTATGGATAAAATTATTTAACTCTTTCTCTGCCTTCTCCACCATGACAAAGCGGCGATCTTCACGAAGAGTAGCTACCAATCGGTCAGCACCACACCCATCAGCAAAGGCAGACATGACGACCCGCTAAGCCCGTATCTGGCTTAGCAGCCGAACAGAGCGATCCCTCAGAGCTGTGGTGATCAGAAGTGCCTTATGGAAGCACTCGATTTTATCTTCCGCGGCGTCGAGCATTGCCGGAGTCATCTCCGCCGGAGGAGGGGGAATATCATTGATTACAGACAAGAAAACCATCCGGGGCCAAATGAGCCGATGGGGAGAGGAGATCCTATACGAGTCAAGAGCTCGTGCAGCACCGTGTCGCATTGGTCATCCGTAAGAGTAGGATTCACCAAGCGCGCAGCAAAATGAGGAACAATTTCCTCAATGGGCACCCCTTATGGCTGACGGCAAGCATGTGGGCGATTACAAGCCATAGCTCTTCTCTGTTAAAATGATTCTCTGAAAATGAGAGAGAAAAGAAGCATTGCTTCAGATTATGAAGAGAGACATTTAAGTCTAGGCACAGAAAATGCTGTGCATGATGGAACTATTTCCAAGCTCTGGTTTGACTCAGGAAAAGCGGAGAAGGAAGGTGAAAAGACATATTCAGTAATGAGAAAGCACCTCACGTGCAAAGCACGAGAGCGCCAGCGCCATGAGTCAAAGACTCTGAGACAGTGCCTCACGTGCAAAGCACGAGAGCGCTGAGCGCCAGTGCTAAAGAGTCAAAGACTCTGAAGCAGCGCATCACGTGCAAAGCACGAGAGCGCTAAGCGCCAAGCGCTAAGAGTCGAAGACTCTGAGGCAGCACCTCACGTGCAAAACATGAAAGCGCCAAGCGCTAGAACTAAATATTCTCCACCATTGGATCAAAGATCCAACTGAGATGAATAAATCATCAAATTACAGAAAAAAATTCTGTTGAGGAAATACTCCTCAAATCTTTCCAAACATGAAAGATTGTGCTCTGTAAATCGGAGCACCGTTGGATCAAAGATTCAATGGTGAATAAAAATCACCAAGATACAGAATAAGTTCTGTATAGGAAAATATTTTCCCAATCTTGTTAAAAACAAGAAGATTGCCTTCTGTAAAACAGAATCCCTTGGATCAAAGATCAAATAGTGGGAAACATCCCCAAATAAATCAGAGGAAAGATTTCCTTAACTGATTCAATAAATCAGCCTCCCCTATATAAAGAACCCAAGATTTCAAGTCGAAGAGAGAGGAACCCCCCCCCATAAACTTCAAATTCTCAGAAAAGAAAAAGAGAAGAGCAAGCTCTGAAAAGAAGAATTTCTTCAAGGAAAATAAAACAGAGAGATCAAAGTATCTCATCAAAAAAGAAGAACTTAGTTCTTTTTCTAGATCATAGATCTACAAAGACAGAAATCTTTCTTAAGAGTAGAAGAGATTGGAGCATCTCATCATAAAAAGAAGAAGGAGGGAGAAGAACTTAGTTCTCTTTAGATCACAGATCTACAAGACAAAGACAAAGTCTTTCACAAAAACAGAAGAGATCATAGCATCTCCTATTAAAATAAGAACTTAGTTCTTAGATCCACGAGACAAAGTCTCTTAATTCTCTGAGCACAGAATTGATCAAGAGTGCTCTGCACTCATTGGCTAGCACCCAGCACCAAGCACGCCACGTGCTCCTCACGTGTGCGCTATTTCATAAGAAGCGCCTTAGCGCTTCAGGTCTGGCGCCCAGCGCCAAGCGCGCCACGTACTCCTCACGTGTGCGCTATTTCATAAGAAGCGCCTTAGCGCTCCAGGTCTGGCGCTCAGTGCCGAGCGCGCCACGTGCTCCTTATGTGTGCGCTATTTCATAAGAAGCGCCTTAGCGCTCCAGGTCTGGCGCTCAGCGCCAAGCGCACCACGTGTTCCTCACGTGTGCGCTGAGAGAACACAAAGTGTTCTTTGAATAAAGCACAACGCCATAATAAAGAGTGTCCAACACTCAATAAAAAGACACAAGAAGAAAGGGTGTCAGAACCCAAAATTAATGCTCTGCATTATTGAACAAAAGATGTTAAGCCCAAACAAATGTTTAACACCCAAAAAAATGTTCAACAGTTTAATCAGAACTGAATGGGCTGAGTCTAAGTTGGCCACAAGTCCCTAGCTCAAACCAGCTGAGCCCATATGCTCACAATTGGTCTTGGTTCCAATCCTGACTACAGATCTCCCAACCAACCTTGGTTCAAGGGTACATCTCTTCACGCCTCTGATATGTGTCGTTTTAATTCTTCAACGTCTTCAGAGAGGTGGCGGGTCTCGACAACCAGACACTTTATGGACCGCAGCGTCCCTAAACTAAACTCTATGGACTATGATGTCCTTAAACTTATAGACCACAAAGTCCCTAAACTAAACCCCCACAGACTATGTTGTCTTTAAACTCCATGGACTATGATGTCCTTAAACTTATGGACCGCAACGTCCCTAAACTAAAACGATAGAGTCCAAATACTCTTTCGTTGGATCGAAATGATCCCAAAATCCTGTTGAGTAGATCTTAGTCTAAAGTTAGACTAACGTATCCTCAATAAACGTTTGAGTTGACCTTAGTCTAAAACAAGACTAACGGTCCTTAAACCAAACCAAACCCAAATCTAAGAAAATACGAATTTGGACTAATCCACGCCCTACTGGCGACAACATAAATTAGTCTCCATATACAATCCACGGGCAACCAAAAATAAAACAAACACACACGACACGAAGTGACCATTTGGAGAAGGAGAAAGTGGTTACCGCTATGCGGTAGCGTAATTAACTACAGGGTCTTGCGCCTGCAGGGAAGAGCATCCCCACAATCAAAAATCCCTCGTACACGAGGGGGAATCTGACGAAGTCTGCTACAACGGCTGCATCTGTCTAAACCTCCGATATACGGTGCCATAAATCAACTTGGCATCTTCGGAAAGGTGGACGGATAAAACTAAATAGCATATGCCCTTAAATTCAGGCAAGACGTCCCAATGTCCCGGCCCCGTTTTCGGCGGAGAACAGATTCTGGCACACCCGGTAGGACCTTTTCCTCTTTCCACTCCACACTTCGTGTGTTATGTTCACGAACGAATTGCGGTTTAATACGGTTACCCCTGGATTCGAGGTACTATGATTTGGTATCTTGCTCACGTGCAGAGAAAATGGCTTCCAACTGCACCAACTGCAATAACAACTCCCACTCTGTCCTCGCCGGAGGAGTGATTTATGGGTCCCAAGCGACCTCCATCTTCGCCATGCCAGTGGAACAGGTGACTCAGGCCACCACTGGACTGTTCTTCGGGACCATGCTCCTACCAATGAGCTTCAACACCCCAATGCCAACGCAGGAGGCTCCAAAGAAGTCAGTCTTTGATCGGCTCACCACTATCGCGGCCCCTCTCAACGAGTCGTCCAATTCCAGCGCCTCGGTCTTTAACAGACTAGGCCAAAGCTCAAATGGGCCCATAAAGAAGCCTGCAATACCCGAAGGGGTTATCCCAAAGAGGATAGCCATTCTGACTCAAGTAGAGGAAATCGTCAAAGCGGCTTCTCCTGCTAAAGGATCAGTCTTTGCAAGACTGACCATTCCGACTCCCACTTCAGGCGAAGTCACCAAGGCTACTTCCCCTACCCAAAGGTCAGACTTCGACAGGTTGGACGTTTCTTCTCAACGGACGTCAGTCTTTGATAGGCTGGCACCTACAGCAACCCTTCACCAGAACAAGGGGCATGATGAAGCCACCCCCGTAACTGAGCCAGTACCGTCTGCAAGACATGCTCGACGTCGCCATTGGCGCCGAGTGAGGAAAGCTGGGGGCAGTTCCCCTTCTGGATTGACTCCACCAGCTCTGATGGTGGAAGTCGATGCTGCTGTTCCAACTGGGAACAGCTTTGAGCCGCTCAGGAGAGTGCGCAAGAACTCTCCAACTGCCGTATTAAAAAAGTCTCTTTCACCTGTTGAAAATGTTACAAAGGCGGAGCTAGAGCAGCCTCCTCAGCGGCTGTCCTCCAAAATTCATAAGGTCTGGAGGAGAGTCCAAGACTCCGTAATCGATAAGGACTACTCCCGCCGACAGAAGAAAATAAAGATTCAGCAAAAGGAGGACCATCCCTCCACCCCGCCACAAAAAGTGTCGTCTGCACGGGTGCCTACATCAACAACCCCCTCAACATCAATCGTCCATAAAAAGAGGAGGACGGAGAAAATCTGTATGCCTGCGACGAATCTCAAGAGCACTGAACCCAGACGCTCCAAGTCTGGGGGCATGATGGTGCATACTGTTTATATGGCTTCCGGAAAAGAGGAGAGCCATGCTTCCGAGGGTCATCGACCACTCACCCGATCCGTAACAAAGGCCCAGGAGCAATAATAGAAGCTCCAGGAAATGTTAACAAAGATGGCCGTGCTCACTGGGCTAAAAGAAAGCCCGGAGACATTGTCGGAGCAGCGTCAGGAACAAGAAACCGATGCCGAGTTCCTCCGCAGAATTCTCGAGAAGAAAGACAAAGAGGCTGCGGAACAAGCGGCTAACATAAAGCATATGGCGCTTCTGTTTCAAGATATGGTCGGGATGATGATACAGCCGAATTCTCTAGCTGAAGACTCTCCGATTATCCTTGAAGACGACAGAGGGGAGACATCAAACCCTTTTCCGGCCTCTTCAGCTGCAAAGGAGGAAACAATCTCGAAAGATGCGCTCGATGATTATATAGCTCAACAGATATGAGCTCATCAAGCGAATGAAGCTGCCGGCCAAATCGTCAAAACTGGGCGACCATACCCAAGCTGGTACGATCAGATTAAGTACCCGCTAGGATACACGATTCCTAAGTTCCACGTATACAAGGGAACAGGCAATCCCCATCAACATGTCGCTCAGTTCAGGGCTCTGTGCGGCAACACTGGAGGTGACGATAAGCTACTGCTTCGCCAATTCGTCGGCAGCTTGGCAGAGACGGCGTTCGAATGGTATTCAGAGCTTCCCAACGACTCTGTCAAAACTTTTACAGAGATGGAATTGCTATTCATACAGCGGTTCGCAAGCGCCAGCGAACGCACCCCGATCACGGTATTGATCAACGCCAGAGTGAAGCCGGGAGAGACATGAGTGCAGTATGCAATCCGGTGGCGAAACCTATGGTCGAGATGCGAACAACGCATAGAAGAAGCTCCTGCCGTGGGCATGTCCATATGGACCCTCGACCCTCAGTCGACTATCTCCCAATTCATGATGTTCTTCAAGCCGACCACCTTTCAGGCCTTGATTGACAAGCTGGCCCAAGTGGACCAGATGAGCTATAGGCCTTTCCCTTCAAAAGCGGATTTTCGGAATGACAAAGGCAAAGGGAAAGCGACCTTTGTCGCCAACGCTCAACAACAACCGAGTGAGCCGAAACTAGCTGCTCGCCAAGGCAACAAGCGGTGATCCCTCAATGAGAAATTAAGACGTCCTTACTCATTTCCCTAGGATAAAACGAGGAGACTGTTTGAGCTGGCGGTGCGCAACAGGCTTATCAATTTGCCAGATCCAAGACATCCACTGCAGCCCGGCGACGCTAACAATCCTAATTACTGCCCCTACCATCGAGCAGTAGGCCATCCAATCTAAGATTGCTTTGTCTTCAAAGGCTGGATTGAGGACCAATACCAACAGAGCAAATTCGTGCTGTTTGAGAATTGGAAGGTAAGCCTGCCCCAGCCACACGCTCCTAAAATGGTGGACATGCCGGGGGCATCGTGCTCATTCATAGAGGAAGATCCATGGGAAGTTGTTCTTTCGGCAAAAACTAAAAGAATGCTGAAAGATCTTCAAACATGTCCGGCGATCAAGTGGAAAAGCCCGCTAGAGCCGGAGATCATCGAGGGGATGCTGAAACCACGCCCAACATTGGGAGTTAGTAGCGATGGGCAAAACACCCAGGCCCAGCCATCAAAGTTTTCGAAGAAAAAGAAGAAGACCAAAAAGCCCGCGCAGTCCGACGACAAGCGCACAGATCTGCAAAAGCATATTGACGCGCTGGAGGAATACAACCAGAAGGCGCAAACCCCAGTCACGCTTCAAGAGTTTCTCAATCACATCCTTGAAAGTGATGATAACGACAATGATGAAGGAGACGACTCGTCAGAGGAACCCGAAGATTATGTGGCAAGTTGCCACATGATCTCTCATTCGTCGCTAAATAACAAAGAAGCTCACTCGGCGTTAGAAGATAACATGGAGGAGCTGGGGGCAAGAGCAGTGCCAAAATCATTGGATTATGTGACAAGGTCTATCAAGGGGAAACCTACCTGTTCATAGAGTATCCGGCGAAACATCGCCTCAAAGCTACTATGGACCGAAAAGTCCGTAAACTAGAAATTCGCCTCAAATATGGCAATGACGGACCGAAACATCCCTAAACTAACAGCGGACTGAGATGTCCTAAAACTAATTACGGACCACAACATCCTAAAACTAACAGCGGACCGAGATGTCCTAAAACTAATTATAGACCGTAATGTTCTAAAACTAGATATGGACCGAAATGTCCTAAAACTAACTACCGACCGAAACGTCTTTAAACTACTACAAACCCGCAGTATCCTTGGGCTGATGCATAAAAAAAAGCGGTACGTCCATAAGCAAAATGGGCACGGATGAAAACTCGAAAGGGCTCCGTGAGTAAAAACAGCAGGGCTACCGGCGAGTTTGTGAAAACCTGAAAGGGCGCAGACTCGTTAAAAAAAAGCGGTACGTCCACAAGCAAAATGGGCACGGATGAAAACCCGAAAGGGCTCTGTGAGTAAAAACAGCAGGGCTACCGGCGAGTTTGTGAAAACCCGAAAGGGCGCAAACTCGTTAAAAAAATAAAAAATAAATAAAATTCGTGCACACTTGCAAGATCCTCTCGACCTTGTAAGGAGAAAACTACCTGCGTGAAATCCTTACGACTCACAAAGGAGCGACACACTTAGGGATCCCCATGATTCCTAAGGAGAAATTACACTTACGAGATCCTCACGACTCGTAAGGAGAAGTTTCTTTTGAGATCCTCACGGCTCATAAGATTCAAAAGCCTTAAGCTACAGGTATCTGAACTTGTTCTTAAGACATCACCTTTCCCAGATTGCCCTACAAGCGGTTCAATACTGACCCTTGTATACAATCCACGGGCACAAATAATCATTTCCTTGCCGAGTCCTACCAACGACGAGGAATGCTCTCATTTGATGAACAAACACTTGTAGGTCCTCTCGATTTACAAGGAGAAAACACTCTTGCAAGATCTTTACGACTTACAAGAGAACATACACTTAGGAATCCTCACGATTCCTAAGGAGAAAAGACACCTACAAGATCCTCACGGCTCGTAGCGAGAAACACCTTTATGAGACCCTTACAGCTCATGAAGTTAAAAGCCTTAGTCGACAGGATCTTAACCCTGTTTACTAAGCCATCTTTGTTCGAACCGACAAAGGCATATGATGATTCGCTCCTGGCAATATCCCAGTTGTAGCGATGCCGATACCTAAATCGGTATCAAATTCCATGTCCTTTCATGGCAAATGATGATTCGCTCCTGACAACATTCCAGTCGCAGCGTACTGATGCAAGATTGGTATCCGACCATGAGTTCCATACTCGGAAAAAAAATGCATATGAAATAGCCGAAATGTTTGGGCCACTCACAATAAAAATTAGTGAGTAAAATATATGCATACAAAAATAGCCGAAATGATTGAGCAACTCGCAATAAAAAACAGCGAGTAAAAAGAAAAAAACAGCCGAAATGATTGGGCACCACGAAAAATAGCCGAAATGATTGGGCAATCGCGACTTTCGCGATATAAAAAGATGAAATGATAGAGCATCGCAGAAAGAAATAAAAAAAATGAAATGAAACTTTTTGCCCAGCAGATAAGTCTATACTGACCCCTGTATACAATCCATGGGCATAAACGAAAAGTGAACCACATGTCCCGACAAACTCTATCAAAGGAAGAATCAGGTCTTAGCGGCAATATCTGCATCCTAGAAGACCAGCAACGGCGTTCCTCCTCATGCCAGCAGGACATGGACGCGACACTACCAATCGGAGCCACGACAAAGTCCCCTAGTTCCAAATCTCGATGGTTCACAGAAAACCTAGAGACTACCTCGGAGCCATGGCAAAGTCCCCAGTTTCAGGTCTCGACGGCTACATCTACAGCCTGGAGATCAACCAACAACATCGTTCTTCCTTCTAGCAGGATACAGGTGCGACATCAACAAACAGAGCTATGGCAAAGTCCCCTGGTTCCAAAACCTCGACGGTTCACAGACAACCCAGAGGCAACCTCGACATTCGACGCAATATTGCAGGCACAATGTCAACCAACGAAGCTAAGGAAAATCCCCCGCTTCAGGGTCTTGACGGCAACTCAAATGAGACCTAAAAAGACTATTGGAGATCATCCCACACCAGCGCGGAGTGGTCATGACTCATCGGGGCTCCCAAACTGAGCCTAACCTCAAGTAAAAAGCGATATGGAATACCTTAACGCTTGCTCTTTCGACGGTAATATTACCTGGAAGATTACTTGAAGACGTCTTGTCCAGCCCCCGAAAGGATCAAAGACACGACAGTCGTGGGGCTACCCGAACAACAAAATTGCATATCGGGGAATATATCGGCCACGCGACGGTGCGATGGGTAAAAACCCTAGTACCACAGACCCTAATGGACTTCTATTAGCAGGAGTTAACTGTGACGTTAGGAAACCCTTGCGAGAACTTCTCGATTCGTCTCGACTCATGAGGAAATTAGTGTCCTTGCGAGAACTTCTCGATTCGTCTCGACTCGTAGGGCAAAGCCTTAAGCAATTGGGATAAGGACCTATTTTCTAAGCACCGGGGCCCTGCAAGTCGGTCCAAGATGGACTATTGCATACTATTCATGGACCACACTCTCCAAAGTCGAATCTTGACAAGGAAACAACCACTTACGAGTCCTCTCGACTTATAAGCGGGAAAATTCTCTTGTGAGATCCTTACAACTCTCAAGAGAAAGCACACTTAGGAATCTTCACGATTCCTAAGGAGAAAATACACCTACGAGATCCTCTCGACTCGTAGGGAGAAAAGTCTTTATGAGACCCTCACGGCTCATAAAGTTGGAAAGTCTTAGGCAACAGATCCTAACCTTGTTTCCTAAGCCATCGCTACCCTATAAAGAGTTCAAGATGGATAGCTATCTACTCTCTACGGGCCACACTTGCTAAAGTTACATGCCACCTAGATGGAGGAGTTACTCATGAGCATGTAAATTACTTCACGCCAGATTAAGACACAAAGAAATCGAAGGGTGCAGCTCATGGGGCTGAGGGTTTGGAACTATATCTCTTAAGAGTTGAGATTTGAGTCAATGATAAATGACGACGCTTGTGACCGCTCGCTATCTTCTTAGATCAAGATTCTGAAAGTTATATACCGACTTGAAATTGGTCATATGCTATGAATTACTCTGCACTACTTCACCCACGTACATACTTATGTGGGCAAAGTAGTGGGGGGCATTTGTTCCCACCAAAATCTTCGGCCAAGAGCTATTTGTTCCTGTATATGCCGGCTTAAGTTTCGTTTACAGATATGTGTGAAACCAGGCTCATTCATATACGCACATGCACACATCAGGGGAAGAACAGGTGTTCAGCGACAAAAACAAAGCGTTTAATTGAGCATTTTATTCTACAGGAAATAGATCACCAAACACGGGATCGAAAGTACAGGGATTTACAAAACTATGGATAAAATTATGTAACTCCCTCTCTGCCTTCTCCACCATGACAAAGCGGCGATCTTCACGAAGAGTAGCTACCCATCGGTCAGCAGCGCACCCATCAGCAAAGGCAGACATGACGACCCGCTGAGCCCGTATCTGGCTTAGCAGCCGAACAGAGCAATCCCTCAGAGCTGTGGTGATCAGAAGTGCCTCGTGGAAGCACTCGATCTTGTCTTCCGCGGCGTCGAGCATTGCCGGAGTCATCTCCACCGGAGGAAGGGAATATCATTGATCACAGACAAGAAAACCATCCGGAGCCAAATGGAGCCGATGGGGAGAGGAGATCTTATACGAGTCAAGAGCTCGTGCAGCACCGTGTTGCATTGGTTATCCGTAAGAGTAGGGTTCACCAAGCGCGCAGCAAAACGAGAAAAAATTTCTTCAATGGGCACCTCCCATGGCTGACGGCGAGAATGTGGGCGATTACAAGCCATAGCTCTTCTCTGTTAAAATGATTCTCTGAAAATGAGAGAGAAAAGAAGCATTGCTTCAGATTATGAAAGGAGACATTTAAGTCTAGGCACAGAAAATGTTGTGCATGATGGAACTATTTCCAAGCTCTGGTTTGACTCAGGAAAAGCGGAGAAGAAAGGTGAAAAGACACCTTCAGTAATGAGGAAGCGCCTCACGTGTAAAGCACGAGAGCCAAGAGCGCCAAGAGCACCAGCGCCATGAGTCAAAGACTCTGAGGCAACGCCTCACGTGTAAAGCACAAGAGCGCTGAGCGCCAGCGCTAAAGAGTCAAATACTCCGAAGCAGCGCATCACGTGCAAAGCATGAGAGCGCTGAGTGCCAAGCACTAAGAGTCGAAGACTTTGAGGCAGCGCCTCACGTGCAAAGCACGAGAGCGCCAAGCGCTAGAACTAAATGTTCTCCACTATTAGATCAAAGATCCAACTAAGATGAATAAATCATCAAATTACAGAAAAAAATTCTGTTGAGGAAATACTCCTCAAATCTTTCCAAACATGAAAGATTATGCTTTGTAAATCGGAGTACCGTTGGATCAAAGATCCAATGGTGATTAAAAATCACCAAGATACAGAATAAGTTCTGTATGGGAAAATATTTTCCCAATGTTGTTAAAAACAAGAAAATTGCCTTCTGTAAAACAGAAGCCCTTGGATCAAAGATCCAACGGTGGGAAACATCCCCAAATCAATCAGAGAAAAGATTTCCTTAACTGATTCAACAAATCATCCTCCCCTATATAAAGGACCCAAGACTTCAATTCGAAGAGAGAGGAACCCCCCCATAAACTTCAAATTCTCAGAAAAGAAAAAGAGAAGAGCAAGCTCTGAAAAGAAGAATTTCTTCAAGGTAAATAAAACAGAGAGATCAAAGTATCTTATCCAAAAAAAAGAACTTAGTTCTTTTTCTAGATCATAGATCTACAAAAACAGAAGTCTTTCATAAGAGTAGAAGAGATTGGAGCATCTCATCATAAAAAGAAGAGGGTGGGAGAAGAACTTAGTTCTCTTTAGATCACAGATCTATAAGACAAAGACAAAGTCTTTAACAAAAACAGAAGAGATCGTAGCATCTCCTATTAAAATAAGAACTTAGTTCTTGGATCCACGAGACAAAGTCTCTTAATTCTCTGAGCACAGAATTGATCAAGAGCGCTCTGCACTCATTGGTTAGGGCTCAGCGCCAAGCGCGCCACGTGCTCCTCACGTGTGCGCTATTTCATAAGAAGCACCTTAGCGCTCCTTGTCTGGCGCCAAGTGCGCCACGTGCTCTTCACGTGTGTGCTATTTCATAAGAAGCGCCTTAGCGCTCTAGGTCTGGCGCTCAGCACTAAGCGCGCCATGTGCTCCTCACGTGTGAGCTATTTCATAAGAAGCGCCTTAGCGCTCCAGGTCTGGCGCTCAGCGCCAAGCGCACCACGTGCTCCTCACGTGTGCGCTATTTTATAAGAAGCGCCTTAGCGCTCCAGGTCTGGTGCTCAGCGCCAAGCGCACTACGTGCTCCTCACGTGTGTGCTGAGGGAACACAAAGTGTTCTTTTGAATAAAGCCCAGCGCCATAATAAAGAGTGTCCAACACTCAATAAAAAGACACAAGAAGAAGGGGTGTCAGAACCCAAAATTAATGCTCTGCATTATTGAACAAAAGATGTTAAGCCCAAACAAATATTTAACACCCAAACAAATGTTCAACAGTTTAATCAGAACTGAATGGGCTGTGTCCAAGTTGGCCACAAGTTCTTAGCTCAGACCAGTTGAGCCCATATGCTCACAATTGGTCTTGGTTCCAAGCCTGACTACAGATCTCCCAACCAACCTTGGTTTAAGGGTACATCTCTTCATACCTCTGATATGTGTCATTGTAATTCTTCAACGTCTTCAGAGAGGTGGCGGGTCCCAACAACCAGACACTTTATGGACCGCAACGTTCCTACTAAACTCTATGAACTATGATGTCCTTAAACTTATGGACCGCAAAGTCCCTAAACTAAACCTCTACAGACTATGATGTCTTTAAATTCCATGGACTATGATGTCCTTAAACTTATGGACTGCAACGTCCCTAAACTAAAATGATAGAGTCCAAATACTCTTTCATTGGATCTAAATGATACCAAAATCCTGTTGAGTGGATCTTAGTCTAAAGTTAGACTAACGTATCCTCAATAAACTTTTGAGTTGAACTTAGTCTAAAACATGACTAACGGTTCTTAAACCAAACCAAACCCAAATTTAAGAAAATATGGATTTGGACTAATCCACGCCCTACGGGCCACAACATAAATTAGTCTCCGTATACAATCCACGGGCAACCAAAAATAAAACAAACACACACGACACGAAATGACCATCTGGAGAAGGAGAAAGTGGTTACCGCTATGCGGTAGCTTAATTAACTGCAGGGGCTTACTCCTGCAGGGAAGAGCGTCCCCACAATTAAAAACCCCTCGTGCACGAGGGAGAATCTGACGAAGTCTGCTACACGGCCGCATCTGTCTAAACCTCCGATATACGGTGCCATAAATCAACTTGGCATCTTCGGAGAGGTGGACGGATAAAACCAAATAGCATCTTCCTCCAAATTCAGGCAAGACGTCCCAACGTCCCGGCCCCGTTTTCGGCAGAGAACAAGGCCATCAAGAAACTTCCCTGCTCAATCCATCCTTAGAGGGTGACTTGATTGATTGATTTAGCGTGCATGCGCTTTCTAAAAGATAGATCAAAAATATTTGTAACCGCAATCAAGAACGGCGTCGCATGAAGCTAGCCGGTGAGTACGGGTCGGTCCACAGGGATGTTGTGAATCTCCGATTCGCGCTTACGAGTTAATTCCGAAGGGTGTTCGGATTGGTTATTAAATCTAAAAACCTAAATTAATCTATCTACGATTATCTAGATCTATTCTTGCTAGGGTTAGGTTTAGGGTTGGTTTGGAAATGCAGGTAAATCTCAACGCTTTCATACCCGAATGAAGATCTATGAGGAGTTATGGTAATTATCAATAAAGGGGATTAGATCCATTCGGGAAGGTGTTCCTTCCTCTAGGTTCTTGTCCTTCCTTTAGAGATCCTTACCCTAACCTCCATGGAAGACGCGCGCAACCGGGCCTTTACACTACGGTGTCATCGTTACCTCGAGGGGTAGGATGCCGTAGGGCGCGGTGTGTGCGTGTATGCATGGAGTCCTATTGTAAATATTTGGTGGGTAAGAAAGGGATGAGAGATCTCATCTCTTAAAATCCTTCCCCAAAGCTAAACCCTAAACAAGTTCCTAGGGCATGAAATTAAATCTACCTAGGGCAAAGAATTGAAATCTAAACTAGGACGAGAATTTAAATCTACTTACAGATGCACCCCTCCAATCATCCATACAGGTTTGTCAGATCTGAATTTCTGAATGGAAAAGAAACACCGATGCTCTCCAAAAGATTTCTAAATTTTATTCATTAAAGGGAGGCATGAAAAGAATACAATGATTTGGGCTTCTATTTATAGGAGATAGAAACCTTAGGTTACAATTGATTCGCATGTCTACATTTACCAAAATATCCTTAGGAAGACCTAGTCAAAGTAGACTTCAAGCTTTGGTAAAATTTTATGTCTCTCTCTTTAAAAGGAAGTATTGGGCCTTGAAATTTCCTTCGTGGGCTCTTCTGTCTTTGGGCTTCCTTATTATTTGGTTCTTTTATTAAAATAGATTCTATGTTTCTTTCAGATCTCCAGTGAATAATTGCGGTGGACTTTTAACCGTTCGCTTGTAATCTTGGACCTTGCATTGCCTTGTACTTTGTGAATTTTATTTTTGATGTAGGCTTGATCAAGAGTCTTCTGTTTGTTGGTCAAAGTCAACTTTTGCATCGTCTTTTCATCGTTTTCACTGTTTTCGCTCCAAGAACCTGTAACCTGTAATATGTAGCAGACATGCGTCAAAAACACCTGTTTATTTATAAAAAGAATAAGAATGGGGAATATAATAATGCAATATTATGGTATGAACAAATACCCCCAAACTTATCTTTTGCTCGTCCTCGACCAAACTTATTTTTTATTCACTAAAATCCTAACCGCACTTTCGCAGGGAAACGCGATTGCACCGAGCACGTGCAACAAGCCGTTAAACCTCTAGATGTCCCTAGTAGGAGTGTTGTCTCCTGAGGGTTTTCAGCGGATTACACCCACAAAATCCTATCAATTCGGCCCATTGACTTTTGTTCTCCAATTAGGTTTTCTAACTAAGAATTCTATTATCATCGACCCGCAAATTATCCACCCATATTCTTCACACTTCCTCATTATTTAACTTAAGATTATATATGTTATGTAGACCTACTTAGCTTTCAGCATCTCTTAAGTTTTCCTTCTAAAGTTTCATCTCCACTTAGGAATTTCTATCAACTCTACTAAAGATACAAGTTCTATTCTTCATCCCTTCCTCTCATCTAAATTCCAATTACATACCCCCACGTGTGTGTATAGATCACCCCTACACTTGGAAATTCAAATCAAGCAATCATACTCTCGTCCGTTGTCCAAAGCACTTATTAGTAGGTGAATTTTTAATTGAATTTTGCTTACACATCCTTCATGCGACCGTTAATACTTCTTGAGGTACCAACAACCGATTACAAGATGCGCTTGCACATTAAAG
This sequence comes from Agapanthus africanus, assembly GCA_030015575.1. Classification (NCBI taxonomy): domain Eukaryota; kingdom Viridiplantae; phylum Streptophyta; class Magnoliopsida; order Asparagales; family Amaryllidaceae; genus Agapanthus; species Agapanthus africanus. The sequence goes on from CM057342.1 coordinate 221,835,711, forward strand.
CGTAATTCCTAGTCTTGCAACACCCAAGACTTTAGCAGTGACTCCCAAACCAGTTGGTCTAAGGCACTAGGTGATGAAGCACCCTCGCTAAATATTTTTCTATTTTTACAGCCTTAAGTAATCACAAAAACCAATGTCCATTTTTTTTTATTCTTTATTCACACTTTTTTTTCTTTTAATTTTCTTCGTACTAAGGACTTTAGACAAGAGCATTTCAAGGTCTCTTCTACTATTCCAAGTTTCAAGGTGCGTGATTGTGCAAATTGTAGGGTATACGTTTTCAGAATCTAGACTTAAGCTAGGAACTATTTTTCAAACTTATACTCTAATAAAAGCTTCAATATTTTTCCTTCGTTTCGACTTGGCTCAAGAAGTGAACCCAAAATTTGCCTATTTCTAAATAAACTACAAAGGCATATACTTTCTACCGTTAAACTTTAAGGAATGTTATTTTTAGGGTTTTTAATTTACTAAGTCTAAGATCTAGTTGTTCCTAGGCAGTTAATCTATTTGTCAAACTCAAGTCAACTAGCCAAAATTGAATACATAAATTTTTATAATTTTTGAAAATTTTCAATTTTTATGGGTTTTCAAATAAGTATGCAAATGCAAAAATATGTACAAATGAATGCGAAGGAAGAAGACGTACCGAGCATACCCCCAAACTTGAACTTGACAGTGTCCTCACTGTCATGCTAAACCAAGAGGGTCAAAATGCCGATACTCCCCTGTTTATTTATTTATAATTTTTTTTATTTATTTTTATTGTTTTGAATTTTTTTATTGTTTATAGAAAAAGAAAACAAAAATATATACATATATACAACACGGTTCCCTCCAAACTTAAGCTTGGCCTTACACAAGCCAAAGGTTAGCACCAACCATTCAAAAATCTTATCGTGGAAATGGTATAGTTGGTGCAAGAAAATAAGAAGCACGCGAGACCGTGTGAAAGAAGAATGGTAGAATATAGTCTCGGTGGGGAGAAAGAAGGGCGGAAAGGAGAAAGAAGGATCGCGCAAACTTGAGGGTGTAAATCGAGTGAATAAATTAGCGCAATATGTGATGATCGATATGTTATAAGCGATTGCGCTAACCTATCAACCCGTCGGAAAATGGGGTCAAATCTCTCAAGATTCGCAAGAAAACATGGGTACGCCGAACTTGGTATAGGAGATGAAAGCGTAACGGTCTCTTGTTCGGTCGGAACAATGGGAAAGACGAAAGGAAGTAAACTAGGGATAGTATCATTCTTACCGTGGTAAACTGTCTCGAACTTGAAAGATTCCATTAATGGTTCGAAACTACTGTAAGCACCCGAGTCTGATGGTTCAACTAACTCATCTGAAAATGTAAAGGACTCAAACTCGGGCGGGGAGACATCAACATCGTCCGAAAAAGTGAAACACTCGTAGGTGTTATCGTCTGTGAGAACTGTGTCAGATTCAAAGGAAAAGTTTTCAAGCTCACAGTCGTCAAGCGTGGTCGGAACGATGTAAAGGAGGGAGGGTGATATAACAGTTAAAGGTTCAGGAGGATGAATTGGAAAATCAGACACATCAAACAAAAGCGATTCAACCTCAATATGATCCTCAAAACTCTCCTCAATACTATCCTTATAATTCTCCTCAAAATTCAACTCATCCATGCCATTATCATCAAAGTCAAGACGCATATGAGATTCGGGAGAAACATCTAATGACTCGGGATGATGAGTTGAACATAAAATCTCAAGCAAATCGACAGGTTCATCATCCGAAATATTCCCGGCGTCTATATCCTCAATCAAGTGAAAATCAATTGTTTCTGACACCTCATCACAAGCATGGATATTTATCAATTTAGATTCTAGAGTGGAGGTGTAAAGGTCAAACGGATTAGGTGTGGTTTCACTCGAAAGGGGTTCTTCACAATTTGGCAAATCAAGCACTACAAAATCACACAACTCATTTTTATTTTCAACTGGTGAATCATTTGGGACAATCGATGGAAAACCGGAGTTGTGGGCTTCAATTGGGTAAGGGTAGGTTTGATTTGAAAATCCTCTCTCATTCTCACTCTGTCCAACCGCCTCCTTATACATTGAAAAATTTTGAGCTAGCGGGAAACTAGCTACCGGTTCACTAGGTTGCATAAGGGCGGCCACGGACGCTTCCACATTCCTAGTCATTTTATTTGTTGCAGCAATGTAAGCCTCCAACGACTCTTCCAAACTAGACTTAGGTGGTGAGAGGGTTTCGGTAAAGGATTCAAAATGGTGTGGATATGTGAAACTCCCTAATGACTGTGTAGAAACAGTGTCTAGTGAAGGTGAGAAAGTCGGGTAGGACTGGTAGGAAGTGGGTGATTGGACAGGGATAGGGTCAACATGTGGATAAAAAGGTGAATAGTCGTGTGGATCCCTAGAACTAGATGAGTGGAGAGGGGTGAAAGATCGACTGCGAGATTGAGCAATATGCTCAGCAATGGACATCGTCTTAGGAGTTACAGCTGAACTTGAAAAAGTGGTGTCAACATACGAAGGTGGTGAAGGTTGACTTGGTTGACACAAAGTGGGTTGAAAAGTCAAACTGTTTCTCCTAGACGCCTCTATGTGATCTTTCAAAGATTTTTTAGGCATGGAGGGATCGCTTTTAAATTGACCGAACAAATTGACATATGACGCAAAATTAGGTTTGGGATACCAAAGTTCGGCTAATGATTTATTATGTGGGGTACCCATGTTGTAAGAAAAGGGGAAAGAAGGAAAGTTTATTGTAGGCAAGGATTTATTTGCGGCTAAAAATTTTGCAAGTTTCTATAAAATATTTGTCCTTTTTATTTTCATTCTTTTTCTCTTTATTTGGAAAAATTTTGTTGCAAAAAGATTTTAGAGAAAAGATATGCAACAGCAAAATATTTTATAGAAAAGATATGCAACAGCAAAATATTACTTGCAATCTAATTTCATTTCAAGCAAGGCACAAAAATCCTGCACAAGATTGTTATCGCGTCTGTACGTCAGGAGATATACACTGTTTACTATTAATATGTCAAACCTGATTCTGTTGGGACTGTTATGCGTCCCGATCTTCTAAATTACAGATTAAATATCAAACGGTAACGAAACAGAATGAAACCAATTGTGTTGTCTAGCTAACAGATTTATCTATAATAAACAGTGGAGTTCCGCAACCTATGAGTTAAGGAAATCCTGTGGTACCCATTACGGAACAAAAAGCAACAACTGAAGTCGCTCTGGACTGCAGTCCAGAGTCGCACTCCGATCCAATTATCATCACGGTTTAAGTATAGGAATGTTTGGAAGTTAGTATAGGGTTAAAGTTCATTGAGTCGGCTTCGATTTGAGCCCTCGAACGCACCATTCTAGTGTGTATATGATTTATGGTGAATTTAACGGTTTTCAGGTACAAATAAAATTACAGTTTTACGATTAAACTTGGGGATAGTCGTTTTAATCTTTAATAGTCGTATTTTCTAATGAAATTTGCACACGTTAACCATCTCTACAAGGGCCAAGGTAATTTATCCATTTCCATCTAACTTGATAATGATTTCCTAAGAGAACAAGTATCGAACAGTTGTGTCGAATAATCTAACGGTAAAGTAAAGCATGATTTATATACGATGTTGATTTGTAACATAGATAGAATAGCATGAAGCAAGTAGAGAACTTTCCTGGAGGCGTCTAGTGCGATGCACGGCAGCGGCAACGACGATCTCTGTAGGTGCTCGACGGAATATCGGGGCTCGACTCGGCTTGGGTTTGCGTCGCAGCCTTATTGTTGATGCGGGAATGCTCGATTGTGCCGGGCCGTTAGTGGGGGAGAGGGAGTAAGAGGGATATGTAGAGAGAGTTGTAGAGGGAGAGAGAGAGATACAGAGTTAGAGAGAGAAAAAGAGAGATACAGAAATGAGATAGAGAGAGAGAGAAAGCACAGAGGGAGAGGGAGAGAGAGGGAGAAGCTGTGAGAGAGAGAGGGAAGTGAGAGAGAGAAAAGGGAGCAGAGTGAGAAAGAGGGAGTAGGCAGAGAACCAGGGAGAGCAAGAGAGGTCTGAGATGAAGAGAGAGAGAGAATTGAGAGAGAGAAACAGAGGAAGGAGAGAGAGAGAGGGAAAGCTCACACACAGAGAGAGCCAGAGCTAGAGAGCGAGAGGAAGAAACAGAGAGGTGATGACGACGACGTCGACGATGATGATGACTATGCGGGGAGGTCGATGACGAGACGAGAAGATCACCGGCGTCGGGGCAGGGGACTCGGTGTGCAGGTGAGTGGGTGCAGGGGAGTGGGTGCAGGCGAAGGCGCTCGGGGCAGTGGAGGAAGAGAGGAGGAGTGAGCGAGGTAGTGTGGTCGTCGGCGTCGACGAGAGGAGCGGGTGTGCAGGGAGATCGGCCGGGGTCAGCTCGAGGTGTGTGCAGGGGTCTCGTGGAGGATGAAGGAGGGAGGAAGAGTGATGAGAGTTGGAGAGATGGGGAGGTGATGGGAGGAGATGACGGTGGAGGTCGGAGCTCCGGTGAGGGGAGCGGAGTGCCAGGGGCGGTTAGTGGGTTCGAGAGAGGGAGGAAGAAGGAGGACGAGGGAGAGAGAAAACGAGATGAGGAGAAGGGTGCGTGGGTGTGTACGAGAGAAGAGATATGGAGACGGGATCGCGCGTCGTGGGTGTAACCGGCGCGAGCGCGGGCGTTGGTGGAGGCGAGGAATGCGGGCGTGAGCGGAGGAGGCGGGAAAGAGAGCCGTTGTGGGGAAGAAAGGAGAAGGCGGGTCGGGTCGGGGTGAAGCGGGTGGGCTGGGTGAGGGAGGCTGGGCCGGGCCGAAGAATAAAATAGGTTTAACTTATGGAAAAAAACATGAATGGACTGGGGGATTACTGTTGGGCCGCAGGGATAAATTTGAGGGGAAAAAATGGAAAAAGGCCGAGGGATTTGGCTGTTGGGCTGAGGGAAATAATTTGGGATGATTAAGATTTTAATAGGAGTTGGGCCAGGAATTTTAAAGTTTTGGGTTTAATTTTAGTTAAAAGAAAATGGGCTGGGACTTGGGCTGGAAAAAGGGTAATTAGAATTTGGGTTTGGGTTCAATGGGGTTTTGAAAAATAACGATAATAAATTATAAATAAAATAAATAATTCATAATTAAGAATAAATAGAATTCTAAGGTAACGGAATACAAATTTGGTATAAAAGGGCTGGGTATTACATCATACCACCCTTATAAAAATTTCGTCCTCGAAATTTAAAATAAAACGATAAGTTATACAAACATAGGTAAAAGCAATTATATTGCAACTATCACATAATGCTTTACTTGAAATAGGCAGATAACGAAATTTGAAAGTTCATATATATAAGAACAACATACGAAGGTATAAGTCTAAATAAATATACAACAAGAACAACTACAAAAGCAACCTATATGTATATAAGAATAGCAATATCAACAATAATGAACAGTGATAATCGAGACGTACTCGACAAAATCGAAACTCAATTATATGTACATGTAGGAATATCAAAAGAAATACATCAGAAATAGTAAGTATAAGGCACAAACACTGATAATAGTAACCATCGGCACAATACTCGAAGATAAAGCAACGACAATAAAGCAGTGAAAATTAGTCGGTAGGTTAAAACAGTTTAGGGTAAGGTATCGATAAAATAGGTTTACAATATTTTAGAAAACTGGTATAGTGAAATTAAGAAGTATAGACCAAAAGTATGCGCGGTGTAAGGCTGCGCTACTAAAATGAGAATAATAATAACGCACTTAAAATACATAAAACGGGGTAATCAATAGCACGCACTTTTGACAAATACAAAATACTGAAAACTAAATTTTCGAATAACAGTGTTCCTAAATATAGTTAGGGTAACAAGAAAAACACAAAAGGGGTATAGGGCTAGGTAGGGTAATGATTATAAAGAAGTGTGGCTCACTCAAAAGGTCGGTGTGTGGCGGCTTTAGGCTAAAAATCAAGGAGACCGTGATCGGGTCTGCACAGGAAGTAAGGATGAGCAACAACGGGATACCAGCGAAAAGTATGGGAAAGACAACAGTCGATACATCACACGAATCAAAATTTGAAGGATTAGTGAACTCGGAAATCCCCTAAAATTTTCTCCTCCCAGAAAGATCTCAAACGAGGCACAGGCGGAGGATGATTGGTGGACCTCTAAAAGATCAGGTGTGATACTAATTAATCTCAGTGAGGATTAAATCAAAGTAAGGAGTAGGGGTGGACAGATCTCAGTAAGAAAAATAAATGGATGAGGGCAATAAACAAGTATCAAGCGAACCAATAGTCAAAAGGTTTACGAATTCAGAAGATTTATTTTATTCAAGAAAATTTGAAACAAGGCATTCCCAAAGGCGAAAAGTGGCCCTAAACTATACACATTTTATTTGGCCAGAAAGACAACATCAAAAGAAATTCCGTCAGTCGCGGTTGTGGAGATTCAGTAGGTTGCGGTAGGTTCGCGCACTCAGATAGGGGCGTCCATTTCCATAACGCCTCGCGGGCATCGCCACTGGAAGTTCTTCCACAGCAGGGTCTTGATCTTCTGGTCCTTCTTCCTCGGATGGAGCTTCTTCATCGAGATCCGATTCCATATGATTCTCTTCTTCTGGATTTTCTTCCACGGGATTTTCCTCAACTGGATTTTCTTCTATCGGGTCTTCATCGGGATCTTCCTCTATCGGGTTCTCTTCAGGATCTCCTTCTTCTTCGTCGGAGTCAGCTATCATGTTAAACTCTGGGGCGGCTACTTCTTCGTCCTCTGAATCGTTGTTTCCGAAGTTGACCTGGGGACCGTTGACCTCATCATCAGAACTCGTCAGTGTGTGATCTAAGGAAACGCATGACTGTGCCCCTCATCTAGATGCGGCGCTGCTCCAGGGTGGGCCATGGTCTGAAAGAAAAGAGTCATGATTAGACAATGGAATGAATAAGGAAATGGCAAAGTGTACGAAGTATGGAAAGATATGTGGTGGCAGGAATTGTAAAATCAAGATTAAAATGTTATGCTACTGAATAGTATGAACAAGGGAAATGACAAGAGAATGATACATATATTACAATTCAAATTTTATTGCATTCAACTAAAAATTCAACGGATACAAGATTTCAAACGGAAAGAAATATTCATGACAACATAATGCTGAAATTAGAAAACAGGAAAATTCTTCTTTGATTGCTAGGCCGCTGCATCCTCGTCACGCAAATTGAAACCTGTATTGGGTCCGCTTTATCCTCGAAGTGCGAACTACGCAGTAATCCTCACTTGGCATAAGTAGGGAGTGTGGACGAGTCTCCTCCCTGTAGTTCTTTCCTTTTTGGGCAGCCGTTGATGAGATGTGTGTTGGACCCGCATATCAGACATTTCCTTTGGGCGCGGCGACAATCCCTCTGAAGATGTCCTGGCCTCCCACAATACCCACAACATGAGGTCTTCTGCTGCTTCTGTTGCGGAGAAACAAATTGGCGTTTCATCTTCTTCTCTTTTTCTCGTCTAACGGGGATCCCTTTATGATTGGAGACTCCCGCTGGTGCCTGATTTATCTGTCTTCTCAGTCTTTCAGCCAACAAGTCGTTCGTCCGCTCCTAGGCTTCCTTTAGACCTTGCAGTACACTCAGAGTCTCAATGGTCTGATTCTGGGGAGCGGATATAGATGAAGAGTCGTTGGAAGACATGATCCTGAAACAATGATTTTGAGAATGATATAAGTCACAGCTGAACGAATCAAAATGTAATATGGATAGGACAAAGATTCAAGAATATCAGAGGTGATGTATTTATTACAAGTGGAGAATCAACTATATGATTTTAAGTCACTTAAACAGAGGGTGGTAGTGTAATCGTGATGTAGTTCACCATTACCACCACGAAACTTTGCCAAGTCACCTGAAACCCTAGCGAATGGATAACTAAACACACGATGTGAATATGGATCAAGGATATCAAGTTTACAATCTAGACTGAGGGATGTCATGGATTGTCAAGCTCTACACGAAAAACTGCAATCCCAATCGATGCAAAACCTGGCTCTGATACCAACTAAACCATGTCACGCCCCGCTTCCCAAAATACGGAGTACGAGGGGTAGACAAGGCCAGCCATGCTCCAACGGTCAAGGAATGTCCTGCCGTAGTCACACTTCGGCTTCTAGTTTTTCATGGTAAACAGTAAATGATGCGCAGGTAATGAGAAATGCAGTGACTGAAAGGAACAATGTAAAGACTGACCTGAGGTGGAATAAACGAATGTGACTCGGAGTGGCAAGTCAAGAAGTCTGTGATGCACTGGTCCAGGCTAAACCTTCTCCTCACACTGAGCATGCATACTCAGGTCGTCAGAGCGACACAATAGCAATATAATATATATAAAATCAAGTGACAGTTCTAACAGTAGTAATAGATATGAATAACAGTAAATCAATGACAGCATGGATATGAATGTACAGTAATCGATGCAGCGGAGCAGTAAAGTAGTAGAACGATATGTCACGAATGTCAACACAGTATAGGGGGAATGTAAATGCCAGTATCCCTATCAGTCTCTAAGTCTCACTGTACAGGTCACTAAGCCTATCGTCAGTCCAAGTGTGAGAGACAACCACTCGCGAGTGTCCTCCACCCAAGGGTAGAACCCAAGGGCAAGGGACCACGGGCCCAACATGTAACATGTATATCACGGTGTATATCACATACCCTGTAAATCTCCATATAACTCCCTAAATATATAAGCCGGCATGGGACTCCCGAGATTCTGTTGAATTCACACTTAAACTACCCCACACCCCGTGGTCTACATCGAACGCTAACCATAACCCTAAATACTAATCGATCCGTGACAAGTCTGCACGAGAACTGGAGGCAGGACCTCCATCAAGCACGTCTCGACTAATATCTAAAATAAATAGCAGTGTCGGATGCCTTATCTGTGACACCCGTGCAAGTGCTTCCATAAGTGTCCCATACCACTTATAGTCACACGTACACGCATCCCACAGACGTCGATAATGCAATAGAATAATAGGGTCACTGATTGTGTACAAGTACGTATCACTTTCACTTAATCACGGATACACGAACACTGACGTACTTGCCACAATCATCACTAAAATCTAACACTGGGTAAATGCACGATGTCACTAAGTTATCACTACAATGATATGGGTATGATATGATGCGTGAACAGTATATAAGCACGATTAAGGTGTCACAAAACAGTAATTTATCACTTGCACGATTTATCATGAAACGTACATATATAATTTAGCGAAACGATAAACAGGTGGTAATTAGTATGTTCAGTTGTCCATCCATCAAATTTGGTTTCAAGCCAATCGGGTTCCAGGATCATTAATTATAACCACTTCATTTTAAGCGCTCGCGGCTGGAAATCCAATTTCAGAATCAGATGTCCGTTTCGCAACGCATTTTGACCCTAGTTGGGATCAGAATTTAGCAACGCTACAGTTGAATGAATTCTAGGGTTTTCAGTAAGGTTTTCAACGCAACATACGGATCTTCAATCGCGTCTGTACGTCAGGAGATATACACTGTTTACTATTAATATGTCAAACCTGATTCTGTTGGGACTGTTATGCGTCCCGATCTTCTAAATTACAGATTAAATATCAAACGGTAACGAAACAGAATGAAACCAATTGTGTTGTCTAGCTAACAGATTTATCTATAATAAACAGTGGAGTTCCGCAACCTACGAGTTAAGGAAATCCTGTGGTACCCATTACGGAACAAAAAGCAACAACTGAAGTCGCTCTGGACTGCAGTCCAGAGTCGCACTCCGATCCAATTATCATCACGGTTTAAGTACAGGAATGTCTGGAAGTTAGTATAGGGTTAAATTTCATCGAGTCGTCTTCGATTTGAGCCCTCGAACGCACCATTCTAGTGTGTATATGATTTATGGTGAATTTAACGGTTTTCAGGTACAAATAAAATTACAGTTTTACGATTAAACTTGGGGATAGTCGTTTTAATCTTTAATAGTCGTATTTTCTAATGAAATTTGCACACGTTAACCATCTCTACAAGGGCCAAGGTAATTTATCCATTTCCGTCTAACTTGATAATGATTTCCTAAGAGAACAAGTATCGAACAGTTGTGTCGAATAATCTAGCGGTAAAGTAAAGCATGATTTATATACGATGTTGATTTGTAACATAGATAGAATAGCATGAAGCAAGTAGAGAACTTGCCTGGAGGCGTCTAGTGCGATGCACGGCAGTGGCAACGACGATCTCTGTAGGTGCTCGACGGAATATCGGGGCTCGACTCGGCTTGGGTTTGCGTCGCAGCCTTACTGTTGATGCAGGAATGCTCGATTGTACCGGGCCGTTAGTGGGGGAGAGGGAGTGAGAGGGATACGTAGAGAGAGTTGTAGAGGGAGAGAGAGAGATACAGAGTTAGAGAGAGAAAGAGAGAGATACAGAAATGAGATAGAGAGAGAGAGAACTGAGAGTGAGAGAGAGAGAGAGAAAGCACAGAGGGAGAGGGAGAGAGAGGGAGAAGCTGTGAGAGAGAGCGGGAAGTGAGAGAGAGAAAAGGGAGCAGAGTGAGAAAGAGGGAGTAGGCAGAGAACCAGGGAGAGCGAGAGAGGTCTGAGATGAAGAGAGAGAGAGAATTGAGAGAGAAAAACAGAGGAAGGAGAGAGAGAGGGAAAGCTCACACAGAGAGAGAGCCAGAGCTAGAGAGCGAGAGGAATAAACAGATAGGTGATGACGACGACGTCGACGATGATGATGACTATGCGGGGAGGTCGACGACGAGACGAGAAGATCACCGGCGTCGGGGCAGGGGACTCGGTGTGCAGGTGAGTGGGTGCAGGGGAGTGGGTGCAGGCGAAGGCGCTCGGGGCAGTGGAGGAAGAGAGGAGGAGTGAGCGAGGTAGTGTGGTCGTCGGCGTCGACGAGAGGAGCGGGTGTGCAGGGAGATCGGCCGGGGTCAGCTCGAGGTGCGTGCAGGGGTCTCGTGGAGGATGAAGGAGGGAGGAAGAGTGATGAGAGTTGGAGAGATGGGGAGGTGATGGGAGGAGATGACGGTGGAGGTCGGAGCTCCGGTGAGGGGAGCGGAGTGCCAGGGGCGGTTAGTGGGTTCGAGAGAGGGAGGAAGAAGGAGGACGAGGGAGAGAGAAAACGAGATGAGGAGAAGGGTGCGTGGGTGTGTACGAGAGAAGAGATATGGAGACGGGATCGCGCGTCGTGGGTGTAACGGGCGCGAGCGCGGGCGTTGGTGGAGGCGAGGAACGCGGGCGTGAGCGGAGGAGGCGAGAAAGAGAGCCGTTGTGGGGAAGAAAGGAGAAGGCGGGTCGGGTCGGGGTGAAGCGGGTGGGCTGGGTGAGGGAGGCTGGGCCGGGCCGAAGAATAAAATAGGTTTAACTTATGGAAAAAAACATGAATGGACTGGGGGATTACTGTTGGGCCGCAGGGATAAATTTGAGGGGAAAAAATGGAAAAAGGCCGAGGGATTTGGCTGTTGGGCTGAGGGAAATAATTTGGGATGATTAAGATTTTAATAGGAGCTGGGCCAGGAATTTTAAAGTTTTGGGTTTAATTTTAGTTAAAAGAAAATGGGCTGGGACTTGGGCTGGAAAAAGGGTAATTAGAATTTGGGTTTGGGTTCAATGGGGTTTTGAAAAATAACGATAATAAATTATAAATAAAATAAATAATTCATAATTAAGAATAAATAGAATTCTAAGGTAACGGAATACAAATTTGGTATAAAAGGGCTGGGTATTACATTGTGAATCTCCGATTCGCGCTTACGAGTTAATTCCGAAGGGTGTTCGGATTGGTTATTAAATCTAAAAATCTAAATTAATCTATCTACGATTATCTAGATCTATTCTTGCTAGGGTTAGGTTTAGGGTTGGTTTGGAAATGCAGGTAAATCTCAACGCTTTCATACCCGAATGAAGATCTATGAGGAGTTATGGTAATTATCAATAAAGGGGATTAGATCCTCGGGAATGTGTTCCTTCCTTTAGCTTCTTGTCCTTCCGTTAGAGATCCTTACCCTAACCTCCATGGAAGACGCGCGCAACCGGGCCTTTACACTACGGTGTCATCATTACCTCGAGGGGTAGGATGCCGTAGGGCGCGGTGTGTGCGTGTATGCATGGAGTCCTATTGTAAATATTTGGTGGGTAAGAAAGGGATGAGAGATCTCATCTCTCAAAATCCTTCCCCAAAGCTAAACCCTAAACAAGTTCCTAGGGCATGAAATTAAATCTACCTAGGGCAAAGAATTGAAATCTAAACTAGGGCGAGAATTTAAATCTACTTACAGATGCATCCCTCCAATCATCCATGCAGGTTTGTCAGATCTGAATTTCTGTATGGAAAAGAAACACCGATGCTCTCCAAAAGATTTCTAAATTTTATTCATTAAAGGGAGCCATGAAAAGAATACAATGATTTGGGCTTCTATTTATAGGAGATAGAAACCCTAGGTTACAATTGATTCGCATGTCTACATTTACCAAAATATTCTTAGGAAGACCTAGTCAAAGTAGACTTCAAGCTTTGGTAAAATTTTATGTCTCTCTTTAAAAGGAAGTATTGGGCCTTGAAATTTCCTTCGTGGGCTCTTCTGTCTTTGGGCTTCCTTATTATTTGGTTCTTTTATTAAAATAGCTTCTATGTTTCTTTCAGATCTCCAGTGAATAATTGAGGTGGATTTTTAACCGTTCGCTTGTAATCTTGGACCTTGCATTGCCTTGTACTTTGTGAATTTTATTTTTGATGTAGGCTTGATCAAGAGTCTTCTGTTTGTTGGTCAAAGTCAACTTTTGCATCGTCTTTTCATCGTTTTCACTGTTTTCGCTCCAAGAACCTGTAACCTGTAATATGTAGCAGACATGCGTCAAAAGCACCTGTTTATTTATAAAAAGAATAAGAATGGGGAATATAATAATGCAATATTATGGTATGAACATGACTTCCTACACGTCTTTACTAAGCCATCCCCACCTCGACTTCGGGGTCATGGAGATACCGACCTTGCACCGGTCTTTGCACACTCAGCAAATGGTTGAGTTCAACTCGACGTGCGATTGCTAGATGAAAAACCGATCTCCGACCTAACGCATCATGAAAGCAGTACCGCGCAAATAGAGATTTTACCACAAACAAAGGGAAAATATGAACGCAAAGAGCACTGCAAAAAGATTTCATTCACAGAAGTCGGAAGTCTTTACAGGGGTATTATGGGCTCCCCAGCCTTACAAAAACGCCCGGAGACTTACAAAATTTCAGCGCAAAAGAAAATAAGGAGGCGAAGAGATTCAGGCCTCGGGGCCGGGGAGAACCTCGATGAGCTCCACTTCCACCACCACAACCCGGGGTGGCGTCTTGAAGGTCGGCGTCCACTTCAGGAGCCTCGGTGTCGGGAGCCGTGGCGACCGACCTCTCCCCAACGCTCCCACCAGGGGTCGTTCCCCCGGCAGCGCTTCCGGGGGCATTCCCCTGCGCCTCATCCCGAACGGGGGGTACTCACCCCGGAGCTCGCCGTCAGGAAACTCCAGCATCAGGGGCTTGACGGCGTCGAGGGCCTCATACCAAACGAGGGCAGCGGCTTCAGCGAGGTCGACGTAGTACTGGTCCGACTTCTTGTAGCTCTCCACCGCCTTCGATGCTCGGAGGTCGGCACGCCTCACTCCTTCCTTAGCCGCCTCGTTCTCCTTCCGGAGGGTGTTCACCGTCTTCTTCAGGGTGGCGACAAGCACCCTGGAATCTTCCAACTTAGCCTCGGCGACTTGGACGGCCTCTCGGCAACTGGCGATCTCCCGATCCCCGATCGCCATCCGGTCTTCGAGGGCGGCGACCCTCTCCATCACCGCTTGCAGCTCCAGCCTCGAGCTCTCCTCCCGCAAGGAGGACTCGCCCACGATCTGTATCGTCGGGGCAATCTTTTCGTCCTCCATGTTGACAATGAGGGCGCAGTGTTGGAGGATCTGAAGAAATCAAAGGAGGGGTTAACAAGAGAAGGGGCACCTAATCTTGCGAACAAAAAGTACTAAATAAAAACCCGAGTAAGGTGAAAACACTGACCTGCATGGCCTCCTGGGCTATGGCCGCCATTTGGGCCTTGAGGGTCCCCTGGGGGATTCTGGCCTCGGCCGACCTTTCTATCTCTGAGAGCAGGCTGTCGGCGACAGAAATCTCCGAGGGCACCTTGAAACGAAGCTCCCCTTCATCAACGATGATCAGGGAAGCCGGAGAATGGGGAAGCGTCCTGTGGTAGCTCTTTAGGAGAGACGCAGGAGAACCAGTCTCTCCTCCCACCCCCAAAACCCGGGGCTCCTTCTCCCGAGTGCGTTTTCGGCTCGTCGCATGGCTGGACTCCGAGGCCCGGGGCGTGCTCGAGTGCCTGGCCGGAGTGGCCGCCGGTGGAGCCAGACTCGACGACGGGCGGGAGGGGCCGACGCCTCCGGCCTTCCTCCCTTTCTTCTGTTCGACCAGGGCTGCCCGAAATTTAGCTAGGTCCATGGGTTCTGCATAAGATGAAAATACGAAGGAGTTAGCAATGTTAGAAAAAGTGGAAGAATACACAAGTCTAAACAGGTCGCCTAAAAACTCCTAACTTACCCGCAAACTGAGCGGGGCTGAGCCCGGCCCAACTGAGGGCCTGCTCAGACAGCAACACATCGGCCCGGGGGAGGGGCTCCCACTCCGACACCGCCACCGCATCAGGATCATTCGATCTCCTCACCTGCAGGAAGTTGACCCTGTGCCACTGGATGGGCACAGGCCAATCCTCATCCTCGGGTGGCCCGACAAACAAAAACTTCTTCTTCCATTCGTGGATGGAAGAAGGTACTACGACGACCCCCGACCCGACAGCACCTCCCCGGTGCTTTCTAAAAGAAATGTATACCCAGCTCGTCTCGTCTTTGCGGGTGCCGGGGTTGTTTTTTTAGCAGAGCGAGGCAAGGAGAAGGCTCAAACTGAAAGGGATCTCCCGCAATTTCAACCGGACTAGGAACCCAAGGAGAATCCTCCAAGAGTTCGGCACTAACTGGCCCGGGGCTAACTGGAAACAATGCAGCGCCACACTCACCTCGGGAGAGAAGGGCAGGTGCATTCCGGCCCAAAAGGCCTCTAAGTACAAGGCAATCTCCTTGCTTGTACCTGATCCGCCCTCTCCCCCTCCCCGGCCAGACGAAGTGAGTAGCCGGGACTCGGGAGGAATGTCGAAGCGAGCTCGGATGGTGGCAAGCTCGTCCACATGCTTCAATATGGATGACGCGTCACGGACGCCCCTGACCTGTGCTTTAGGGACCGTCCCCGCCGCACGACCCTGGGAGGCGTGACTAACCCTAACTTCCCGGGAAGATTCCGACCCGGACGAAGAGGAGGAAGCTGCAGAAGACTCCCTAAACTCTACCCGAACTACCTCGACAAACTCCTCAGAGGAAGACATCTAACCTGAGCAGAGGAAGGGGACGTCCGAGAGAAGAACGCAGGAAATCCGACCTAGAGGGAAGAGCGCCGAGCTAACACATGGAGGGAAGAGGAAATTATAGCGAAGAAGGACCCTCAGGGGAATCCCACCTCTATTTATAGCAATCGGTAAACACATCTAGCGGCACTGATCGTCTCCCGCCAAAATGACACTTCGCATTCAATGGCCGTCGACGTTCCACCTGTCGCATGTGCATTGGGCGCGTCCCATCGAGCGCAAGAACACCAGCGGCCCGTCACCTCAGCTAACCAGCATCGGACACGTGACCTGGCGCTCTAATGAACGTACGCCCGAATCGGCGCATCCTCTTTAATACGAGATCTCTTCCCTGATCTACTGACGTCACCAAGAAAATATAATCAATTGCCCGGGAATTTGCACCGAAGACATCTTCAAATAAGGGCTTACCCTGGGTGATCGGTCAGACCACTCTCGACCCGACCCATTAATGGGTCGAGACGAGAGTGGGGGGCTAATGATGATACTCGATACCGGGGTTCCCCCAGGTCATGACACGTGGCAAGTGACGTGTCCCAAAGCACACTAGAAAGAAGCAAGAAAGGCATAGTGGAAGCATACCTCGGGCCTTCAACCTGAGAATGGTCCCGACCTTCGGTGGCCTCCCAGACCATTCATGTGCCCGCCTTACAAACACCCATTAGCTCGCCTCCGAGCCCTTCCACGCGCTGAGTTCCCTCAGCCCTCCTAGCTTGCCTCCGAGCTATTGCTGAAACAAGCTCCCTCGGCCTCCCGCTCGTTCCCGAGCCTCCTGCCGAGCCTAGCTTTCTCGGTCTCATCGACCGACCCATAGCACAGATCACAGACGTCTCCTCCACGGCTCCGTGAATCTCGCCAGATGCGAGATATCCGCCGCCCGCGATCCCGCGTTCCATGCTATCGCGTTCCCCCATTAACGAGCATATCTCGTCATTAATGGGGAATCCCTCCTTTCACACAGGCGCAACGCCAGGGGTGTAACGACCAGCGTGAATCTCGCGTCCGCTAGCCCATGGCTGCCACTATATAAACCCCTCTTCAGGCGACTCGGGTAAGGCAATTTTACCCCAATAGGCCGCTACTCTGCCCATTTAGCCCGTCTAACTTGATCATCGGAGGGTCCTCGGTGGCACAACCACCTCGGGACTTCCTTACAGGTAGCTCGGCTTCAACCACTTCAAGCCCATTGAGATCCACACGCTTCACGAGGTAACCTCCCAACTCAATCTCAGCCGTTCGTCTCCACTCACTGCAGATCAACGGAAGGTAACATCTGAAGGAGATCCAGAAATCCATTAGTTGCTTTAAAATAGAAAGTAAGCAAATTGTTGAGGTTTTCATGGATTTCTTCAGAGTCGAAGGTTCCAGGAAAGCCCTGAAACCGAAATGCGCAGAAGACCCAGATCATGAAATCAGTCAGCTGCTCTCCTCAGAATCTAAGGATGAGATTACTGCTGATTCAGGGGCAAAATTAGCTGCAGGGGGGATGGCAACGATGTCACCATTACAAATGAGGTGAAGAGAAGGCTGCAGGAGCTCAGAAAGAACAACTTCATGGTTCTCATTCCTGAAGAAACTTGCCCTGAAGAGGAAGACGGGGAGGAGAAAGAAGAATAAGTAGAGGAGAAGACGAGCTCGAGCGAGTGGAGAGGATCAGAGGTTGAGGATGCACGGCCTTGGTGTGGATTTGATACCTTTTTACAACAAGTACTGCGAGCGTGTTCTATTCTTTGATAAGATGAGTGCTCAACACCTGAAAGAAGCAGGTAATATATCATTCTTGGTAATGAATTTACACAACCTTTTTGTTCCATTCCTTATCTATTGAGTGATAAGTAGTTTGATATGATCTTGGTGCGAGTTTTGCTTTAAGTTGATCCACATCAGCTGCATCAAGAATTACAGCAGAAAGGCCTATTTAAGCTTCGGCCGAAATAGAAAAATGTTTAGTGGGAGCTGGAGTTTGATGTCAATCTTAAGTTAATGTTATAATATATAAATATAATCTCTCAACCCTCATTATAATTTCGGAGTTATGGTATAGTGGAAAAGACTCAAGTATCCAGACAATTTCTTGACGCTTAACAGAAGCCTTTGCTTCATCAAACATAAGTTACTCACTCCTGCGAGTCAAAAAATAATCCCAAGATGCCGATTTAATAATTTTAGCTGTGTCAGATAAATAGAGCACTCTCTGGAGAGACATTATTTGATCGCCTTTGAATATTATTGAAGGGTTCTCTAGTGCTCGCGGCTAATGCGGAAGTGAAACGCAGAGCAAAAATTTCAAGCAAGTACGAGGAAACCAAACCTAGCAATCGATCCAAACACGAAACTGGCAAACAAACAAGAAGGCTAACTACTCGGTTGCGAGCATACAACCTTTGTAGCATATCCATCCAATCGTGGATGACCCCTCCAAGCTTCATAGGCCGTCAGAAAGGAGCTTAAAAGACGACCGTCCTTACCAAAAATGATCCATCCGAGGAAAACTGATCTAAACTCCAGTTTCACTCCAAAGAGAACTTTGAGGAAGCAACTCACCATCTAAATTTGCTAGGGATAGAGTGTGAGGGATGTAGAGATTTTACACTTTCATTATCTCTCAAAATAACAGCTCTAGTGAGCTAGCTTAACCCATGAGCAAAGAAGGAGAAATGAGGAGAGAGTAAGCATGAGAGAATGAATTCCTTCTCAAAGAAATGAGCCATACAAATTTTTTTTTTATCTAAATGAATTTTACAATAAAATATAGTGGCTATTCCTCTCAACCATACTCTCTATCATACTCTCCTTTCCAACTCCTTTCTTTCTTTTCCATAAATGGAAAACCAAATAATGAGGTGTTCCCTTCTAGAAGCATCTATGTATAAATACATAATACCCGGTATACGTATCGCATACATATACGCGTGTCCGTATAAAAATACGAATAGCCAAGTGAGTGAAAATAAATAGTGAACATAGTACTAGAATATATAGATATATATTATTAAACCGACTAGTATTATCAAACGATACCTCATTTAATAACCCGGCTTAAACCCAAGCCGGCTAGTATTATTAAACGCCCGATTAAAGTTGTATAGCTAGTACATGTATTTAATCGGACTCCTGCATGTATCAACGTATGACCTCTAGATCATATCAGCTGAACCGAAAAAACCCTCTGTGTGAGACTCTAAAAACTCGACAATACGCTGGCAGTGAGTTACTGGATAAATCCATAACCACATGCACGTTAGGGGCACCAGCTGTACGCAAGGTATGAGGTATCAGCCGATACGTGTTCGTATCGGCCGAATCGGATCGGTCGGTAAGGACCGATCCGATATTGGTATTTATTTCTCGTATCGGCCGACACGTACCGATACAATGAAGTTTCGGTGGCTACAAGCAAAACTCGTCCGATACGGTGGCTGATACGAGCATCCTGGAATTTCAGAACCAAAAAAAAACAAATGAAGAAGATGGCGTTTAGGCTGCTGGAATGATGTAAAAAAGCACCAAAATTGATGATTGAGCAGTAAAAAAAGTTTGAAACTCCTTTTTTCAGTCAATATATTATTGCATAACAAAATTAAAACTTATATCGAAGTTCAATTTATGGATTTTGCATAAGAGATTCTAGAAGAGGACGAGAAAGATTGATGAGATCCTTGAGTGGATTCGAACTTCAACTTACAGATCTTGAGACGAATTAGCAAGATCTTGCGGATCTTCAGCGAACAGCGGCGAGGAAAAAATCTATCGTGTTCATCCTCGAAGAAGCACCGGCAGCGGAAGAAAGGGGGCTTTTCGAGAGAGGAAGGAAGACGCAAGCAGAAGCGGCGGAGGAAGAAAGAAAAGAGTTCAGTTTTTTTTAAGTTGCCGAGGGTCTTAAATAATGGGTATTGGGCTGTTTTTTATGGGCCTAATTAGTTTAAGTTATTGGATTAAATTTGTTTGTATTATATAAGTTTGTATAACTATTAATATGTTACAAAGGTTTAATTTAAGATGTTTGGTTTTACTTGGTTTATTTTAATAGTTCTTTTTAACATGAATTATTTAGTCGGATTTGCTTAATCGATTAAATCAGTATTTTGAATTTACAATAAATATTACGTATGAAATTTTTAACGATATATTTTTGATGCTCGGTGGAACTCGAACCCCATAATTTTCCGAAAAAAATTCAAACGCCTTACCATTAGGTCGCGTGCATATTGAATGTCTTTATTGAGTTTTACATGTTCTGAGACAATGAAACCATCATTTATGTTATTATTTAGTTTATCTATACTGCCGACACCGAAAGCGAAATTTAAACCGAAACTAACGAAACCAACCGTAAACTACTGAAACTTTTTAAAGATGAAAAGGCAGAAACCGAAACCGAAACCGAGTTCTTGAACCTTGGCTGTACACAACGGTTACCTAGGTATATGTCAAAAAGGAGGTCGACGATCAAGTCCATCCGTACCCTGTTGAGCATGTAAATGATAATTTCCGTACAATTCGGTCTCTTCGTCTAAGAGTGTCGCATACCGCGTCTAGTGGTGGATAATATCAGATCCCTAATAATCCGATAAGTCATGCCGGTGTCAAGCTCATCACCTACAAAGAAACTACTGATCTCCTGTCAGTAAATCTCATCTACCATGGCCAGGGATTTATGGTGATGGCCAACCGAACACGGCGCGACATCAACTCCTTATACTGGGAGAGACGAGTCCCCTCCGATTGCTCACGACCTTCATATAGCTTGGGACTGTACCCAACTAAAACCTATTTGCATGACTCCTTTAAGTTGTGATAGGGTAGAATCTAAGTACAGTGGGAACTCACACGAGACAAATGGCGATTTCAGGTCTAAAGACCATCCTGTACTCATGTCACCAGAGAAGTGCTATCTGACGATAGGTATAAAACCATTTAGAAGTTCTCGGCGAGTCCGTTCGGTGTACTCACCTCCATTGAGCACCTTACTCACCTCCAGTGAGCATATCTATACAATCTTAGGTGCTTCACACCAATGGCTGTGAGACCGGCCACCGCCCCTCGTCGGGATCTATAAAGTATATACTAGTCTACTCTGGAATATCGATATCTAGTTTTGATACTCCCACGACTAGGAACATTTAAGGATGTACTTATGGACTATCCAACTCCCATAAGTATGATCGCCATCATAATGCTGGTAGTCAAGCAAGGATCTTATGGGCTTTATCATTATGTATTAGCGATATATAATAAAACGTATACACATAAATAATAAAAACAAACCAGATAACATACTATCATCTCGAGAAAGACTGTTATACCCGTATAGGTCATCCCTCAATTACCATAATTTCCTACCTGTAATTACAATAATTGCCTTGAGGGCACCATATCCAACAATTTCTAACTTACACTTAAAGCCAATTATTGTGGTATCGCATACCATAGCTCGTGTGTTATAGAGTACTAAACTTCTCAACTAATCAGTTTCGCAAACCGTGTTTAAGAAACAACCGTGTTCGAGAAATAGCCTCATTAAACAGATCCACTACAATATTTCTAATTTTATCTCTCAATTTCTCAACTTTGCGGAGATCGACTATCTCCCAAACTGAGCGATACCTGTCTTAGAATTTGTTTGGATAGATGATAGGACCAAGTTCATAAATGAACAAATTTATCCAACAAACTTCTTGGGCTATATCCTCCATTGATCATAATCAGTATTATGCGCCATGTCTACCTCAGTATTCTGTTTGGAACGCTTTCCAACATACTGCCCCTCAGAAGAGGGTAAACTTATAACTCTGACAGCTACTCTATCATCCAGATCACATTGGAAGCCAGAACCGGTAACCGCCTCCTGTAGGAGGCTGCCATTACCATACATCAAGAACATTCTGATATGTTCTTCACTGCTTCCCTTTGTTTCTTCAAAATTGGATTAATATCTGCTTACTATAGTACGTGCAAAATCAACATCTGGTATGGTATATGACATCGCATGATTGACCTAATTGCCAAAGCAATTGAAATGTCATTCACGTGAGTCCTTCTCTTCATTAGTTTAGAAGACATCTCTTTAGAGATGGCTACTTCATTACATGCAGGTAGACCGCCACGCTAGGAGTCATCCATTCTAAACCCCTTTAGAATGGTATCCAATTACCCAAATTGGGACACTTCTCAAATCTAGATCTAATACCATAGATCTAATCACCAGAATCCTTGATACATTATCCAGATCCTATTAGGAGAAACATCTGTGACAACCAAAGTTTGACTGATTATAGTATAGGAATATCACTTCCTATCAGGAGTACATCATCTATGACAGTACTCTCTACACCTTTACCAGGTTCATCTGTTATTTTGATGAAGTCAAACACTATGACTGTTACATCAAAACAGATAATCTGTCTTCGCTATGCCTGCTTTAGTTTATAAATAGACATAAGTAACTTGCACACCTTCCGCTGTTCCCACTGACTACGATAACCCTCTGGAAGAGTCATATACATGTGTGCTTCTAAATTCCTATTTAGAAAGATGTTACAGTCATCCACCTTTCAGATCTCACAGTCATGAATAGCAGCAGTGGCAAGTTATATCCGTATGGACTTCAACACAGTCACTGAAGTAAAAGTTGCATCATAATCCACAATGGGTATTTGATGAAAACCTTTTACTATAAGTCTAGCCTTATTAGGTTACCACATTTCCACCCGCACTGGTCTCAAAAGAGCTACTTGCTCCTAATGGGTTTTACCCTTTCAAGAGCATCCAGCAAAGTCCAAAATCCATAATTTGCTGAAGTGCGTGGAGTCCAATTTGGATATCTTGCATCCAGCCATTCGGAAATCACTACTTCCTATGACCTGCTGATAACTAGCAGGGTCATAATCACTATGATGCTGACCTCCCTGTCACTGTTTACAAGAAAAACAAAGTATCTCTCAGGTGGCTGAGGTCACCTACTAAATCTGAAGAATGGCTAAGGTTTGTCAACATTTGAATTTATAGGTTTTACTAAATTTTCAGTAACAGTTTGTGGTTCTGGAATCATTTCCAGTTCTACCATACTCCTAGTAGTTTTTTTTGCAAAGAATTCCTTTTACTAAAAGGGTGGAGAGTCAAGAACAAATCAACTTTTGATCTTGAAAATGGTAAATTTTCAGTAACCGTTTATGGTTCTGGAATTATTTCCAGTTCTACCACACTTCTAGTTGTTTTTTTTTTGCAAAGAATTTCTTTTTCTAAAAGGGTGGCGAGTCAAGAACAAATCAACTTTTGGTCTTGAAAATAGTAGAAGTTAAACCCTCGCGAAAGTTTGGGATAACTCACAAACTGCCATTATTAAAACGTGCCTTAAGTATGTCCGGATTATACTTTTAAATAAAAATCGGATAACTCCATATCTTAACAATTTTAAGATATGCTACCATTCTACGTCACATATAGAATCTAAGGTACTAATTTAGATGGAACCAGATTAAAATGTTATGCAGCTGTATCCAGTGCATGTCTCCTGAATGGAAAAAGGCCATACAACATTACCCATCATGGAGCGCACCCGTGGATGAGTAATCTGAGAGAATCAAATTCTCAATTATATTACTATGGAATACCTAGCATAAGTGTTCATATCTTCAATCACTTCGAAGAATCTTGATACTTTCAATGTCTGGTTTTCTACTTTATATTTATACCTATGAACTTCTCAAAAATTTTGGATTCTGCATTTCAACGAATGCGTGTCTAAAACCAGAAAAATCATATGTAAAATGGAATGAAGATTACCGACCCCTCGTCCTACAGGACGTCAGATAACATACATCAATATGTATAAGTCCCATGAGTTCACTAACTCAAGCTCCATGTGTTATAAGTTGATAACTGTATTTTGGTTAAGAATATCTATACTGTTATTCAATGCACCTTACCCAATAAAGGTAAATGTTCAGAACATATTTTTACAAATTATATCCCCTTTATAAAATAAAGAGACAGATATATCAATTTTTAAAATTGGTGCATAACAACAGTTATTTAAAGCATAAGGCAAAACCAGGTGATTTTTCCAATATCGCCAATTACTACGAATTTCAACATTCAGGATCAAATCATCTATTCCCAATACTCTACTCCTTCTCAGTATCTGTAACGCTCTACAGATGTGGGATTTTCATCCAGTATCCACATACCCAGAAGTTAGAATTAATTGAGAAACAACTTTCAATTACAACCACACAAGAAAACTGAAACATAAAAAATGTTTAAAGGGGTGGCCGGGTATTTCTAGTAATGCATCTTCTATTGTTCGGATTCATGACACTAGTTGCAATTTACTTTGCTCTCACTTCAACCCCTTTATATGTCTCTATATCTTACCTTCTATATACCATACTTAGGCTAGTTAGTTTTCTTCCTTTCCTATATATCAGGACCAGCTTAAGGTTTGGAAGAAGACTATCCAACAAGTGTAGCTGGTGTATTCTCATAATACAAGGAACTTTCAACTCGAGAGAAGGTAAAGAAAAGAGAACATAATTATACAATTCAATTTCTCCAGAATTTGTGACCATTCTCGGACTGAAATAAATTTCTTCGAGTTCGTATATAACTATACGAGATGGCCTTTCCAACCAATGTGGATTTTCGTAGTGATACAGAGTGTTCTGAAAAAGGAAAAGGGAATGTAAGAGTAGCGGAGATATATACGACTCTGTCGTGAATTATGACATTCTAAAACCAGATGGTAAAAAAGTTCGGTTAACTTGGTTTATGAGTTTTAGTTTAAGATCAGACATGATCGTAGTCAGAGAGAAAAAGACACTCAGCATGTGACTCTATTAACATTAGATTGGTTTAATTAATATATTTAATCAGGATGGCTTCCACTGTTTCCTTGAATTCTCCTTTAAACCCTAAAAGGAGAACTAGTCGAGATCATGTACGCCTTATAAGTTCGCTAACCGTTCAGTATGGCCAGTGTTGGCCTCCCATGCTTTCATACAGACCTAATTTAATAACCCTGTTTCCACAGAGGCATAACCTCGTTAACATATTTTTCGACACATAATGGGTTAGCTATTTGTGAAGTGAAAATCTTCCGGGAGTAATACCTGCCCATCAGTAGGAATCGGGACCTAACTATCATCACGTGATAACCTTGATGGAAGCTAGCCAAAATCACCACTCCAGAAGATATGCACATACTATGCAAGTTTCCTTTATATTTGAAACTCCCGATATGGTTTTGCCCCAAGAGTCATATGACCTTGACGAATGCCTACAAATCATAAATCACAAGTCAAGTTCTACCCGTCATTGTCCTGATTAATTTAGACCGACCCACACTTGCCCTTGACAGATGCCAATAAGGCTGTACGACTGTCCTAGATTAATGCATCTCTATGCAGCAGATAAGTATCATTTAGCTACTATACATTATGCTTTGATGGATACCAACAAACATAGTATGGACACTAAATACTATCTGTCTGAAATGAAGGAGGGCTACTGATGGTTTTTGGCGAAAAACCTTTAACGTAATGAACTTGATATAGTTGAAGGAACCGAGTGGTTTTGAAAATAAATAGTTTAGGCTTCGTTTTTAAAACGAGTAGTTTTGAAGAAAACCAAGTTGTTTATAGTAACAAACTTTTTCTTAAGAGTGAAACCCCCGTGAAGGGATCAAAGCTCTTTCCTCATCAAATGAGGTGCAGCATATTCCTAACTGAATACTTTTATGCAAAGAAAAAGAATACGGCTATAAACACTTTTGAAAAAGTTGGTTTCTACAACATCGGTTTAGGTTTATTCCTTTGCATTAAACATATAATGCAGTCCCATCATTTAAGTTCCTAGTCACACTAAAAACAACCAAAATAACATTCTTTTATATGCCATCCACATTCACCACGGGGCCCCGGGTCTTCACCGTAAGATTAATTTATGGAAGGGCGGAGGCAGGGCTATCGCGGATGCAAAAAATATAGAAGCATATATATATATATCATCGCAGACAGGTAATACTCCTCACAAGCATGCGGTAAACAACAAGCAATATGGAATAGCGGATAAACTAAGAGCCTCGCATTTCATTTGAGCCGCAAATGAAATGCGACGTTCCCCGATAGTATGGATAGCCCGTACAATATCGAACCAAGACCCTTACGAGCGCGGTAAGCTACGCTCCAATTCTAGAAACGGGCAACCCGACCTCAATGTAATGAGTGGGCCACCCGGTGCTTTCTAGAATCCGGTAATTTGAGCACTCTTGGATATATCCTTGAACTGCTACAAGTATGGAAAACAACCCGCCAATTTTAGAGCGAGGCAGCTCGGTCCCAACTCCATGAGATGGCTAGAATCCGGACTCTAGAATCCGGTTACCTGAGCACTTCTGCGCGGATTCATCCTAATATATGTAATGAAATATATACAATGGCAACAACGTCCGCATCCTGAACGTGTCCCAATAAAAGGATATACATCAAGCGGCAACGACGGCTACAATTCGGCCGCTTGTCCTGAATAAATGAATACACAAACAAAACTGTACATACATCATCACATGAAGGGCAATCCATCACGACAATCCGGCTAAACCATCAGAATGATATATAACTGCAAGAACATCACAAACACAATATATGCAACCCCTTCTAATCGGACATATAGCAATTAGATGACATTTATCAACACATATATAAAGATACGAAACCATGACCATAGAATTCATCACCTTCGAAGCATGCACTATAATTTTCTAAACAACAAAAATTAAGCACGCTTGGACATCCGAAAATCCATTGTTTTGCCAATTTTCGAATCTCGAAGGACCCCAACCTTACTCGAGAGCCCAATAGGATGCTCAAACGAATACCCGGAGATCCCTAAGGGCTAAGGAGTACCCCCTACCCAAGACCACCATAAAATGGTCTCGGGTAGGGCATAGAACCCAAGAGCACCCTAAAGGGTGCTCTCGGGTTCACCCATCACCAAGACCACCTAAGTGGTGGTCTTGGAGGGTGGGCCCACCCTAGGCCCTCGCGGACTCCTCGGGGTGCCCACGATCCCTCCCACGGGTCTTGGTTCAAACCAAGAGCCCGCGGTGATCGATAAAAGTGCAAACACATCGGATTTTGGACAAAATTTCAAAACAATTCTCAGTTGCTAAAAAACAGCCCCTATTTTTAAAAACGGTTTTGAAAAATGGCTTCTCGAGGCTTTATGAGTTGCCCTCGATCCTATACGGAGACCCCATTCCAAAATGAGAGCTCCAAGGATCGAGTACAAGCTTAAAAATATTCTATTTAGCGGCTATATTTTTCTGGCTGAAACTGCGCATTTTAAAAAATTTGTTTGCGATGAAATTCTATGGTCATGCGAGTTAGTTTAGGTGTATGGATCGGTTCTGATACTATGAAGGGTTCCGTGCTCGCGGCTAATGCGGAAGAAAAATGCAAAACAAAAATTTCAAGCAAGCACAAGGAAACCGAACCTAGTGATCGATCCAAACACTAAACTAGCAAACAAAAAAAAGGCTAACTACTCGGTTGCGAGCATACAACCTTTGTAGCGTGTGCACCCAATTATGGAAGACCTCTCTAAGATCCATAAGCCGTCAGAAACATGCTTGAATGATGATCGCCCTTGTCGAAAATGATCCATCTGAGAGAAACTGATTCAAGCTCCAGCTTTACTCCAAAGAGAACTTTGAGGAAGCAACTCACCATCTAAACTTGCTAGGGATAAAGTGTGAAGGATGTAGGGATTTTACGCTTTCATTTTCTCTCAAAATCACAACTTTAAAGAGCTAGCTCAACTCATGAGCAAAGGAGAAGATGAGGAGAGAGAGAGCAAGCATAAGAGAATGAATTCCCGCTCAAAGAAATGAGCCATACAAAAATTGTTTTATCCAAATGAATTTTACAATAAAATATAGTGCTCATTCATCTCAACCATACTCTCCTTTCCACCTTATTTTTCTTCTCCATAAATGAAAAACCAAATAATGAGGTGTCCCTTTCTAGAAGTATCTATGTATAAATACATAATATCCAGTATATGTATCGCATACATATAAGCATATCCATATAAAACTATGAATAACAAAGTGAGAAGAAATGAACAGTGAACATAATACCTGAATATATATATATATATATATATATATATATATATATATATATATATATAAATTATTAAATTGATACCTGATTTAATAACCCCGCTTAAACCCAAGCCGGCTAGTATTATCAAACGTTCGATTAAAGTTCTTGTAGCTAGTACACGTATTTAATCAGACTCCTGCACGTATCAACATACGACCTCTACATCGTATCGCCTGACCGGAAAAACCCTATGTGTGGGACTCTAAAAACTCGACAATACGCTGGCAGTAAGTTACTGGATAAATCCATAACTATAAGTATGTCAGCGGCACTAGCTGTATATAACGGCTACCTAGGTATATGTCGAAAGGAAGGTCGACAATCAAGTCAAGTCCGTCCGTACCCTACTGAGCCTGTAAGTGACAATCTCCGTGCGGTCCGGTCTATTTCTCTAAGAGTCACATTCCAGGTATAGGGGATGGATAACGTCAGACCTCTAATATCCTGATAAGTCATGCCAGTGTCAAGCTCATCACCTACCGAGAAACTACTGATCTCCTATCAGTAAATCTCATCCATCTTGGCTAAAGATTTATGATGATGGCCAACCGAACACAGCGCGACATCAACTCTCTATACCGGAAGAAACAAATCCCCTCCGATCGCTCACTGCCTCTATGTGACTCGGGACTGTACCCAACTAAAACCCGTTTGCACGACTTCTTTGAGCCGTGATAGGATAATAATCGAAGTGCAGTGGGAACTCACACGAGACAAATGATGATCTCAAATTTAAAGACTACATGTACTCATATCACTAGAGAATTGCTATCTGACGATAGGTATAATACCATCTAGAAGTTCTCGGTGAGTCCGTTCGGTGTACTCACCTCCAGTTAGCACCTGCATAAAATCTTAGGTGCTCTACATCAATGGCTGTGAGACCGGCCACCGCCCTTCGTCGGGATCTAGAAAGTATACATTAGTCTACTCTGGAATATCGATACCCAGTCTCGATACTCACACGACTAGGAACATTTAAGGACGTGCTTATGGACTACTCAGCTTCCACAAGTATGATCGCCATCATAATGCTGGTAGTTAACCAAGGATCCCACAGGCTCTATCATTATATATTAGCGACAGATAATAAAACGTATACACATGAATGATAAAGACAAACCAAATAGCATACTATTATCTCGAGTAAGACTGTTCTACATGTATAGGTCCCCCCTCAATTACCATAATTTCCTACCTGCAATTACAATAATTGCCTTGAGGGCACTATATCCAACAATTATCCACGTAACAATGTCATTTTCTCTATGTTTTTATCAGAACCTTGTAAAGTTAAATTATCTAAACAACAAAAGTCACTTCTAAAGTTATATTAGACAATTATTTGGGTGTTTAGAATTGAATTTGAGTGTTCTTAAAATTTTGATAGATAATAAAGGGGATTTTTTGTAACAAATGACTTGAGGAGTATAAGTGCTATACGGGGTAAACTACAGGAGTGTTTTGTGCATTTAACCCACCCTTTTAATCCAAGTTTCTCTTTCCTCGTTTCTTGTTTGAGCTGTATACTCCAAAATCATACAGGATCCTGGAACATCTCAAGCCTGTCGCCAAAATCAACTACTAAAAAACTTGCTTTGACACTTCGAAGCCTTTCCTTCAAGAAACGGGATGAGCTCCACGAAGATCGTGAGCAACTGCACCAATCATGAGTGGAAGACCCTTACCACAATCTCGAAGCTGCTTATGTGGCGCAAGTCTGCTTATCCTGGGAAGCTCTTCACTGCCAATACATGCAACTGAGCCAGAAAATCTTGCCGCGGCCCAATTCTTACTGCTATGCTGCTCAGGCCTTTCAGCGGTTTCAAGTTCTGTTGCAGCGTTTCATTAAGAATGAGCCTTTTGAGCCAGGTTCGAGGGTCGAGATATTTGCCCGAGCTCGGAGTTCCCTTCCTATGTTTCTTCAGGTTCCTAGTTTCCAAGGTAATGTAAAGAGAGAGCTGAATTTTTCGTTAAGCATATATTGTTGTATATCTGGCATGCAAGCATACATGCTTATCTCATCCATATATATTGAAGAATCTGTAGCTGATTCGAGGTTTGCCTTATCAGTATTGCTTTTCCTACCATCTTCCAACTTTTTAGCCTTACCGATGACCGCCCTTTTGCTACCATGTCTCCACTTTCTAGCCTTACAAACTACCTCACCTCCTACGCCACCCTCCAAAAGAAAAGAAAAGAGAAAATAAAATAATAGCAGCAACAACAACAACAAGCTCTCACACAATTTGCTGGGATCAGTATGCATTGTTGGCTGGTTAAATTGGTTGCTTGTTTTTTTTCCATACATGCACCTAACCCGGTGCATACTGGTAATATTGCTCCATGAAACTATTAAATTTCTGAATGTTTCGGGTATGGTGTTCTACAGTGCACCATGCCTTAAAGTTGAATGAGAATCTCTGTATCAATTTCATCTTTTGTCTTCATCCTCTAGCCGCTTTATCTTTCTAGGGGAATTTCATCCTGTAAAGATTTTTAGGTCCCACGCAATTTAGAAAACAAACACAGAATTTTTGAGAAGAAAGAATAATATGAAGAACACAATCAAATACAAGAAATTCTTCCAACTTCTCTGCTTTTATTCAACTTAATACGAATTACAAAATCTTCGTCTCTTCTTCTGCGTAACAATATACCCCAATCAATTTATATTTATAGGTCTAAAATCCCTACCTATTCCAATTAGGATCTTATCAAATTTCCAAAACAATCTCTAACACATCTCCTAACAAATCTTCAAATAAATCTCGAACAAACTTTCCTAATTAATCTCCAAAACGAATTTTCACCAAAACCGAGAAGGACTCGTAGACATACGTTTGAGCCGGCTCAAAATTATCTAGAGTCGTCTCATACAAATAGAGAGAAATATATAATTTCAGATATGTTGTGACCCGTCTCAACTTATAGGGATCGAGAATACGAGGCAAACTTAACAAATCTCCACCCTGATTTGTATTCAACGAGCCATCTTCTATCTTCTCTTCACAACTTCCACCCACGATATCTTTTGAGTTCTGCACAAAAATCCATCTTGACTTAAGTTTCCTCCACCTTGCTCCAAGGTTCTTCCAGGCATCGGCTTCCCCATAAGTTGATATATGTCGCTTGAGATTTTGACTCATTTCATCACGAATTCACGATACAGTTCTTCTGACACACCTTTATTACTCCACCTTAAGTAATAATTGTGCAACCTTTTGTATGCAATCTCCTAAGCGAAATAGATTCCTTTTCAGTTTTGTGACATACATGACATCTCCAAAAACTCTCTACTTCCCATCGAACATCTCCAGCTTTACGACGCTCACGCCTTCCACTTGTTCTTCAGAATCATCCGCTAACGTCACTGTCTCTTTTTTCTCCTCAATCTCATCAAACCACTCCTTATTTGAACATATATGGAAGGATGCACTCAAATCTATGTACCACATATATTCCTTTTTAACCTCTCCATTACTGGTTATAAGTATATCATACTTTATTTCGGCATCGTGAGCCACGTTCGCTTGCTTTTCCTCTCCAAGTCTTATTAAATCATTTAAGTCCTCCTTTAACTTGGGGTATTTTATTAAGTAGAAAAAGAAGAGAAGAAGATTTTGTAATTTGTGTTAATAATATAAGCAAACACAAGAAATTCTTCCAACTTCTTTGCTTTTATTCAATTTGATACGAATTACAAAATTTTATTCTTCTCTTCTTTTTCTACTTAACAAATTATCCTAATCAATATATATTTATAGGCTTAGAATGCCTAAACCTATTCCAACTAGGATCTCATCGAATCTCCAAAACAATCTCTAACAAATCTTCAAATAACTCTCCAATAAGCTTTCCTAATTAATATCCAAAACGAATTTTCACAGAAACCAAAATCTGGAAGGGCTCGTCGATAGACGTTTGAGTCGGCTCAAAATTACCTCAAGCCGTCTCATACAAACAAAGAGAAATATGTAATTCAGACATGTTGTGAGCCGTCTCAGAGCCATATTCTTTATTAATGATCAAGAATACAGTTACATTTTATATTCTCTCTCATATCTTAACTCTCATACAAATACAAAGATCACTTTCCCGTGAACTCTCCACTTTCAACTATGGATGATCACTATTCATCTCCTTCTTAAGACTGCCTCTCTGTGAATCACTCTATCTCTATCATGTGGATCTCTTCACCCTTTACCTTTGCCTTCGTCTCCTCTTTCTTGTTCTCATGTTTGTCCCATGGATGTAGGCCGGGTTTGGTCGAACCACGTTAAATATTGGTATTACATGTTCATATTTTTGCCCGTCTTCCTTGCATGCCTATTAAAAATCCGAACACATCCTGTGTGAGCTGCTCTATTAAGAACAGGTAACAACATAGTTACGGGTAGCCGTTAGCTTTCTTTTTTGGGTTGTGTTTGAATAGGATTTCATAAAAGCAGTTACACATATACAGAAGACGAATTTATTTTGGAACGAGGCTTACGTTCTTTATATTTCATTTTTTTTCTTTTATTTCTTTCACATTCAGGTTTGGACCAGAAAGAAAATACGGATGGCAATTTAGATCAATCGGTCATAGCTGCTGACCTCTTAAACATCATGGAGGACTCGATTTTAACATTTCGACTTTTCCAAAACAGACAATAAGAAACCAAGTCATGCCCTGAATTTATTCAAAGCTCATAGCCATGATTCAAGCTCTCTTCACCAGGTTCAAGCATCACTTGATAAGGTAAACTCAAGCAAAACTCACTCGCTCACTCTTTTACATCATAGTATATCAGTTTCTGCCTTTTGACATCGTCACAGGTTGGGCATCCATTGATAGTTTAGGGAGAATTATCCAAATTTTATTGAAAGATGATAATTTTTGCGAGCATCCTGAAAGATTTAGAAACACCTGAAATTGAATAAAGAAAAGGTGAAGTGAAACTTGGCTACATTTATTCTTTGCACGAATAAAAACTAGTTTAAGAAAAGCAATGATAACTGATGTGGCACAAAATGTTTGATGCTTTCGGTGCACCAATGAATTTATGATGAGAGTTGCAGCAGCAAGGCCACAAGTCCATATTGGCAACCAGCATGACGCCCGGAGATTCGTTTCGGGATCCTCCTCCGATGCCTACGTCAGCCGACTTTTATGAATATAATTAGTTATTAGCTATTAGTTCCACATTGAGTATAATAGAAGAGATGGTCTATGAACCTCTCTATATAATTTTATGTAGGAACTCATGATTTAATAAGCCAATAAATTATTTCCTCTTGTTCTTTTCATGGTATCAGAGTCTTGAAAAGAATTGATAGGAAATCCTAATCCTAATCTCCAAAACCCCAACCCTATTTTCCTTAGCTGCCCCCTCCTCTGCCCTCACCAGCCGTCGCCAATGCTTCCCTAGACATCCCCACTCTTCCTCTGCCCCCACCCCTATAGCCCTCGCTGCACAACCTTCACCGCACCACGCTCCTCTAGACACCGCACCACACGCCTGCCCTCACCGCACCCTGCTACACCCACCTGGACCAGCACCCGCACCCACCTACATCAACACCAGCATCCGCACTAGCACTCGCATCCACACCCACCTACATCAACACCAGCACCCGCACCCATCTGCATCCATACCAACACCACGCACCAGCAACGGCCCTCGCTGCACCATAGCCTCTATGGCCGCTGCCCTCTGCTTGCAGACAACCTTCTCTAATGATGTCGCCTCCTCAATGCCAATCGCAGCCCTCTTGAACCCTAGTCCTAGCCCTCGCCAACATCCGCATGGCAACAATCGTCTCCGCTCCTCTTGGTTAATGATGATTTATTCGATCGGTTTGCTCTAACTTCTTTACGCTTGTACTCGTTTGGATGTTAGAGAACATTATTCCTACTCTCTCGTGATTTACCTCTGCACTATTCATCATGGATTCTAATTCGGTCTCAATTACTGCTCGTGGTCGTGCCCCTATTACTGCTCGTGTTCGTGATTCCCGTGGACGTGCCAGCCTTTATTGTGTTTTATTGTGGCGGCACTAATCATCGCGAAGATTGGTGTTAGAAGAAGCAGTGCTACCCTGATGATACGTCTATAGCTCGCCAGACATTCACACCGGTTACTAGTGATCGAACTTTCTTCTTTTGCTGGCCATTTACCTTTATCCAGTGCTGAATGGGGCTAGTTGCGTCGTCTCCTCTCTTCTGTAACTTCTTCCAACATTTCTTCTCAGTCGGGTATATCGTTCGTTTCTTATTCTAATTTGTAGGTCGCTGATTCCGGCGCCTCACATCATATGTTTCATCAGGGATTTACCCTAGGCGATATAGATCTTTCCGACCTTTGCCGCTTTGGGAGAATCACCTCAGATTTGAGAACTTCAGCCTTTGGCTAATTCTTGACTTTCCTCAATTTCGGAAAAGGCTTGGTGTTGATTTCAGAGTCACGGACTTCCATCCAGACTTTGTAGATTCTAGAAGAGAGTCGCGACAGCGGAAGAACAGTCTTTTGTTCATTTGACGTCTCCACGGGTGGTGGAGACTTCTTCAAGATTGCGGTAAGCGAGTTTCACCTTACCCTTTTCAGCGGTTTAAAGCTGCCTTTTGTCGGAACAGCCGCATTGATAATTGGCATCGGTGCTGGTGGAGTCAGCCTTGATGGGGAGATGCCCCCAGCTTGTCTCTGTCGGTGCTAATAGCGACGTCGAGAGCATTTTGAAGCCGGTACTTCTTCAGTTTTAGGAGCTTTATCAGTATGCCCCCTGTATAGTTTTGGAGCTTCGGTAGGTGCCAGTCATTCGAAGACTGAAGTTTTTGGTAGAGAAGGAACATTCGGCGCCAGTCTGTAGAAGACATATTATCTTGGAGGCAAAGCACCCTTTGGCGTCTCAGGAGTAGCAGGAGCTGCAGATGTCAGCCTCTTGATGACTGACTTCTTTGGAGCGGCTAGAATGGTTGAAGTGGCCAGAGTAGCGAAGGTTAGTCTTTCGAAGACTGAGTTCCTTAGTATCGCGGGCTTCTTTGATGGGCCCACGGAGCTTGTGTTCAGCCTCTTAAAGATTGAGCCTTCTGATTTTGCATGCTTCTCGGAAGGACTTGCGAAGCTTGTTGCCATCTTGTCAAAGGCTGACTTTTTCGGAGCGTTCTCCCTTGGCGTTGAGAAATGGTCGGGAGGGCAGGCATCTGCCAAAATTGAAGCCCGTTCAGTTCTTACATAAGCCGGGTCGTAGGGATGCAGAGCATTGGGACCATGAATTAACCTAACATGATCAGCTAAGATGGAGCAGTGGTGTTTGAACCAGATTTGTAGCTGTAGCTGCAGGATGCCATTGAGATCTGCATAGAAGATAAAATACCAGCTTCAGTATCCCGAATCCAAGGGCAACCATAAATATAAGAAATCACGATTTTGTTCATGAAAACACGATACACGAATTGTAGAATGGAAAGAGAAAAATGGTCCCACCGGGCGTGCCAGAATCTGTTTACCGCCGAAGACCGGTCAGACGAGCTGGGTTTGAATGTCTAGCCTGAATTTGAGGGCAGATGCATAGGTTTGATCTATCCACCTCTCCGAAGATATTAAGTTGATTTATAGCGCCGTATTGTAACATTTTCAAAAAATATAAAATATTAATTTTGGGAATTTTTATAATTTAATATTATTTTACTGATTATTTTAATATTAAATCTATAATTAAATGAAATTAAATAGGAAAAATGTAGAAGAATTATGGAAAATTCTAAAATAGGGTAAATTAGTGAATTATGACATTTTTAAGTCTTTGTGATTAGTTTGACACTAATTTAGTGCTAATCGCGATTAAAAATCGCTAATCGGGTTTTTTGGCAATTTTGTGCAAAACTTGCACATATCACTTTTTCTACACTTGTGTATCTTTCTTGTCATGATTTATCATTTGGGTTACTATTCTTGTGAGAAGGTTTGGATTTAAAAGAAAAGAGAAAAGAAAATGAAATGATGAGGGTAGGTGAGAGAGAGAGAGAGGTGGACCTATGACTTAAACCCTTAGCCTTTTTTCATCACTCTCCTCCTCATTTCTCTCCCTCTCCCACCATTTGCTGCTGCTGCTCCTGCACCCCCTTTCCCTCCCCTTAAAACTCCTCACTTCACCTCAAAAACAACCTCAAAACCACATGTCCATTTCATTAAAGTTGTGCAAAATCCCTAGATCTATACATGGAGCTAAAGAAGCAAGGATTTTGGCCACTAGGGGCAACTCAAGAATTTTCTTGAGTTGCTAATGAAGGTAATTTCTGAACCATTAGCTTAGCTATAGCATTTCTCTTTACCCCATGTTTAGTCTTAATCGATATTGTGTGAAATGGTGGACTTGGTGAAAACCTAGTTAGGGTTTGAGGGAAATTGGTGTTGTATTATGAAATTAGGCTCAGTTAAGGTTATACCAACACCCTAGTGTATGAATTGGAACCCAAAACCTGAAGCTAGAAACAGAATACGGATTTTAGAACCCGATATCGGGGAAATTGTGAAATCTGTGCAGGCTAACTTGAATCTGCTATTACCCCGAGAACTCTAAAATAATTTTGGGTGGACAGTGACATGTGCAGGCACTATAGAACCATCACCCCAAACCCTAGCTCCCCATTCCTTCTTGAGGCCGCCAATTCTCCCATTCTGGCCGCAATTTGCGGCCAGAGCAGTGAGGATTTGCCTCGTTTTGCGTGCCTACCCCCATTTCCTCAATTCTTGTCCCTGGGTACTTCTAGTTTTGACAGATTCTATCTAGGGTGAAATCTGGGACATATATCCTAAGTTGCTATTTTGGATTCGTGTTTCCGTATTCCATATTTTTGTTTCTGAAATGGTGGATTGTGTTTTGCCTCGACTATTTGTCGTTTATACGACGATATAGAGGATTTATTGCTGGTTTTGAAGGCGTGCCATAGGTTCTCACCTATAGGCCCCCTTATCGTATCGTTTTGGATTTCATGCGCCGTTTTAGCATGGATTTGGTTTTAATGCGCATATACGATATTTGATGTGTAGGTACCCATGAAGACTTCGGGACGACAAGCAAATGCGTGGTGACGTCCGCAGATGATGATGCAAGGTGAGTAGATTATATCTACAGGGGGAAGTCGGGTGGATGGCGTATAGCACCCCCGCAGTCCGTAGATAGATTACTATGTAGTTATTGTGATAATAGGTGTATTATGGATAGTATAGGGTTAGAAGTGACTAGTGTAGTTCATAGTCGCGAACCCTAAGATAGAATTACACCTACACACACCCTTGCTTATCACTTATACTTGCACGGTGTTTGATGATATGGGATGACTTTGGAGATGAGTCGATGATGTGGGCTTGGTGCCGTGAGATCGGTGATTTGATACGATTCATATGTGGGATATGACTTGTGACTCTTGCGGGCTTGGGATGTGTGGTTACCCCCGCGTGCATACTTACTGATGGTATCGATTTGTACTAGACATAGAGTAGTACCCCAGTTTATATGATCTGATGATAGTGATACCTGTTATGTGACGAGATAGTGAGATGTTGACCTGTACTCAGCTTTTGGGGATGCCGTACGATGATTTACCGTACGAGCCGATATTGATGATAGATCCGCACTCATAACTCGAGGATTCTTACGATATGACATTGAGGCGGGATCACCGACTATATATCTATATATATACATTGACTCAGATTTAGGTGGTTTCCACACCTACCCCTCCTGATCGACCTTATACTTAGATGTAGTTTGCATAGTAGATACTTCACTGTGGTGTTGACTATTAGATTCTGCATTTTCATGCTATTCGCACTGCTGGCATATGTTCATTGCTATATTATTATCATGCTGATAGGACACCAGCACCATTATCGATGATGCGTATGTTTCACGTACACTATTTTGCCGGCTCACACACTTCATCATCGATAATTGCCATGCCACTGCACTGTAGTACTGTTGCATTTATGATATGATTCTTGCTTGGCGTATTGTACACATGTACCTGTACACAATCATAGATGATTCATTCTAAAGGAGCGGTTTCCCTCGACATATGCACAATACTATTCCATGTTGCATGATTTCCGATATGATTACCTTTCTTTACATGTCGCATACATCATGGATTGACTGCATAGCACATCGCATTGGATTTATTCTTGATGTGGATTCTCATGTGATTTCTGATTTTGAGGACCGTGGGATTATTTAAGAAAAGATGCTTATTTATGAAAAACCCGGTTCCCTTGATATGATATTTGGGGCGTCGCCCCGTATTTTCTCGGTGCTAGAGGCATGTATTGAGAGAGGGATGACCCGGACTGATGGATTCCCGATGTATTGAGAGAGGGATGACCCGGACTGACGGATTCCCGATATATACTCTGAGAGAGGGCTGACCCGGAATGACGGAGGCCCGATGTATTGAGAGAGGGATGACCCGGACTGACGGATCCCCGATATATACTCAGAGAGAGGGATGACCCGGACTGACGGATTCCCGATGTATTGAGAGAGGGATGACCCGGACTGACGGATTCCCGATATATATATACTTTGAGAGAGGGCCGACCCGGAATGACGGATGCCCGATACAGGAGGATTTACGTGTCGATGCTAGGCACGGGTTTCATGATGTTTTTCCATGATTTTGTTTATATCCTCACATTGCATACATGATGCTTATTGTCATTGGGTGACGGGTGGACGGGTTCCACATATTCACAGACATGGATCATATACAGACTGGATTTACACTGATCATACTTCATTTGTATATATAACAGGGTATGAGGGCGCTGTTATATATACCCTTACACCAATATTAGCGGTATGGGACGCTAATATATGTGTATTGATATCATTGATATTTCATCATATTTACTTCATGCAGACATACCTTATACTGATGGCATGTTATTATCTGAGTACCTGGCTCTACATACATGATTAGATGTTACCTTGCCACCTTATTACACTCAGATGTACTCTTGTGGATTATATTACTGATCGTTGACTTAGGTTTATGTCTTGCATTCGGTTTCTGCTTGTAGATGTTTCTATTCACGAGTTGGCAACTCACCCCCGTTGTGCCACAGTTCTTGCAGGTTTTGCCGTACATGTTCCATTGCGGCATTTCTGGCACACCTCTTTCTTGCTGGTGATTTGCTTTTGGCAGGTGGATTCTTTCGCATCAAGAACCACCATTGTATTTATTTTATTCATTGTATCTAGTATTTCCATCAACCAAAAACTTGTATATTGTTTCAGACCTAGACTAGTATTGTATTATTCGACCTTAGAGTCGCGCTTAGTAGTATTGTGGTTTTCTTGTTGCTTTTGAATTTCTTTTGGATTTGATCCTCGCCACTTGGCGTTGTATATTATATCATTGCATGGTTGTGACCGTTGATTGACGAAGAGCTAGCTCCCGCTTGGGGATGCCTTTATCATTGCATATACATATTGTTATCCTTGTTGTACCCCACTCGGGGCCAATTTTACAAAAGAAACTCTGCCGAAATTTTTAGAAAAGACTGTACCGTTTTAAATTGCATATTCGGCTTAGTTATTTAAAAACCTTGATTTCCAACATGTTTTTCTTCACTCCTTTAAACAAATTTCTTTACTTATTCTTAAAATGGTTTTAGATTTCTGGGCTTTTGGCTTACTTGATTCAGATGGAGTCCTATAGACTTCATATGGTTCAAGGGCCAGTCACGTGCTCTTTCGGGTCGTGACATCAAATGTTTGGATAGATGCGGCCGATATAGCTGATTTCATATTCCCTCTCAGGGTGAGGTTTATTGATTGTGGGGACAAATTTTTTCTACAGGCGCAATCCCCTATAGTTAATTATGTTGTCGCATACGACAACAGCTTTCTGCACTCCAGATTCTTTCCTTCGCGTGTCATGTCTTTTGGTTTTTATTTGGGTTGCCCTTGAATTGTATACGGAGACTAATTTTGTCATTGTTCGTAGGGCGCGGATTAGTCCAAATCCATACATATATTTCATGATTTGGGTCTTGCGTTGCTTGGCGGAGTCCACGTTGGTAACTTGGTTTGCCAACGGTAGTGAACTTAGGTTTCAGTTCTCACATTTGGGAGGTCCATCGGTTCATATAAGAGCAGAAGCTCTGTCTAAGGACGTGTTAGTCTCCTTTGAGAATTAAGGTCAAACTTAGACAACTTGGTCATATATTGAGAAGTTGTTCTTTATAGATCATTGGTGAACCCTAGGCTTTCATATTTAGACAATTTGTTAAGTCTCAAGCTTTAACTTAGTATTCATGTGCGCTTGCGCACTTATGTTACTCTTGTTTCCTGCTCATGTGTATTGCATGTGATGCGTATGGCGCTAAATGGGACCAAGGTTGGCACTTTTTCCTGGCGCTTGCGCATGTGCATTGCACGTGGTGCAATGCGGTTCTTTATGTCCTGACATTGGCACACATGATGCATGTGGCGCAACACATGATGCACACTTGTTTGTTGAAAGGTGTTGCCTTTTAGGAAAGGTTTGCTTTCAATGAAGTCAAGGCTTCTGTTAGCTAACTTTTTGGGGGTGCGCTTGTGCTTTTCATGGTGTGCACATCTTTATGGAGTGCGCCCAAGATTAAGGCAAGCCCTCATTTGTGAAAGTTAGTAACTTTCCAGAAAGTTTTACTTTCAATGGAGTCGAACCTTTATACTCGTTCTTTTATTCATGTTGACGAAGCTGAAGCTTCTATTTATGTGTCGAGACATCTTTTAATGGGAGTTTTTCTCCTCAAGATCTTGGATCTTGAGATCAACGTCCTTATGAGAGTTTAGACTCTTGTAGAGATGAGATAAACCCCAAGATCTTTTATTCTTACACGTAGAGTCTAAACACTAATGAAGCCGAGACTTCGAAGTGAAAGAGATGAGAGAATTTTCTCTCTTTATTTACCTAGTTTCGACTGGGGTTTTCTTGTAGATGAACTTCTTGATGGAGGCTTGGTCTCCTTGAGAAATTATTCCTTGTTGATAATTTTTTGGAAAAAGAAGATTCTCCAGAAAGAAGATAGAGGTTTTTCTTCCAAGGCTCCTATTTATAGGAGATGAGTAGTTAGGGTAAATCCTTAACTACCGTATTTGAATTGATACTTATCAATTCAGGGTGCACTACACACTGTTGGATCGTTAATCAAGAGATCTTCTTGCTAAGAAATATCAATCAGAAAGATTTTCTTCTAAGTGAAGCCTTGCTTCGATCTGAAGCTTGCGCTTTAAATGGTTGCGCCCGCGCTAC
The DNA here is from genome assembly GCA_030015575.1 of Agapanthus africanus. Classification (NCBI taxonomy): domain Eukaryota; kingdom Viridiplantae; phylum Streptophyta; class Magnoliopsida; order Asparagales; family Amaryllidaceae; genus Agapanthus; species Agapanthus africanus. The sequence goes on from CM057342.1 coordinate 221,876,656, forward strand.
ATGCGTTGCAGTTTACGCTGCTGTCACGACCCGAAAGTGGCACGTGACCAGCACTTAAATCACGTGACAGCTAAAGACGTCGACGCGATCCAAATAAGCCAGAACCCGAAATCTAAACCTTTTTACGAAAATATGGGAGGTGAAGTTTAAAAATAGTCATTAGATGGAATCGGTTTAAATAAGTGTGTTTGAAATGCATCTATGACGTTTTAAAAATCGGCAGCACCTCCTTTGTAAATTTTGAATAAAACCTGATACAAGCATAATAATATATAAAGCATCCTAACGGGAGCTAGCATCAACGCCCAAACGGCGGAGCAACCACACAGATTATATACGATGCCCAATGGCGAAGAACAGAAAAGCGAAACAAAACCAACAATATAAAGGAGTCGACTCCAACAGGTGCGACGCCCGAGAACACATAAATTCTAAGTCTCGCTTCTAAGTCCACAATATACAAGTTTTAGGTCGATGGATTTTTAACTAGATACAAAAGAATATATATATATATATATATATATATATATATATACAAGTGTGGGTACGATACAACTGTAGCCTACCTATCAAAGTAATCACCGAAGAAAAAGTGTGCCGCAAGCCGCTGATGATCCGAGCGGTATACCCTGCAAGAAACTGGGGCACAACGGGGGTGAGTTGCCAACCCAGTGAATAAAATTTATCGAAAGATAGAAATCGAAATGCATAACGCTATACCTAGGTTATAAAGTATAGTATTATCATATCATGTACTAATATAGGAATAATACATAAAACTATAAATGCAACACTATCCATCGCGTAAACCCGAAAATATATCATCTTATATGTATATAACATGCATCCAGGTATAAGTCTCTAAGGTAGTTGAAATATGTATATAAAACCCCTTTGAAAATACCTGCGGGATACGTATATCACGGCATAAGAAGCAGACGTAATAGTATGAAGTATTATATTTGTTTTATTTAAGATATACGTCTTGCTGTTTAGTAAAGAGTTTTAAGAGGATTACAGTTTAAAAGATTCTTATGTCATCCTAGACACGTCAAAATAATGAGAATATAGCTCGTTTAGAAACCCTTTTATATGTATCAACAGGTCATAATAGTATTTAGGTACTGTCCCTTGGATCAGTCCTGATCGGATACTATGTTGCATAAACTATAACGGCGTATCTCGAATGATCGCAAATATCAATATATGGGTGTCCGGTATCGACACCCTAAATCATCAAATCTTTAGTGTCCATCACCAACACGCAAATCCAGGTATCGTCGACACCGTTTCATCAGATCGATCGCTTCCCGATATCCCTAGCCTCGATATGTCAATTCTTTCACAGAAAGAAAAGGCTGGAGATAAGCGGACTCGAACTGCTGACATCCACCACAGGGTAAACCACTGCCTCTCAGGCCTCCCCAGCTGATTCTACCATAGAGGCCAACGAATTGACGGGGGCTTGCACAAGCGGTGGAGTATGTGGTTTAATTCGATGCAAAGCAAAGAACCTTACCACGGCTTGACATGCCGTGAATCCTCTTGAAAGAGAGAGGTGCTTTCGGGAATGCGGACATAGGTGGTGGTCAGTATCCCCTGGATATCCGCCGTGCTCACATCTATCTCCGGTATTGAGTGTCCTCGCTAGGCTCGCTGTTCACATCATAATATTGTATTATTATATTCCCCATTCTTATTCGTTTTATAAATAAACAGGTGCTTTTGACGCATGTCTGCTATATATTACAGGTTACAGGTTCTTGGACAGAAAACAGTGAAAACGATGAAAAGACGATGCAAAAGTGGACTTTGACCAACAAACAGAAGACTCTTGATCAAGCCTATATCAAAAATAAAATTCACAAAGTACAAGGCAATGCAAGATCCAAGATTACAAAGCGAACGGTTAAAAGTCCACCGTAATTATTCACTGGAGATCTGGAAGAAACATAGAAGCTATTTTAATAAAAGAACCAAATAATAAGGAAGCCCAAAGACAGAAGAGCCCACAAAGGAAATTTCAAGGCCCAATACTTCCTTTTAAAGAGACAGACATAAAATTTTACCAAAGCTTGAAGTCTACTTTGACTAGGTCTTCCTAAAGATATTTTTGTAAATGTAGACGTGCGAATCAATTGTAACCTAGGGTTTCCTATCCTCTATAAATAGGAACTCTAAATCATTGTAAAAGCTATGCCTCCCTATGCCTCTTTTTATCAATAAAATTTAGATTTCTTTTGGAGAGCATTGATGCCTCTTTTCATTTCAGAAATTCAGATCTGACAAGTCTTGTGTTGATGTTTGGAGAGAGCCATCTGTAAAGTAAGTAGGTAATTTCAATTCTTGCCCTAGTTAATCTTTTATTCTCTGCCCTAGATAAATATTTTTAAATTCCCTAATGAGCAAGTAGCCTCCTCGCTTGTTAGGGTTAGATCTGGGGAAGGTTTGAGAGACGAAGATCTCTCATCCCCTTTCTTGCCCGTCATATATTTTCATAGGACTCTATGCATACATGCACATACTGCTCCCTACGGCACCCTATCCCTCGAGGTAGCGGTGATACCATAGTATAAAGGCCCGGTTGTGATGGTTTTCCATGGAGGTTAGGCTAAGGATTTCTAAAGAAAGGACAAGAACCTAGAGGAAGAAATATCTTTCCAAATGGTTTTAATCCCTTTTATTAATAATTACCATAACACCTAATTAGATCTTCATATGGGTATAGAAAGCAGTGAGAATTATTAACTTTCCAAAATTAACCTAGACCTAACCCTACCAAGATTTAGATATAGATTAATTTAGTTTTTAGATTTAATAATCAATCCGGCTCCCATCGGAATTAACTCGTTTGAGCGAATAGGAAATTCACAACATCCCTGTAGACCGACCCGTACTCACCGGCTAGCTGCAAAGCGACGCCGTTCTTGATTGCGGTTACTATATAGTTTTTGACATACGAATCTGTTCACACCATAATATTATATTATTATATTCCCCATTCTTATTCGTTTTATAAATAAACAGGTGCTTTTGACGCATGTCTGCTACATATTACAGGTTACAGGTTCTTGGACAGAAAACAGTGAAAACGATGAAAAGACGATGCAAAAGTGGATTTTGACCAACAAACAGAAGACTCTTGATCAAGCCTACATCAAAGATAAAATTCACAAAGTACAAGGCAATGCAAGGTCCAAGATTACAAAGCGAACGGTTAAAAGTCCACCGTAATTATTCACTGGAGATCTAGAAGAAACATAGGAGCTATTTTAATAAAAGAACCAAATAATAAGGAAGCCCAAAGACAGAACAACCCACAAAGGAAATTTCAAGGCCCAATACTTCCTTTTAAAGAGACAGACATAAAATTTTACCAAAGCTTGAAGTCTACTTTGACTAGGTCTTTCTAAAGATATTTTGGTAAATGTAGACGTGCGAGTCAATTGTAACCTAGGGTTTCCTATCCTCTATAAATAGGAACTCTAAATCATTGTAAAAGCTATGCCTCCCTATGCCTTTTTTTATCAATAAAATTTAGATTTCTTTTGGAGAGCATCGATGCCTCTTTTCATTTCAGAAATTCAGATCTGACAAGTCTTGTGTTGATGTTTGGAGAGAGCCATCTGTAAAGTAAGTAGGTAATTTCAATTCTTCCCCTAGGTAATTTTTCATTCTCTGCCCTAGATTAAATTTAATCTCTTGCCCTAGTTAGATAGTTAGATCTTTAATTCAATTGCCCTAGATTAATTTAATTTTTAGATTTAATTAATCCATTCACACCGTTTGGAATTAACTCGTAAGAGTGATTAGAAAATTCACAATATCCCTATGGACCGACCCGTACTCACCGGCTAGCTACAAAGCGACATCGTTCTTGATTGCGGTAATAGATAGTTTTTGAGATCAATCAAATGGCGCCGTTGCCGGAGATGGCGTGCTATTTTCTTTTTGCAATTTCGGGTTAATCTAAAATTAAAAAATCATAAAAATCTGAAAAATCAAAAAAATATAAAAATTTATCATTTTGTTATTTTTTGAAGGGTATTTTTGTGTGAATTTTGCAGGATCTACGAACAAATTCGGATCTGGAAATCTACAGAGATCAAAACAGCAAATATCAAATCCGAACAAACAGAGAAATATCACAATAGACAACAGAAGAAATTTGGAGGACCGAGTCAAACAAGAAGAATCGCGGTGATCTGGTCCACAAAAAAAAAAATAAAAATCTGTAAGTCTTCTGATCTCCTCCTCTGCAAATCTCTGATATCTCCTCTGAAAAATCTCCTGCAGGATTCTTTGCGTTTAAAAATATTTTCCCTTCCAAATAACAAATCTTGTGTAGGATTCTTTGCGCTCGCTTAAAATAAAAATTAATTGCAAGTAATATTTTTTGTTTTGCATATCTTTTATCGAAAATCTTTTTGCAAAATTTCCAAATAAAGAGCAAAAGGAAAAAGGAAAATTTTAATTAGAAAACTTGCAAACTTTGAAATTCATAAAAAAAAAGATTTGATTGCAAGTGATTTACTGTTTTGCATATCTTTAATCGGATTTTAAGGGGCTTTTGACCAATTCAGATTGGGTGGGGATTTCATCACCCTTCCCAGGACCCCAGAAATCACACAAGGCATTTGCATTGACCATATTTAATTAAAAAATACTAGACTCAGCCCTAAGAACTTCGAGCTCAATAGGACAGAGGACTAGTTATAGGCATCGACCGTTTATCCTAACCTGACTTTGCGGTGTCTAGGCAAGTGTGTCTAAGGCAAGTGGTTACTTAATTAGGACCGCTACTTGTAGCGGGGAGCCTCCCACTTACTTGGCACTTACCTGGCCGCAATTAGCGGTGAAGAGGCGGTTTGAGGTCCTATTTCTAGCCTTTTGGAACAGTTAGGAGCTGTCTAGCTGACCTAGGTGACCCTAGATCTAGGCCTGATTGTGCATTTCTGGTTGATTGCATTTGTGTCTAAGCCCTTTATTAAAAATTTTTGCAAAACAAATAAAAAATAAGAGGAATTTTTTTTATAAAAAGACTTGCAACTTTTGTCACTAAGAAATCCGTGCACTCCAATCGTCTTTCTTTTCTCATTCTTCTATCATGGGTACCCCACATCATAAATCTCTTGCCGAACTTTAGTATCCCGAACCTAACTTTGCGTCGTACGTCAATTGTTTCGGTCGATTTAAAGAAGATCCCTCCATGCCAAAAATATCTTTGAAAGATCAAATAGAAGCGTCTAGGAGAAACAGTTTGACTTTGCAACCCACTTTGTGTCAAACATGTCAACCTTTACCACCTTCATATGTTGATACCACTTTTTCAAGTCCTGCTGTGACTCTTAAACCGATGTCCATTACTGAGCATATCGCTCAATCTCGCAGCCGATCTTTTACCCCTCTCCCCTTATCTAGTTCTAGGAATCAACAAGTCCATCCACCTTTTTATCCACATGTTGATCCTAATCCTGTCCAACCATCCACTTCCTACTAGTCCTACCCGACTTTCCCACCTTCACTAGACCCTGTTTCTACACAGCCTTTTGGGAGTTTCATGTATCCAAACAATTTCGAATCTTTTGCCGAAACCCCCTTACCACCCAAGTCTAGTTTGGAACAGTCGTTGGAAGCTTATATTGCAGCAACAAACAAAATGACTAGGAATGTGGAAGCGTCCATAGCCGCCCTTATGCAACCTGCTGAACCGGTAGCTAGTTTCCAATTAGCTTCAAATTTTTCAATGTATGAGGAGGCGGTTGGACAGAGTGAGAATGCGAGAGGATTTCCAAATCAAACCTACCCATACCCAATTGAATCCAACAACTCCAATTTTCAAACATGTGTCCAAAATGATGAGTTGTGCGACTTTGTAGTGCTTGATTTGCCAAATTGTGAGGAATCCCTTTCGAGTGAAACCGCACCTAATCCGTTTGACCTTTACACCTCCAATCTAGAACCTAAATCGATAAATATCCATGCTTTTGATGAGGTGTCAGAAAAAATTGATTTTCACTTGATTGAGGATATAGACGCCGGGAAAATTTCGGATGATGAACCTGTCGATTTGTGAACTTTTATGTCCAATTCATCATCCCGAATCCTTAAATGTTTCTCCCGAACTTCATATGCATCTTGATTTTGATGATAATGGCATGGATGAGTTAAATATTAAGGAGAATTATGAGGATAGTATTGATGAGAGTATTGAGGATAATATTGAGGTTGAACCATTTTTGTTTGATGTGTCGGATTTTCCAATTCATCCTCTTGAACCTTTAACTAAATCACCCTCCCTCCTTTCCATCGTCCCGACCACGCACAAGATCACGCTTGACGACTGTGAGCTTGAAAACTTTTACTTTGAATCTGACACAGTTCTCACAGCCGATAACACGTACAAGTGTTTCACTTTTCCGGACGATGTTGATGACTCACCGCCCGAGTTTGAGTCCTTTACATTTTCAGATGAGTTAGTTGAACCATCAGACTCGGTTGCTTACACTTGTTTCGAACCATTGATGGAATCTTTCCAATTCGAGATAGTTTACTACGGTGAGAATGAGACTATCCCTAATTCACTCCCTTTCCTACCTTCCATTGTTCCGACCGTGCAAGTGACCGTTACGCTTTCATCTCCTATACCAAGTTCAGAGTATCCATGTTTTCTTGCGAATCTTGAGGGATTTGACCCTATTTCTCGACGGGTTGATAGGTTAGCACAATCGCTTTTAACACATCGGTCATCACAAATTGTGCTAATTTATTCACTCGATTTACACCCTCAAGATCGTACTCTACTTCTTTCTCTTTTCCGCCATTCTTCTCCCCCACCGAGACTGTATCCCGTTTCTTCCTCTACACGGTCTCGTGTGCTTCTCATCTCTTTTCTTTCCACTCCATTCTTTCACCAACTCGACCATTACCACGATAAGATTTTTGAATGGTTGGTGCTAACCTTTGGCTTGTGTAAAGCCAAACTTAAGTTTGGGGGGAACCTTGTTGTATATATGTATATATATTTTTGTTTTCTTTTTCTATAAAAAATTAAAAAATTCAAAACATTAAAAAATGAAAAAAAATTATAAATAAATAAACAGGGGAGTGCCGACATTTTGACCCTCTTGGTGTAGCATGACAGTGAGGACTCTGTCAAGTTTAAATTTGGGGGTATGCTCGGTAAGCCTTCTTCCTTCGCATTCATATGTATATTTTTGCATTTGCATACTTATTTTTAAAACCCATAAAAATTGAAAAATTTCAAAAATCATAAAAATTAATGTATTCAATTTTGGCCATATTTGATTTGAGTTTGACAAATAGGTTAACTGGTTAGGAACAACTAGATCTTAGATTTAGTAAATTAAAAACCCTAAAAATAACCTTCTTTAAAGTTTAGCGGTAGAAAGTATATGTTTTTTTAGTTTATTTAGAAATAGGCAAATTTTGAGTTCACTTCTTGGGCTAAGTTAAAACAAAGGAAAAGTATTGATATTTTTATTAGAGTATGAGTTTGAAAAATAATTCCTAACTTAAGTCTAGATTCTGAAAATGTATACCCTACAATTTGCACAATCACGCACCTTGAAACTTGGAATAGTAGAGGAGACCTTGAAATGCTCTTGTCTAAAGTCTTTAGTACGAAGAAATGAAATAAAAAGAATATAAGTGTGAATAAAGAAAGAAAAAATGAACACTGGTTTTTGTGATTACTTAAGGCTGTAAAAAATAGAAAAATATTTAGCGAGGGTGCTTCATCACCTAGTGCCTTAGACCAACTGGTTTGGGAGTCACTGCTAAAACCTTGGGTGTTGCAAGACTAGGAAGTACGCTTTAAAGTGCTAAAACATCTTGTAATCGATTGTTGGTATCTCAAGAAGTATTAACAGTCGCATGAAGGATGTGTAAGCAAAATTCAATTAAAAATTCATCTACTAATAAGTACTTTGGACAACGGACAAGGGTATGATTGCTTGATTTGGATTTCCAAGTGTAGGGGTGATTTATACATACACGTGGGGATATGTGATTGGAGTTTAGAAAAGAGAAAGGAGTGAAGAATAGAACTTGTATCTTTAGTAGAGTTGATAAAAATTCCTAACTGAAGATGGAACCCTAGAGGAAAAACTTAAGAAATGCCGAAAGCTAAGTAGGTCTGTAGAACATATATAATCTTAAGTTAAATGATGAGGAAGTGTGAAGAATATGGGTGGATAATTTACAAGTCGAAGATAATAGAATTCCTTGCTAGAAAAACCTAATTTGAGAATAAAAGTCAATAGGCCTAATTGATAGGATTTTGTGGGTAGTATCCACTGAAAACCCTCAGGAGACAACACTCTTCCTACTAGGGACACCTAGAGGTTTAACGGCTTGTTGCACGTGCTCAGTGCAATCGCGTTTCCCTGCGAAAGTGCGGTTAGGTTTTTTGTAGAGAATAAAAATAAGTTTGCTCGAGGACGAGCAAAAGATAAGTTTGGGGGTATTTGTTCACACCATAATATTGAATTATTATATTCCCCATTCTTATTCGTTTTATAAATAAACAAGTGCTTTTGACGCATGTCTGCTACATATTACAGGTTACAGGTTCTTGGACAGAAAACAGTGAAAACGATGAAAAGACGATGCAAAAGTGGACTTTGACCAACAAACAGAAGACTCTTGATCAAGCCTATATCAAAGATAAAATTCAAAAAGTACAAGGCAATGGAAGGTCCAAGATTACAAAGCGAACGGTTAAAAGTCCACCGTAATTATTCACTAGAGATCTGGAAGAAACATAGAAGCTATTTTAATAAAAGAACCAAATAATAAGGAAGCCCAAAGACAGAAGAGCCCACAAAGGAAATTTCAAGGCCTAATACTTCCTTTTAAAGAGACAGACATAAAATTTTACCAAAGCTTGAAGTCTACTTTGACTAGGTCTTCCTAAAGATATTTTGGTAAATGTAGACGTGCGAATCAATTGTAACCTAGGGTTTCCTATCCTCTATAAATAGGAACTCTAAATCATTGTAAAAGCTATGCCTCCCTATGCCTCTTTTTATCAATAAAATTTAGATTTCTTTTGGAAAGTATCGATGCCTCTTTTCATTTCAGAAATTCAGATCTGACAAGTCTTGTGTTGATGTTTGGAGAGAGTCATCTGTAAAGTAAGTAGGTAATTTCAATTCCTGCCCTAGGTAATTTTTCATTCTCTGCCCTAGATTAAATTTAATTCCTTGCCCTACTTAGATAGTTAGATCTTTAATTCAATTGCCTAGATTAATTTAATTTTTAGATTTAATTAATCCATTCACACCGTTTGGAATTAACTCGTAAGAGCGATTAGGAAATTCACAACATCCCTGTGGACCGACCCGTACTCACCGGCTAGCTACAAAGCGACGCCGTTCTTGATTGCGGTAATAGATAGTTTTTGAGATCAATCACTCGCCGCCTCAAATGCGGCTTTTCTGCCCCTCGGTCTCGACCGGTTCCACCATGTATCCGATTGTATACTCCCCCACTCAGTCTGGATATGTAGCATGTCCGTAACCGTATAGCTCCTCCACTCGGTTCGTAATAAAACCAAATCAGAAAATATCAAACTCATGGTGGACGTCAACTCATCGTATCCAGAAAATATCAAGTAAAGAATAATAATAATTGCATATATCATTCAGATTATATTATATATATATATATAACATCGTCCCATACCACTGATATATATCATCGAAAGTAAAAATATCATAAAAACTCATAAGAATCAAATACGAATACTCCTGGTAATGGTATTCGCAATTAATCAATAGATACTAATGGCATCGTACGTAATTATAGGCAATCGGCCAAACAAATGCAACAGTTCTACCTTGTCATGGCAATACTAATGATGTGTAGTGTAGCATATGCGTCAGTGCTCGTGCAACATGGCAATCATTAGTATTTGTGCAAGTTTTCATGGCAAAAATGTAATTCTATCCATGTCCATAGCATATAAATACAATCCAATTCTCCGGATATAGAGAATTCGTAACACATCATATCGGCATTTATATAGATATCGCGTGGTATAGCGGTCTTACGGTGTCATGGCAGTACCAATGAGGCGTAGTGTAACATATGCGTCTATGCTCGTGCATCATAGTACTTACTGGTAGTTGTGTGTGTTCTATCAATGTGTTCGTATAAAAGAGCACGTATATAATTGGTAAGTGTATCGCGAACATAAAAAGGAAATCTAAGTGTATCGCATAATTATTAAACGTAATTAATTGCTATGAGCTATACCATTATCATCTAAAATAGAACGAAACGTTATTTTGTAATAAGAAAGCTGCATTAAGTTCAAAATAGATGTTCGTTTTGGAAATAGCATCGCATCCTTGTCATTTATCATTTAAAATTGAAAATGAATCATTGGTTTTTAAAAGAGTATAGCTCAAACAGTCGTAACGTCCCAAGTCGGGATAACTTATGACTCCACGAGTTCAAAAGAAACTTGGCCGTATTCGGCTCACTATCCTCGTCATCACAAGTACGGTATGATTTCCTCGTACTATATCCATCTAATCTCATATCCATATCGTACGGGTCTATCGTCACGTACGTATGTTACCATAACCATATATCTCGGTATAACCATAATCATAGGAAATCTGCTAAGTATTCACCATATACCAATATAATGCAACTAAGTTAGCTAACATATCATTTACACTAGTTATATTATAACTATTCTATATAAGTGGTTGCGGGGTGCTATACGCCATCCATCCGACTTCCCCCATAGATATAAATATACTCACTAACTTGTCGAGCTAGTCGAAATCCACGATTGCTTTGTCTGTTCTTACCATCTCAGAAATCTCCACTTTCGTACCTACAATCGTAGTTATAATACATCGGCATAAAAATCATATCAAAAGCAAATCAACGAGCTAAGCGCATATAGGTTAGAATCTATAGCTCACTTACTCCAAATACGACCAAATACCCATGAGATTAACGTACGAACGTCAAAAATTCAGTCAAGATATAGAAATACAAAAAACCGTATCATAAATAATGGAAACATTGTTAAAACAATACCAAAACACTCCCAGAATTCTCTATATGAAATCCAGGACAAAATAAACAATACAGTAGCTTAAATTATCACCAATTAATGCTATTGACCAAAACCCAAAACACCTATACACTGAAAAACTGGCGGCGGCGGGAAATTTTGGAAAACCGACAGTTGAACTATTGAGTTAGGGGCTCAGGCTTTAGGGTTGTCTTCTATTGGTCTCACCATATGCTAGTATTGTTAGTTTTTCTAATAGACTAACCTATTAGTTTCAGATTCAAGTTTCTACTTACAAATATCATAAAAATCCTAGTTTTTGATATTTGCACACTAAAATCAGATATTTAACAAAACAAGAATTGCAAAGGAGGTGAGATTTACCTATTGGGATGGTGCACAAAAAAATTCCAGCTCATGAAGTGCATGGTTGAGACTCCTAGAGCCTGTAGTGGTTCTAGCTTGATGGTATGCACAAGTTTGATGAAGAATTCATAACTTTTCTTCTTTTTCTTTGATGAAAGATAGAAATATTGAGATAAGGGTGTTTGGTTCAGTTTGAGAGTGAAAGAATGAACCATGAACATTTGTTGATAAAGTACAGAAGAGTGGGAACAAGTAGGAGGTGTAAAGGTAGAAGTATGAGGTGGAGTGAGGTGAGGGTGTGTTGGGTGTGAGGGTTTAATCTAGCATAATCATATACCATACCCTCAAAACAAATTAAAAACCCTTATATAAATAAATACCTTCATGTTACTAAAAATCTAAATTTTTGATTTTTAAAAGAAATAAAATACTTATCATAACACTTAAATACCATAATCATTATAATAAAATCTCATATCATATTAAAAACCAAAACATTTGTCATTTTATAAGATATCACATATATCACATGTCATTTTAAAGCAATTTTAAATATCATTTTTATGATATCACACATTTTCTTCATTTTTACCAAAATAATTACATTTTTGCGGGTATCAATCTGATACTAAAATTCATATGCGATATTATTTTTGTAAACTCATTTTATTCATATTTAAAATTATAAATTAATATTTATAATTTTAAAAAATGTTATAATATCCCCTTCTTAAAAGAAATTCGGTCCCCGAATTTAAATTTAACCCAATCTTAAAACATTTTTCCCAGTCAAATCGAATCGAATCAAATCACCGGGGTCTAAATTCTAAAAACATATAGTCCGCTCCAATTAACGGAACTCCGAAGTCCCACACGAGCTAAAACGTATACTAACGCAACCTTTGCGTGTGAAACTCAGAAATATAAAATTCGCATAGCCGTAACTCTACTATGAGAATTACACCAGCTATGATGCAAAATATCAATACGAAATCAACTGTGTACATCAAGTACATGATCATTACCATAGCCGTAGTGCAATATCTATAGCACACGACCAAGCGAAATATCAAATCAAATTTATAATATACATAATCAAGTGCAATGCATGAAAATGAAATCAACCCTAACGGGTTTGCATGAAAACCAAATCATATGCCACGGGTGTGCATGGAAACAAAACAGTGTCAAGTGCAACATGTGTGCACGACAACAACATCCACTGCATCGAATGTGCATGGAACCAATATCAAGTGCATCTAGAGTGCATGAAATCAACATCGGGTGCATCGGGGTGCACAAAATCAACATCAAGTGAATCGGGGTGCACAAAATCAACCTCGGGGTGCACAAAATCGACCTCATTTGCATCGGGATGCACAAAATCGACCTCAAGTGCATCAGGGTGCACAAAATCAACCTCAAGTGCATCGGGATGCACAAAATCGATCTCAAGTGGATCGGGACGCACAAAATCGACCTCAAGTGCATCGGGGTGCACAAAATTGATCTCAAGTGTATCGGGGTGCACAAAATCAATACCGAGTGCATCAGGGCGCAAAAATCATCAACACGTGCAACTGGTGTGCATAAAATCTTATCAAATACGTCTAGAGTGTATAAAAATCTCAATCAAGTACAACTGATGTGCACGGAAATCTCAAACAAATGCACCTAGTGTGTACAAATCAGTTGTGTGACCCTCAAATCCTCAAAACACATAAGTCAAAATAACGGACATCAAGTTATCCTTTCTTCAATGTCGAAAATGCAATATTCAGATAATCAAAACGCAAATAAAAAATAAATGACATCGAAGTACACCTTCTTCAATGTCGAAAGGTGTCTATACACCCGAAACTGGCAGAGCAAGGATCACCACTTACATTCTGCCCACGGTCTAGCGTTCTCTGTCTCTGGATTCTTGTTCTCTCTGGGGATTATTAAACCACGGCCTCTCTATACAATCATCTGGTGAGGAGCAGCAACACAAACATTCCTATGCTGACACTTCTCAAGACACTTCCTTACCAAGTAGCCTGGTCTCTCGCAATGTAACACGTAACAACAATCTTTAACCTTTGAGTATTCGTCATACAACTGACCCTGTGTCCAATCTCAATCATTATAGAATCTTAGAAAGAACTCTTCATGGCTCCTGCCGATCTTATCTATCCAATCTGCCCGGATCTAGCACTCCTTGGTGAATCCACTTCCGTTCCGAAACAACTGCAATATTATCAAGATTTTCCTCTGAAAGTGTGGTCGTACACAACGCCTCTGTATACATATCGAATCTCCAGTATCGATGGAGCAGAACAACTGTGCATTGAGAATTCGCACAAATCTCTTAATCCATTATTCTTCAGTATCGATCAAATAAGGAGTGTGTCGCGATAGCTATGCGAATTACAAGTCATACTTGGCTATGATAAAGCCCGGAGTCTTACTCAAAAACTCGAAAATACGAATTTGGCATCTCCGCCACTCTATGGTAGAAGTCTGGCTAAGCAAACCTTCGAAAACTCGTCCTAATTCGTCGGAGGAAGACTCACTACACGGTCTCTCTCGAGCGACTCACATCAGGTCTGAGCAAGACCCCTTAAAAGAAGCTAGTCAACTTCACCGATCTCGCATCGGAGCATCACAATGAATTAAATATTCTAGCCATCACACCGCTGAATGACTAAAAATCCTCTGGCCCATCTATACTCGTAAACACCGGCGACTTTAGCTTCATGAACTTTGGAAGCGACACCTCGATAATCTCAGCAACGGTTGGTACAACTGTCTGAACAATTGGCAACACAACGATCTTCGGAGTAAGGTAAAGAACATCATGCCTCTAAGTCCGGCTGGTCTCCAGCGATGACCCGACCCTCTGGTGCGGATCCTCAAGAAATTCGCTTCAAATTTAGAAATCCGATCATAAGGATAAACAACATGTTTCTATGTTACCGGAATATCACCCTGGATAGTCTTCGTCCCAGACAAGTCTGCCCTGATCGTGTCTCTAACCGTAGCCCTCTCGGCTTGCGTAGACATGGTGACCGGAACAACCAACATGTATCGATGAGTATAGATCAACTGAATGGATAGAAGAAAAGATCTCAAGATATATATCCTGAGGTAATTTAGGCAGAGTATCGTATCGTAGATATGCCGCGGAACATATGTACGGTACGCCACTCTACTTACTACCTATTCCATCAACCAAGATCAACCTACATAACGAAAGTTCGGATATAAGACCCCCAAAGTTAAGTCTAAGTTCCGTAAGATCAAGCCTAGGTAACGAAAGTGTATGCTTAGACTGCACATAGTCAAACCCAGACTCGAACAAAGGTTAAACCAAACACTCTGATACCAACTTTGTCACGATTTGAAAGTGACACGTGACCGGCACTTAAATCACGTGATATCTAAAGACGTCGACGCGATCCAAGTAAGACAAAACCCGAAATCTAAACCTTTTTACAAAAATATGGGAGGTGAAATTTAAAAATAATCATTAGATGGAATCAGATTAAATAAGTGTGTTTAAAAAGCATCTATGACGTTTTAAAAATCGCCAGCATCTCCTTTGTAAATTTTGAATAAAACCTGATACAAGCGTAATAATATATAAAGCATCCCAACGGGATCTAGCTTCCACGCCCAAATGGCGGAGCAACCACGCAGATAATATACGACGCCCAATGGTGAAGAACAGAAAAACGAAATAAAACCAACAATATAAAGGAGCCGACTCCAACGAATGCAACGCCCGAAACCACATAAAATCTAAGTCTCGCTTCTAAGTCCACAATATACAAGTTTTAGGTCGATGGAGTTTTAACTAGATACAATATATATATACAAGTGTGGGTACGATAGAACAGTAGCCCACCTACCAAAGCAATCACCGAAGAAAAGAGTGTGCTGCAAGCCGCTGATGATCCGAGCGGTATACCCTGCAAGAAACTGGGGCACAACGGGGGTGAGTTGCTAACTCAGTGAATAAACGTATATCGCAAGGTAGAAATCGAAATGCATAACACTATACCTACGTTATAAAGTATAGTATTATCATATCCTGTACTAATATAGGAATAATACATAAGTACTATAAATGCAACACTATCCATCGCGTAAACCTGAAAATATATCATCTTATATGTATATAACATGCATCCAGGTATAAGCTTCTAAGAAAGTAGAAATATGTATGTAAAACCCCTTTGAAAATAGCCACGGGATAGTATGAAGTATTATATTTATTTTATTTAAGATATATGTCTCGCTGTTTAGTAAAGAGTTTTAAGAGATTTACAGTTTAAAAGATCCTTATATCATCCTAGACACGTCAAAATAATGAGACTAGAGCTCGTTTAGAAACCCTTTTATATGTATCAACAGGTCACAATAGTATTCAAGTACTGTCTCTCGGATCAGTCCTCGGATACTATGTCGCATAAACTATATCAGCGTATCTCGAATGATCGCAAAACATTAATATATGGGTGTCCAGTATCGACACCCTAAATCATCAAATCTCTAGTTTCCATCACCGACACGCAAATTCAGACATCATCGACACCGTCTCATCAGATTGGTCACCCCCTGATATCCCTGACCCCGGTCAGTATCCCCTAGATATCCGCCGTGCTCGTATCTATCTTCGGTTTCGAGTGTCCTCACTAGGCTCCTCGCCTCGAATGCGTCTTTCCTGTCCCTCGATCTCGACCGAGTCTATCATGTATTCGACTGTATACTCCCCCACTCAGTTCGGATATGTAGCATGTCCATAATCGTATAGTTGCCCCACTCGGTTTGGAATAAAACCAAATCAGAAAATATCAAACTCATGGTAGACGCCAACTATTCGTATCCAGAAAATATCAAGTAAAGAATAATAATAATTGCATATATCACTCTAATGGTATTATATATATATATATATATATATATATATATATATATATATATATATCAGCGTCCCATACCACTGATATATATCATCGAAAGTAAAAATATCATAAAAACTCATAAGAATCAAATACGAATACTCCTGGTAATGGTATTTGAAAGTAATCAACACATACTAATGGCATCGTACGTAATTATAGGCAATCGGCCAAACAAACACAACAGTTCTACAGTGTCATGGCAATACTAATGATGTGTAGTGTAGCATATGCATCTGTGCTCATGCAACATGGCAATCATTAGTATTTTTGCAAGTGTTCTATAAGTGTTCATGGAAAAAATGTAATACTATCCCTATCCATAGCATATAAATACAATCCAATTATCCGGAAATAGGGAATTCGTAGCACATCGTATCGGCATTTATATAGATATTGTGTGGTATAGAGGTTCTACAGTGTCATGGCAGTACCAATGAGGTGTAGTGTAACATATGCATCTGTGCTCGTGCAACATAGCTCATTGGTAGTTGTGCAGTGTTCTATCAGTATGTTCGTATAAAAGAGCACGCATATAATCGGTAAGTATATCGTGAACATAAAAAGAAAATCTAAGTGTATCGCGTAATTATTAAACGTAATTAATTGCTATGAGCTATACCATTATCATTGAAAATAGAACGAAACGTTATTTTGAAATAAGAAATCTGCATTAAGTTAAAAATGGATATTCATTTTGGAAATAGTATCGCATCCTTGTCATTTATCATTTAAAAGTGAAAACGAGTTGTTGGTTTTTAAAAGAATATAGCTCAAACAATCGTAACGTCCCAAGTTGGGATAACTCATGACTCCACGAGTCCAAAAGAAATTTGGCCGTATTCGGCACACTATTCTTATCATCATAAGTACGGTATGATTTTCTCATACTATATCCATCCAATCTCATATCAATATCATAAGGATCTATCATCACGTACGTATGTTACCATAACCATATATTCCGGTATAACCATAATCATAAGAAATCTACTAAGTATTCACCATACACCAATATAATATAACCAACTTAGCTAACATATCATTTACACTAGTTATATTATAACTATTCTATATAAGTGGTTGCGGGGTGCTATACGCCATCCATCCGACTTCCCCCATAGATATAAATCTACTCACTAACTTGTCGAGCTAGTCGAAATCCACGATTGTTTTGTCCGTTCTTACCATCTCGGAAATCTTCACGATCGTACCTACAATCGTAGTTATAACATATCGGCATAAAAATCATATCAAAAGCAAATCAACGAGCTAAGCGCATATAGGTTAGAATCTATAGCTCACTTACTCCAAGTACGACCAAATACCCCTGAGATTAACGTACGAACGTCAAAAATTCAGTCGAGATATAGAAATACAAAAAACCGTATCATAAATAATGGAAACATTGTTAAAACAATACCAAAACACTCCCAGAATTCTCTATATGAAATCTGGGAAAAAATAAACAATACAGTAGCTTAAATTATCACCAATTAATGCTACTGACCAAAACCCAAAACACCTATACACTGAAAAACCGACGGCGGCGGGAAATTTTGGAAAACCGGCGGTTGAACTATGGAGTTAGGGGCTTATGCTTTAGCGGTTGTCTCCTATTGGTCTCACCATATGCCACTATTGTTAGTTTTTCTAATAGACTAACCTAGTTACACTCACAAATATCATAAAAATCCTAGTTTATGATATTTGCACACTAAAAACAGATATTTAACAAAACAAGAATTGCAAAGGAGGTGAGATTTACCTATTGGGATGGTGCACAAGGAAATTCCAACTCATGAAGTGCATGGTTGAGACTCATAGAGGTTGCAGTGGCTCTAGCTTGATGGTATGTATAAGTTTGATGAAGGATTCATAACTTTTCTTCTTTTGGTTTGATGAAAAATAGAAATGTTGAGATGAGGATGTTTGGTTCTGTTTGAGAGTGAAAGAATGAACCATAAACATTTGTTGGTGAAGTGTAGGAGAGTGGGAACAAGTAGGAGGTGTAAAGGTAGAAGCATGAGGTAGAGTGAAGTGAGGGTGTGTTGGGTGTGAGGGTTTAATCTAGCATAATTATATACCATATCCTCAAAACAAACTAAAAACCCTTTTATAAATAAATACCTTCATGTTACTAAAAATATAAATTCTTGATTTAAAAAAAAAAAAAATACTTATCATAACACTTAAATAGCATAATCATTATAATAAAATCTCATATCATATTAAAAACCAAACTTGTCATTTTATAAGATATCACATGTCATTTTAAAACAATTTTAAATATCATTTTTATGATATCACACTTTTTTTTTACTTTTACCAAAATAATTACATTTTTGCGGGTTTCAATCTGATACCAAAATTCATATGCGATATCATTTTTGTAAACTCATTTTATTCATATTTAAATTTATAAATTAATATTTATAATTTTCCAAAATGTTACAGCTGCGCACATACATTTAGCACTTGCGCAACATGCATTACACATAGCGCTGCGCACATGCATTGCATGTAGCGCTGCGCACATGCATTGCATGTAGCGCTGCGCACATGCATTGCATGTAGCGCTGCGCACATGCATTGCATGTAGCGCTGCGCACATGCATTGCATGTAGCGCTGCGCACATGCAATGCTTGTTTGTGTAACGTGCTTTGCACGTGGTGCGCTTGTGCATGAGTCTGGCGCTTGCGCAGAAAGGGTTGACGTTTTTACCTTGGCGTTTTTTGCCTTGGTGAAGCTTAAGCTCATAGCGCCAAATTTTGGTGTGAACACTCATGTGTCAAGCAACATGTGTCTTTTGAGGAGACATGTGTAAGGTTTGGCCTCCACTGGAAGCAGGGTTGTGGGTTGCTTGCGAGCAACGTGTTTGTCTCCGAGAAAGATGTGTTTAGTGGAACGAGCTCGATTTCTCAAAGAAAATGGACTATGTGATCTCCTGAACCACTATAAAAATGACTCGTGTTTGCGTTTGCAATTTCTCTAACCCTTGCTTTTATTCATAACTCAGAAATTGCATGCTTGTTCCCTACTTGCTCTATATGATCATTGCTTGTACTTGATATTGTTCTTGCTTGTTACATGTTTATGTGTTCATAATTGTAAATTGCTTAGCCACCATCACTACATACAGTCACTATTAGAGACCGTATAGATGTTCTTCAAAAAATAATGAATGGTCCCTAATGTATATTAGCAACCGTTTATATTTTAAACGGTCGCTAAAAAACCATCGTTGATTGGGTGGTCGCTGATACATCTATTAGCGACCGTTAATGAACGGTCTCTAATACGAACGGTCGCTAATAGATGTATCAGGGACCGTATCCACTGGTCGCTAATAAGCAGACACATGGACATCTCAACGAGTTTACCTATTTCTTAATATCAGCGAACGGTTGCTGATGGGGTATTAGCGACCGTTCCTGTAGCTTATATGGTCGTTAATAACTATTTTTCCTGAAAAAATTATAGAAAAATGCTGTATTGAATACAATAATACACAATATCAATATATTACGCCATAATAGCATTTCGCTTACAAATCAATATATATGCACAATCCACAACATATCCAACAAGATCAACAACAAATACGAACGCATACGCGTACAAACCAACATATAAACATTATCCACGATATATCCACCAATATCAACAACTCAATCAAACACATATGAACTAAATTTTTAATAAATAAGCATAAATAAAATAAATTGTTTTGAATACGAACACAATACATACACTATATATATGTCCAACAAAACGAAAAAAATCTCCAAATCACTCGCAATCGCAGCTCACTCAACCCTGTGAATTGAAATAAATATATAAATATATGAACTCAAATTATAATCTTCGTAATAATGTCACATATATATACTTACCTCATTAACTCCCGCCACTTCCATAGTCAAAACATAATCCTTTCGTCGTTAACTTACAAGAACCCTACAAATACACATCATGAATTTTAAACATCAAAACTCAACACAGTTTAATTGTATGGTCAAATTTCTATAAATAATAACTATACGTACCTCACTAACTCCCACTGCTACCATCGTCACTAGAAGCTCTCCTTGAATAGTATCGATTCACATCGTCGAAATTCTCCTGTGAAAAAAAGTTACCTAATAACCCTCCCTGTGGGGTCGGCTGATCAGGGTTACACGGTTCCTGTGGCGGAGGGTTAGGGTAATAAGGATCTTGTGGCAGAGGCGGAGACCGAGAGAAGTACCCTCCTTGTGATTGCAGAGGTGGTGGATAAGGATAGTACGATGTTTCGTGTGATGGAGGAGGGTAATATGGTCGCTGCGTCAGAGGAGGGTAATATACCGGCTGCGGCGGGAATGAACCCTGTGCTGACCACGATTACGGACGCGAAACGTATTGTTGCGAGAATTGTTCCAACCGCGCCTCCATTTGAGCTCTCCAAACCGCTTCATCTTCCTCCCTCTTCTTATCTGCTTCATCCCTCCTCCTGAGCTGCTCCTCTAACTCATTGATCCGTTGTGCCTCAGCCGATTGTTGGTTGGAGCGAGCGGTCAACAAAGTTGAAGTACTTCTCCTGGAACCAGACCGCGAAAGACTAACAGGACCACCGTATAGGGGAATACGACCGTGGCCTCTCGACTGAGGGAAAAGCTGCTCTATAATAGATACCTCGGCCTCCGTAGGAAGAGAATCATCGAGCGGATATTCGGGATTTGATTCCCGAAAGCTCCTCCCCGCCTCCTCGAAATCCTTCTTGATAAATAAAACAATAATTAATTTTCTTTACGAAGTTAACAAGTGTAATTAATTTACTTAAAAGAATTGAAAAATGCAAACTTACCACATATTGAGTGGCTATATCCATCATTTCTTCTGACATACCCTCTCTCATGTGCAATGCCTCCCAAGTCTCAGGGAGGCTCGGCTTTTTCCTAGCCTTTTTCTGTAACGAATATTTGATTTATTTATACATGAAGATATGTAATGATGAAATTGAAAAATCGAATATTTATTTAATTAAAGATAAGCTTACCAAAGTAGCCCTATAGTAATCAGTAGGAACAGATCCACCATAATAGTCATCTATGGCTTTCTCTCGGTTCTGCTTATTCCTTTATGATACTTCCAGCTTATTCAGAAGATAATATCTCTAAATGTAATTTAATCTAAATTCGGTATTCAAATTATTTAAGTATATTATTAATTATCTTTCCTTCGAGTGTATCCCAATTCAATAGGAGAAACACAAACCGGTCTCTAGGAATGATGGATGGAAGAGCGGCAAAATGTTTCCAATCATCCGTAAATTTCTCCGACCATTTGAATTCTGTCTTCAATCTTTGACCCCATCTCTTTAATATTTGTGATATCTCATACCGGACATGCGTCCAATGTCCGTCTATATTATCTTCTAAGATGAATTGTTTCTGTAATATAGATTAATAAATTTATTATTTAATAAATTTATAACATATAACAGGTATGCATGTAATGTTGAAATATATTTGAGTTATGCATTACCAAGAGTGAGCGCTAAGTCCATACGTATACTTCTCAGGGGTTATCTGCAAATGTGAAACCCAAGTTCCAGAAGTCGGTGTTGCGGACGAGAATACCGATATAACCGTGGAAATGTATTGCCCACATACCTAGATCTATGGGATTCCCACCTACCCATTGCAGAATTGCCTTTTTTCCATGCATATCGTATTTCGTAATTTCGTTTGCAACACCACTTTCATGGTGTTCAAACCGGGCCGGATTATGTTAGTTATATGTATGCCCTAGAGGCCATTACTGTACATAGGATGTATATTGTAGTGGATGCTGGGACATATATAGGGAGGACTTTCTTGCTCGACATGATAGTATGCTATCTGGTTGCTCTTTATCTTAACGTGTACACTGATTGTCTCTCTGTTACATGTTGGTAAAGCCCTTAGGATGTGTACTTGACTACCTGAACTATGATGCGGATCATACTAGTGGGGACATGGTAGTCCATAAGTACATCCTTCAAGGTCCCTAGTCGTGGGTGTATCGAGACGGGGCATCGATATACCAGAGTAGACTAGCGTATACCTTCTCGATCCATACAGATGGGCGATGGATGATCCCATATCCATTGGTGTTTGACATCAGAGATGATATACGGGTGCTCAGTGGAGACTGGGTACACTGGACGGACTCGCCGAGAACTCCCAGATGGTATTATACCTTACGTCAGATGGCAGTTCTCTGGTGACACTGGTACAGGTTAGTCTGTAGACCCGAGATCGTCATAGAGTCTTGTGTGATTCCCACTGTGCTTTGATTTCCACCTTAGCACATCCAAGAGGGCGTGCAAAACGGTGGTTTTTGGGTACAGTCCCGAATCACATGGAGGCAATGAGCGATAGGAGGGGATTCGTCTCTCCCGGTATAGGGAGTTGATGTTGTGCTGTGTTCGATTGGCTATAACCGGAAATCCCTGGCCAGGGTTGCTGAGATTTACTGGTAAGTGTTACCAGTAGTTTTTCGAACTGTTATAGACCTCATATCGACATGACTTATCGAGCTACTGGGGTCTGACGTTTAGCACCCCTAGGCGAGATATGCGACATATCAGACGACGAGACCGGACTGTACGGTAAGTGTTACTGGTTGGATTCACAGGAGTGTGAGCGGGTTTGCTCGTCGATCTTTTGATCGCTCAATACCCGGGTGGCCGTTACGTTTAGCAGACCGCTTGCGGCTTGTGGGTGATTGATATGATCATCATCTGTTGTCGGCGTATTGACGAGTTTTTAGAGTCCTACACAGAGGTTTTCTGGCTCAAGCGAAACGAAATAGGAGCGCATATGAGATATGTGTGGGACCGAGAATAATGCGTGTATGTGATTCCGTATTCTATTCTCGCGATGAATGTATCGATTGGTTGTATGCGATATAACCTAGTTATCGAATCAAGGATTGATTCGATAAGTCGATACATTGGATATTAGTCGGTCATATGTGATATGACCGGATCGTTAAGTCAAGTGTTGATTTAATGATTTAATGTATAATTATATATTAGATATATTACTTTACATTAACTAGTATTTGTTCACTTAAAGATGGATTTTCTCACTTGATGTGCACATTGTATATATGATATAGTTTTGTGCACTAGATTATATCATGTTTGATGATACATGCAAACTTGGGTGTGTGTATGCTATACACCATGTTTAGATAAATGGTTAGGGTTTTGATTTACTCATTTATTTTGTTTATTCATTTTTGGCAAAAATAAAATGGTAGTGGCTTTCTTTGTTTTGTGCAAGAAGCTTCATGATTTTTCTAGCTCCTTTGAAAAAGTCTTACCATTTTGTTTTATTCCTTAACCCTAATCATTTACCTTAACCATGGTCTATTCTCTACATGAGTTTATCTAACCCATGGTTGCTAAAATGATAACCATCGCTTGATTTTATTTTGAAAAATAATTGATTTCTTTTTCTTTCTTCTTCTTCTTCTTCAAGAAGAAAGAAAACCTTTGCTACAAAATTTCAAGTGATGAATCCAAGTGAGAAATCCAAATCCAAAGTGAACCCACTTCCTATTTCTTCATCCTCTACCACTTGCCATATAGTATAAGGTGTTTTCTTCACAATTTTCATGACTTGGTGAACATGGAGTTCGAGTTAGAGTCGCCTAGACGTAGATCATCTTCGGCATCGAAGTCAACGACCTATCCCGATCATTTCTCCGACGAAACCAACGCTAGAGTCCGGGATCCGGTTGATCGCAGCGGAGGGACGTCATCACGGAGCCAAGGAAGTGGAGGACCGGATCTACAAAGGTTGTATTTCCATTCACTTTATAGTTAAGTTGTTAACTTGCATCTTGTTTCGCCTATCCTCTAGTTAACGATCGCATTAGGGTTTCTCGGCACATAGAAAAATTTAAATTGGCTATGTTTGATCAGTTGTAGAACCTCATGGGTGTGCCTAGGAACCCTACAGTGGTATCAGAGACTAGTTAGAGCCTTAGGCGAAGTGTAGACGATGTTAGAAGTCCGATCAAACCCGAAACCCTAGTTTAAAACCCTTCTCTGTACATTTTTTCAAAACTGGGTTTTTTCCAAATTAAAAATATGCAGAAAAATCAGCAGGGTTTTTTAAGGATTACTGTGCAGCACGTGCGCATGATTCGACTAAACCGCGGCGGAACCGCGGCACGAGCATGCCTCGTGCGGCGGTTCCGCGGCCATGTAGTCACATTAGCTTTTGAAAATTGCACAGTAATTCCTATCTGTTAGTGCTGTATTTTCTGGGAATTTTTAACTTCTACTCAAGAGTTGAGTATTCTGGGTTGTATTGGGAGTTCGAAGATTCGATCGGATTGTCAAACTTTGTCTATGTGTTTTTCCAGGTAGAATATGTTGAAAAGTTCGACCGGATATAAATACCCACTTTTTCCCCTGCCGGGAAATTTCCAATTGTTGGATTTTTCCGTAGTTTAATGACGTTCTAAGTAGTGCAAGTAACGCGATGGTCCCTCTAGAAGACAACAAACCTTAACCCGATTATGTGACCGTCTTGAACTGCCCTTTGAACCTTAGGGTTTGGGGCAGTACGGCGTGCCACATGTGAGGCGTTGGCTTGACCCTTCTACGGCTGGACCGTTGGTACTGAGGCATGAAGTGAATGTTTTAAACTTATTTCAAGTGTTGAGCTGTTTCGGGAAAACTTGGGTGTTTGATTGTTCGATCGGAAAGTTTAACATTTTCTATTTATCTGGAATGTGATACAATATTTGGAATCCACAAGTAGTTATGAGATAACTAATATGAATGTTATAAACATAGCAGTTTAGTCTCACATGATCGGTTGCCACGGAATTTTGATGTGATCAAAACTCCATCGCAATCACGTAGCGTACGCGGATACTCGCCGGGTAAACTTAATAGACAGCTACACACCATAGCCCCGACCAAGTGACTGTAGGAGAACCCCGTCGCCGAAAGCATCCGTTCGGGTGCTCGCGGCAGCGGTGTTCCGCCTTGGTGCACTTCGTCGACGGCATCGGGGGTGCGACCGTCTACTAAAGTTTGCGACGAGCATTCGATCAGAATGTCGGGAATCTTTTTGAATTGCCCGACTTGATATTAAAAAGTGTTTTCGATAATGAGACTAAAATGCGGGGTTTATAATTGTTAGGCATGCGATGTCTAAGGAATTCATTTGGTTAGGCATGCGATGTCTATGCGAGTTTGCGGATTCCAACTGTTGTAGTTTTACACTTTCTTTTTCTGTGACCGTAAGTGTAATATGTGATATCGCCAGTTTCGTTGCTATATGTCAACGACAATTGGGATACGCATGTTTACTTACGTTGATGACATGTGATATTATGTGTTGCTGGATATGTTATATTGGATCGTCGCGTTTGAATAGCCGGGTTTTTTTTATGTGAGATGAGTGTTTTTCATTTTCATTCATGTAAAAACTTGTATGTAATATTCTTTTATTGGGGCACTTCCAGGTTGCGGAAGATGTCACCTTTTGTATATTATTTTCTTTTCCGCACTAGGATAGACCCAAGGAGGGGAGCATAAGTAACCGGGTTCTAGGGTCCAGTGGGAGACCATCTCGAGGAGTCGAGTCCGGGTCTCCTAACCCTAGAATTGGTAGGGTTGCTTGCCGCTCTCGTAGGGGTCTAGGGGAGTGGGTTTGGCTATTCATCGCGACCGTGGAATCCGTGTTTTATACTGGCTCGTATTAAAAACACGGACGTCCTAATATATCCAATATTTCATATGATATTTTCTGCTGCGTTATCTGTGATGTGATCATGTGATGTTCTGTGATAGATACAGTATATAGTATATATGATATATTATATAGACGTTACTTATGTTTTACACCCGCGCTAGCCCTGCCCTACTCTGCCGTTAGTTACCTAACCTAACGGTGCATGAGAGGACATCGAGGCGAATGCGGATGGCATAAGTGTACGTCGTATTTATCTGTGATGTTTAGGTACTTAAATGATGGGACTTCATTAATGTGATTAATGAAAGAAAAGAAACCTAAGATGTTGTGGAATCGAATTTCTAAATAAAACAGGTAGCTACAGTTCTTGCTTTGCATCGCGGTGTTCCTTGTAGAACATCCTGCACCTTATTCGATAAGGAAAGGACCGAGATCCCTTCACCGGGAGTGACTTCTTTAGCAATAACTGGCAGATGCTACAATCCTCGGTTTGTCTTTTGATTGCTTCTATAGTTTTTTCTTTGCACAGCGATATATATGATATATCCCGCACCTCATTCGACGAGGAAAGGGCCGACGATCCCTTCACCGGGAGTGACCCCTTTAGCAAAACTAGAAAAGCCTAAAAAACACTCCATTTTAAAATCATTTGATTCTACAACGATATCAAGTTCATTACGCAATAGGTTTTCAGAAAAACCTGTCGTAGCCCTCCGTCATTTCAGATAAGTAGTAATTAGTATTCGTGCTACGTTTGTTGGCCTGCGTCAAGGCGTAGTGTGCGGTAGCTAACTAGTATTTATCTGCTTATGCATATGATGCAGATTGGATTAGGGTAGTCGTGCGACTTTGTTGGCCTGCGTCAAGGGTCGTGCGAGTGGATTTAATTCAATCAGGAAATGACGGGTTGAACTTGACCAGCGCACTATGGTTTGTTGGCCTGCGTCAAGGTCATAGGACGTTAGGGGCAAAATTATCGGGAATTTCAAGTGTTGAAATTTGCAATGAGATTGCATACCTTCTATGAGATAGTTGGATCCCGATACCCACTGCGAGTAAGAGTTACTCCTGGGAGAGTTTTACACATTACAATTAGCCGATCAAGTAGGTGTCTAGAAAGGTGTCAACGGGGTTACGCCTCTGGGAAAACGAGGTTTACTGTAATTAGGTCCTTGCGAAAGCACGGGGAACCTCTCTCAAAGTACCGACACTGGCCTGGCTGAAAGATTGGCGAACTTGTAGCATGTAATTAATCCCGGCTAGTCTTTCCTTTTAGGGTTTGAAGAAAGATTTGATAAAAACAGTGAGAGCCATCCTGATTAGATAAAATAATAACCAATCTGATCTTGCAAGAGCGCACTCAGAGTGTTTTCTTCTCTCTCTCTCCTGGTAGCGACCATGTCACGCCTTAATCAAGATAATAAAACGGATGTATTGACCGAACCCGCTTGTTATACTGAGCTGGGGAACGTTGGCCCCGCTCCAACTTATAATTGTTATAAGAACGAGCAGGAAATAGACGAATACCAGAATTCCTTTGCCGCCCAAAGAGGAAAGTGTATATGATGCATCTCCTTCGGGTGTGTTCATTATAAAGAACTGTTTCTTTGTATCCTCTACGTCCTGGGTATTTGATACCGGATCAGGATCCCAGATATGTAATCTGTTACATAGGGCTACAGAAAGGTAGAGAACTGAGAACGGATGATAAGTTTCATGAGACAGAAAACGGTGCAAGCGTTGCAACCAAGTCTGTTGGTCACTGTCACCCTGTATTACCAATACATTGATTCTGAACGAATGTTATTAGATACCGAACCTGATATACAAAATCATATCAGTCTCTTTATTAGTAAAGAAATGATAAAATTTTGTATTGTTGGATAATGTTTTGAACATTTCCTAAATCAAAAGTTGATCGGTTCAGGCACGTTATCTAAAAGTATTGATGTTCTAAATCAAACTACAGTTCTTAGTATACGGAACACACATAAGAGGAAGAGTTCAGATATGAACGAATCTTTCTTAAGGTATTGTAGACTAGGTCATATCAATGCGACCCGACTAGCTGAAGTTACATTTAGATGCATATTTAAATAAGTTTGAATTTACATCTTGTGAAACTTACCAGTCATGTCACAAAAATAAGATGACCATAGCTCTGTTTATTGGAAACAGAGAAAAAGTTAGTAAACTCTTGGGACTGATACATGATGATGTATGTAGGTCCCCTGTCTACGCATGCCAAGACCGGTTCTTTGTACTTCATTACATTCTCTGATGATCTCTTTAGATTCAGACATATGTTCCTGTTGAAACACAAGTCCGAACATTTTGAGATATTTACAGAATATAAGTTAGAAGTAGAGAACCAAAACGGGTATAAGTATTATGTCCTTTGATGTGATCAAGGAGGAGAATACTTGAGCACGGAATTCTTGGACTTTTCTAAAGGAGAATGAGATTCTCTCTCAGCATTACTCCTCCGTATACACCATAGCACGATGGTATATCGGGGCGGAGCAATAGCACCCTATGTGATATGGTGTGCTCTATGATGAGTACTACCGAGTTTCCTATTTCCTTCTGGGAGTTATGCACTTAAGAAGCTGCATACCTATTGAATAGGGTTCAAATCAAAACAGTTGCCTACCGCTTCATATGTGCTATGGAAAGGGAACAGCCCATATCTTAAGTTTGTTAAGATTTGGGGTTATCCAGCCTATGTCTAAAAAGGTAAAATCCGGACAAGCTCGAGGCAAGGTCAGTTATGTAGAACTGGAAAGGTTCCAGGTATACAAACTACAGCAGATGATTTGATAGAACCAAAAGATTCAATAGTTTCCAACGAACCTCAGTCTCTCCGCCGATCTAGTAGAGTTCCTCACCCAACTGAGAGATACTTCTGTTTCTCTATGACAGTGGGAGCGAGGATTGCATCATGAGATGATGACCCAACTAGTTTCGAGCTGGCCATCAGGAATGGGACTCTGTAAGAATGACTGGATGCTTATCGATCTGAGATGGAATCCTTATACACCAACAAAGTATGGACATTGGTTGCTTGATCTGAAGGGTTAAATCCCCGTCAGGAGCAAGTATATCTTGAGAAGATTACTTGGTGTACATGGAAAAGTTGAGACTTTCAAAGCTAGACTTGTTAAAAGTTTGCATCATTGACCAGGTATGGATTATGATGAAACCTTTTCTAAGTAGCTATGCTTAAGTCCATCCAGATCCTACTTACCACGGCTTCATACCATGACTACGATATCTGGCGGTTGGGTGTCATGATTGCTTTTCTAAATATCGATTTAGAAGAGAGCGTCTATAAGTACACAGCCAGAGGGCTTCGTAGACGGTGGGAGCAGCGGAAACGTGAGCAAGATGTTTTATGTGATAAAGCAGGCATCGCGGAGTTGGAACATCTGTTTTGATGTGGTAGTCAAAGAGTTTGACATCATCAAAATGGTAGATGAACCTTGTATAAACGAAAAGGTAGTAGGGAATATGGTAGTGATCCTCATAGAGTACGTGGATGACATGCTCTTGATGGGGAAGGAGTTTCCAATGCTGCGCTCGGTCAATCTCCGCTTATCACAATGATTCTCCATATAGGATCAAAGTGATACCTCCTAAATCCTGGTTTTGGATCTATGAGATAGATCTAATTGGATGTTAGGATTCTCACTAGTTGTAGTGAGATGGTATCAATTGATCCTGGGGAGAATCACTGGAAAGGTTCCAGGGTGATAAGGACGACTGAAAGTCAGTCACAGGCATTGTCTTTACCCTCAGTAAAGGGACGGTATGTTGGAAGAGTTCCAAGCTAGATACCGTGGCAAACTAGACGATAAAGGTTGGAAACATCGCTACTTAAGATGTTACCAAAGAGGCAGTCTGGATGTATATTAGTTCATGAGATGAACTTCGTTCCTCCCATTGTGAGACAATGGAGTTGTGGCTTATGCCTAGGAACGCCTGTCCCATCAGTGATCCAGACATATTCTAAGGCAGTATCACCTGATCATGGAGATGGTTGATCTCTAGGGTGATCGAGGTTAGGAGAGTAGACTCAGAGGACAACACGGCGGATCCACTCACAAAGGCCTTTTCCCACAGAGAGACTATTATGGGATGGTTGAGTATGAGATACTGCAACCACTGCTACAGATGGCCCTAGTGCAAGTGGGAGATTGTTAGTTATATGTATGCCCTAGAGGCCATTACTGTACATAGGATGTATATTGTAGTGGATGCTGGGACATATATAGGATGGACTTTCTTGCTCGACATGATAGTATGCTATCTGGTTGCTCTTTATCTTAACGTGTACACTGATTGTCTCTCTGCTACATGTTGGTAAAGCCCTTAGGATGTGTACTTGACTACCTGAACTATGATGCGGATCATACTAGTGGGGACATCGTAGTCCATAAGTACATCCTTCAAGGTCTCTAGTCGTGGGTGTATCGAGACGGGGCATCGATATACCAGAGTAGACTAGCGTATACCTTCTCGACCCATACAGATGGGCGATGGATGATCCCATATCCATTGGTGTTTGACATCAGAGATGATATACGGGTGCTCAGTGGAGACTGGGTATACTGGACGGACTCGCCGAGAACTCCCATATGGTATTATACCTTAAGTCAGATGGCAGTTCTCTGGTGACACTGGTACAGGTTAGTCTGTAGACCCGAGATCGTCATAGAGTCTTGTGTGATTCCCACTGTGCTTTGATTTCCACCTTACCACAACCAAGAGGGAGTGCAAAACGGTGGTTTTTGGGTACAGTCCCGAATCACATGGAGGCAATAAGCGATAGGAGGGGATTCGTCTCTCCCGGTATTGGGAGTTGATGTTGTGCTGTGTTCGATTGGCTATAACCGGAAATCCCTGGCCAGGGTTGCTGAGATTTACTGGTAAGTGTTACCAGTAGTTTCTCGAACTGTTATAGATCTCATATCGACACGACTTATCGAGCTACTAGGGTCTGACGTTTACCACCCCTAGGCGAGATATGCGACATATCAGACGACGAGACCGGACTGTACGGTAAGTGTTACTGGTTGGATTCACATGAGTGTGAGCGGGCTTACTCGTCGATCTTCTGATCGCTCAATACCCTGGTGACCGTTACGTTTAGCAGACCGCTTGCGGCTTATGGGTGATTGATATGATCATCGTCTACTGCCGGCGTATTGACGAGTCTTCAGAGTCCTACACAGAGGTTTCCTGGCTCAAGCGAAACGAAATAGGAGCACATATGAGATATGTACGGGACCGAGAATAATGCGTGTATGTAATACCGTATTCTATTCTCGCGATGAATGTATCGATTGGTTGTATGTGATATAACCTAGTTATCGAATCAAGGATTGATTCGATAAGTCGATACATTGGATATTAGTCAGTCATATGCGATATGACCGGATCGTTAAATCAAGTGTTGAATTAATGATTTAATGTATAATTATATATTATATATATTAATTTACATTAACTAGTATTTGTTCACTTAAAGATGGATTTTCTCACTTTGATGTGCACATTGTATATATGATATAGTTTTGTGCACTAGATTGTATCATGTTTGATGATACATGCAAACTTGGGTGTGTGTATGCTATACACCATGTTTAGATAAATGGTTAGGGTTTTGATTTACTCATTTATTTTTTTTATTCATTTTTGGCAAAAATAAAATGGTAGTGGCTTTCTTTGTTTTGTGCAAGAAGCTTCATGATTTTTCTAGCTCCTTTGAAAAAGTCTTACCATTTTGTTTTATTCCTTAACCCTAACCATTTATCTTAACCATGGTTTATTCTCTACATGAGTTTATCTAACCCATGGTTGCTAAAATGATAACCATCACTTGATTTTATTTTGAAAAATAATTGATTTCTTTTTCTTTCTTCTTCTTCTTCTTCAAGAAGAAAGAAAACCTTTGCTACAAAATTTCAAGTGATGAATCCAAGTGAGAAATCCAAATCCAAAGTGAACCCACTTCCTATTTCTCCATCCTCTACCGCTTGCCATATAGTATAGGGTGTTTTCTTCACAAGTTTCATGACTTGGTGAAGATGGAGTTCGAGTTAGAGTCGCCTCGACGTAGATCATCTTCGGCATCGAAGTCAACGACCTAGCCTGATCATTTCTTCGACGAAACCAACGCTAGAGTCCGGGATCCGGTTGATCGCAGCGGAGGGACGTCATCACGGAGCCAAGGAAGTGGAGGACCGGATCTATAAAGGTTGTATTTCCATTCACTTTATAGTTAAGTTGTTAACTTGCATCTTGTTTCGCCTATCCTCTAGTTAACGATCGCATTAGGGTTTCTCGGCACATAGAAAAATTTAAATTAGCCACGTTTGATCAGTTGTAGAACCTCATGGGTGTGCTTAGGAACCCTACAGATTATCCCCCGCAGCCCATGCCTCATCAATACTTGTGTCTGCTGTCTCTATCATCATATCGATTTAAGGTCGAGCAGCAGCCTGCCGCGCCATTGCCTTCGCATTGTCCCTATCGCAATACAGTTTTTCATTTTGTAAATCGTGAGAAAGAGGCAATTCATGAATCCACTTATCGGTGATGGGATCCGAGAATGTCCCAGGTTCCCTACTCAAGTCCGTACACTGCTCGTCTAGATGTAAATACAGATCATGCTGCACTGATGGACCTGCATCCTCCTGATCAGATATACCTACACATTTTAATTTATTATAATCAATACAATAGTTATTTGAATAAAATAATGCAGTCGATGATTATTTAAAACTCTTAATATATACCTCTACTCTCAGTATCAGGCTGTGTCGAGAATTCAGTATCTCGATCTCTTTTTTTTTTGAAGAAAATGCTTTGGCAAATTTTCCGAATATGCTTTTTTGTCCCATCTGTTTCATGCAAGAGTAATGACGATATAAAATATATAATATGCATAAATCATTAAGCTAACAAATCAATATATTATAAGTGATTAGAACTGCTAGGTTTTTCATATATCATTTTACATGCAAGTGATCATAAGTTTTTACTACTGCAAACTTTATCGCATATATCAATTGATTACAATTGCAAAGTTTTTCATATATCAATCAGATCTTCTTT
Source organism: Agapanthus africanus (assembly GCA_030015575.1). Lineage (NCBI taxonomy): Eukaryota > Viridiplantae > Streptophyta > Magnoliopsida > Asparagales > Amaryllidaceae > Agapanthus > Agapanthus africanus. The sequence continues at coordinate 221,909,893 of CM057342.1, forward strand.
ATCAAGGTCAATCTCGTCGGTAAAACTATCGAAAAAGGATTTAGGAGGTGCTGATTGATGTTTTGCTGAAAAGTGTGTTCGTAAAGTAACCGCAATCAAGATGGTGTCGCTAATAGTTAGCCGCGATGAGTACGGTTCGTCCGCAGAGAAACGCGAACTTTTTTTTTGCTTTAGACGAGTTGATTGGAAAAGGGTGGTTGTTTGTCATTACGGATATACTACGGATAGAAGATAAAGAAGAGACATGTAGGGTTTATAAGATTTAGTAGTAATGGATGACTAATTAAAGATGACTCCTTTTATCTTTTAATAGTTTAAAACTAGATCGATAGTGATGAATGTAGATTAGGGTTCTTTTAGAAGAAACCAGGGTTTTCCCGCTACTAACCCTTGTCCTTACATTGATCTCTATTCATGTCTAGCCTTTAACAAAACAAGTGTTAAACCAATCTCAAATCGTGGTCGTGACTAGAAATAAATTGATAGCTCGCCTTAAAAGGATGTTAACATTTATTTTGCTAAAGTTTTTAAACTTTAAAATGTATAAAAGATGTTAAAAGATTTTATCATCAATTGATCTACCCTATCCTACGAACCCTAGCAAGTTAGGAATTACTCACTCATGGTTTGAGATTTAGAAGAAAGGTTGAAGAATGAAAATATGATTAAGATGCAGAAAGTAAGTGCGGAAATTAATTGCAAAAAGAATAATAAAAACACTATCTTTATCAATCAACTATTGCATACAACTTTTGAAAGTAGAGTACAAGAACCATATTTGCTCTAGATCTCTATCTTATTGGAAGTAGATGACTATTTGATGATTACTTGGATGCGCGGATTGCTTTGGACCTCTTGATCTCTTCGGTGATGATTTTTGATGTGAAGCTCTCAGTCCTATATATAGTCACCGAAACTAGAAACCCTAGATGCCATAAGTGAATATATGCAGATACGATCAAATCACCAAAATCTCAAATCCTACGGTCCTCGATCCGCCGTGCTTCCACCGCACATCCCCTATATTTTCCGCGGATCCGCCGCGCTCTTATGGATTCAGTTTCTGAAATTTTTTCTGCTGTCTTGTTTTAATATTTAGAGATACTCTAGATGTCTATATTCTGATAATAATGAATTGAGTCTCTGCCGTTGCTAGATCTTACGATTTGCGTCAATATTCTGGCAGATTTGATTCCGACATCTTGATTTATCCCGGATCTCTTGGATTCCAGACCTGAGCTAATCTGCACAATACTAATCAATGTGTTAGTAGTATTTGGTATTTTTAAGATATTATTCTAACCATTTTATATGATATTATATATTAAGAATATTGATTTTAAATATTAGATATGATATGCATATTTTAATTACTAATATTTCATATGAATATGAATATTATATGCATGTATTTTCCCTCATTATGTTGATTATAATGTAGAAATATATGATAATAAACTTTTTACATATAAACCCTCATATATTTTATAATTACAATAAACACCTTTTAGTACTTAACAATAATAGGGAAAATGTTCATTCAAATGTGCAATATTTTATACTAATCAAATACGCCTAAATTTAACTTTGATCGTCCTGAGCAAGCTAGTTATTAAAGAGAAGAAGAAGAAAAAAGAAAAACCCAGCACACTTTCGTAGGCAACATGATTGCACTGAGCACGTGCAACAAGCCTTTAAATCTCTAGGTGTCTCTAGTAGGAGAGGTGTTGTCTCCTGAGGGTTTTCAGCGGATTACACCCATAAAATCCCATAATAAAAGAGAGAAGATGAAAGCTACATACAAAAATAAAAAATATATAAAAGAAAGAACTAGAAAATAAGAGGTTCAAACTAGACTAGCTTTTTAGTTGACATGAGTCCTATCTTAATAGTCGTGAAAAGATATCAGAAATCACATCATCTCTCAATAAAACATTGTCTTTAGTCTTCCTCCTTACCTTTCTTCCAAATATCAATCATATACCCCTGCGTGTGTGTAAAAAACATCCCTACACTTAGAGAATTCAATTCAAGCTATCATACTCTTGTCTATCTTCCTTAGTACTTTTTAGTCGGTGAATGTTTTATAGATGGAATTGCTCACACATTGTTCATGCGACCGTTAATATTTCTTGAGCTACTAATCAACCGATTACCAAATGTGCTCACTCTTTTATGCATAATTAGTAATATCCTAGCCTTGCAACACCTAAGACTTACCAGTGGCTCCCAAACCAGTTGGTCTAAGGCACTAGGTGATAAGGCACCCACGCTATATTTTTTTTTATACTGCCTTAAGTAATTACAAAACTAGTGTTCATTTTTCTTCACCATTTTTTTCATTTATATTTTTATTGATTTATATTTTTTCCTTCATACTAAGGCTTTAAAACAAGAGCATTTCAAGATATCCTCTACTATCCCAAGTTTCAAGATGTGTGCAAGTGCGCATAGTAGGGTATCAACGTTCAGATGTTTGGACTCAAGAATAGGAACTATTTTTCAGACTTATTTCTATCCTCAGATTAGTGATTCTCTTCATCTTACTAACCCTTGGGACAACAGCTCATGACTACCTATTACTAGTTTCGTTATAAAATATCTAATTTTCTTGCGTTTCTTAAACTTTTCCTTCCTATCATATGTATTTTTCACTTTCTAACTTTCATTATCAATTTTTTTGTGCTATTATTTAGTATAATGCAAAAATGATGCGTGAATAAGCACAAACCTCCCCCAAACCTATTTACAGCAGTGTCCTCACTGATGTAATCTTTTAGGCTCAAAACCTGTAGACTTAGAAGGAAAAGTTAGTAAAGGAGACAAGAATCAATGACAGTGAAATCCTCCTCCAAACTTATTTTTGGCTCACAATTTTAAAAAAATTTGTTTTTCTTTCAAGAGCCAAAATATTTTTCTCCCCCCAAAACCTGAATGAAACAGTATTAAGCATTTAAAATTATAAGAGGGGGGTAAAGTTATTGGTCTATGCAAAGTTTTACAAAGACCAAAAGTTATCACCAACCATTCGAATATTTTATCGATGTAACAATATAGTTGGTAGAAGATCATAGATGTGATGAAGTGGGGAGATAAGAGGCGTAATCGATGGGGTTTACGTCTCGGTTGGTATAGAAGAAACAGTGATGGTGCACTACTTGCATTTTCATTCTTGATAAGAAGAATGGGTGGCGGTTCGACTTCTTTAGGTGGGGGTTGATTCATCACAACTCTCATGTCTTCTAAGAATGCGAGTTCTTCAGCAAAAATGTATTCAAACCTTTTATCGATATTTCGAATGATAATCTCATCAAAAAGGAAGCTATGATACTCGGATAGCTCAACTAAATCATTCGACAAGTCAAGGGTTCGGACTTAGGTGTGGACTTATCGACAGAAGGGTCTTCACGTGTATAATAAATGGTAGGATCAAACAATAACGCACATGTGACGTCGAGATCGGTATCGTGAAGCTCTTCAAATTCGCAACTGTCGGAATCTCTTTTCGATAGAATATACATGAGCATAGGGTTCGGAGGGTTGACTTCCTAGCTTGTAGATATTAAGCTCAATTGTCATCTTCCTAAAGGACAGGTTCATTAAACCGTTATGATAATTGATTATCGCGTTTGAAGTTGCTAGAAAAGGTCGACCTAGAATCACTGGAATTTAGTCCTGTGGTTTGCTACAGGCTGTGTATCTATAACTATAAAGTCCACAGGGAATATAAATTTCCCGACTTTGATTAACACGTCCTCTAGCTCACCCTGAGATTGCGTGATAGATCGATCGGCCATCTAGAGAGTGCAATACGTATGTTTCAACTCTCCTATGCCTAATTACTCATAAACAAAATATGGAAGCAAGTTAACACTAGCACCTAAATCGAGTAGAGTACGATTGATATTTTTACCCCCAATAGTTATAGATATTATAGGACAACCGGGGTTCATACGTTTCGTGGGCACCAATTGGATAAGTGAATTGCTCATATTACTCGCTAAGAAAACTTTTTTAGGTACTTGAATTTTTCTTTTCCTAATGCATAAGTCCTTTAAAATTTTCGCATAGGAAGGAACTTCTTTGATATCATCTGTAGGGTTCCTAGGCACACCCATGAGGTTCTACAACAGATCAAACATGGCCAATTTAAAATTTTTCTATGTGCCAAGTAACCCTAAGCAAGATCGAAACTAGAGGTATAGGCGAAACAGTATATGTTAACAACTTAACTAAGAGTGAACGGAAAAAACAACTTTGTAGATCCGGTCCTCCACCTCCATAGCTCCGTGTTGACGTCCCTCCGCTGTGATCATCGGATCCTGGACTCTGGCGATGGTTTTGTCGGAGAAATGATCGGGCTAGGTCGTCGACTTCGATGCCGAAGATGATCTACGTCGAGGCAACTCAAGATCAAGCTCCAACTTCACCAAGTCGTGAAACTTGTGAAGAAAACACCCTATACTACTTGGCAAGTGGTAGAGGATGAAGAAATAGGAAGTGGGTTCACTTTAGAATTGGATTTCTCACTCTTTTTCTCAAATCACCATTGAAACTAGCAAGCTTCTTTCTTCTTGAAGAAGAAGAAGAAGAAGAAAAAGAATATGATAAGAATAATAAATAAAATGGAAATAAAGTCATTCTTATCATTTTAGCAACCATGGTTAAGTGTAGAGAATAAACTAAGGTTAGGTGAATGGTTAGGTTTAGGAAAGAAAACAAGAATGGTCAAAGCTTCTTGAAGCTTCAAAGAAACAAACAAAAGAAGCAACCTTTTTCTTTTCTTGCCCTAAAATAAATAAATAAAATAAATAGTTAAGAAAAAATAACAAAACCCTAACCATTCACTTAAACATGGTTTAAAGTAAACCTACACCCAAACTTGCATGTATCATCAAACATGATACAATCAAGTGCACAAAAATATATCACATATACAATGTGCACATCAAGTGAGAAAATCTATTTTAAGTGAACCAATACTAGTTAATGCAAAGTAATATATCAAATATATAATTATACATTAAATCATTAAATCAACACTTGATTTAACGATCCGGTCATATCGCATATGACCGACTAATATTCAATGTATCGGCTTATCGAATCAATCCTTGATTCGATAACTAGGTTATATCGCATACAACCAATCGATACATTCATCGCGAGAATAGAATACGGTATCACATACACGCATTATTCTCGGTCCCGCACATATCTCATTTGCGCTCCTATTTCGTTTCGCTTGAGCCAGGAAACCTCTGTGTAGGACTCTAAAGACTCGTCAATACGCCGGCAGCAGGTGATGATCATATCAAACACCCACAAGCCGCAAGCGGTTTGCTAAACGTAACGGCCACCCGGGTATTGAGCGATCAGAAGATCGACGAGCAAGCCCGCTCACACTCCTGTGAATCTAACCAGTAACACTTACCGTACAGTCCGGTCTGTTTGTCTGATATGTCGCATATCTCGCCTAGGGGTGGTAAACGTCAGACCCCAATAGCTCGATAAGTCATGTCGATATGAGGTCTATAACAGTTAGAGAAACTACTGGTAACACTTACCAGTAAATCTCAGCAACCCTGGCCAGGGATTTCCGGTTATAGCCAATCGAACAGAGTGCAACATCAACTCCCTATACCGGGAGAGACGAATCCCCTCCTATCGCTCATTGCCTCCATGTGATTCGGGACTGTACCCAAAAACCACCATTTTGCACGCCCTCTTGGACATGGTAAGGTGGAAATCAAAGCACAGTGGGAATCACACAAGACTCTATGACGATCTCGGGTCTACAGACTAACCTGTACCAGTGTCACCAGAGAACTGCCATCTGACGTAAGGTATAATACCATCTGGGAGTTCTCGGCGAGTCCGTCCAGTGTACCCAGTCTCCACTGAGCACCCGTATATCATCTATGATGTCAAACACCAATGGATATGGGATCATCCATCGTCCATCTGTATGGGTGGAGAAGGTATACGCTAGTCTACTCTGGTATATCGATGCCCCGTCTCGATACACCCACGACTAGGGACCTTGAAGGATGTACTTATGGACTACCATGTCCCCACTAGTATGATCCGCATCATAGTCCAGGTAGTCAAGTACACATCCTAAGGGCTTTACCAACATGTAACAGAGAGACAATCAGTGTACACGTTAAGGTAAAGAGCAACCAGATAGCATACTATCATGTCGAGCAAGAAAGTCCTCCCTATATATGTCCCAGCATCCACTACAATATACATCCTATGTACAGTAATGGCCTCTAGGGCATACATATAACTAACAATCTCCCACTTGCACTAGGGCCATCTGTAGCAGTGGTTGCAGTATCTCATACTCAACCTTCCCATAAAAGTCTCTCTCTAGGAAAAGGCCTTTGTGAGTGGATCCGCCGTGTTATCCTCTGAGTCTGCTCTCCTAACCTCGATCATCCTGGAGATCAACCATCTCCATGATCAGGTGATACTACCTTAGAATATGTCTGGATCACTGATGGGACGGACGTTCCTTAGCATAAGTCGCAACTCCATTGTCACACAATGGGAGGAACTGAGTTCATCTCATGAACTAATATACACCCAGACAACCTCTTTGGTAGCATCTTAAGTAGCGATGTATCCAGCCTTAATCGTCTAGTATGCCACGGTATCTAGCTTGGAACTCTTCCAACATACCGTCCCTTTACTGAGGGTAAAGACAATGCCTGTGACTGACATTCAGTCGTCTTTATCACCCTGGAACCCTTCCAGTGATTCTCCCCAGGATCGTTTGATACCATCTCACTACAACTAGTGAGAATCCTAACATCCAATTACTTCTATCTCATAGATCAAAACTCAGGATTTAGGAGGTATCACTTTGATCCTATATGGAGAATCCTTGTGATAAGCGGAGATTGACCGAGCATAGCATAGGAAACTCCTTCCCCATCAAGAGTATGTCATCCATGTACTCTACGAGGATCACCACCATACTCCCTACTACCTTTTTGTATATACAAGATTCATCTACCATTTTGATGATGTCAAACTGTTTGACTAACTCATCAAAACAGATGTTCTAACTCTGCGATGCCTGCTTCATCACATAAAACATCTTGCACACGTTTCCGCTGCTCCCACTGTCTACGAAGCCTTCTGACTGTGTACTTATAGACTTTCTCTTCTAAAACATCATTTAGAAAAGCAGTCATGACACCCAACCGCCAGATATTGTAGTCATGGTATGTAGCCATGGCAAGTAGGATCTGGATGGACTTAAGCATAGCTCCTTAGAAAAAGTTTCATCATGATCCATACCTGGTCAGTGATGTAAACCTTTAACAAGTCTAGCTTTGAAAGTCTCAACTTTTCCATGTACACCAAGTAATCTTCTCAAGATATACTTGCTCCTGATGGGGATTTAACCCTTCAGCTAAAGCAACCAAAGTCCATACTTTGTTGATGTATAAGGATTCCATCTCAGATCGCTAAGCATCCAGCTATTCTTACAGAGTCCCCACTCTCAATGGCCTGCACGAAACTAGTTGTGTCATCATCTCATGATGCAATCCTCGCTCCCACTGTCATCGAGAAACCGAAGTATCTCTCAGGTGGGTGAGGAACTCTGCTAGATCGGCGGAGAGGCTGAGGTTCGTTGGTTACTATTGAATCCTTCGGTTCTACCAAATCATCTGCTGTAGTTTGTATAGCCGGAACCTTTCCAGTTCTACATAACAGACCTTGCCTCGAGCTTGTCCGGATTTTGCTTTTAGACATAGTCCGGACAACCCCAAATCTTAACCAACTTAAGATATGGGCTCTTCCCTTTCCATATCACATATGAAGTGGTAGGCAACTGATTTGATTTGAACCCTATTCAATAGGTATGCAGCTTCTCAAGTGCATAACTCCCAAAAGGAAAATAGGAAACTCAGTAATACTCATCATAGAGCACACCATATCACATAGGGTGCTATTGCTCCGCCCTGATATACCATCGTGCTATGGTGTATACGGAGGAGTAATGCTGAGAGAGAATCTCATTCTCCTTTAGAATAGTCCAGGAATTCTATGCAGAAGTATTCTCCTCCTTGATCTCATTAAAGGACATAATACTTATACCCGTATTGGTTCTCTACTTCTAACTTATATTCTGTGAATATCTCAAAATGTTCGGACTTGTGTTTCAACAGGAACATATGACTGAATCTTGAGAGATCATCAGAGAATGTAATGAAGTACAAAGAACCGGTCCTGACATGTATAGATAGGGGAACTTACATACATCATCATGTATCAGTCCCAAGAGTTTACTAACTCTTTCTCTGTTTCCAATAAACAGAGCCGAGGTCATTATATCTTTGTGACATGACTCGCAAGTTTCATAAGATGTAAATTCAAACTGATTTAAATATGCATCTTCTATGTAACTTAAGCTAGTCGGGTCACATTGATATGACCTAGTCTACAATACCTCAAGAAGGATCCGTTCATTTCTGAACTATTCCTCTTGTGTGTGTTCCGTATACTAAGAACTGTAGTTTGATTTAGAACATCAATGCTTTTAGATAACGTGCCTGAACTGATCAACTTTTGATATAGGAAATGTTCAAAACATTATCCAACAATACAAAATTTTATCATTTCTTTACTAAAAGAGACTGATATGATTTTGTATATCAGGTTCGGTATCTAATAACATTCGTTCAGAATCAATGTATTTGGAATACAGGGTGACAGTGACCAACAGACTTGGCTGCAACACTTGCACCGTTTTCTGCCTCATGAAACTCATCACCCGTTCTCAGTTCTCTACATTTCTGTAGCCCTATGTAACAGATTACATATCTGGGATCCTGATCTGGTATCAAATACCCAGGACGTAGAGGATACAGAGAAACAGTTCTTTGTAATGAACACACCCGAAGGAGATGCATCATATGCACTTTCTTCGTTTGGGCGGCACGGGAATTCTGGTAATCCCCAATTTTCTGCTCTGTCTTATAACAATTATAAGTTGGACCGGGACCAACGTTCCCCAGCTCAGTATAACAAGCGGGTTCGGTCAATACAACCGTATTATTATCTTGATTAAGGCGTGATATGGTCGCTACCTAGAGAGAGAGAGAAGAAAACACTCTGCGTGCGCTCTTGCAAGAATAGATTGGTTATTATTTTATCTAATCAGGATGGCTCCCACTGTTTTTATCAAATCTTCCTTCAAACCCTAAAAGGAAAGACTAGCCGGGATTAATTACACACTACAAGTTCACCAATCTTTCAGCCAGGCCAGTGTCGGTATTTTGAGGGAGGTTCCCCGTGCTTTCGCACGGACCTAATTACAGTAAACCTCGTTTTCCCAGAGGCGTAACCCCGTTGACACCTTTCTAGACACCTACTTGATCGGCTAATTGTAATGTGTAAAACTCTCCCAGGAGTAACAATTACTCGCAGTGGGTATCGGGATCCAACTATCTCATAGAAGGTATGCAATCTCATTGCAAATTTCAACACTTGAAATTCCCGATAATATTTTGCCCCTAACCTCTTATGACCTTGACAAAGGACAACAAACCATAGGAAGCTAGTCAAGTTCAACCCGTCATTTCCTGATTGAATTAAACCCACCCGCACGACCCTTGACAAAGGCCAACAAGGTCGCACGACTACCCTAACCCAATCTGCATCATATGCATAAGCAGATAAGCACCAGTCAGCTACCGCACACTACGCCTTGACAAAGGCCGACAAACGCAGCACGAATACTAACTACTACTTATCTGAAATGATGGAGGGCTACGACAGATTTTTCTGAAAACCTATTGCGTAATGAACTTGATATCGTTGTAGAATCAAATGATTTTAAAATGGAGTGTTTTTTAGGCTTTTTCTAGTTTTGCTAAAGGGGTTACTCCCGGTGAAGGGATCGTTGGCCCTTTCCTCGTCGAATGAAGCAATCAAAAGACAAACCGAGTGTGTAGTATCTGCCAGTTATTGCTAAAGGGGTCACTCCCGGTGAAGAGATCGTCGGCCCTTTCCTCATCGAATAAGGTGCAGGATATATCATATATACCGCTGTGCAAAGCAAGAACTATAGCTACCTGTTTTATTTTTGAAATTCGATTCTACAACATCTTTAGGTTTCTTTTACTTTCATTAATCACATTAATGAAGTCCCATCATTTAAGTCCACCTAAACATCACAGATAAATACGACGTACACTTATGCCATCCGCATTCGCCTCGATGTCCCCTCGTGCACCGTTAGGTTAGGTAACTAACGGCAGAGCGGGGCAGGGCTAGCGCGGGTGTAAAACATAAGTAACGTCTATATAATATATCATATATACTATATACAGTATCTATCACAACATATCAAATGATCACATCACAGATAACGCAGCAGAAGAATTATATGAAACATTGGATATACTAGGACGTCCGTGTTTTCAATACGAGCCAGTATAAAACACGGATTCCACGGTCGCGATGAATAGCCAAACCCACACCCCTAGACCCCTGCGAGAGCGGCAAGCAACCCTACCAATTCTAGAGTTAGGAGACCCGGACTCGACTCTTCGAGTTGGTCTCCCACTGGACTCCAGAACCCGGTTACTTGTGCTCTCCTCCTTGGGTCTATCCTAGTGCGGAAAAGTAAATAATATACAAAGGGTGACATCTTCCGCAACCTGGAAGTGCCCCAATAAAAGAATATTACATACAAGTTTTTACATGAATGAAAATGAAAAACACTCATCTCACATAAAAAAAACCCCGGCTATTCAAACACGACGATCCAATATAACATATGCAGCAACACATAACATCACATGTCATCAACGTAAGTAAATATGCGCATCCCAATTGTCGTTGACTTATAGCAACGAAACCGGCGATATCACATATTACACTTACGGTCACAGAAAAGAAAATGTAAAACTACAACAGTTGGAATCCGCAAACTCTTTAGACATCGCATGCCTAACCATCTGAATTCCTTAGACATCACATGCCTAACAATTATAAACCCCGCATTTTAGTCTCATTATCGAAAACACTTTTCAATATCAAGTCGGGCAATTCAACAAGATTCCCGGCATTTTGATCGAATGCTCGTCGCAAACTTTAGTAGGCAGCCACACCCCCGATACCGTCGACGAAGTGCACCAAGGCGGAACACCGCTGCCGTGAGCACCCGAACGGATGCTTTCAGCGATGGGGTTCTCCTACAGTCACTTGGTCGGGGCTATGGGGCGTGGCTATCTATTAGGTTTTACCGACGAGTATCCGCGTACGCTACGAGATTGCGACGGACTTTTGATCGCATCAAAATTCCGTGGCAACCGATCAAGTGAGACTAAAGTGCTATGTTTATAACATCCAAATCAATTATCACATAACTACTTGTGGATTCCAAATATTGTATCACATTCCAGATAAACAGAAAATGTTAAACTTTCCGATCGAACAGTCAAACACCCAAGTTTTCCCGAAACAACTCAACACATGAAATAAGTTTAAAAACATTCACTTCATGCCTCAGTATCAACGGTCCAGCCGTAGAAGGGTCAAGCCAACGCCTCACATGTGGCACGCCGTACTGACCCAAACCCTAAGGTTCAAAGGGCAGTTCAAGACGGTCACATAATCGAGTTAAGGTTTGTTGTCTTCTAGAGGGACCATCGCGTTACTTGCACTACTTAGAACGTCATTAAACTTCGGAAAATCTAACAATTGGAAATTTCCCGGCAGAGGAAAAAGTGGGTATTTATATCCGGTCGAACTTTTTAACATATTCTAAAAATACCCGGAAAAACAAAGTTAAATAATCCGATCGAATCATCGAGTCCCCAATACAACCCCAAAACACTCAACTCTTGAGTCATAATAAAAATACCCATAAAATATAAATCACAGAAATAGAAATTATGGTGCAAAAATGATAACCTAAATCCTCTGTACGGCCGCGGAACCGCGGCCCAAGCAGGCTATTGCCGCGGTTCCGCGGTGGAATGTACGATTTAGGGGTTCGTTTCTCACCACAATTCTTATATTTCCCTGCTGTATTTTTCAGGTATTTTTAATTCAGAAAAATCCACAATTTTCAAAAATGTACAGAGAGGGGTCAAGGATTAGGGTTTCGGGTTCGATCGGGTTTCTAACTCCGTCTACGCATCGCCTAAGGCTCTAGCTAGGCTCTGATACCACTGTAGAGTTCTTAGGCATACTCATGAGGTTCTATAATAGATCAAACATGGCCAATTTAAAATTTTTCTATGTGCCAAGTAACCCTAAGCAAGATCGAAACTAGAGGTATAGGCGAAACAGTATATGTTAATAACTTAACTAAGAGTGAACGGAAAAAACAACCTTTGTAGATCCGGTCCTCCACCTTCATAGCTCCGTGTTGACGTCCCTCCGCTGCGATCATCGGATCCCGGACTCTGGCGATGGTTTCGTCGGAGAAATGATCGGGCTAGGTCGTCGACTTCGATGCCAAAGATGATCTACGTTGAGGCAACTCAAGATCAAGCTCCAACTTCACCAAGTCATGAAACTTGTGAAGAAAACACCCTATACTACTTGGCAAGTGGTAGAGGATGAAGAAATAGGAAGTGGATTCACTTTAGAATTGGATTTCTCACTCTTTTTCTCAAGTCACCATTGAAGCTAGCAAGCTTCTTTCTTCTTGAAGAAGAAGAAGAAGAAGAAAAAGAATAGGATAAGAATAATAAATAAAATGGAAATAAAGTCATTCTTATCATTTTTGCAACCATGGTTAAGTGTAGAGAATAAACTAAGGTTAGGTGAATGGTTAGGTTTAGGAAAGAAAACAAGAATGGTCAAAGCTTCTTGAAGCTTCAAAGAAACAAACAAAAGAAGCAACCTTTTTCTTTTCTTGCCCTAAAATAAATAAATAAAATAAATAGTTAAGAAAAGATAACAAAACCCTAACTATTCACTTAAACATGGTTTAAAGTAAACCTACACCCAAGCTTGCATGTATCATCAAACATGATACAATCAAGTGCACAAAAATATATCACATATACAATGTGCATATCAAGTGAGAAAATCTATTTTAAGTGAACCAATACTAGTTAATGCAAAGTAATATATCAAATATAAAATTATACATTAAATCATTAAATCAACACTTGATTTAACGATCCGGTCATATCGCATATGACCGACTAATATTCAATGTATCGGCTTATCGAATCAATCCTTGATTCGATAACTAGGTTATATCGCATACAACCAATCGATACATTCATCGCAAGAATAGAATACGGTATCACATACACGCATTATTCTTGGTCCCGCACATATCTCATATGCGCTCCTATTTCGTTTCGCTTGAGCCAGGAAACCTCTGTGTAGGACTCTAAAGACTCGTCAATACGCCGGAAGCAGGTGATGATCATATCAAACACCCACAAGCCGCAAGCGGTCTGCTAAACGTAACGGCCACCCGGGTATTGAGCGATCAGAAGATCGACGAGCAAGCCCGCTCACACTCCTGTGAATCCAACCAGTAACACTTACCGTACAGTCCGGTCTCGTCGTCTGATATGTCGCATATCTCGCCTAGGGGTGGTAAACGTCAGACCCCAGTAGCTCGATAAGTCGTGTCGATATGAGATCTATAACAGTTCGAAAAACTACTGGTAACACTTATCAGTAAATCTCAGCAACCCTGGCCAGGGATTTCCGGTTATAGCCAATCGAACACAGCACAACATCAACTCCCTATACCGGGAGAGACGAATCCCCTCCTATCGCTCATTGCCTCCATGTGATTCGGGACTGTACCCAAAAACCACCGTTTTGCACGCCCTCTTGGATGTGGTAAGGTGGAAATCAAAGCACAGTGGGAATCACACAAGACTCTATGACGATCTCGGGTCTACAGACTAACCTGTACCAGTGCCACCAGAGAACTGCCATCTGACGTAAGGTATAATACCATCTGGGAGTTCTCGGCGAGTCCGTCCAGTGTACCCAGTCTCCACTGAGCACCCGTATATCATCTCTGATGTCAAACACCAATGGATATGGGATCATCCATCGCCCATCCGTATGGGTCGAGAAGGTATACGCTAGTCTACTCTGGTATATCGATGCCCCGTCTCGATACACCCACGACTAGGGACCTTGAAGGATGTACTTATGGACTACCATGTCCCCACTAGTATGATCCGCATCATAGTCCAGGTATCAAGTACACATCCTAAGGGCTTTACCAACATGTAACAGAGAGACAATCAGTGTACACGTTAAGGTAAAGAGCAACCAGATAGCATACTATCATGTCGAGCAAGAAAGTCCTTCCTATATATGTCCTAGCATCCACTACAATATACATCCTATGTACAGTAATGGCCTCTAGGGCATACATATAACTAACAGCATCTAGGAGAGCAATATTTATGTTAATTTGTTTTAAAATGTCCACAATTTTCTCCATTTAGAGACTTGGTCTGTTGGCCCTCATCCTTTGTAGAAAAGGAGCTTTATCAATAAGGGTTGAGTCCAACTTTTGAGGAGAAGTTTGGGGGATGGAATGGATCCCAAAATTGGATTTGGGATGGTCGTAGATGGTAATTCCTTCAAGGAAATGGGATGAGGGTTCGAGCCTAGTGGAAAATGGAGAATAGGCTCGGAAGAAGATGTTGGATTAGACGAAGTAGGAGTAGAAGTAGTCGCCAGGGTTTCAACAATGTCATCAACTTCAACTTGTTCACCAACATTGTTATTCAGCACTCTTCTCGATCTCAACGTAATTACGGCACTACATTATTATTTTGAAGAATGAGATTCACTGTATGTGAGTGGCCGGGATTTGGTAGAGGTTAAGATGGATGTCTCCATTTCTCTCTCTCACTCATTGCGGCATTTAACTGTGTTAGTTGTGCTTCTATCGATTTTATGTTTTCACCGTGGGAAGTAGTGTGTTGCACTAAAGTTTAGATAGAAGATGTTAAATTAGCCGTTGTTTGTGTGGATTGTTTAATGAACGTTTCTATGTTTCGTTCGAGTGCAGAGATTTTATCGGTATCGGCCGTTGAAATATTTTTATAAGGAGCAAAGTTGTAGGCCGGATTTTGAAAAGATTGCGGTTGAAAGGGGTGCTGAATTTGGTGTGGTGGCTATAGTTGTGGAGGAAGCCTTTGATAGTTATTTTTTCTTTGGAACTGGTTTTGATTTTGAGATTGGTTTTGGCTCCAAGCAAAATTAGGATGATTTCTCCATCCCTGATTATATGTGGATGAATAAGGGTCATTTCTAGGCTGTTGCTGAAAAGCAGCATTGGTTTGTTCATGACCTTGAGACGGAGGATTCAAAGGACATTCTTCCGTTAAATGTGATAGGTGTTCTCCGACGAAAAGACGCGACCGGGACATTTGGACGTCCGGCGTGAATTTTGAGGGCAGATGCTATTTGGTTTAGACAGATGCAGCCGTTGTAGCTGACTTCGTCAGATTCCCCCTCATTGAGGGGTTTTTGATTGTGGGGATGCTCTTCCCTGTAGGCGCAAACCCCTGCAGTTAATTACGCTACCGCATCGCGGTAACCACTTTTTCCTTCTCCAGATGGTCACTGTAGGGATTCTATATCACCACACTAGGTTTAGGGTTGCATCACACATGCTATAACAAAAATTTTAGAGGGTGCTAAATGATTCCAACCATGAATCGAACTAGAAAGATAGAGTAACAATATGCTAGTATCATATACTACAAGTGTCTAACACTAAGTGGGAAGGAATACAACCTTTGTAGACCTCCTCCTAGACTCCTTGAATCGATTGAGGTTTGAACCAGTTGGCTTGTGTCCTTCCGAGTCCACGATGATATACCACGAAGTCTCTTTGCACCAAGCTCCAAGTTTCTCTTGACCAAGGATGAAGAAGAAGATAACACTCCACACTAGTGGGCAAGACTAAAGTAGAATGGTGATTTGGGTTTGGATCTCAATTAAAAAACCTTTTCTTTTTAATCCTTTCTCTTTCTTTTGAAACCCTAGTGAGCATTGAGGAGAGAGAGGAAGAAGGAGATGGCACACAACAAACTCAAGAGAATAATATGATAACCATCTCTAAACTCAGGAGAGTAAGAGGGTGTCATCCATGCTAAACCATGGTTACAAAATATCTAGATATTTTGTAACTTGAGTTTAAGCAAAACCATCATGGGCTACAAAACCATGGGCTAAAAAACCATTGACCACGATTATGTTGCCATTTTGCTTTTCTCAAATAAACAAAATATCTAAAAATTGTTACCATGTGAGTCTTGCATTGCCACCACCAATATATCATCAACCATGACACATGTGTG
Organism: Agapanthus africanus; assembly: GCA_030015575.1. Lineage (NCBI taxonomy): Eukaryota > Viridiplantae > Streptophyta > Magnoliopsida > Asparagales > Amaryllidaceae > Agapanthus > Agapanthus africanus. Next base: position 221,926,230 of record CM057342.1, read on the forward strand.
CTTGCATGTGTGCATGCACATCAACATATACATACACTCATGCATGCAACAAAAGAAATAGGTTTTAATAAATGAGCTAATGGACTTAATATTAAATCAACACTTAATTTAATAACCCGGTCATATCACATACGACCCGCCCAATAGAAAACGCCCGATTAAAATACGGTATCCAATACACGCATTTAATCGAGCTCCCGCGCATATCATATATGCACCCCAAATCATTTCGCCTGAGCTAGGAGACTACTTTGTAGGACTCTAAGACTCGTCAATACGCTAGCAGTAGGCAGTGATCACATCACATGCCCACAAACCGTCAGTAGCACAAGCAGTACGTAACGGCTGCTAGGTATTGAGCGATCAGAAGAAACACAAGCAAACCTGCTAAAACTCCTATCGAGCAAACTGGCAACACTTACCGTACAGTCCGGTCTCTTCGTCAAATATGCTACATATCAGGTCTAGGGATGGTATCATCTGAAGGGTTACCCAAGATGGAAGCAAGGTTTCGGGAGGCATCGTCCATGCAAAATTAAAATTTTGCTGTTTTAGCTAACCCTAAACTAGATCGTTAACTAGAAATAATACGGGATCTAAAGCAAACAACTTTGCAATATGTAGTAAGCAAGGAATACAACCTTTGTAGACCGGTCCTTCACTTCAAATAGCTCCGTGCAGTAGTCCCCTCCGCTGCGATCTCAAGCTCCGGACTCTATAAAGGCTCCGTAGAAGAAACGAACGTGCTTGCTTCGAAGACTTTGAGGCCGAAGATGATCTACGTCGGGGAGACACTAACTCAAGCTATTTCTTCACTAGGTCATGAAATTTGTGAAGAGAACACCCTATATTACATGGCAAGTAGTAGAGGATGATAAAGTAGGAAGTGGGCTCACTTTAGAATTGATTTTCTTACACTTTTTCTCATAGCACCATTAGAGCTAGCAAGCTTTTTCATGGAGCTTGATGAAGAAGAAGAAGAATGAATAATTCATCATATGAATTATCTCTCCTCAATAATGTAACCGTGGGTAAGTTAAGCTATCATGCTTAACTCATGTAGAGAATTGACCAAGGTTTGAGGTTAAGGGTTGGGTTAAAGAATATCAAGAGAAATGACAAAAGAGTGGACTTTGTCAAAGTTTCTCCAAGTTTCTTCCAAGCTTGAGCACTTTGACCAAGTCTTTCTCATTTGTTAAATCTTAAGATATAAACAAAACCCTAATCTTAACCCTAATCATGGTATAAGTCTCATACACTCATCTTGCATGTATCATCAACCATGACATAATGCATGTACACAAACATACATATCACATATGTACAATGTGCACACAAAGTGAGAAATAAATCTTAAGTGAGCTAATACTAGTTAATGTAATGTAATATATCAAGTATATTATTATACATTAAATTATTAAATCAACTCTTGATTTAATAATCCGGCTATAACCGACTAATATCATGTGTAACAACTTATCGAATCAACACTTGATCCGATAACCCGGCTATATCACATACAAACGATCAATGTTATAAATGTAGGGTTCCTAGGCACTCCCAAGAGGTCTCACAAGGCATCAACCATGCCAATTTCAAAAATTACGGTGCCGAGAAACTCTAATACGGATCTTTAACTAGATATATAGGCGACAAAAGAAACTAGTTAACAACTTAACTACAAGAACGGAAATACAACCTTTGTAGATCCGGTCCTCCAACTCCATAGCTCCGCAATGAAGTCTCCTCGCTGTCCAAATGGAAAACCCGGGCTCTAGCGTCGGCTTCATCGGAGAAATGGGCGGGCAAGGTCGTCGGCTTCGTGCCGAAGATGATCTACGTCGAGGCATCGCAAGATCAAGCTCCAACTTCACCAAGCCTTGAAAACTTGTGAAGGAAACACCCTATACTACTTGGCAAGAGGTAGAGGATGAAGAAATAGGAGGTGGGTTCACTTTAGAATTGGATTTCTCACTCATTTTCTTACTTTGCCATTGTTGGTAGCAAGCTTCTTCATGTGAAGAAGAAGAAGAAGATGAAGATAATGATATGATAAGTTAATTAGAATAGAAAAGAAAAAGAATACTTATCATAACATTAACCATATTTAGGTGTAGAGAATTGACTAAGGTTAAAAGAATGGTTAGGGTTAAGCTTGAAGAAAAAATGGTCATATGGTCAAAGCTTCATGAAGCTTCATCAAGCTTCATGAAAGAAAGAAAGAAAGAATGAAACCATTTTGTTTTCTTTTGTCATTTGATTTTAATCCAAAATAAAAAGATAAATGAATGGACAAATAAATAGAAACCTTAACCATTTACTTAACCTAGGTTTAATTCTTTACACAAACTAATTTTGCATGCATCATCAAACATGATACAAACGAGTGCACTAAAATATATCGCATATACAATGCGCACATCCGAGTGAGAAAATCCATCTTAAGTGAACCGATACTAGTTAATGCAAAGTGATATATCAAATATATAATCATACATTAAATCATTAAATCAACACTTGATTTAACGATCCGGTCATATCGCATATAACCGACTAGTATCCTATGTATCGTCTTATCGAATCAATCCTTGATTCGATAACTAGGTTATATCGCATACAACCAATCGATACATTCATCGCGAGAATAAAATACGGTATCACATACACGCATTATTCTCGGTCCCGCACATATCTCATATGCGCTCCTATTTCGTTTCGCTTGAGCCAGGAAACCTCTGTGTAGGACTCTAAAGACTCGTCAATACGCCGGTAGCAGATGATGATCATATCAATCACCCACAAGCCGCAAGCGGTCTGCTAAACGTAACGGCCACCCGGGTATTAAGCGATCAGAAGATCGACGAGCAAGCCCGCTCACACTCCTGTGAATCCAACCAGTAACACTTACCGTACAGTCCGGTCTGATCGTCTGATATGTCTCATATCTCGCCTAGGGGTGGTAAACGTCAGACCCCAATAGCTCGATAAGTCGTGTCGATATGAGGTCTATAACTGTTCGAAAAACTACTGGTAACGCTTACCAGTAAATCTCAGCAACCCTGGCCAGGGATTTCCGGTTATAGCCAATCAAACACAGCGCAACATCAACCCCCTATACCGGGAGAGACGAGTCCCCTCCTATCGCTCATTGCCTCCATGTGATTCGGGACTGTACCCAAAAACCACCGTTTTGCACGCCCTCTTGGACGTGGTAAGATGGAAATCAAAGCACAGTGGGAACCACACAAGACTCTATGACGATCTCGGGTCAACAGACTACTCTGTACCAGTGTCACCGGAGAACTGCCATCTGACGTAAGGTATAATACCATCTGGGAGTTCTCGGCGAGTCCGTCCAGTGTACCCAGTCTCCACTGAGCACCCGTATATCATCTCTGATGTCAAACACCAATGGATATGGGATCATCCATCGCCCATCTGTATGGGTCGAGAAGGTATACGCCAATCTACTCTGGTATATCGATGCCCCGTCTCGATACACCCACGACTAGGGACTTTGAAGGATGTACTTATGGACTACCCTGTCCCCACTAGTATGATCCGCATCATAGTCCAGGTAGTCAAGTACACATCCTAAGGGCTTTACCAACATGTAACGGAGAGACAATCAGTGTACACGTTAAGGTAAAGATCAACCAGATAGCATACTATCATGTCGAGCAAGAAAGTCCTCCCTATATATGTCCAAGCATCCACTACAATATACATCCTATGTATAGTAATGGCCTCTAGGGCATACATATAACTAACAATCTCCCACTTGCACTAGGGCCATCTGATAGCAGTGGTTGTAGTATCTCATACACAACCATCCCATAAAAGTCTCTCTCTGGGAAAAGGCCTTTCGTGAGTGGATCCGCCGTGTTGTCCTCTGAGTCTTCTCTCCTAACCTCGATCACCCTGGAGATCAACCATCTCCATGATCAGGTGGCACTGCCTTAGAATATGTCTGGATCACTGATGGGACCGGCGTTCCTTAGCATAAGCCACAACTCTATTGTCACACAATGGGAGGAACAAAGTTCATCTCATGAACTAATATACACCCAGACTGCCTCTTTGGTAGCATCTTAAGTAGCGATGTATCCAGCCTTAATCGTCTAGTATGCCACGGTATCTAGCTTGGAACTCTTCCAACATACCGTCCCTTTACTGAGGGTAAAGACAATGCCTGCGACCGACATTCAGTCGTCATTATCACCCTGGAACCCTTCCAGTGATTCTCCCCAGGATCGATTGATACCATCTCACTACAACTAGTGAGAATCCTAACATTCAGGATTTAGGATTTAGGAGGTATCACTTTGATCCTATATGGAGAATCATTGTGATAAGCGGAGATTGACCGAGCGTAGCATAGGAAACTCCTTCCCTATCAAGAGTATGTCATCCACGTACTCTACGAGGATCGCCACCATACTCCCTACCTACCTTTTTGTATATACAAGGTTCATCTACCATTTTGATGATGTCAAACTCTTTGACTACTTCATCAAAACTGATGTTCCAACTCCGCGATGCTTGCTTTATCCTATAAAGCATTTTGCACACGTTTCCGCTGCTCCCACTGTCTACGAGGCCCTCTGGCTGTGTACTTATAGACGCTCTCTTCTAAAACATCATTTAGAAAAGCTGTCATGACACCCAACCACCAGATATCGTAGTCATGGTATGTAGCCGTGGCAAGTAGGATCCGGATGGACTTAAGCATAGGCACTGGAAAAGGTTTCATCATTATCCATGCCTGGTCGATGACGAAAACCTTTAACAAGTCTAGCTTTGAAAGTTTCAACTTTTCCATCTACACCAAGTAATCTTCTCAAGATATACTTGCTCCTGATGGGAATTTAACCCTTCAGATATAGCAACCAAAGTCCATACTTTGTTGGTGTACATGGATTCCATCTCAGATCGCTAAGCATCCAGCCATTCTTACAGAGTCTTACTCCTGATGGCCAGCTCGAAGCTAGTTGGGTCATCATCTCATGATGCAATCCTCGCTCCCACTGTCATAGAGAAAAAGAAGTATCTCTCAGGTGGGTGAGGAACCCTACTAGATCGGCGAAGAGGCTGAGGTTCGTTGGTTTCTATTGAATCCTTCGGTTCTATCAAATCATCTGCTGTAGTTTGCATAGCTGGAACCTTTCCAGTTGTACATAACAGATCTTGCCTCGAGTTTGTCCGGATTTTGCTTTTAGACATAGGCCAGTCAACCCCAAATCTTAACTAGCTTAAGACATGGGCTCTTCCCTTTCCATATCACATATGAAGTGGTAGGCAACTGATTTGATCGAAACCCTATTCAATAGGTATGCAACTTCATAAGTGCATAACTCCCAAAAGGAAATAGGTAACTCAGTAGTACTCATCATAGAGCACACCTTATCATATAGGGTGTGATTGCTCCGCCCCGATATACCATCGTGCTATGGTGTAAACAGAGGAGTAATGCTGAGAGAGAATCTCATTCTCCTTTAGAATAGTCCAAGATTTACGTGCTCAAGTATTCTCCTCCTTGATACATCAAAAGACATAATACTTATACCCATATTTTGGTTCTCTACTTCTAACTTATATTCTGTGAATATCTCAAAAGGTTCGGACTTGTGTTTCAACAGGAACATAAGTCTGAATCTCGAAAGATCATCAGAGAATGTAATGAAGTATAAAGAACCAGTCCTGGCAAGTGTAGACAGGAGACCTTGCATACATCATCATGCATCAGTCCCAAGAGTTCACTAACTCTTTCTCTGTTTCCAATAAACAGAGCTATGGTCATCTTATCTTTGTGACATGACTGGCGAGTTTCACAAGATGTAAATTCAAACTGATTTAAATATGCATCTATATGTAACTCTAGCTAGTCGGGTCACATTGATCTGACCTAGTCTACAATACCTCAAGAAGAATTCGTTCATTTCTGAACTCTTCCTCTTGTGTGTGTTCTATATACTAAGAACTGTAGTTTGATTTAGAACATTAATGCTTTTAGATAACGTGCCTGAACCGATCAACTTTTGATATAGGAAATGTTCAAAACATTATCCAACAATACAAAATTATATCGTTTCTTTACTAATAAAGAGACATATATGATTTTGTATATCAGGTTCGGTATCTAATAACATTCGTTCAAAATCAATGTATTGGTAATACAGGGTGACAGTGACCAACAGACTTGGCTGCAACACTTGCCCCGTTTTCTGTCTCATGAAACTTATCACCCGTTCTCAGTTTTTCTACCCTTTTGTAGCCCTATGTAACAGATTACATATCTGGGATCCTGATCCGGTATCATATACCAAGGATGCGGAGGATAATGAGAAACAGTTCTGTATAATGAACATACCCGAAGATGATGCATCAACATGCACTCTCTTCGTTTGGGCGGCACGGGAATTCTGGTATTCCCCAATTTCCTGCTCTGTCTTATAACAATTATAAGTTGGAGCAGGACCAACGTTCCCCAGCTCAGTATAACAAGCGGGTTCGGTCAATAATCCGTATTATTATCTTGATTAAGGCGTGATATGGTCGCTACCAGGAGAGAGAGAGAAGAAAACACTCAGCGTGCGCTCTTGCAAGATCAGATTGGTTATTATTTTATCTAATCAGGATGGCTCCCACTGCTTTTTATCAAATCTTCCTTCAAACCCAAAAAGGAAAGACTAGCCGGGATTAATTACACACTACAAGTTCGCCAATCTTTCAGCCAGGCCAGTGTCGGTACTTTGAGGGAGGTCCCCCGTGCTTTCGCACGAACCTAATTACAGTAAACCTCGTTTTCCCAGAGGCGTAACCTCGTTAACACCTTTCTAGACACCTACTTGATCGGCTAATTGTAATGTGTAAAACTCTCCCAGGAGTAACTCTTACTCGCAGCGGGTATCGGGATCCAACTATCTCATAGAAGGTATGCAATCTCATTGCAAATTTCAACACTTGAAATTCCCGATAATATTTTGCCCCTAGCGTCCTATGACCTTGACAGAGGTCAACAAACCATAGGCTGCTAGTCAAGTTCAACCCGTCATTTCCTGATTGAAGTAAACCCACCCGCACGACCCTTGACAGAGGTCAACAAGGTCGCACGACTACCCTAAATCAATCACATCATATGCTTATACAGATAAGCACTAATCAGCTACCGCACACTACGCCTTGACAGAGGTCAACAAACGTAGCACGAATACTAACCAGTACATATCTGAAATGACGGAGGGGTACGACAGGTTTTTCTGAAAACCTATTGCGTAATGAACTTGATATTGTTGTAGAATCAAATGATTTTAAAATGGAGTGTTTTTTAGGCTTTTCTAGTTTTGCTAAAGGAGTCACTCCCGGTGAAGGGATCGTCGGTCCTTTCCTCGTCGAATGAGGTGCGAGATATATCATATATATCACTGTGCAAAGCAAAAACTCTTAAAAGCAATCAAAAGACAAACCGAGTGTGTAGCATCTGCCAGTTATTGCTAAAGGAGTCACTCCCGGTGAAGGGATCTCGGTCCTTTCCTCATCGAATAAGGTGCAGGATATATCATATATACCGCTGTGCAAAGCAAGAACTGTAGCTACCTGTTTTATTTTGAAATTCGATTCTACAACATCTTAGGTTTCTTTTATTTCATTAATCACATTAATGAAGTCCCATCATTTAAATACCTAAACATCACAGATAAATACGACGTACACTTATGCCATCCGCATTCGCCTCGATGTCCCCTCGTGCACCGTTAGGTTAGGTAACTAACGACAGAGCGGGGCAGGGCTAGCGCGGGTGTAAAACATAAGTAACATCTATATAATATATCATATATACTATATACAATATCTATCACAGAACATCACATGATCACATCACAGATATCGCAGCAGAAGAATCATATGAAATATTGGATATACTAGGACGTCCGTGTTTTCAATACGAGCCAGTATAAAACACGGATTCCACGGTCGTGATGAATAGCCAAACCCACACCCCTAGACCCCTACGAGAGCGGCAAGCAACCCTACCAATTCTAGAGTTAGGAGACCCTGACTCGACTCCTCGAGTCAGTCTCCCACTGGACTCCAGAACCCGGTTACTTGTGCTCCCCTCCTTGGGTCTATCCTAGTGCGGAAAAGAAAATAATATACAAAGGGTGACATCTTCCGCAACCTGGAAGTGCCCCAATAAAAGAATATTACATACAAGTTTTTACATGAATGAAAATGAAAAACACTCATCTCACATAAAAAACCCCAGCTATTCAAACACGACGATCCAATATAACATATCCAGCAACACATAACATCACATGTCATCAACGTAAGTAAATATGTCCATCCCAATTGTCGTTGACATATAGCAACAAAACCGGCGATATCACATATTACACTTACGGTCACAGAAAAGAAAGTGTAAAACTACAACAGTTGGAATCCGCAACCGCTTTAGACATCACATGCCTAATCCAATGAATTCCTTAGACATCGCATTCCTAACAATTATAAACCCCGCATTTTAGTCTCATTATCGAAAACTCTTTTCAATATCAAGTCGGGAAATTCAACAAGATTCCCGGCATCCTGATCGAATGCTCGTCGCAAACTTTAGTAGGCGGCCGCACCCCTGACGCCGTCGACGAAGTGCACCAAGGCGGAACACCGCTGCCGCGAGCACCCGAACGGATGCTTTCGGCGACGGGGTTCTCCTACAGTCACTTGGTCGGGGCTATGGGGTGAGGCTGTCCATTAAGTTTACCCGGCGAGTATCCGCGTACGCTACGTGATTGCGACGGACTTTTGATCACATCAAAATTCCGTGGCAACCGATCAAGTGAGACTAAACTGCTATGTTTATAACATTCATTCAGTTATCTCATAACTACTTGTGAATTCCAATTATTGTATCCCATTCCAGATAATTAGAAAATGTTAAACTTTCCGATCGAACATTCAAACACCCAAGTTTTCCCGAAACAGCTCAACACATGAAACAAGTTCAAAGACATTCACTTCGTGCCTCAGTACCAACGGTCCAGCCGTAGAAGGGTCAAGCCAACGCCTCACATGTGGCATGCCGTACTGCCCCAAACCCGAAGGTTCAAAGGGCAGTTCAAGACGGTCACATAATCGAGTTAAGGTTTGTTGTCTTCTAGAGGGTCTATCGCGTTACTTGCACTACTTAGAACGTCTTTAAACCACGGAAAAATCCAACACTTGGAAATTTCCCGACAGGGGAAAATTTGGGTATTTCTATCCGGTCGAACTTTTTAACATATTCAAAAAATATCCGGAAAAACATAAACGAAGTTAAATTATCCGATCAAATTAACGAATCCCCAATAAAACCCTAGAAAACTCAACACTTGAGTGGAATTAAAAAATTCACATAAAAAATTGCCAAGAAAGGACCTAAGAATAAATATATGAAATTTGAGGGACTAAGTCCAAATTTGGGCCGCGGAAGCGCCGCCAAACCCCTGGTTTGGCCGCCGTTCCGCGGTCGAATTATGGAATTAGGGGCCCAAACTTCACAGTAATTCTTAGTTTTTCCTGCTTACTTTTCTGCATATTTTTAATTCACAAAAATCCACGAATTTCAAAAATGTACAGAGAGCATTTTAGGGTTTGGGTTTCGGTTCGATCGGACTTCTAATTCCGTCTACGCATCGTCTAAGGCTCTAGCTAGGTTCTGATACCACTGTAGGGTTCCTAGGCACTCTCAAGAGGTCTCACAAGGTATCAACCATACCAATTTCAAAAATTACGGTGCCGAGAAACTCTAATACGGATCTTTAACTAGATATATAGGCGACAAAAGAAACTAGTTAACAACTTAACTACAAGAACGGAAATACAACCTTTGTAGATCCGGTCCTCCACCTCCATAGCTCCGCAATGAAGTCTCCTCGCTGTCCAAATGGAAAACCCGGGCTCTAGCGTCGGCTTCATCGGAGAAATGGGCGGGCAAGGTCGTCGGCTTCGTGCCGAAGATGATCTACGTCGAGGCATCGCAAGATCAAGCTCCAACTTCACCAAGCCTTGAAAACTTGTGAAGGAAACACCCTATACTACTTGGCAAGAGGTAGAGGATGAAGAAATAGGAGGTGGGTTCACTTTAGAATTGGATTTCTCACTCATTTTCTCACTTTGCCATTGTTGGTAGCAAGCTTCTTCATGTGAAGAAGAAGAAGAAGATGAAGATAATGATATGATAAGTTAATTAGAATAGAAAAGAAAAAGAATACTTATCATAACATTAACCATAGTTAGGTGTAGAGAATTGACTAAGGTTAAAAGAATGGTTAGGGTTAAGCTTGAAGACAAAATGGTCATATGGTCAAAGCTTCATGAAGCTTCATCAAGCTTCATGAAAGAAAGAAAGAAAGAATGAAACCATTTTGTTTTCTTTTGTCATTTGATTTTAATCCAAAATAAAAAGATAAATGAATGGACAAATAAATAGAAACCTTAACCATTTACTTAACCTAGGTTTAATTCTTTACACAAACCAATTTTGCATGCATCATCAAACATGATACAAACGAGTGCACTAAAATATATCGCATATACAATGCGCACATCCGAGTGAGAAAATCCATCTTAAGTGAACCGATACTAGTTAATGCAAAGTGATATATCAAATATATAATCATACATTAAATCATTAAATCAACACTTGATTTAACGATCCGGTCATATCGCATATAACCGACTAGTATCCTATGTATCGTCTTATCGAATCAATCCTTGATTCGATAACTAGGTTATATCGCATACAACCAATCGATACATTCATCGCGAGAATAGAATACGGTATCACATACACGCATTATTCTCGGTCCCGCACATATCTCATATGCGCTCCTATTTCGTTTCGCTTGAGCCAGGAAACCTCTGTGTAGGACTCTAAAGAATCGTCAATACGCCGGTAGCAGATGATGATCATATCAATCACCCACAAGCCGCAAGCGGTCTGCTAAACGTAACGGCCACCCGGGTATTGAGCGATCAGAAGATCGACGAGCAAGCCCGCTCACACTCCTGTGAATCCAACCAGTAACACTTACCGTACAGTCCGGTCTGATCGTCTGATATGTCGCATATCTCGCCTAGGGGTGGTAAACGTCAGACCCCAATAGCTCGATAAGTCGTGTCGATATGAGGTCTATAACTGTTCGAAAAACTACTGGTAACACTTACCAGTAAATCTCAGCAACCCTGGCCAGGGATTTCCGGTTATAGCCAATCGAACACAGCGCAACATCAACCCCCTATACCGGGAGAGACGAATCCCCTTCTATCGCTCATTGCCTCCATGTGATTCGGGACTGTACCCAAAAACCACCATTTTGCACGCCCTCTTGGACGTGGGAAGATGGAAATCAAAGCACAGTGGGAACCACACAAGACTCTATGACGATCTCGGGTCAACAGACTACTCTGTACCAGTGTCACCAGAGAACTGCCATCTGACGTAAGGTATAATACCATCTGGGAGTTCTCGGCGAGTCCGTCCAGTGTACCCAGTCTCCACTGAGCACCCGTATATCATCTCTGATGTCAAACACCAATGGATATGGGATCATCCATCGCCCATCTGTATGGGTCGAGAAGGTATACGCCAGTCTACTCTGGTATATCGATGCCCCGTCTCGATACACCCACGACTAGGGACTTTGAAGGATGTACTTATGGACTACCCTGTCCCCACTAGTATGATCCGCATCATAGTCCAGGTAGTCAAGTACACATCCTAAGGGCTTTACCAACATGTAACGGAGAGACAATCAGTGTACACGTTAAGGTAAAGATCAACCAGATAGCATACTATCATGTCGAGCAAGAAAGTCCTCCCTATATATGTCCAAGCATCCACTACAATATACATCCTATGTATAGTAATGGCCTCTAGGGCATACATATAACTAACAATAAATCACGAGAATAGAATATGGTATCTCATATCGTATCAATCTCGGTCCCGCACATATCACATATGTGCTCCTACTCCATTTCTCTTGAGCCAGGAAACCCCTATGTAGGACTCTAAATACGCCGCACATATCACAATGCATATCGTGTCAATACGCCAGCAGTAGGTGATGATCATATCAAACACCTACAAGCTGCAAGCGGTCTGCTAAACGTAACGGCCACCCGGGTATTGAGCGATCAGAAGATCAACGAGCAAGCCCGCTCACACTCCTGTGAATCCAATCAGTAACACTACCGTACAGTTCGGTCTCTTCGTCTGATATGTCGCATATCTCGTTTAGGGGTGGTAAACGTCAGACCCCAGTAACTCGATAAGTCGTGTTGATATGAGGCTCATAACGGGTCGAGAAACTACTGATAACACTTACCAGTATATCTCTGAAGCTGCCTTGGACAAGGACTTCCTGTTATAGCCAATCGAACACAGCGCAACAACAACTCCCTATACCGGGAGAGACGAAACCCCTCCTATCGCTCATTACCTTCATGTGACTCGGGACTGTACCCAAAAGCCACCGTTTTGCACGCCCTCTTGGACGTGGTATGATGGAAATCAAAGCATAGTGGGAATCACACAAGACTCTATGACGATCTCGGGTCTACATACTAACCTGTACTAGTGTCACCAGAGAACTGCCATCTGACGATAGGTATAATACCATCTGGGAGTTCTCGGTGAGTCCGTCCAGTGTACCCAGTCACCACTGAGCGCCCGTATATTGTCTCTGATGTCAAACACCAATGGATATGGGATCATCCACCGCCCATCTACATGGGTCGAGAAGCTATACGCTAGTCTACTCTGGTATATCGATGCCCTATCTCGATACAACTACGACTAGGAACATTTGAAGGATGTGCTTAACGACTACTCTGTCCCCACTAGTATGATCTGCATTATAGTCTTGGTAGTCAAGTACTAATCCTAAGGGCTTTATCAACATGTAACATAGAGACAATCAGAGTACATGTTAAGATAAAGTGCAACCAGATAGCATACTATCATGTCGAGAAAGAAAGTCATCCCTATATATGTCCAAGCATCCACTACAATATACATCGTATGTACAGTAATGGCCTCTAGGGCATACATATCACTAACAATCTCCCACTTGCACTAAGGCCATCTGTTGTAGTATCTCATACCCAACAATCAGCAGTGGTTGAAGTATCTCATACTCAACCATCCCATAAAAGTCTCTACTGGGAAATAGGCCTTTGTGAGTGGATCCGTACTGTTGTCCTCTGTGTCTACTCTCCTAACCTCGATCTCCTGGAGATCATCCATCTCCATGATCAGGTGATACTGCCTAAGAATATGTCTGGATCTCTGATGGGACGGGGGTTCCTAGGACAAAGCCACAACTCCATTGTCACACAATGGTAGGAACGAAGTTCATCTCATGAACTAGTGTACATCCAGACTATTTCTTTGGTAGCATCCTTGGTAGCAATGTATCCAGCCTTTATCCTCTAGTATGTCACGGTATCTAGCTTGGAACTCTTCCAACATACCGTCCCTCTACAGAGGGTAAAGACAATGCCTGTGACTGACATTCGGTCGTCTTTACTACCCTGGATCCCATCCAGTGATTCTCCCCAGGATCGATTGATACCATCTCACTACAACTAGTGAGAATCCTAAAATCCATTTAGATCTATCTCATAGATCCAAAACTCAGGATTTAGGAGGTATCACCTTGATCCTATATGGAGAATCCTTGTGATAAGAGGAGATTGACCGAGCGTAGCATAGGAAACTCCTTCCTTATCAAGAGTATTACCATACTCCCTACTACCTTTTTGTATATACAAGGTTCATCTACCATTTTGATGAAGTCAAACTCTTTGACTACCACATTAAAACAGATGTTCCATCTCCGCGATGCCTGCTTTAACTCATAAAGCATCTTGCACATGTTTTCGCTGCTCCCACTGTCTACGAATCCCTCTGGCTGTGTACTTATAGACGCTCTCTTCTAAATCACTATTTAGAAAAGCAGTCATGACACCCAACCGCCAGATATCGTAGTTATGGTATGTAGCAATAGCAAGTAAGATCTGGATGGACTTAAGCATAGATTTGAAAGTCTCAACTTTTCCATGTACACCAAGTAATCTTCTCAAGATATACTTGCTCCTGATGGGGATTTAACCCTTCAGATAAAGCAACCAAAGTCCATACTTTGTTGGTGTATATGGATTCCATCTCAAATCGCTTAACATCCAGCCATTCTCACAGAGTCCCCACTCCCGATGGCCTGCTCGAAACTAGTTGGGTCATTATCTCATGATGCAATTCTCGCTCCCACTGTCATAGAGAAAACCGAAGTATCTCTCAGGTGGATGAGGAAACCTACTGGATCGACGGAGAGGCCGAGGTTCGTCGGAAGCTATTGAATCCTCCGGGTTTACCAAATCATGAGCTGCAGTTTGTATAGCTGGAACTCCTTCCAGTTCTACCTCATGACCACTAATTTCTTCACAAGAAATTCCCTTTCTCAAAGGTGGCATGCTGAGAAACAAAACAACTTTTGCTCCTCAGAGTGGTAGAAGATATTCCCTTGTGAATGCTTGGGATATCCAACAAACTTCCACAGAACTGATCTTGCCTCGAGTTTGTCCGGATTTTTCTTTTAGACATAGGCCGGACAACCCCAAGTCTTAACATCCTTAAGAGATGGGCTCTTCCCATACCATATCGCATATGGAGTGGTAGGCACTGATTTGATTGGAACCCTATTCAATAGGTATGCAGCTTCACAAGTGCATAAACCCCAAAAGGAAATAGGCAACTCAGTAGTACTCATAATAGAGCACACCATATCACATAGGGTGCGATTTCTTCGCCGCGATATACCAACGTACTGTGGTGTATACGGAGGAGTAATGCTAAGAGAGAATCTCATTCTCCTTTAGAATAGTCCAGGAATTCCGTGCTCAAGTATTCTCCTCCCTGATCTCATCATAGGACATAATACTTATACCCATTTTGGTTCTCTACTTCTAACTTATATTCTGTGAATATCTCAAAAGGTTCAGACTTGTGTTTCAACAGGAACATATGTCCGAATCTTGAGAGATCGTTAAGGAATGTAATGAAGTACAAAGAACCGGTCCTGGCATGTGTAGACAGAGGACCTACATACATCATCATGTATCAATCCTAAGAGTTCACTAACTCTTTCTCTGTTTCCAATAAACAGAGCTATGGTCATCTTATCTTTGTGACATGACTGGCAAGTTTCAAAAGATGTAAATTCAAACTGATTTAAATATGTATCTTTATGTAACTTAGCTAGTCGGGTCGCATTGATATGACCTAGTCAACAATGCAACAAGAAGGATTCGTTCATTTCTGAACTCTTCCTCTTGTATGTGTTCTGTACGTTAAGAACTGTGGTTTGATTTAGAACGTATATGCTTTTAGATAACGTGCCTGAACCGATCAACTCTTGATATAGGAAATGTTCAAAACATTATCCAACAATACAAAATTATATCCTTCTTTATCTCAATAAAGAGACTGATATGATGTTGTATATCAGGTTCGGTATCTAATAACATTCGCTCAGAATCAATGTATTTGGTAATACAGGGTGATAACTGCCAACAAACTTGACTGCAACACTTGCACCATTTCCAACTCTTGAAACTTATCACCCGTTCTCAGTTCTCTACCTATCTGTAGCTCATGTAACATATTACATATGTGGGATCCTGATCCGGTATCTCATACCTAGGACGTAAAGGATACTAAGAACAGTTCTCTGTAATGAACACACCCAAAGATGATGTATCAACATACACTTTCTTCGTTTGGGTGGCACGGCAATTCTGGTAATTCCCTATTTCCTGCTCGGTCTTATAACAATTATAAGTTGGAGCGGGACCAACGTTCCCTAGTGCAGTAAAACAAGCGGGTTCAGTCAATACATCCATATTATTATCTTGATTAAGGCGTGACATGGTCACTACCTGGAGAGAGAGAGAGAGAAGAAAACACTCAGCGTATGCTCTTTCAAGATTAGATTGGTTATTTATTTATCTAATCAGGATGGCTCCCACTGTTTTAATCAAATCTTCCTTCAAACCCTAAAAGGAAAGACTAGCCGGGATTAATTACACCCTACAAGTTTGCCAATCTTTCAGCCAGGCCAGTGCCGGTACTTTGAGGGAGGTTCCTCGTGCTTTCGCACGGACCTAATTAAAATAAACCTCGTTTTCCCATGGGCGTAACCCCATTGACACCTTTCTAAACACCTACTTGATCGGTTAATTGTAATGTGTAAAACTCTCCCAGGAGTAACTCTTACTTGCAGTAGGTATCGGGATCCAACTATCTCATAGAACGTATGCAATCTCATTGCAAATTTCAACACTTGAAATTCCCGATAATATTTTACCCCTAACCTCCTATGACCTTGACAAAGGCCAACAAACCATAAAATGCTAGTCAAGTTCAACCCGTCATTTCCTGATTGAATTAAACCCACCCGCACGACCCTTGACAAAGGCCAACAAGGTCGCATGACTACCCTAACTCAATCGCATCATATGCTTATACAGATAAGCAGTAATCAGCTACCGCACACTACGGCTTGACAAAGGCCAATAAACGCAGCACGAATACTAAATACTACTTATCTGAAATGACGGAGGGCTACATCAGGTTTTAAGAAAACCCTTTGCGTAATGAACTTGATATCGTTGAGAATCGAGTGATTTTAAATGGAGTGTTTTTTAGGCTTTTACTAGTTTTGCTAAAGAGGTCACTCACGGTGAGGGATCTCAGCTCTTTCCTTATCGAATAAGGTGCAGGATATTTCTCAAATACCACTAAGCAAAGAAAAAACCATAAAAGCAATCAAAAGAAAAACCGAGTTTGTAGGATCTGCTAGTTTCGCTAAAGAGGTCAATCCCGGTGAAGGGATCTCGGCTCTTTCCTTATCGAATAAGGTGCTGGATGTTCTACAAGGAACACCGCTATGCAAAGCAACAACTAGAGCTACCTGTTTTTGAAAATTCGATTCCACAACATCTTTAGGTTTCTTTTATTTCATTAATCTTATTAATGAAGTCCCATCATTTTAAGTTACATAAACTTCACAGATAAATACAACGTACGCTTATGCCATCCGCATTCACCTCGATGTCCTCTCGTGCACCGTTAGGTTAGGTAACTAACGGCAGAGCGGGACAGTGCTAGCACGGGTGTAAAACATAAGCAACGTCTATATAATATATCACATATACTATATCCTGTATCCATCTCAACATATCAAATGATCACATCACAGATATCGCAGCAGAAGAACAACATATGAAATATTGGATATACTAGGATTTCCGTGTTTTATTTTAAGCCTGTATAAAACACGGATTCCACGGTCGTGATGAATAGCCAATCCCATACCCCTAGACCCCTACGAGAGCGGCAAGCAACCCTACCAATTCTACAGTTAGGAGACCCGGACTCGACTCCTCGAGATGGTCTCCCACTAGACTCCAGAACCCGGTTACTTGTGCTCCCCGCCTTGGGTCTATCCTAATGCGGAAAAGTAAATAATATACAATGGTGACATCATCCTCAGCCCGGAAGTTCCCCAATAAAAGAATATTACATACAATAAATTTTACATGAATGAAAATAAAAACCCTTATCTCACATAAAACCCCCGGCTATTCAAACACGACGATCCAATATAACATATCCAAGCAACACATAACATCACATGTCATCAACGTAAGTAAATATGCGTATCCCAATTGTCGTTGACATATAGCACCGAAACCGGCGATACACCATATATTACACTTACGGTCCCAGAAAAGAAAATGAAAAACTACAACAATTGGAATCCGCAACCACCTTAGACATCGCATGCCTAACCAAATGAATTCCTTAGACATCGCATGCCTAACAATTATAAACCCCGCATTTTAGTGTCGGTCTCGAAAACACTTTTCAATATCAAGTCGGACAATTCAACAAGATTCCCGACATCCTGATCGAATACTCTTCGGAAACTTTAGTAGACGGCCGCACCCCCCGATGTCGTCGACGAAGTGCACTAAGGCGGAACACCGCTGCCGCGAGCACCCGAACGGATGCTTTTGGCGACGGGGTTCTCCTACAGTCACTTGGTCGGGGCTATGGGGTGTAGCTATCTATTAAGTTTAACCGGCGAGTATCCATGTACGCTACGTGATTGCGACAGATTTTTGATCGCATCAAAATCCCGTGGCAACCGATCAACTGAGACTAAACCACTAGATTTATAACATTCAATTTAGTTATCTCATAACTACATGTGGATTCCAAATATTGTATCCCATCACATAATATCCGGAAGAAGTTAAACTCTTCGATTGATTCATCAAAGTCCCACAATTTCCCGACAGCTCAACACTTGAGCACAGTTTTAATAATACCCAGAAGATTCCACGGTACCTATGAACAGCCGTAGAAGGGTCAAACCAACGCCTCACATGTGAAATGCTAAACCACCACAAACCCTAGGGTTCAAGTGGCGGTTTTGACGGCCACATAATCAAGTTAAGGTTTACGTTCTTCTAGAGGGTCCACAGAATCACTTGCATATTTTTCCAAATACGTTAAACTTGGAAAAATGGGTTTTTGACATTCGATCGAACTTTTTAACTTCGCCTAGACAATATGTGAACAACCCGAAACAATGTTAAAACTATGAATACGAAATACTCTGAATTGCTTATAGTGTAAAATTGCATCACATGCAAAATTAGCAAAAATAAACAACACCTGAAACATCAAAACCAAGTCACTGGAACACAGGCAAAATTTCAGGGGGGTGCTCGGATTGGGCCGATATGGACCCTATGGTGGCCGGCCACTTTTGAAAGAAACCCAATGAAATTTTTACAGTGTTCATGATATATCATATACATCACTCCGTACTTGTTTAAAAAAAAATTTGACAACTTTTAAAATTGACAGAAACTATTATTTTCCGTTTCAAGTTTCGGAGTTGTTTCGGTTTCGTGATTCTAACAAAATTCGTATTTATTTCTAGCATGGCTCTGATACCACTGGAGGGTTACCCAAGACGGCAGCAAGGTTTCGGGAGGCATCATCCATGCCAAATTAAAATTTTGTTGTTTTAGCTAACCCTAAACTAGATCGTTAACTAGAAATAATACGGGATCTAAAGCAAACAACTTTGCAATATGTAGTGAGCAAGGAATACAACCTTTGTAGACCGGTCCTTCACTTCAAATAGCTCCATGCAGTAGTCCCCTTTGCTGCGATCTCAAGCTCCGGACTCTGGAGAGTCTCCGTAGAAGAAACGAGCGTGCTTGCTTCGAAGACTTCGAGGCCGAAGATGATCTATGTCGGGGAGACACTAACTCAAGCTATTCCTTCACTAGGTCATGAACTTTGTGAAGAGAACACCCTATATTACATCGCAAGTAGTAGAGGATGATGAAGTAGGAAGTGGGCTCACTTTAGAATCGATTTTCTCACACTTTTTCTCATAGCACCATTAGAGCTAGCAAGCTTTTTCATGGAGCTTGATGAAGAAGAAGAAGAATGAATAATTCATCATATGAATTATCTCTCCTCAATAATGTAACCATGGGTGAGTTGAGCATCATACTTAACTCATGTAGAGAATTGACCAAGGTATGAGGTTAAGGATTGGATTAAAGAATATCAAGAGAAATGACAAAAGAGTGGACTTTGTCAAAGTTTCTCCAAGCTTCTTCCAAGCTTGAGAACTTTGACTAAGTCTTTCTTATTTGTTAAATCTTAAGATATAAACAAAACCCTAATCTTAACCATAATCATGGTATAAGTCTTATACACCCATCTTGCATGTATCATCAACCA
The DNA here is from genome assembly GCA_030015575.1 of Agapanthus africanus. Lineage (NCBI taxonomy): Eukaryota > Viridiplantae > Streptophyta > Magnoliopsida > Asparagales > Amaryllidaceae > Agapanthus > Agapanthus africanus. Next base: position 221,946,106 of record CM057342.1, read on the forward strand.
TGACACAATGCATGTACACAAACATATATATCACATATGTACAATGTGCACACAAAGTGAGAAAATAAATCTTAAGTGAGCTAATACTAGTTAATGTAATGTAATATATCAAATATATAATTATACATTAAATTATTAAATCAACTCTTGATTTAATAATCCGACTATAACCGACTAATATCATGTGTAACAACTTATCGAATCAACACTTGATCCGATAACCCGGCTATATCACATACAACCGATCAATGTTACAAATCACGAGAATAGAATATGGTATCTCATATCGTATCAATCTCGGTCCCGCACATATCACATATGTGCTCCTATTCCGTTTCGCTTGAGCCAGGAAACCCCTGTGTAGGACTTTAAAGACTCGTCAATACGCCGGCAGTAGGTGATGATCATATCAAACACCCAAAATCCGCAACCGGTCTGCTAAACGTAATGGCCACCCGGGTATTGAGCGATCAGAATATCAACAAGCAAGCCTGCTCACACTCCTGCAAATCCAATCAGTAACACTACCGTACAGTCCAGTCTCTTCGTCTGATATGTCGCATATCTCGTCTAGGGGTGGTAAACGTCAGACCCCAGTAACTCGATAAGTCGTGTCAATATGAGGCTCATAACGGGTCGAGAAACTACTGATAACACTTACCAGTATATCTTTGAAGCTGCCTTGGCCAAGGACTTTCTGTTATAGCCAATCGAACACAGCGCAACATCAACTCCCGATACTGGGAGAGACGAAACCCCTCCTATTGCTCATTGCCTCCATGTGACTCAGGACTGTACCCAAAAGCCACCGTTTTGCACGCCCTCTTGGACGTGGTATGATGGAAATCAAAGCACAGTAGGAATCACACAAGACTCTATGACGATCTCGGGTCTACAGACTAACCTGTACCAGTGTCACCAGAGAACTGCTATCTGACGATAGGTATAATACCATCTGGGAGTTCTCGGCGAGTCCGTCCGATGTACCCAGTCTCTACTGAGCACCCGTATACTGTCTCTGATGTCAAACACCAATGGATATGGGATCATCCACCGCCCATCTACATGGGTCGAGAAGCTATACGCTAGTCTACTCTGGTATATCGATGCCCTGTCTCGATACACCTACGACTAGGAATATTTGAAGGATGTACTTAACGACTACTCTGTCCCCACTAGTATGATTTGCATCATAGTCCTGGTAGTCAAGTACTCATCCTAAGGGCTTTATCAACATGTAACATAGAGACAATCAGAGTACATGTTAAGATAAAGTGCAACCAGATAGCATACTATCATGTCGAGCAAGAAAGTCCTCCCTATATATGTCCAAGTATCCACTACAATATACATCGTATGTACAGTAATGGCCTCTAGGGCATACATATCTCTAACATCGTCGACCCCGATAACTCAGATAAGTCATGCCGGTATATGGCTCATAACAGATCAAGAAACTACTGATAACACTTATCAGTTAATCTCAGCAGCCCTTGCCAGGGACTTTCTGTTATAGCCAATCGTATATGGTGCAACATCAACCCCCAATACCGGGAGAGATGAAACCCCTCCTATCGCTCATTTCCTCCATGTGCCTTGGGAATGTACCTAAAATCCACCTGTTTGCATGACTCAGTAGAGCCGTGGTAGGGTGGAGATCAAAGTACAGTGGGAGACACACAAGACTCTATGACGATCTCGGGTCTACAGACTAACCTGTACCAGTGTCACCTGAGAACTGCTATCCGACGATAGATATAATACCACATAGGAGTTCTCGGGGAGTCCGTTCAGTGTATCCAGTCTCCACTGAGCACCCGTATACGATCTTTGGTGTCACCACACCAATGGATATGGGATCATCCATTGCCCATTATATGGGACAAGTAACGTATACACTAGTTGTTAGTCATATGTATGCCCTAGAGGCCATTACTGTGCATACGATGTATATTGTAGTGGATGCTTGGACATATATAGGGAGGACTTTCTTGCTCGACATGATAGTATGCTATCTGGTTGCTCTTTATCTTAACATGTACTTTGATTGTCTCTATGTTACATATTGATAAAGCCCTTAGAATGAGTACTTGACTACCAGGACTATGATGCAGATCATACTAGTGGGGACAGTGCAGTCGCCAAGTACATCCTTCAAATGTTTCTAGTCGTGGGAGTATCGAGACATGGTATCGATACTCCAGAGTAGACTAGAGTATACGCTTCTTGACCCATATGATGGGCGATGGATGATCTCATATCCATTGGTGTTTGACATCAAAGAAGGTATACGGGTGCTCAGTGGAGACTGGGTACACTGGACGGACTCGCCGAGAACTCCCAGATGGTATTATACCTCACGTCAGATGGCAGTTCTCTGGTGACACTGGTACAGGTTAGTCTGTAGACCCGAGATCGTCATAGAGTCTTGTGTGATTCCCACTGTTCTTTGATTTCCATCATACCACGTCCAAGAGGGCGTGCAAAATGGTGGCTTTTGGGTACAGTCCCAAATCACATGGGGGTAATGAGCGATAAGAGGGGTTTCGTCTCTCCCAGTATAGGGAGTTGATGTTGCGCTGTGATTGATTGGCTATAACTGGAAATCCTTGGCCAGCGTTGCTGAGATTTACTGGTAAGTGTTATCAGTAGTTTCTCGAACTGTTATAGACCTCATATCGACACGACTTATCAAGCTACTGGGGTCTGACGTTTACCACCCCTAAGCAAGATATGTGACATATCAGACGAAGAGACCGGACTGTACGGGAGTGTTACTGATTGGATTCATGGGAGAAAGTACGGGCTTGCTTGTTGATCTTCTGATTGCTCAATACCTGGGTGGCTGTTACGTTTAGCTGACCGCTTACAGCTTGTGGGTGTTTGATATGATCATCATCTACTGCCGGCGTATTGACGATTCTTTCTAGTCCTACACAGAGGTTTCCTGGCTCAGGCAAAACGGAGTAGGAGCATATATATGATATGTGCGGGACCGAGAACAATACGTGTATGTGATACCGTATTAGATTCTCGTGATATGAGTTATCGGCCGGGTATATGAGATATAGCCGGATCATCGGATCAAGTGTTGATTCGATGAACTGATACAGATTATATTAGTCGGTTATTTATGAAATAGCCGGATTATCGGATCAAGTGTTGATTCGATAATTTAATGTATAATTATATATTTGATATATTAAATTACATTAACTAATATAAGCTCACTAAAAGATTCTTTTTCTCACTCGGGTAATACATTGATATATATGCGATATATGTTAATTGTATTATTTTATTTTGTTACAATAAATATTGTATATGTGATATATAATATTGTAACATTTTAGGGTTATAAATGCAACATGTTTTGTGGAGAATAAATGTGGTTAGGGTTTGGATTAGGGTTAAGCTTTCATGAAGCTTTCAAGAAGCTTCTTTAAGTTTTGACTTTGACCTTGATATTTTGCATAGATATTTCCTTAACCCAACCCAACCCTTTAACCATAGTTGTTTCTCTATATGGGTTAAGTCTTCATACTTAACCCATGGTTGCATTTCCAACCTCACTAGAGTTTTCATTATTCATCACAAATGGTTTTCATCTTCTTCTTCCTCTTGATAAAGCTTTCTAGCTTTTTGACTAGTGATGAAAATGAGTGAGAAATAGAAAATAAATGAGAGCTGAATTCCTAATTCATCATCCTCATCTATTCTAGCCGTTTAGATTAGGATGTTTGCTTTGCTAATACTTGATTATCAAAGCAAGAGCTTGGGTTTGAGTTTCTTCAAGGTTGATCATCTTAGTTATCGAAGATCGGAAGCAAGCTTGCATCTTTCTTTTGTGGAGCCTCTCTAGAGTCTGGATACTCGATGATCGCAATGAAGGGACCTCAACACGGAGCTTTAGAAGTGAAGGAACGGACTACAAAGGTTGTAATCCCAAACTCTTAGAAGTAAAGTTGTTTACTTGGTTTGTTTCGCCTAATCTCTAGTCTAAGATCTTGGTTTGGGTTGTTCGGCACGTCTAAAATTTAAATTGGGCATGATTGATGCCCTGTAGAACCTTGTGAAAGTGCCTAGTAACCCTACAGTGGTATCAGAGCCAAGCTAGAGATTTAGGCGAAGTCTAGACGAAGTTTAAAGTCCGATCGAACCCCGAAACATCGCGATTTACCCCTTCTCTGGAAATTTTTTTCAAAAGTTGACATTTTTCATATTAAAAATACTCAGAAAATTAACCAGGGAATTATAAGGATTACTGTGAAAAACGAGCCTCTAATATCATTAAAGCGCCGCGGAACCGCGGCCGTACCATGCCTTGCGCTGCGGTTCCGCGGCCAAACAGTAGCATTAGGGTTTGTTTTTTGCACAGTAACATCCGTATGTATTTCTATATGTTTCTAGGAATTTTTAATTATACTCAAGTGTTGAGTTTTCTGGAGATCTTTTGTATTCGTTGATTCGATCGGATAATTTAACTTCGTTTAACTTTTTCCGGGTAATTTTAGAACGTGTTAAAAAGTTCGAACGAATATCAATAACTCACTTTTTTCCGGCCCGGAAAATTTCCAAGTGTTGGATTTTTTCCTTAGTTAAAGAACGTTCTAAGTCGTGCAAGTAACGCGGTGGACCCTCTAGAAGAACACTAACCTTAATTCGATTATGTGACTGTCTGAACCACCTCTAAACCTTAGGGTTTGGGGCAGTACGGCGCTGCCACATGTGAGGCGTTGGTTTGACCCTTCTACGACTGGACCATCGGCACTGTGGCATGTGATGGATACTTTTTGAACTCCGCTCAAGTGTTGAGCTATTTGGGAAATCTTGGGTGTTTGTTTATTCGATCGGAAAGTTTAACATTGTCTATTTATTTGGATTGTGATATAATATTTGGAATCCATAAGTAGTTATGAGATAACTAATTTGAATGTTATAAATTTAGCAGTTTAGTCTCATTTGATCGGTTGCCACGGGATTTTGATGTGATCAAAAGTCCGTCGCAATCACGTAGCGTACGCGGATAATCGCCGGGTAAACTTAATAGATAGCTACGCCCCATAGCCCCGACTAAGTGACTGTAAGAGAACCCCATCGCCAAAAGCATCTGTTCGGGTGCTCGCGGCAGCGGTGTTCCGCCTTAGTGCACTTCGTCGACGGCATCCGGGGGTGCAGCCGTCTACTAAAGTTTGCGACGAGCATTCGATCAGGATGTCGAGAATCTTGTTGAATTTCCCGACTTGATATTGAAAAGTGTTTTCGAGATCGAGACTAAAATGCGGGGTTTATAATTGTTAGGCATGCGATGTCTAAGGAATTCATTTGGTTAAGCATGTGATATCTAAGGAGGTTGCGGATTCCAACTGTTGTAATTTTACACTTTCTTTTCTGTGACCGTAAGCGTAGTATGTGGTGTATCGCCGGCTTCGTTGCTATACATCAACGACAATCGGGATACGCATGTTTGCTTACGTTGATGATATGAGATATTATGTGTTGCTGTGATATGTTATGTTGGATCGTCGTGTTTTGAATAGCCGGTGGTTTTATGTGAGATGAGGGTTTTTATTTTCATTCATGTAAAATTCAATTGTATGTAATATTCTTTTATTGGGGCACTTCCGGGATGAGGGTGATGTCACAATTGTATATTATTTACTTTTCCGCATTAGGTAGACCCAAGGCGGGGAGCACAAGTAACCGGGTTCTAGGGTCCAGTGGGAGACCATCTCGAGGAGTCGAGACCGGGTCTCCTAACCCTAGAATTGGCAGTGTTGCTTGCCGTTCTCATAGGGGTCTAGGGATGTGGGTTTGGCTATTCACCGCGACCATGGAATCCGTATTTTATACAAGCTCGTATTAAAACACGGAAATCCTAGTATATCCAATATTTCATATGTTATTCTTCTGCTGCAATGTTCTGTGAAGAGATCATATTACTTCCTGAAACGAATGTTTATATTATATATATGAGATATATGTTATATTGCTGATTTCGTTTCAAATGTGATGCTTGTGAAGCATAATAAAATGGGACTTCATTAATGAGATTAATGAAATAAAAGAAACCTAAAGATGTTGTAGAAACTTGTTTAAAAAAATGGTAGCTCTAGTTCTTGCTTTGCATAGCGGTGTTCCTTGTAGAACATCCAGCACTTTATTCGATAAGGAAAGAGTCGGGATCCCTTCACCGGAAGTGACCTCTTTAGCGAAACTAGCAGATACTACATACTCGGATTGTCTTTTGATTGATTTTATAGTTTTTGCTTTGCATAGTGATATTTGTGAAATATCCTGCACCTTATCCGATAAGAAAAGAGCCGACGATCCCTTCACCGGGAGTGACCTCTTTAGCGAAACTAGAAAAGACCTCAAAAACATTCCATTTAAAATCACTCGATTCTACAACGATATCAAGTTCATTACGCTTATGGTTTTCTTAAAAACCTGCGTAGCCCTCCATCATTTCAGATAAGTACTACTTAGTATTCGTGCTGCGGTAGTTTGGCATGCGTCAATGCGTAGTGTATGGTAGCTAACTAGTGCTTATCTGCTAGCATACGATGCGATTGGATTAGGGTATTCGTACGGCGTTGTTTGGCATGCATCAAGGATCGTACGGGTGGGTTTAATTCAATCAGGAAATGCACGGGTTGAACTTGACTAGCGGACTATGGGTTGTTTGGCATGCGTCAAGGTCATAGCACGCTAGGGGTAAAATATTATTGGGAATTTCAAGAGTTGAAATTTGCAATGAGATTGCATACCTTCTATGAGATAGTTGGATCCCGATACCCGCTGCGAGTAAGAGTTACTCCTGGGAGAGTTTTACACATTGCAATTAACCGATCAAGTAGGTGTCTAGAAAGGTGTCAACGGGGTTATGCCTATGGGAAGACGAGGTTTACTTTAATTAGGTCCGTACGAAAGCACGGGGAACCTCCCTCAAAGTACCGGCACTGGCCTGGCTGAAAGATTGGCGAACTTGTAGAGTGTAATTAATCCCGGCTAGTCTTTCCTTTTAGGGTTTGAAGGAAGATTTGACTAAAACAGTGGGAGACATCCTGATTAGGTATATTAATAACCAATCTAATCTTGCAAGAGCATACGCTGAGTGTTTTCTTCTCTCTCCCTCCAGGTAGCGACTATGTCACGCCTTAATCAAAATAATAATATGAATGTATTGACCGAACCCGCTTGTTATACTGCGCTAGGGAACGTTGGTCCCGCTCCAACTTATAATTGTTATAAGACAGAGCAGGAAATAGGGGATTACCAGAATTCCCGTGCCGCCCAAACGAAGTAAGTGCATGCTGATGCATCTTCTTCGGGTATGTTCATTACACAGAACTGTTTCTCAATATCCTTTATGTCTTGGGTATTTGATACCGGATCAGGATCCCGCATATGTAATTTGTTACATGGGCTACAGATAGGTAGAGAACTGAGAACGGATGATAAGTTTCATGAGATAGTAACGGTGCAAGTGTTGCAGCCAAGTCTGTTGGTAGTTATCACCCTGTATTACCAGAATACATTGATTCTGACGAATGTTATTAGATACCGAATCTGATATACAACATCATATCAATCTCTTTATTAGTAAAGAAAGGATATAATTTTGTATTGTTGGATAATGTTTTGAATATTTCCTATATCAAGAGTTGATCGGTTCAGGCACATTATCTAAAAGCATAGATGTTCTAAATCAAACCACAGTTCTTAACGTACAGAGCACACACAAGAGGAAGAGTTCAGAAATGAACGAATCCTTCTTGAGGCATTGTAGACTAGGTCATATCAATGCGACCCGACTAGCTGAAGTTACATAAAGATGCATATTTAAATTTGTTTGAATTTACATCTTGTGAAACTTGCCAGTCATGTCACAAAGATAAAATGGCCACAGCTCTGTTTATTGGAAACAGAGAAAGAGTTAGAGAACTCTTGGGATTGATACATGCTGATGTATGAAGGTCCCCTGTCTACATATGCCAGGACTGGTTCTTTGTACTTCATTACATTCACTGATGATCTCTCAAGATTCAGACATATGTTCCTGTAGAAACACAAGTCCGAAACTTTTGAGATAATCACTGAATATAAGTTAGAAGTAGAGAACCAAAAACCGGGTATAAGTATTATGTCCTTTGATGAGATCAAGGAGGAGAATACCTGAGCACGAAATTCCTGGACTATTCTAAAGGAGAATGAGATTCTCTCTCAGCATTACTCCTCCGAATACACCACAGCACGTCGGTGTATCGGGACGGAGCAATCGCACCCTATGTGATATGGTGTGCTCTATGATAAGTACTACTGAGTTGCCTATTTTCTTTTGGGGTTATGTACTTGAGAAGTTGCATACCTATTGAATAGGGTTCCAACCAAATCGGATGCCTACCACTCCATATGTGATATGGTATGGGAAGAGCCCATCTCTTAAAGATGTTAAGATTTGGGGTTGTCCGGCCTATGTCAAAAGCAAAATCCGGACAAGCTCGAGGCAAGGTCAGTTCTGTGGAAGTTTGTTGGATATCCCAAGTATTCGCAAGGGAATATCTTCTACCACACCGAGGAACAAAAGATGTTTTATTTCTCGGCATACCACTTTTTGTGAAAAAGAGAATTTCTTGTTATGAAATTAGTGGTCATGAGGTAGAACTGGAAGGAGTTCCAGCTATACAAACTGCAGCTGATGATTTGGTAAACCCGGAGGGTTCAATAGTTTCCAACGGACCTCAGCCTCTCCGCCGATCTGGTAGGGTTCCTCATCCACCTGAGAGATACTTCAGTTTCTCTATGACAGTGGGAGCGAGGATTGCATCATGAGATGATGATCCAACTGGTTTCGAGCCGGCCATCAGGAGTGGGACTCTGTAAGAATGGCTGGATGCTCAGCGATTTGAGATGGAATCATTATACACCAACAAAGTATAGACTTTGGTTGCTTTATCTGAAGGGTTATATCCACATCAGGAGCAAGTATATCCTGAGAAGATTACTTGGTGTACATGGAAAAGTTGAGACTTTCAAAGCTATACTTAAGTCCATCCAGATCCTACTTGCCACTGCTACATACCATGACTACGATATCTGGTGGTTGAGTGTCATGACTGCCAGTCTAAATGATGTTTTAGAAGAAAGCATCTATAAGTACACAGCCAGAGAGCTTCGTAGATAGTGGGAGCAGCGGAAAAGTGTGCAAGATGATTTATGCGATAAATCAGGCATCGCGGAGTTGGAACATCTGTTTTGATGAAGTAGTCAAAGAGTTTGACTTCATCAAAATGGTAGATGAACCTTGTATATACAAAAAGGTAGTAGGGAGTATGGTGGTGATCCTCGTATTGTACGTGGATGACATACTCTTGATAGGGAAGGAGTTTCATATACTACGCTTGGTCAATCTCCGATTATCACAAGGATTCTCCATATAAGATCAAATTGATACCTCCTAAATCCTAGGTTTTATATCTATGAGATAGATCTAAATGGATGTTAGGAATCTCACTAGTAGTAGTGAGATGGTATCAATCGATCCTGGGGAGAATCGCTGGAAAAGGTTCTAGGGTGATAAGGACGACTGAATGTCAATCGCAGGCATTGTCTTTACCCTCAGTGGAGGGACGGTATGTTGGAAGAGTTCCAAGCTAGATACCGTGACTTACTAGACGATTAAAGGCAAAATACGTCGTAACCAAAGAGGCAGTCTAGATATATATAAGTTCATGAGATGAACTTCGTTCATACCATTGTGTGACAATGGAGTTGCGGCTTATGCCAAGGAACCCCCGTCCCATCAGAAATCCAGATATAATTCTTAGGCAGTATCACCTGATCATGGAGATGGTTGATCACCAGGGAGATCGAGGTTAGGAGAGTAGACACAGAGGACAACAGCGCGGATCCACTCACAAAGGCCTATTTCCCAGTAGAGACTTTTATGGGATGGTTGAGTATGAGATACTTCAACCACAGCTGATTGTTGGGTATGCGATACCACAACAGATGGCCCTAGTGCAAGTAGGAGATTGTTAGTTATATGTATTCCCTAGAGGCCATTACTGTACATACGATGTATATTGCAGTGGATACTTGGACATATATTGGAAGGACTTTCTTGCTCGACATGATAGTACGCTATCTGGTTGCTCTTTATCTTAACATGTACTCTGATTGTCTCTATGTTACATATTGATAAAACCCTTAGGATGAGTACTTGACTACCAGGACTATGATGCAGATCATACTAGTGGGGACAGTGTAGTCGCCAAGTACATCCTTCAAATGTTCCTAGTCGTGGAAGTATCGAGACAGGGCATCGATACTCTAGAGTAGACTAGAGTATGCGCTTCTTGACCCATATGATGGGCGATGGATGATCCCATATCCATTGGTGTTTGACATCAAAGAAGGTATACGGGTGCTCAGTGGAGACTGGGTACACTGGACGGACTCGCCGAGAACTCCCAGATGGTATTATACCTCACGTCAGATGGCAGTTCTCTGGTGACACTGGTACAGGTTAGTCTGTAGACCCGAGATCGTCATAGAGTCTTGTGTGATTCCCACTGTACTTTGATTTCCATCATACACGTCCAAGAGGGCATGCAAAAAGGTAGCTTTTGGGTACAGTCCCGAATCACATTGAGGCAATGAGCGATAGGAGGGGTTTCGTCTCTCCCGGTATAGGGAGTTGATGTTGCGCTGTGATTGATTGGCTATAACTGGAAATCTCTGGCCAGCGTTGCTGAGATTTACTGGTAAGTGTTATCAGTAGTTTCTCGAACTGTTATAGACCTCATATCGACACGACTTATCAAGCTATTAGGGTCTGACGTTTACCACCCCTAAGCGAGATATGTGACATATCAAACGAAGAGACCGGACTGTACGGGAGTGTTACTGATTGGATTCACGGGAGAAAGTACAAACTTGCTTGTTGATCTTCTGATCGCTCAATACCTAGGTGGCTGTTACGTTTAGCTGACCGCTTACAGCTTGTGTGTGTTTGATATGATCATCACCTACTGCCGGCGTATTGACGATTCTTTAGAGCACAAAAGTTTCCTGGCTCAGGCAAAACGGAGTAGGAGCACATATATGATATGTGCGGGACCGAGAACAATACGTGTATGTGATACCGTATTAGATTCTCGTGATATGAGTTATCGGCCAGGTATATGAGATATAGCGGGGTCATCGGATCAAGTGTTGATTCGATGAACTGATACAGATTATATTAGTCGGTTATTTGTGAAATAGCCGGATTATCGGATCAAGTGTTGATTCGATAATTTAATGTATAATTATATATTTGATATATTAAATTACATTAACTAATATAAGCTCATTAAAAGATTCTTTTTCTCACTCGGGTAATACATTGATATATATGCGATATATGTTAATTGTATTATTTTATTTTGTTACAATAAATATTGTATATGTGATATATAATACTGTAACATGTTAAGGTTATAAATGCAACATGTTTTGTGGAGAATAAATGTGGTTAGGGTTTGGATTAGGGTTAAGCTTTCATGAAACTTTCAAGAAGCTTCTTGAAGCTTTGACTTTGACCTTGATATTTTGCATAGATATTTCCTTAACCCAACCCAACCCTTTAACCATAGTTGTTTCTCTACATGGATTAAGTCTTCATACTTAACCCATGGTTGCATTTCTAACCTCACTAGAGTTTTCATTATTCATCACAAATGGTTTTCATCTTCTTCTTCCTCTTGATAAAGCTTTCTAGCTTTTTGACTAGTGATGAAAATGAGTGAGAAATAGAAGATAAATGAGAGCTAAATTCCTACTTCATCATCCTCATCTATTCTAGCCGTTTAGATTAGGGTGTTTGCTTTGCTAATACTTGATTAGCAAAGCAAGAGCTTGGGTTTGAGTTTCTTCAAGTTAGATCATCTTAGTTATCGAAGATCGGAAGCAAGCTTGTATCTTTCTTTTGTGGAGCCTCTCTAGAGTCTGGATACTCGATGATCGCAGCGAAGGGACCTCAACACGGAACTTTAGAAGTGAAGGAACGGACTACAAAGGTTGCAATCCCAAACTCTTAGAAGTAAAGTTGTTTACTTGCTTTGTTTCGCCTAATCTCTAGTCTAAGATCTTGGTTTGGGTTGTTCGGCACGTCTAAAATCTAAATCGGGCATGGTTGATGCCTTGTAGAACCTTGTGAGAGTGCCTAGTAACCCTACACTAGTCTACTCTGGTGATATCGATGCCCCATCTCGATACACCCACGACTAGGAACATTTCAAGGATATGCTCATAGACTACACATGTCCCATTAGTATGATCCGCATCATAATCTCAGTAGTCCTGCATTATCCTAAGGGCTATATCAACATGTACCAAATGAATGAAAGCACGATCAAATGAACATGTCAAGATAAAAGGTGCAACCAGATAGCATACTATCATGTCGAGCAAGAATGTCCCCTAAATACACACACACACACACACACACCAGTACATACACTATCATATAATGGCCTCTAGGGCATACATATATCCAGCAATCTCCCACTTGCACTAAGTCCAATTATTGGCGTATCTCATACCCAACCTCTCAAAAAGTCGCTTATCCTGCGGCAAAGAGAGGGCCTTTATGAGTGGATCCGCGGTGTTATCTTTTGTATCTACTCTCCGAATCTCGATCTCGCGGCGATCAACTATCTCCCAGATCAGATGATATCGCCTGAGGATGTGTCTGGATCGCTGATGGGACCTGGGCTCTTTGGCTAACGCTATAGCCGCATTATTATCACAATACAAAGGTATTGGATCAATAATGGTCGGAACTACTCCTAGCTCCGAGACTAACTTCCTCATCCAGACGGCTTCCTTGGCAGCATCATTTGCAGCAATATACTCATCTTCCATCGTGGAGTCTGCAACGGTATCCTGTTTGGAACTCTTCCAACACACCGCGTCTCCATTGAGGGTAAAGACAAACCCAGAGATAGATTTGCTGTCATCCTTGTTACTCTGGAAGCTCGAATCGGTAAAGGCCTCCATTTGGAGATTTCCGTTACTATACACCAAGAACATTTCTTTAGTCCTTCGCAAGTACTTAAGAATGTTCTTCACTGCTGTCCAGTGATTTTTCACTGGGTTGGATTGATACCTGCTTACTACACCCAGTGCATAAGCTACATCAGGACGTGTATATAACATCGCATACATTATAGATCCTACAGCAGAAGCGTAGGGTATAATGGTCATGCGATCTCTCTTTTCATCGGTCTTTGGGCAAAAGTCCTTAGAGAGAGTGACTCTATGACTAGCGGGTAAGGAACCCCGCTTGGAGTCTTCCATACTAAACCTCTTTAGGATGGTGTTAATGTACCTGGTTTGGGACAATCCCAATAACCATTTAGATCTATCCCTATAGATCTTTATGCCCAATATGTACGAGGCATCTCCCAGGTCCTTCATGGAGAACCTTTGTGATAAGAACAGTTTGACTGATTGTAGCATAAGAACGCCATTCCATATCAGAAGAATGCCATCCACGTAAAATACGAGGAATGTGACAGTACTTCCTACAATCTTCTTATAAACACAAGGTTCATCTGGATTTTTGATGAAATCAAACTCTTTGATAATATCATCAACACAGATGTTCCAACTCCGTGATGCCTGCTATAATCCATAAATGGATTTAAGCAACCTACATGCTTTCCTGCTGCTCCCACTATCAATGAAGCCCTCTGGCTGATCCATATAAACGTACTCTTCTAAATCACCATTTAGAAAAGGCGTTTTAACTTCCATTTGTCAGATTTCATAGTCGTAGTGAGCAGTAATAGCAAGTAGGATCCGAATGGATTTAAGCATGGCTACAGGAGAAAAGGTTTCGTCATAGTCCAGTCCTGGTCTTTGTCGAAATCCTTTCGCCACAAGCCTTGCCTTATAGGTCTCCACCTGCCCATCTACACCAATCTTTCCCTTAAAGATCCATTTGCACCCTATGAGTTTTACCCCAGAGGGTACAACATCCAAAGTCCACACTTTGTTGGTGTACATAGACTCCATTTCGGATCTCATGTTATCCAGCCACTTCACAGAGTCACCACTCGTGATAGCTTGCTGAAAACTGGTAGGGTCATCATCATCCATGATGCGGTCTTCTCCATCACCATCAACGAGAAAACCGTAGTATCTTTCCGGTGGCCGAGAAGTCCTACCAGATCTACGGAGCGGCTGAGGTTCATTAGGTTCTGTTGCAACATTAGGTTCAACCAAGTCGTCATTTGTAACTTGTGTCTCTAGAACCTCTTCTAGATCTACCACATTGCCATCAGTATCATTTGGAAAAATATCATTTTCTAAAAATATGGCATTTCGAGAAACAAACACCCTTTGTTCCTCTTTGTGGTAGAACAGATATCCATATGAATCTTTTGGATATCCCACAAATAAACATTTGAACGATCATGTCTCGAGTTTGTCCGGATTCTGCCTTTTGACAAAAGCTGGACAACCCCAAATCTTAACTCGCTTAAGAGATGGTCTCTTCCCATACCATATCTCATATGGAGTGGTAGACACGGTCTTGGTCAGAACCCTGTTCAACAGAAAAGCTGCAGTCTCCAATGCATGCCCCCAAAAGGAGAGGGGCAACTCAGCATCACTCATCATGGATCGTACCATATCTAATAGGGTTCGATTCCGCCGCTCTGACACACCGTTGTGCTATGGTGTATAAGGGGGAGTGAGCTGAGAGAGAATCCCATTCTCTTTTAGGAAGTTCGAAAACTCTGTACTAAGATACTCTCCACCTCGATCTGATCGAAGTATATTGATGCTCAATCCAGTTTGTTTTTCTACTTCAAGTTTGTACTCCTTGAATTTCTCGAAAGCTTCAGACTTATGCTTTATCAAAAACACATGACCGAATCTTGAGAAATTATCAGTAAAAGTTATGAAGTAAGAAAAACCGCCACTCGCATGTGTAGACATTGGCCCACATACATCACGTAGCGTACGCGGATACTCGCCGGTAAACATAATAGAAAGCTACACCCCATATCCCCGACCAAGTGACTGTAGGAGAACCCCGTCGCCAAAAAGCATCCGTTTGGGTGCTCGCGGCAGCGGTGTTGCGCCTTAATGCACTTCGTCGACGGTATCGGGGGTGCGGCCGTCTACTAAAGTTTACGACGAGCATTCGTTCAAGATGTCGGGAATCTTGTTGAATTTCCCGACTTGATATTGAAAAGTGTTTTCGATAATGAGACTAAAATGCGGGGTTTATAATTGTTAGGCATGCGATGTCTAAGGAATTCATTGGTTAGGCATGCAATGTCTAAAGAGTTTGCGGATTCCAACTGTTGTAGTTTTACACTTTCTTTTCTGCGACCGTAAGTGTAATATGTGATATCGCCGGTTTCGTTGCTATATGTCAACGACAATTGGGATGCGCATATTTACTTACGTTGATGACATGTGATGTTATGTGTTGCTGGATATGTTATATTCGATCGTCGCGTTTTGAATAGCCGGGGGTTTTATGTGAGATGAGGGTTTTTATTTTCATTCATGTAAAATAAAATGTATGTAATATTCTTTTATTGGGGCACTTCCAGGTTGCGGATGATGTCACCATATGTATATTATTTACTTTTCCGCATTAGGATAGACCCAAGGAGGGGAGCATAAGTAACCGGGTTCTAGGGTCCAGTGGGAGACCATCTCGAGGAGTCGAGTCCGGGTCTCCTAACCCTAGAATTGGTAGGGTTGCTTGCCGCTCTCGTAGGGGTCTAGGGGTGTGGGTTTGGCTATTCATCGCGACCTTGGAATCTGTGTTTTATACAGGCTCGTATTGAAAACACGGACGTCCTAGTATATCCAATATCTCATATATATTTCTTCTGCTGCGATATCTGTGATGTGATCATTTGATATGTTGTGATAGATACTGTATATGATATATTATATAGACGTTGCTTATGTTTTACACCCGCGCTAGCCCAGCCCCGCTCTGTCGTTAGTTACGTAACCTAACAGTGCACGAGGGGACATCGAGGCGAATGCGGATGGTATAAGTGTACGTCGTATTTATCTGTGATGTTTAGGTGATTTAAATGATGGGACTTCATTAATATGATTAATGAAAGAAAAAGAAACCTAAAAGATGTTGTGGAATAGAATTTTCAAAAACCAGGTAGCTACAGTTCTTGCTTTGCATCGCGGTGTTCATTGTAGAACATCCTGCACCTTATTCGATAAGGAAAGGGCCGAGATCCCTTCACCGGGAGTGACCCCTTTAGCAATAACTGGCAGATGCTACAACCCTCGGTTTGTCTTTTGATTGCTTCTATAGTTTTTTCTTTGCACAGCGGTATATATGATATAACCTGCACCTTATTCGATGAGGAAAGGGCCGACGATCCCTTCACCGGGAGTGACCCCTTTAGCAAAACTAGAAAAGCCTAAAAAACACTCCATTTTAAAATTATTTGATTCTACAACGATATCAAGTTCATTACGCAATAGGTTTTCAGAAAAACCTGTCGTAGCCCTTCGTCATTTCAGATAAGTAGTAGTTAGTATTCGTGCTGCGTTTGTTGGCCTTTGTCAAGGCGTAGTGTGCGGTAGCTGACTGGTGCTTATCTGCTTATGCATATGATGCAGATTGGATTAGGATAGTCGTGCGACCTTGTTGGCCTTTGTCAAGGGTCGTGCGGGTGGGTTTAATTCAATCAGGAAATGACGGGTTGAACTTGACTAGCATCCTATGGTTTGTTGGCCTTTGTCAAGGTCATAGGAGGTTAGGGGCAAAATTATCGGGAATTTCAAGTGTTGAAATTTGCAATGAGATTGCATACCTTCTATGAGATAGTTGGATCCCGATACCCACTGCGAGTAATTGTTACTCCTGGGAGAGTTTTACACATTACAATTAGCCGATCAAGTAGGTGTCTAGAAAGGTGTCAACGGGGTTACGCCTCTGGGAAAACGATGTTTACTTTAATTAGGTCCGTGCGAAAGCACGGGGAACCTCCCTCAAAGTACCGACACTGGCCTGGCTGAAAGATTGGCGAACTTGTAGCGTGTAATTAATCCCGCCTAGTCTTTCCTTTTAAGGTTTGAAGGAAGATTTGATAAAAACAGTGGGAGCCATCCTGATTAGATAAAATAATAACCAATCTGATCTTACAAGAGCGCACGCAGAGTGTTTTCTTCTCTCTCTCTCCTGGTAGCGACCATGTCACGCCTTAATCAAGATAATAATACGGATGAATTGACCGAACCCGCTTGTTATACTGAGCTGGGGAACGTTGGTCGCGCTCCAACTTATAATTGTTATAAGACAGAGCAGGAAATTGGGGATTACCAGAATTCCCGTGCCGCCCAAACGAAGAAAGTGCATACCGATGCATCATCTTCGGGTGTGTTCATTACAGAGAACTGTTTCTCAATGTCCTTTACGTCCTGGGTATATTACATGGGCTACAGAAAGGTAGAGAACTGAGAACGAGTGATAAGTTTCATGAGGCAGAAAACGGTGCAAGTGTTGCAGCCAGGTCTGTTGGTCACTGTCACCCTGTATTACCTGAATACATTGATTCTGAACAAATGTCATTAGATACCGAACCTGATATACAAAATCATATCAGTCTCTTTATTAGTAAAGAAGGATATAATTTTGTATTGATTGGATAATGTTTTGAACATTTCCTATATCAAGAGTTGATCGGTTCAGGCACGTTATCAAAAAGCATTGACGTTCTAAATCAAACCACAATTCTTAGTATATAGAACACACACAGGAGGAAGAGTTCAGAAATGAACGAATCCTTCTTGAGGTATTGTAGACTAGGTCATATCAATGCGACCCGACTAGCTGAAGTTACATATAGATGCATATTTAAATTAGTTTGAATTTACATCTTGTGAAACATGTCAGTCATGTCACAGAGATAAGATGACCATAGCTCTGTTTATTGGAAGCAGAGAAAGAATTAGTGAACTCTTGGGATGATACATATTGATGTATGAAGGTCCCCTGTCTACACATGCAAAGACCGGTTCTTTGTACTTCATTAAATTCTCTGATGATCTCTCGAGATTCAGACATATGTCCCCGTTGAAACACAAGTCCGAAGCTTTTGAGATATTCACAGAATATAATTTAGAAGTAGAGAACCAAAAACGGGTATAAGTATTATGTCCTTTGATGTGATCAAGGAGGAGAATACTTGAGCACGGAATTCTTGGACTTTTCTAAAGGAGAATGAGATTCTCTCTCAGCATTACTCCTCCGTATACACCACAGCACCTCGGTGTATCGGGACGGAGCAATAGCACCCTATGTGATATGGTGTGCTCTATGATGAGTACTACTGAGTTTCCTATTTCCTTTTAGGGAGTTATGCACTTATGAAGTTGCATACCTATTGAATAGGGTTCCGATCAAATCAGATGCCTACCATTTCATATGAGATATGGAAAGGGAAGAGCCCATCTCTTAAGTCAGTTAAGATTTGGTATTGTCCAGCCTATGTCTAAAAAGCATAATCCGGACAAGCTCGAGGTAAAGTCAGTTCTGTGGAAGTTTGTTGGATATCCCAAGCATTCGCAAGGGAATATCTTCTACCTAACCGAGGAACAAAATTGTTTTGTTACTCAGCATGCCACCTTTATGAAAGGGAATTTCTTATGAAGAAATTTATGGACATGAGGTAGAACTGGAAAGAGTTCCAGCTATACAAACCGCAGCTGATGATTTGGTAGAACCAAAGGATTCAATAGCAACCAACGAACCTCAGCCTCTCCGCCGATCTAGTAGGGTTCCTCACCCACCTGAGAGATACGTCGGTTTCTCTATGACAGTGGGAGCAAGGATTGCATCATGAGATGATGACCCAACTAGTTTCGAGCTGGCCATCAGGAGTGGGACTCTGTAAGAATGGCTGGATGCTTATCGATCTGAGATGGAATCCTTATACACCAACAAAGTATGGACTTTGGTTGCTATATCTGAAGGGTTAAATCCCCATCAGGAGCAAGTATATCTTGAGAAGATTACTTGGTGTACATGGAACAGTTGAGACTTTCAAAGCTAGACTTGTTAAAGTTTTACATCATAGACCAGTTGTGGCTAATGATGAAACCTTTTTCTGGGGCCTATGCTTAAGTCCTTCCGGATCCTACTTGCCACGGCTACATACCATGATTACGATATCTGGCGGTTGGGTGTCATGACAGCTTTTTTAAATAAAGATTTAGAAGAGAGAGTCTATAAGTACACAGTCAGCGGGCTTCGTAGACAGTGGGAGAAGCGGAAACGTGTGCAAGATGTTTTATGTGATAAAGCAGGCATCGCGGAGTTGGAACATCTGTTTTGATGAGTTAGTCAAAGAGTTTGACATCATCAAAATGGTAGATGAATCTTGTATATACAAAAAGGTAGTAGGGAGTATGGTGGTGATCCTCGTAGAGTACGTGGATGACATACTCTTGATAGGGAAGAAGTTTCCTATGGTACGCTCGGTCAATCTCCGCTTATCATAAGGATTCTCCATATAGGATCAAAGTGATACCTACTAAATCCTGGGTTCTGGATCTATAAGATAGATCTAATTGGATGTTAGGATACTCACTAGTTGTAGTGAGATGGTATCAATTGATCCTGGGGAGAATCACTGGAAAGGTTCCAGAGTGATAAGGACGACTGAATGTCAGTCGCAAGCATTGTCTTTACCCTCAGTAAAGGGACGGTATGTTGGAAGAGTTCCAAGCTAGATACCGTGGCATACTAGACAATAAAGGCTGGATACATCGCTACAAAAGATGCTACCAAATAGGAAGTCTGGGTGTATATTAGTTCATGAGATGAACTTCGTTCCTCCCATTGTGTGACAATGGAGTTATGGCTTATGCCAAGGAACGTCCGTCCCATCAATGATCCAGACATATTCTAAGGCAGTGTCACCTGATCGTGGAGATGGTTGATCTCCAGAGGATCGAGGTTAGGAGAGCAGACTAAGAGGACAACACGGCGGATCCACTCACAAAGGCCTTTTCCCAGAGAGAGACTTTTATGGGATGGTTGAGTATGAGATACTACAACCACTGCTATCAGATGGCCCTAATGCAAGTGGGAGATTGTTAGTTATATGTATGCCCTAGAGGCCATTACTATACATAGGATGTATATTGTAGTGGATGCTTGGACATATATAGGGATGACTTTCTTGCTCGAAATGATAGTATGCTATCTGGTTACACTTTATCTTAACGTGTAGATTGATTGTCTCTCTGTTACATGTTGGTAAAGCCCTTAGGATGTGTACTTGACTACCTGGACTATGATGCGGATCATACTAGTAGGGACATGGTAGTCCATAAGTACATCCTTCAAGGTCCCTAGTCGTGGGTGTATCGAGACGGGGCATCGATATACCAGAGTAGACTAGCGTGTAGCTTCTCGATCCATACAGATGGGCGATGGATGATCCCATATCCATTGGTGTTTGACATCAGAGATGATATACGGGTGCTCAGTGGAGACTGGGTACACTGGACGGACTCGCCGAGAACTCCCAGATGGTATTATACCTTACGTCAGATGGCAGTTCTCAGGTGACACTGGTACAGGTTAGTCTGTATACCCGAGATCGTCATAGAGTCTTGTGTGATTCCCACTGTGCTTTGATTTCCATCTTACCACATCCAAGAGGGCGTGCAAAACGGTGGTTTTTAGGCACAGTCCCGAATCACATAGAGGCAATGAGCGATAGGAGGGGTTTCGTCTCTCCCGGTATAGGGAGTTGATGTTGCGCAGTGCTCGATTGGCTATAACAGGGAATCCTTAGCCAAGGCTGCTTTAGGGATTTATTGGTAAGTGTTACCAGTAGTTTCTCGACCCGTTATGAGCCTCATATCGACACGACTTATCGAGTTATTGGGGTCTGACGTTTACCACCACTAGACAAGATATGCGACATATCAGACGAACAGACCGGACTGTACAGTAGTGTTACTGGTTAGATTCACAGGAGTGTGAGCGGGCTTGCTCGTTGATCTTCTGATCGCTCAATACCCGGGTGGCCGTTACGTTTAGCAGACCGCTTGCGGCTTGTGGGTGTTATGATCATCATCTACTGCCGGCGTATTGACGAGTCTTTAGAGTCCTACACAGGGGTTTCCTGGCTCAAGCGAAACGAAATAGGAGCGCATATAAGATATGTGCGAGACCGAGAATAATACCAGTATGTGATACTGTATTCTATTCTCGCGATTTGTATCATCGGTCGGTTATATGTGATATAGCCGGGTTACCGAATCAAGTGTTGATTCGATACATTGATACACTTGATATTAGTCGGTTATATGCGATATGACCGGATCGTTAAATCAAGTGTTGATTTAATGATTTAATGTGTAATTATATATTTGATATATTACTTTACATTAACTAGTATTGGTTCACTTAAGATTGATTTTCTCACTTGAATGTGCACATTGTTTATATGTGATATATGCAAGTGTACATGTTTGTATCATGCTTGATGATACATACAAGTTGTGTGTATGAGACTTAAACCAAATCAAGGTTAAGTTAGGGTTTGCTAATTTCCTAACAAATAACAAAAGTAGTGAGACTTTGGTCAAAGTTATCAAGCTTCATGAAGCTTGATAAACTTTGACAAAGTCAACCATTTTGTCATTTTGTTTAAGATATTAGTTAACCCAACCCTTAACCCAAGTCTTTGGTTAATTCTCTACACAAGTTAAGCATGAGGGCTTAACTTAACCATGGTACCATAATTAAAAGGATAAGTTTCATTCTTATTTGATTATCCTTTAAATTCTTTCTTCTTCATCATCTTCATCAAGCTTCAAGAAAGCTTGCTACCTCCAATGGTGCTATGAGAAAAAGAGTGAGAAATCCAATTCTAAAGTGAACCCACTTTCTATTTCTTCATCCTCTACTACTTGCCATGTAGTATAGGGTGTTCTCTTCACAAAGTTTTTGACCAAGTGAAGGAATAGCTTGAGTTTGAGTCTCCCCGACGTAGATCATCTTCGGCCTCGAAGTCAATGACCTAGCCCGATCATTTCTCCGACGAAACCATCTCTAGAGTCTGGGATCCGATGATCGCAGCGGAGGGACGTCAACACGGAGCTTTAGAAGTGGAAGACAGGATCTACAAAGGTTGTATTTCCATTCACTTAGTAGCAAAGTAGTTTGCTTGCATAGTTTTCGCCTAATCTCTATTTAACGATCTAGTTTAGGGTTTCTCGGCACCGGAAAATTTGAATTTGGTATGGTAGATGCCTTGTGGAACCTCTTGAGTGTACCTAGTAACCCTACAGTGGTATCAGAGCCTAGCTAGAGCTTTAGGCGAAGTGTAGACGAAACTAGAACTCCGATCGAACCCGACATCCCCCGATTAAACCCTTCTCTGTACTTTTTTCAAAACTGTGGAATTTTGTGAATTAAAAATATGCAGAAAAATCAGCAGGGTTTTCTAAGAAATACTGTGCAGCACGTGACCTCAACTCGTCCAAGGCGCCGCGGAACCGCGGCCATACCCTAGGTCATGCGGCGGTTCCGCGGCCATAAAATGTCCTCTTGCTTCACTGTTTACACAGTAATTTTCCTTTGTGATTCCTCTGTTTTCTGGGTAATTTTAATTTCTACTCAAGAGTTGAGTTTTCTGGGTTGAATTGGGAGTTCGTAAATTCGATCGGATTGTCTAATTTTGTCTATGTGTTTTTCCGGATAATTTAGAATATGTTAAAAAGTTCGACCGGATATAAATACCCAATTTTTCCCCTGCCGGAAAATTTCCAAGTGTTGGATTTTTCCGTGGTTTAAGAACATTCTAAGTAGTGCAAGTAACGCGATGGACCCTCTAGAAGACAACAAACCTTAACTCGATTATGTGACCGTCTTGAACTGCCCTTTGAACCTTAGGGTTTAGGGCAGTACGGCATGCCACATGTGAGGCGTTGGCTTGACCCTTCTACGGCTGGACCGTTGGTACTGTAGCATGAAATGGATGTTTTTGAACTTATTTCAAGAGTTGAGCTGTTTCGGGAAAACTTGGGTGTTTGAATGTTCGATCGGAAAGTTTAACATTTTCTATTTTTCTGGAATGTGATACAATATGTAGAATCCACAAGAAGTTATGAGTTAACTGAATGAATGTTATAAACATAGCACTTTAGTCTCACTTGATCGGTTGCCACGGAATTTTGATATGATCAAAAGTCCGTCGCAATCACGTAGCGTACGCGGATACTCGCCGGTAAACTTAATAGACAGCTACACCCCATAGCCCCGACCAAGTGACTGTAGGAGAACCCCGTCGCCAAAAAGCATCCGTTTGGGTGCTCACGGCAGCGGTGTTCCGCCTTAGTGCACTTCGTCGACGGTATCGGGGGTGCGGCCGTCTACTAAAGTTTACGACGAGCATTCGTTCAAGATGTCGGGAATCTTGTTGAATTGCCCGACTTGATATTGAAAAGTGTTTTTGATAATGAGACTAAAATGCGGGGTTTATAATTGTTAGGCATGCGATGTCTAAGGAATTCATTGGTTAGGCATGCGATGTCTAAAATGTTTGCGGATTCCAACTGTTGTAGTTTTACACTTTCTTTTCTGCGACCGTAAGTGTAATATGTGATATCGCCGGTTTCGTTTCTATATGTCAACGACAATTGGGATGCGTATATTTACTTACATTGATGACATGTGATGTTATGTGTTGCTGGATATGTTATATTGGATCGTCGCGTTTTGAATAGTCGTGGGTTTTATGTGAGATGAGGGTTTTTATTTTCATTCATGTAAAATAAAATGTATGTAATATTCTTTTATTGGGGCACTTCCAGGTTGCAGATGATGTCACCATTTGTATATTATTTACTTTTCCGCATTAGGATAGACCCAAGGAGGGGAGCATAAGTAACCGGGTTCTAGGGTCCAGTGGGAGACCATCTCGAGGAGTCAAGTCCGGGTCTCCTAACCATAGAATTGGTAGGGTTGCTTGCCGCTCTCGTAGGGGTCTAGGGGTGTGGGTTTGGCTATTCATCGCGACCTTGGAATCCGTGTTTTATACAGGCTCGTATTGAAAACACGGACGTCCTAGTATATCCAATATCTCATATATGTTTCTTCTGCTGCGATATCTGTGATGTGATCATTTGATATGTTGTGATAGATACTGTATATGATATATATGATATATTATATAGACGTTGCTTATGTTTTACACCCGCGCTAGCCCTGTCCCGCTCTGTCGTTAGTTACGTAACCTAACGGTGCATGAGGGGATATCGAAGCGAATGCGGATGGCATAAGTGTACGTCGTATTTATCTGTGATGTTTAGGTGATTTAAATGATGGGACTTCATTAATATGATTAATGAAAAAAAAAGAAACCTAAAAGATGTTGTGGAATAGAATTTTCAAAAACCAGGTAGCTACAGTTCTTGCTTTGCATCTCGGTGTTCCTTGTAAAACATCCTGCACCTTATTCGATAAGGAAAGGGCCGAGATCCCTTCACCGGGAGTGACCCCTTAAGCAATAACTGGCAGATGCTACAACCCTCGGTTTGTCTTTTGATTGCTTCTATAGTTTTTGCTTTGCACAGCGGTATATCTGATATATCCTGCACCTTATTCGATGAGGAAAGGGCTGACGATCCCTTCACCGGGAGTGACCCCTTTAGCAAAACTAGAAAAGCCTAAAAAACACTCCATTTTAAAATTATTTGATTCTACAACGATATCAAGTTCATTACGCAATAGGTTTTCAGAAAAACCTGTCGTAGCCCTCCATCATTTCAGATAAGTAGTAGTTAGTATTCGTGCTGCGTTTGTTGGCCTTTGTCAAGGCATAGTGTGCGGTAGCTGACTGGTGCTTATCTGCTTATGCATATGATGCAAATTGGATTAGGATAGTCGTGCGAACTTGTTGGCCTTTGTCAAGGGTCGTGCGGGTGGGTTTAATTCAATCAGGAAATGA
This sequence comes from Agapanthus africanus, assembly GCA_030015575.1. Lineage (NCBI taxonomy): Eukaryota > Viridiplantae > Streptophyta > Magnoliopsida > Asparagales > Amaryllidaceae > Agapanthus > Agapanthus africanus. Next base: position 221,971,125 of record CM057342.1, read on the forward strand.
CGGGTTGAACTTGACTAGCATCCTATGGTTTGTTGGCCTTTGTCAAGGTCATAGGAGGTTAGGGGCAAAATTATCGGGAATTTCAAGTGTTGAAATTTGCAATGAGATTGCATACCTTCTATGAGATAGTTGGATCCCGATACCCACAGCAAGTAATTGTTACTCCTGGGAGAGTTTTACACATTACAATTAGCCGATCAAGTAGGTGTCTAGAAAGATGTCAACGGGGTTACGCCTCGGGGAAAACGAGGTTTACTTTAATTAGGTCCATGCAAAAGCATGGGGAACCTCCCTCAAAGTACCGACACTGGCATGGCTGAAAGATTGGCGAACTTGTAGCGTGTAATTAATCCTGGCTAGTCTTTCATTTTTAGATTTGAAGGAAGATTTGATGAAAAAAGTGGGAGCCATCCTGATTAGATAAAATAATAACCAATCTGATCTTGCAAGAGCGCACGCAGAGTGTTTTCTTCTCTCTCTCCTGGTAGCGACCATGTCACGCCTTAATCAAGATAATAATACGGATGAATTGACCGAACCCGCTTGTTATACTGAGCTGGGGAACATTGCTCCCGCTCCAACTTATAATTGTTATAAGACAGAGCAGAAAATTGGGGATTACCAGAATTCCCGTGCAGCCCAAACGAAGAAAGTGCATACCGATGCATCATTTTCGGGTGTGTTCATTACAGAGAACTGTTTCTCGATGTCCTTTACGTCCTGGGTATATGATACCGGATCAGGATCCCACATATATAATATATTACATGGGCTACAGAAAGGTAGAGAACTGAGAACGGGTGATAAGTTTCATGAGGCAGAAAACGGTGCAAGTGTTGCAGCCAGGTCTGTTGGTCACTGTCACCCTGTATTACCTGAATACATTGATTCTGAACAAATGTCATTAGATACCGAACCTGATATACAAAATCATATCAGTCTCTTTATTAGTAAAGAAGGATATAATTTTGTACTGATTGGATAATGTTTTGAACATTTCCTATATCAAGAGTTGATCGGTTCAGGCACGTTATCTAAAAGCATTGACGTTCTAAATCAAACCACAGTTCTTAGTATATAGAACACACACAAGAGGAAGAGTTCAGAAATGAACGAATCCTTCTTGAGGTATTGTAGACTAGGTCATATCAATGCGACCCGACTAGCTGAAGTTATATATAGATGCATATTTAAATTAGTTTGAATTTACATCTTGTGAAACTTGCCAGTCATGTCACAGAGATAAGATGACCATAGCTCTGTTTATTAGAAGCAGAGAAAGAGTTAGTGAACTCTTTGGATGATACATATTGATGTATGAAGGTCCCCTGTCTACACATGCCAAGACCGGTTCTTTGTACTTCATTAAATTCTCTGATGATCTCTCGAGATTCAGACTTATGTTCCTGTTGAAACATAAGTCCGAAGCTTTTGAGATATTCAAAGAATATAATTTAGAAGTAGAGAACCAAAAACGGGTATAAGTATTATGTCCTTTGATGTGATCAAGGAAGAGAATACTTGAGCACGGAATTCTTGGACTTTTCTAAAGGAGAATGAGATTCTCTCTCAGCATTACTCCTCCGTATACACCACAGCACCTCGGTGTATCGGGGCGGAGCAATAGCACCCTATGTGATATGGTGTGCTCTATGATGAGTACTAATGAGTTTCCTATTTCCTTTTAGGAAGTTATGCACTTATGAAGTTGCATACCTATTGAATAGGGTTCCGATCAAATCAGATGCCTACCATTTCATATGAGATATGGAAAGGGAAGAGCCCATCTCTTAAGTCAGTTAAGATTTGGTATTGTCCAGCCTATGTCTAAAAAGCATAATCCGGACAAGCTCGAGGCAAAGTCAGTTCTGTGGAAGTTTGTTGGATATCCCAAGCATTCGCAAGGGAATATCTTCTACCTAACCGAGGAACAAAATTGTTTTGTTACTCAGCATGCCACCTTTGTGAAAGGGAATTTCTTATGAAGAAATTTGTAGACATGAGGTAGAACTGGAAAGAGTTCCAGCTATACAAACTGCAGCTGATGATTTGGTAGAACCAAAGGATTCAATAGCAACCAACGAACCTCAGCCTCTCCGCCGATCTAGTAGGGTTCCTCACCCACCTGAGAGATACGTCGGTTTCTCTATGACAGTGGGAGCAAGGATTGCATCATGAGATGATGACCCAACTAGTTTCGAGCTGGCCATCAGGAGTGGGACTCTGTAAGAATGGCTGGATGCTTATCGATCTGAGATGGAATCTTATACACCAACAAAGTATGGACTTTGGTTGCTATAGCTGAAGGGTTAAATCCCCATCAGGAGAAAGTATATCTTGAGAAGATTACTTGGTGTACATGGAAAAGTTGAGACTTTCAAAGTAAGACTTGTTAAAGTTTTACATCATAGACCAGTTGTGGCTAATGATGAAACCTTTTTCTGGGGCCTATGCTTAAGTCCTTCCGGATCCTACTTGCCACGGCTACATACCATGACTACGATATCTGGCGGTTGGGTGTCATGACTGCTTTTCTAAATAAAGATTTAGAAGAGAGTGTCTATAAGTACACAGTCAGAGGGCTTCGTAGACAGTGGGAGCAGCGGAAACGTGTGCAAGATGTTTTATGTGATAAAGCAGGCATCGCAGAGTTGGAACATCTGTTTTGATGAGTTAGTCAAAGAGTTTGACATCATCAAAATGGTAGATGAACCTTGTATATACAAAAAGGTAGTAGGGAGTATGGTGGTGATCCTCGTAGAGTACGTGGATGACATACTCTTGATAGGGAAGAAGTTTCCTATGCTACGCTCGGTCAATCTCCGCTTATCACAAGGATTCTCCATATAGGATCAAAGTGATACCTACTAAATCCTGGGTTTTGGATCTATGAGATAGATCTAATTGGATGTTAGGATACTCACTAGTTATAGTGAGATGATATCAAATGATCCTGGGGAGAATCACTGGAAAGGTTCCAGGGTGATAAGGACGACTGAATGTCAGTCGCAAGCATTGTCTTTACCCTCAGTAAAGGGACGGTATGTTGGAAGAGTTCCAAGCTAGATACCGTGGCATACTAGACGATAAAGGCTGGATACATCGCTACAAAAGATGCTACCAAAGAGGAAGTCTGGGTGTATATTAGTTCATGAGATGAACTTCGTTCCTCCCATTGTGTGACAATGGAGTTATGGCTTATGCCAAGGAACGCCCGTCCCATCAATAATCCAGACATATTCTAAGGCAGTTTCACCTGATCGTGGAGATGGTTGATCTCCAGAGGATCGAGGTTAGGAGAGCAGACTCAGAGGACAACACGGCGGATCCATTCACAAAGGCCTTTTCCCAGAGAGAGACTTTTATGGGATGGTTGAGTATGAGATACTACAACCACTGCTATCAGATGTCCCTAGTGCAAGTGAGAGATTGTTAGTTATATGTATGCCCTAGAGGCCATTACTATACATAGGATGTATATTGTAGTGGATGCTTGGACATATATAGGGATGACTTTCTTGCTCGATATGATAGTATGCTATCTGGTTACACTTTATCTTAATGTGTACATTGATTGCCTCTCTGTTACATGTTGGTAAAGCCCTTAGGATGTGTACTTGACTACCTGGACTATGATGTGGATCATACTAGTGGGGACATGGTAGTCCATAAGTACATCCTTCAAGGTCCCTAGTCGTGGGTGTATCGAGACGGGGCATCGATATACCAGAGTAGACTAGCGTGTAGCTTCTCGACCCATACAGATGGGCGATGGATGATCCCATATCCATTGGTGTTTGACATCAGAGATGATATACGGGTGCTCAGTGGAGTCTGGGTACACTGGACGGACTCGCCGAGAACTCCCAGATGGTATTATACCTTACGTCAGATGGCAGTTCTCAGGTGACACTGGTACAGGTTAGTCTGTATACCCGAGATTGTCATAGAGTCTTGTGTGATTCCCACTGAGCTTTGATTTCCATCTTACCACATCCAAGTGGGCGTGCAAAACGGTGGTTTTTGGGCACAGTCCCGAATCACATAGAGGCAATGAGCGATAGGAGGGGTTTCGTCTCTTCCGGTATAGGGAGTTGATGTTGCGCAGTGCTCGATTGGCTATAACAGGAAATCCTTAGCCAAGGCTGCTTTAGGGATTTATTGGTAAGTGTTACCAGTAGTTTCTCGACCCGTTATGAGCCTCATATCGACACGACTTATCGAGTTATTGGGGTCTGACGTTTACCACCACTAGACAAGATATGCGACATATCAGACGAACAGACCGGACTGTACAGTAGTGTTACTGGTTAGATTCACAGGAGTGTGAGCGGGCTTGCTTGTTGATCTTCTGATCGCTCAATACCCGGGTGGCCGTTACGTTTAGCAGACCGCTTGCGGCTTGTGGCTTGTGGGTGTTATGATCATCATCTACTGCCGGCGTATTGACGAGTCTTCAGAGTCCTACACAGGGGTTTCCTGGCTCAAGCGAAACGAAATAGGAGCGCATATAAGATATGTGCGAGACCGAGAATAATACCAGTATGTGATACTGTATTCTATTCTCGCGATTTGTATCATCGGTCGGTTATATGTGATATAGCCGGGTTACCGAATCAAGTGTTGATTCGATACATTGATACACTTGATATTAGTCGGTTATATGCGATATGACCGGATCGTTAAATCAAGTGTTGATTTAATGATTTAATGTGTAATTATATATTTGATATATTACTTTACATTAACTAGTATTGGTTCACTTAAGATTGATTTTCTCACTTGAATGTGCACATTGTTTATATGTGATATATGCAAGTGTACATGTTTGTATCATGCTTGATGATACATACAAGTTGTGTGTATGAGACTTAAACCAAATCAAGGTTAAGTTAGGGTTTGCTAATTTCCTAATAAATAACAAAAGTAGTAAGACTTTGGTCAAAGTTATCAAGCTTCATGATGCTTGATAAACATTGACAAAGTCAACCATTTTGTCATTTTGTTTAAGATATTAGTTAACCCAACACTTAACCTAAGTCTTTGGTTAATTCTCTACACAAGTTAAGCATGAGGGCTTAACTTAACCATGGTACCATAATTAAAAGGATAAGTTTCATTCTTATTTGATTATCCTTTAAATTCTTTCTTCTTCTTCATCTTCATCAAGCTTCAAGAAAGCTTGCTACCTCCAATGGTGCCATGAGAAAAAGAGTGAGAAATCCAATTCTAAAGTGAACCCACTTCCTATTTCTTCATCCTCTACTACTTGCCATGTAGTATAGGGTGTTCTCTTCACAAAGTTTTTGACCAAGTGAAGGAATAGCTTGAGTTTGAGTCTCCCCGACGTAGATCATTTTCGGCCTCGAAGTCAATGACCTTGCCCGATCATTTCTCCGACGAAACCATCTCTAGAGTCCGGGATCCGATGATCGCAGCGGAGGGACGTCAACACGGAGCTTTAGAAGTGGAAGACAGGATCTACAAAGGTTGTATTTACATACATTTAATTTTACATGAATGAAAAGAAAAACTCTCATCTCACATAAAACCCCCGGCTATTCATTCGCGACTATCCTATACATCATATCTCAGCAATACATAATATCGCATATCATCAACGTAAGTAAGTATACGTACCCCAATTGTCGTTGATGTATAGCAACGAAACCGGCGATACACCACATACTACACTTACGGTCGCAGAAAAAAATTTGAAAAACTACAACATTTGGAATCAACACTGTCTTTAGACATTATAAACCCGGAATATCACATATTCAGGATTTCATGCCTAACAATGCAAATCTTATATTTAGGTCTCATCTATGAAAACACCTTTTCAAAAGAAACCGGGTAATTCAACAAGATTCCCGATTCTACCAAGGCCAAAATATTAGATTTACATGCAACTAATTACTTTTCACAAAACTAATTAGTGTAGATTCCAATTATTGTATCACATTCAGAAATTTCTAGACAATGTTAAACATTTCGATCAAGTCATCAGGCACCCACAAATTACCCCGATGAGCTCAACACTTGAGCAAAATTAAAGTACCCAAAAGCGTGCCACAGTACCTATGATCCATCCGTAGAAGGCCCAAACCAATTCCTCACCTATGACACTGCGGAACTACGGCAAACCCTAGGGTTCAGTCGTGGTTCCGAGGGCATAGAATCGAGTTAAGGTTTTTGTTCTTCTAGAGGGTCCATAGAGTTACTTGCACGACTATCGAATATAATTAACTTAAGAAAATTCCAACACTTGGAAATTTTCAGCGGGGGTAATGAGGGGTGATTGACGTTCGTTCGAACTGTTAAACATCATCCAAGTTACCATTATAATGTTAAAACATACAACTACGAAATACTCCGAATAAGGCCCTAAGCACAATTTGCATCACATGAAAATTTAGCCTAAATAAACAATACCTGAAACCCCAAAACTTAGACACCAGAGCACAGGAAAAATTCGAAGCAATTTGGGGTTAATGGGGCCGGCGTCGCCGGATTTTAGGGGTTAGGGCTCGGCCAAAAACCGGTAGGTAAGCCTCGAATTTGTTCTGTGTTCTCAGTGCACTACCAGTAAGCTTCTGCAGTTGTTTGAAAATTTTTCTGGGCACTTTAAAAATTCGACAGAGAAGCTAATTTTGAGGGTTGCAGTTTTTGTTAATTCGGAGTTGTTTCGTTTCCGTAATCTTTCTAACATTGTCTATGTTTCTAGCTTGGCTCTGATACCACTGTAAGGATTCTATAGCACCACATTAGGTTTAGGGTTGCATCACACATGCTATAACAAAAATTTTAGAGGGTGCTAAACAATTCCAACCATGAATCGAACTAGAAAAATAGAGTAACAACATGCTAGTATCATATACTACAAGTGTCTAACACTAAGTGGGAGGGAATACAACCTTTGTAGACCTCCTCCTAGACTCCTTGGATTGATTGAGTTTTGAACCGGTTGGTTTGTGTCCTTCCGAGTCCACGATGATCCACCACGAATTCTCTTTGCACCAAGCTCCAAGCTTTGCTTGATCAAGGATGAAGAAGAAGCTAACACTCCACACTAGTGGGCAAGACTAAAGAAGAATGGTAATTTAGGTTTGGATCTCAATTAAAAAACCTTTTCTTTTTAATCATTTCTCTTTCTTTTGAAACCCTAGTGAGCTTTGAGAAGAGAGAGGAAGAAGGAGATGGCACACAACAAACTCAAGAGAATAATATGATAACCATCCCTAAACTCAAGAGAGTAAGAGGGTGTCATCCATGCTAAACCATGGTTACAAAATATCTAGATATTTTGTAACTTGAGTTTAAGCAAAACCATGGGCTACAAAACCATGGGCTAAAAAACCATTGACCATTGTCAACTCAAGAGAGTTGAATAGTCAACCATGATTATGTTGCCATTTTTCTTTTCTTAAATAAACAAAATATCTAAAAATTGTTACCATGTGAGTCTTGCATTGCCACCACCAATGTATCAACAACCATGACACATGTGTGCTTGCATGTGTGCATGCACATCAACATATACATACACTCATGCATGCAACAAAAGAAATAGGTTTTAATAAATGAGCTAATAGACTTAATATTAAATCAACACTTGATTTAATAACCCAGTCATATCACATACGACCCGTCCAATAGAAAACGCTCGATTAAAATACGGTATCCAATACACGCATTTAATCAAGCTCCCGTGCATATCACATATGCACCCCAAATCATTTCGCCTGAGCTAGGAGACTCCTTTGTGGGACTCTAAGACTCGTCAATACGCTAGCGGTAGGCAGTGATCACATCACATGTCCACAAACCGTTAGTGGCACAAGCAGTACGTAACGGCTCCTAGGTATTGAGCGATCAGAAGAAACACAAGCAAACCTGCTAAAACTCCTGTCGAGCCAACTGGCAACACTTATCATACAGTCCGGTCTTTTCATCAAATATACTGCATATCAGGTCTAAGGATGGTATCGTCGACCCTAATAACTCAGATAAGTCATACCGGTATATGGCTCATAACAGATCGAGAAAATACTGATAACATTTATCAATAAATCTCAGCAGTCCTGGCCAGGAAATTCCTATTATAGCCAATCGTACATGGTGCAAATCAACCCCCACTACCGGGAGAGATGAAACCCCTCCTATCGCTCATTGCCTCCATGTGCCTCGGGACTGTACCCAAAATCCACCTGTTTGCACGACTCAGTAGAGCCATGGTAGGGTGGAGATCAAAGTACAGTGAGAGACACACAAGTCTCTATGACGATCTCGAGTCTACAGACTAACCTGTACCAGTGTAACCTGAGAACTGCTATTCGACGATAGATATAATACCATATAGGAGTTCTCGGCGAGTGCGTTCAGTGTACCCAGTCTCCAATGAGCACCCGTATACGATCTTTGGTGTCACCACACCAATGGATATGGGATCATCGATCGCCCATCATATGGGACAAGTAACGTATACGCTAGTCTACTCTGGTGATATCGATGCCCTGTCTCGATACACCCACGACTAGGAACATTTCAAGGATATGCTCATAGACTACACATGTCCCACTAGTAAGATCCGCATCATAATCTCAGTAGTCATGCATCATCCTGAGGGCTATATCAACATGTACCAAATGAATGAAAGCACGATCAAATGAATATGTCAAGATAAAAGGTGCAACCAGATATCATACTATCATGTCGAGCAAGAACGTCCCCTAAATACACACACAAACACACAAAAACACACGCATATACCGGTACATACACTATCATATAATGGCCTCTAGGGCATACATATATCCAACAGTCACTTCATATCGTGTGCTTTTGTTTTATTTTTGGTTGCCCGTGGATTGTATACGGAGACTAATTTATGTTGTCGCCTGCAGGGCGTGGATTAGTCCAAATCCGTATTATCTTAGATTTGGGTTTGGGTTGGGTTTAAGGATTATTAATCTCATTGAGATTAAAATCAACTTAAACGTTTGTTAAGGCAACGTTAGTCTAATTTTAGACTAAGATCTACTCAATGGGGGGTTCGAAATCATTTAGATCCGATGATAGGGCATTTGGGCTCTATCGTTTTAGTTTAAAGACGTTGCGGTCCATTGGGTTTAAGGACATCCTAGTCCATGGAGTTTAAGGACATCATAGTCTATGGAGTTTAAAGACATTAGAGTCTGTGGAGTTTAGTTTAGGGACGTTGCGGTCTATTAGGTTTAAGGACATCATAGTCCGTCATTGGTTTAAGGACATTGTGGTCCGTTGTTAGTTTAGGGACGTTTCAGTCCACAGTAGTTTAAGGACGTTGCGGTCCATTGAGTGTCTGGTTGCCGGGACCCGCCACCTCTCTGAAGACGTTAAAGAATTACAACGGCATATATCATAGGTGTGAAGAGATGTACCCTTGAACCAGTGAATGTTCATTAAAGATTTGATAATCTTGTTTAGGACTAAAGCCAATAGGCTCAGTCAATTTGGGGTTTGTCCAATCTTGGGCTCAGCCCATTTAATCACTTTTATTTGGGATTGATCCCATTTTTGCATCAGCAATGCTGAACAATAATGTGGGCTCTGACACTCCTTATTCTTTTGTTTTATTTGAAGTGTTAAACACTAGCGTATGTTTGGCGTTCACATGGGGTCACATGATGTCTTAATGTATTGTTAAACACTAAGAGTTTAAGGCGCTCACGTGGGGTCACGTGAAGCGCTTGAAAATAGGCCCAGCTTCTTTGGAATTACCCCTTTTCTTTTCTGAGTGCTGAGCACTATTAGGGCCATGTGAGATCACGTGAGGCGCACTTGCATTTGATTTATTCTCCCTTCTCTTCTGAAAGTGCTTAGCACTATAAAGGGATCATGTGATATCACGTCAGGCTCTCTAAATATAGAGACTGCCTTGTTTCATCTTATGAAAGTGCTAAGCACTATAAAGGGGTCACGTGTTATCACGTGAGGTGCCTCAAATTGAGATCTGTTTTAGGTTTACTCCCCTTTTATTCTTTTGAAGAGGCTAGTTCAAGGGTCACGTGGGAGCACGTGACCTGATATCAATTGTTCTTTTTTGATCGTTGGGGGGGTCACGTGGGCGCGCGTGATCTGACATTTATCATGTTGGATGCTGATCTCTTTTACGTGCATGGAGAGTTAAATCCTTTGTTCAAGAATTAAATTCTTTTATAGGGTTAATCCCCAATTTTATTTAGAGGAATTAAATTCCTATATGTTATGTTGAAAGAATTAAATTCTTTAAACTTTATTCTCCCCCTAAATTTTGAATCTGCATGACAGATCTCCCCGATGAGAATTAAATTCTCAGCTTGTGGGGAGATCTGCTTCTGCAGATCTCCAACCAGAGGAAGAACTAAGTTCTTTTTAGAAAATTTAAACTCTTGGTTTGAGAATTAAATTCTCTTTTGTTTTATGGGAGTTTATGGGGTGATCTTCTTCCTTCTCTTATCTAGAGTTTCTTTTTTTTTTGAAGAGATCTTCTTCTCTCTAGAGAATTAAATTCTCTTTTCTTTTTTGCTTTCAAGAAGGTTTTTTCTCTCTCTTTCACTCCTTCTTTTTTCTCCTTCTTGGCTCCTATTTATAGATGAAAGAAAAAAATCAGTTTGTTCAGCAAATCTCTTATTGAGAGATTTTGATTGATTTTATAAGCAACATGATCTTTTAGATCAGTCGGTGAATTTTATTCACCATTGGATTTTTAATCCAGATATTTCTTTTGTTGTTCCTGGAAAATTTAGGAAGATATTTCCTTACACAGAATCTTTCTATAAATTGGTGATTTTTAATCACCATTAGATTTTTAATCCAACGGCGCTCTACTTTACAGAGTGCAATCTTTCTTGTTTAGAAAGATCCAAGAAAATATTTTCCAAAGTAGTGCTTTTGATCTCTTTGTTTAGAATTTAATTCTATCTATTCAGAAGGCATAGGAGCCATCACATGTACCACGTGATCCCTCACAGAATTAATTTGGTTTGTTTGTATGCAGGAGTCCAACAGAGGCAAGCCATCACATGGTAACAAATGAACCTCTTTGTTCTTTGTTTGTTTTATAACTGAGTCCATAAGTTTTGTATGAAAAGACGATCACGTGCTTGCACGTGAGGCTTTAGTTGCCACCTATTAAACGGAGCTGCCTATTCTGCATACAGATGCATCACGTGGTTGCACGTGATGCTCCACTAGCGGGAACTTTCTCCTTTTCCCTCTCTGAGTCTCTTTGTAAGGGATTGATGATCACGTGCTCACACATGATACTTCCATTAATGGGGAATTTTCCCCTTCCCTTCTTCTTCTGAATTTTTGGAAGGGAACAAATGCCTCCACAGCGTTGTTCTTACGTGGCTCACGCGTGAGTGCAACGTTGTCACCTTTACAGCCATTGGATCTGCTTAGGGAATAGGGAAGATGAACTGTTTCCCATCATGTCTTATAAATGCAAGGGTCTCGTCTCTGCAACGCCTCCGTTCCTTCATCTTCTTCCTTCTTTGCTATCTTCTGAGAATTTAATTCTCCTCTTCAGAGCTTAGTTCTCTGTCCATTGAAAATTTTCAGAGTTTAACTCTGCCAAAAAGAACGCCTTTTTAGGTAAAGCTCTAGAACATCGGAGAACCCTTTTCTTAAAGAAAGTCTCTGGATTTTAAATCCATCATGAGAGCTTTGCTCTCCTCTAAAACCCATCTCTTTGAGATCCAAGATGTGATTTTTGAGTAATAACTCTTAATGTCTTGGGCATGACATTTGATTTTTCATTTCCTCTTTATGGGGTTTCTGGAATTTAATTCTATTGCATAAAAGGAATTTAATTCCTCACCAAAGAGCTTAGCTCTGAAAGATCAAGAAGGCCTTTCGGGAATTTGATTCCCCGGTGTTCTTGAAAAATCCTTTTAAGGGATTTTTCCAGGATTTGTAATGGGTGTTCTTTTGTGAGGATGTTCTAAGTCATTTAAACTCCAATGTGCATTTATTAAGAATCTTTTTTCGTTATTCTCTCAATGATATCCCTGCCTCGTGATTGGCGAGCCGTCATACTGATTTTGTGGGGTCCATTGTTTTTGTAATCAATGATCTCGCGGAATAAGCTTCTTGTCGTTTTCTTCTGCTGTTTATATATATATATATATATATATATATATATATATATATGTATGTATGTATGTATGTATGTATGTATGTATGTATGTATGTATATGTATATATGTATATATATATGTATATATATGTATATATGTATATATATGTATATATATATATATATGTATATATATATATATATATATATATATATACATATATACATATACATACATACATACATACATACATATATATATATATATATATATATATATATATATTTGCACGTATAGGTTGCATTAACAGTCTTTCCTCCCTTTATTTCAGGGACAATGGCTTCCCTTCCCTACTTTCCTTTTACTCGCTCAGACGCTGCTTTTCCACAATCGCCGTTAGATGAAGAAGCAATGGCCATGATCAGAGCTCATGATAAAAATCGGACAAATCTTCTCTTATGGGGCACTTGGTACGGCCACATCATCTGGGGTCGCCGAAGTTTTATTTCCGGGGAACCGGTGGAACCTCTTCGCCCTATACTGCCGATGGAACGCCCACAGACTGCTTACGCTGTGGAAGTGATCAATTGGACTCTTTCGGGCCGGCTGGAGCCCTCTACCTCTGGGATACCTAACCAGCCCCTGCCTGCTATAGACTTCTTGGGGCGTCGGATTTGCCAAGGTGAAGCCCGACCTTGGGGGCAGGTCTATAAAGTGGGTATCACTACTCGACACCCAGTGGGCTATCTTATTTGAGCTCGTTATATTCTTTCTGCCTACCGCGCAAGGCTCTAGAAGGTCAGGCTATATCAGGCAGTATATGCATCTCTCTTCCATTACCATGCTCCTCACGTCTGGTGGATCAAAGCCTTCTTAAACTAATGGAATCTGCCCACCAGCACCTTCCTGCTAGGGGATCGAGAGGTGTCTATCTCATTGGATGAATTCCATGAGATTTCAGGACTGCCCATTAGGGTGGAGAATTACGAGGAACTGCTGCCTCCTGATGAATATGTTTTCTCCACCATGCCGGCTGTGCTTAATGGTCTGACAACCGAAACCACCGTCCGTCATAAGTATCCCAGTCTGATCAAGGCCCTGGGTATTTTCGACAGATTGTTTGCGAAGTCAGAGGGGCAGGGTGTCACTTTCGAGAGCTTCATCGCCTATTTCATTCGGGGGATATTTTATCCAAGGAAGCCCCGAAGTTTGCGAGTATTGATGACCCTTTTGGGTTTGGTTTGGATAAACTGCCAGTCAAAGAAGAAGATTTACCACAGTTTTACATCCCGATATTATCGGTCATTCCTTTTGATTCAATTGCGGCTCCCGGCATGGATGAAGAGATCTTCTTTGTCGGTTTTATCGGCCTTTGGCTTAGTTGGTTTGTGATATGTCGCACTGACGCTTCATGAGAGCTTCCACCTTCTATCACGCCCATCGTGTAGCTGAAGGGGCAAAGTTGTCCGTCGGCATCGCGGGACTATCGCATCTTTATCACGGGTTAAGTGTTGCGGCTAACACTTCGACTCCAGGTGTAGATGTTGTGAATCTTCCCCTTCATTACTTCACATCTTGGATCGAAATGCATGTGCTGGGGGCATTCGCAGTACATCGACGGCTGAACTTCTATGACTCCTACACCTTCCCTCGAGTTATGAGATTGGTGGATGCCTCCGCTCCCGATCCGACTCAATTAAGGGCCCTCCGTGTTCTGCTCAATACATATACTAATAAGGGAGGGATGGTGTTCATTGATCGTGTTCTTTCTGCTCCGGCGGGGCCTGTCCAACAGCTATTCGACTCGTCGAAAGGGGGAGCACCATCTTTAAAGCCTAAGGAGATCATGCATCTGTATTCAATTAGGCTGGGCTATTTGGTGTTCTGCCGGGATGATACGGCTCTCGTCATGCGGTATAATCCGCACCGCTTCGCTTGGCAATTGGGTTATAATCAAAGCATCCTTTTTGAAGCATTTTTGGTTGAGCCCACATCATCTTTGGGAGTTATTCGCAACGTCATGCATCACTTCATGTGGCTGAACGATGGCTCTGCGTTCATGATCCCAGAACCTGACTATCTCCCACGATCTGTGGGGTCCTTTGTGGGCCGGTATCGCTACCGGGTTGGCCCTGTTATTGCTGAGGAAAGGAGGGTACTCTTTGAGTATAAGACTCCTGCTCCGACACAAACTGCCAGCGTCCCGTTGCGACCACGGTCAATCGTTCACTCTTTCTTGCGGGATAGCAGCATGATCCTTATCTCGCAAGCCGCAGAAACAGAATCAACTCTTCCCACTGTAGGGCTGCCAATGCGTACTAGAGCTCAAGCAAATGCTTCCGCCGAAGTGCCAGCGGCAGTGCCGTTATCAACAGTGGTGTCGCCGAAAGAGGATAGCGGGGGTGAAGTGGGCCAACGTCGCGCCAAAGCGCCGAAGGGAAGGAAGCGGTCTTCTACCAGCGCTAGTTCTGGGTCGAAGAGGAGAAATAAGATGGTCACCGGTCTGCTTGACCTTTTGGTGGAATCCGAGCCTATTGTTCAAGATGAACCAATATCCATGCAAGAGCCGGATGATAGTCTTCTCTTTCCGGGTTCATCTGCAGATGAAGCCGCATAATTGGCCGAGACTATAAGGCGTTCCTAGGATGAGACTGAGAACGTGCATGTCTCGAAGAGGCCTTATCCCCCAGTTATCTTTTACGAAGATCCTTTATCACTGCGAAGGGTTCATATGGGTCCCCTGCGACCGGAAGATGACATAGCCCTCAAGCAGCCCATTTCAGCTGCCTCCGAAGATGAGCTAGCAGCGAAGACCGGTGGGCATGAGTCTACATTTGACGCCCGGCGAGCATATTTCCTGAGGAAGGAACGACGGCTTGAAAAAGCCATACTGGAGGCACCCTGGAGCATTGGTATGCACGTTTTCCATATTTTTTTCCTTTCGTATCTCATTTTATATTTCCTTATCTTTGCAAAAACTTTGCAGGGACTTCGGCCATAGCAGAAAATTTGAGCTCAAGTCATGTCCTGACTGTGGACTCTGTAAATGTCCTCGATGAGGCACTAGTAGGTGCGGAGGAGGTCGTTACGGCTGTTATTCCTGCTGCAGAGCTTCCATTGGTGGCTTCTGTTCTCCTGGTGCTTGCTCTCCCAGAAGAGGCATCCTCATTGGCCGCAGATTTAATGGATCTTTCTGGTGACGGCCCGGAGATTGTGGAACAGGTAGTCGAGACCGCCGTCCCTTCATTGGAGCCTGAAGCGGTGGCCACTGCCCCTCAATTGGAAGCTGTTACACCAGCCCACGTCCCCGGTGATGTGTCTGAGAGTACGGAGGAGGCTGCCGAAGCTGTTATCCTTCCAGTTCAAAGTGGGAGGAGCATCGAAGGTAGTCTTCTATATTTTGTTTTAATGATCTCTCCATTATCTGAATCTTTCTGTCTTTTCAGAATTATGAGGATCGGCGGCGTCCATCGCGGATCTATCCCCCAGAAAGTCTTTTCAGCGTCTGCTCGAGATGGCCGCCCCGCAGGCAATATCCCCGCACCGCATCGTCCTCGCTTCTGGGCAAGGTCGGTGTTATTTGACCCCCTCATTGCATTATTATTATTTCGTATAACGATGATAATGTCTTCTATAGTTCTAGAAGGTGACGATGAAGTTAAGATCCTCGACGGGCCTGGGGATTTGTTAAACCCTCCTTGTATGACTGCGGGTAAGTAAGGTTTTGATGTTGTTTCATCTATTCTTTGTTTGCAAATCTCGCTGATTGTTCATGAATCTTGACAACTTTGCCCATTCCTATCCTGCTCGAATCTCGCATCATTATGCCACCCGGCCCTTATGCCCGACGCGCATCTGAACAGATGGCGAAGCAAAGCCTTCACTCCTTGTCGGCTCTTATCGAAGATCTTCGTGCTGGTAGTTCGATCACAGCCGAAGAATTTGCTGTCGAAGCCAACAGTTCTCTGCCCTTTATCGCCACTTACCATGATGAAACATTGGTGCATGTCTGGATTGAGTTTTGTCGTCGAGTGAAGGCTTGCTTACATGGTCTCGAGTGCACACACCTTCCCTCAGAGGCCGTGGCTGCAAAGACGAGCTTGCGAGGGCTAATTGAACGGTGCGCCGCGAATCTGTAGTTATGTGAGAAGAGGCTCAACCGAAAATTTTCGGAGAGGGAGCTAGCTTCAAATGCTTTGGGGGAACTTCAAGCTGAACTCACGAGTAAGACCACTCGTGCGTCTGAACTTTGGCGAGTGCTTCAAGAAGCTATCAGGGAGGTGGTAGCTACTGATAAAGCCATTATTTTTACTCGCGAGATGGTTGAAGCTTACAAAGTTGCTGAAAAGGAGCTTGAGAGTCGGCTCGCCTCGTATCAGGATCAACAGTCTCAGGCAGAGACCTGTCTCATAGCAATAATAAAACATGAAGCCGAGGCCCAGCGGAAAAAGAATGAACTGATGAATTTATTACACCGTCCGCCGGCCTGAAGATATATATGTTTTTTTATTCTCCTTTTGTACTTACTCCTGAATGAGAGTATTTTTTTATTCTTTTATAGATTGTACTTTGTATTCATTTGGATTTATGAATAAAAAACATATTTTGTTTCATGGTGGTGTGTCCCTTTTAGCAAATGCATTTTGTAGATAATCTATCTTGATCTCCTTGCATGGCAGCGATGGCTTAGGAGACAGGTTCAGATCTGCCGCCTAAGACTTTCCAACTTTATGAGCCGTGAGGGTCTCATAAAGACTTTTCTCCCTACGAGTCGAGAGGATCCCGTAGGTGTATTTTCTCCCTAGGAGTCGTGAGGACTCCTAAGTGTGTTTTCTCTTGAGAGTCGTAAGGATCTCACAAGAGAATTTTCCCACTTATAAGTCGAGAGGGCTCGTAGGTGATTGTTTCCCTCCTTGTCGAGATTCAACTTTGGAGAGTGTGGCCTATGAATAGTATGCAATAGTCCATCTTGGACCGACTTGCAGGGCCCTAGTGCTTAGGAAACAAGTCCTTATCCCCATTGCCTAAGGCTTTTCCCTACGAGTCGAGACGAATCGAGAAGTTCTCGCAAGGACACTGATTTCCTCACGAGCCAAGACGAATCAAGAAGTTCTCGCAAGGATGTTATAACGTCATAGTTAACTCCTGCTAATAGAAGTCCATTAGGGTCTGTGGTACTAGGATTTTTTTTACCCGTCGTACCGCCGTGTTGGCCGGTGTATTCCTCGATACGCAATTTTGCTGTTCGAGTAGCCCCACGACTGTCGTGTCTCTGATCCCTTTGGGGGCTGGACAAGACGTATTCAAGTAATCTTCTAGGTGATATTACCGTTGAAAGAGCAAGCATTAGGGATATTCCATGTCGCTTTTTACTTGAGGTTAGGCTCAGTTTGGGAGCTCCGATGAGTTATGACCACTTCGCGCTGAAGTGGGATGATCTCCAATAGTCTTTCAAGTCTCATTGCCGTCAAGACCCTGAAGTTAGGGATCTTCCTTTGCTTTGTTTGTTGACATTGTGTCTGCAATATTGTGATTAATGTCGAGGTCGTCTCTGGGTTGTCCGTGAACCGTCGAGATTTGGAACTAGGGGGCTTTGTCGTGGCTCCGTTTGTTGATGTCGCGTCTGCATCCTGCTGGAGGAAGAACGTTGTTGTTGATCTCTAGGCTGTAGATGTTGTTGTCAAGACATGGAACTAGGGACTCTGCCATGGCTCCGAGGTAGTCTCTAGGTTGTCTGTGAACCGTCGATATTTGGAACTAGAGGACTTTGCCGTGGCTCAGTTTTGCTGACATCGTATATTCCTGCAGAGACACTGATTTCTCTGCGGGTCAACGCGAATCGAGATGCTCTCGTTAAGGATTTTGATTTCCCTGAATCGAGCTTTTTGCCAAGGACACTGATTTCCTCGGAGTTCAGACGAATCGAGAGATTCCTGCAAAGACACTGATTTCCTTGCGGGTCGACGCGAATCGAGATGCTCTCGTCAAGGACGTTGATTTTCCTGAATCAAGGTTTTTACCAAGGACACTGATTTCCCTGGGGTTGGTTGACTTGTTTCTGAGACAGAGTCATTGGATGACGTATTTCCGAGACGGGGTCATTTGATGACGTGTTTCCGCGATGGGGTCATTTGCTGACGTGTATCCGAAACGGGGTCATTTGATGACGTGTTTCCGCGACGGGGTCATTGGATGACGCTAGGTTGTTTGTGAACCGTAGAGTCTTGGAACTGGGGACTTATTCTTGGCTCCGATTGGTGATGTCGCGTCCGAATCCTACTGGAATGAGGAGTAACGCCATTGTTGTTCTTTAGGTTGTAGATGTGGCCGTCGAGATTTAGAACTAGGGACTTTGCCGTAGCTCCGATTGGTTGCGACCCTGAGGTCGGTTGTTGACTTCACGTTTGCATCCTGCTGGAGTTGAGAAGGAACGTTGTTGTTGGCCTTCTGGGATGCAGATGTTGCTGTCGAGATCTGACTTTTCCCTTTGACAAAGTTTGTTGGGACACGTGGTTCCTTTTCGTTTATGCCCATGGATTATATACAGGGGTCAGTATGGACTTACCTGTAGGGCAAAAGTTTCATTATTTCATATGTATTTTTTGTTTTCTTTCCACGATGTTCCATCATTTCAGCTTTTTGTATCGCGAAAGTCGCGATTGCCCAATCATTTCGGCTATTTTTCGCGGTGCCCAATCATTTCGGCTGTTTTTTTTAATCGCTGTTTTTTATTGCGAGTTGCCCAATCATTTCGGCTATTTTTGTATGCATATATTTTACTCGCTGATTTTTATTGCGAGTTGCCTAAACATTTCGGCTATTTCATATGCATTTTTTTCGAGTATGGAACTCAAGGTTTGATACCAATCTTGCATCAGTGTCGCTGCGTTTGGAATGTTTCCAGGAGCGAATCATCATTTGCCAAAAGGACTTGGAATTTGATACCGATTTAGGCATCAGTATCACTATAACTGGGATATTGCCAGGAGCGAATCATTATCTGCCTCTGTCGATTCGAACAAAGGTTGCTTAGCAAACAGGGTTAAAATCCTGTCGACTAAGGCTTTTAACTTCATGAGCCATAAGGGTCTCATAAAGATGTTTCTCCTTACAAGTCGTAAGGATCTCGTAGGTGTCTTTTCTCTTCAGGAATCATGAGGATTCCTAAGTGTATGTTCTCTTGTAAGTCGAAAAGATCTTGGAAGAGTGTTTTCTCCTTATAAGTCGAGAGGACTTACAAGGGTCGTTCACCATGTGAGGATATCCATTGTCGCTGGCAGGACTCTGTTGGGGAAATGTTTATTCGTGCCCGTGGATTATATACAAGGAGATCCTCGAGCGTGTCGGCGCAGTTGCATATCGTTTGGCTCTTCCTCCCAGCTTTCCCGATGTTCACCCCGTCTTCCATGTTTCGATGCTCCGCAAGTACCTTCACGACCCTTCGCATGCGATTCAGCACCCGACAGTCCAGCTAGAGCGCGACCTTTCTTTTGCAGAGCAGCCGGTGGCCATCCTGGATCGGCAGGTGAAGAAGTTGAGGTCGAAGATTATACCAACCGTCAAGGTCCTTTGGCGTAGCCCGAGCAGCGAGGAGGTTACCTGGGAGACCGAGGGCGAGATGAGGAAGAAATATCCCCATCTCTTCGAAGGTACGCGTAGTTATATTTTTAAATTCGGGGACCGAATTTCTTTAAGGGGGGAAGATTGTAGCGTCTTGAAAAGTCGTTTTGGTGTTTTCCTGAAAATCGGTGAAAATTCGGTATTTTTCCGAAAACCGTCGTTTTTGTTATTTTGCAATTTAGGGCTAATTATACCTAAAATGGATAGGTAATTGCTTGTTTTTAGTAGCTAATGAGTTACTTATTAAATTCTGGTCGTTTAAAAAATTTCCCTAATTTTTCATTTTTTTAATATTATTTTAAGCCGGTAAGAAAATACATTAAATTAGCGATAAATACAAATTTTTCCGGGCTAATTTTAATCTTTAAAATTATGTTAATTAAAATCTAGTTGTAACATAAATTTTTAGTATTTTATTTTGATTTTTAACTAATTTTTATTATAGGAAACGAAAATTATTTAATTTAAGCTTTAAACTTGCAAAGATGAATTTGTGGGGGGCCTTTTTGCTTGTTTTTTTTTTACAACCTCTCACATTTTCCTCTTTCTCTCTTGGGCCGAGCCCACCAGCAGGATTCCCCCCCTCCATTTACTCCATTTCATTTCATGTGATGAATGTTATGGGTTGAATTTTATATATTAATTAAAGTATGGTGTTGACTTGGAAAGGAAAAAGAAAATAACACTAGTACACACACACACTCCCCCCCATTCCCCTTGCTGCCGAATCTGCAGCCCCCCCACTCCATTCCACTCCATTGTTTCCATCTCCTTTGCATCAAACAAAAAAAAATCCCCAAATGCTTCAAAAATCCAATTAAACCTCACAATTTCAAACCCATTCTTCATGCTTCTCCTTAGACATTCTTGCATGGATCTTGGATGCTAGGGGGGCCATCTTTGAAGGCAAATTATCTTGCTAGATCTCTAGAATTGGAGGTATAATCTTGACCCAATTAACACTTGTGGTTAAATTCCTTAAATTAAATTGATTAGAGTTAAATTTTGTGCTAAATTCTAATCTAGTTTTTTTTTATAGTTCATGGCTTGAGTTGTAATTAGGGTTTAGAAATCCATTATTAGGTTAATTAATTTACTTTGCTATCTAGTGTTTTGCTAACCTAAATCTAAGAGGTGAACTTGCCATTGGGTTTGAAATTAGTGTTAGTTAAGTTTTTCTAGTATGGTTTTTTTTTATTGCAATTGCTAATAAGAAAAAAAATCATGAAAGGGTTGTGTTTGGAAAATGGTTTTGAAGCATGGTAAATGAGTTGGAATTATGTGATTGTGGCTAACTAGTTGTGTGGTTGGATGTTTGTGTTGGATTGTGATAACCTTATCTTTAATTTTCGATGTTGCACCAAATTAGCAAGTTTTGTGCTTACTAGTTTTTATTAAAATATTGTGATGAACTATTTGCGAGATATTGAAGATATTTTTGAGATATCCTATGACGTTTAGGATGCGTGAGTGCGGATTTTTGAGTAATCGGGTTTTAGTTTTGCCGGGCGGCCAAATCGACTTTCTTGTAGATTTTTGCGATTTTTCGCGTGTGTTCCGCGGACTTTGTGCACGTTGTACCTAGCTTGTGAACGTTAGTGTTTTCGTTTGGGTTTTGCATCGTTCTTGATATGTAACCTTATGTTTGGTATTGATGTAAATTCCAGGTTCGGTCGCGGAGACGTCAGACGCGGCTCGAAAGGGGAAAGCGGTGATCGGACGTGACTAGCTAGGGATTTCGGTGAGTAGATGTAACATCTACGGGGGACTATCGTTGGATGGCGCAAGTCGCCCGATAGTTTTAGTACCTTAATAAGATTCTTAGTAATGTTAGTAATTAGGGGTGTAACACTTGTATGATTATTTGCTACATTCATGCCCTATATTGACATACATATACGAAACCATGTTATAGGACACCTGCACCATTACCAGGGTTTTTATATGCAGCACGAGCACTATTCATGCTTACACACACACCCTGGTAATTGCCATGCCACCACACTAGATAACCTTTAAATTGAACCCTTTTACTAGAATTGATACTTAAACTTACGCTATTGCTTTAATTCCTTAAAATGAAATCGTAGAATTGCTATTCATGTGCATGTACTTCATCATATTAATTGTTCATGCCTAATCTATCAATCATACATCGCAACTTAATTATTGACACCATATGCATTCATTATCATTGGCATATGCATTTATGAGGATTTCATGAGATTTTGTGATATTCTGGATTTCGGGGGAAAGCCGCAAAATTTCTAAACTTATTATATTTTTAAAATATGTAAAATGCGGTTTTCTAGTGATGTAAGTGTCGTCCACCATGAGTTTGCTGTGGTTTTCGAGACCCGTTTCGAGGAGTTGGATGAACCGTCTCGGGTACATGGTGGGCCCGGTAAGGTACCCCGGGGCAAGAAGCTCGTGTTGCTGACGATGAGCCTGGCAGGGGACGGATTACCTACCGGTGACTTCATTGGGCACGGCGGATATCCAGAGGATACCGACCGGGGCCGCGAGAGGATGAGATAGTGATATTGAGGTGGGTCAGCCGGATGGCTGAGGCCAGAGACACTATGACATGGATTTATGAGATTTGAGACAGCTTTTAGGTGTCGTTGCTGGACACCGGTCCTCGTCGATTCTTTGAGTATTATGCTGGCATTCTAAAAGAGTTTCAAAAACAAAAAGAGATAAAATGTTTCTTATACATACCTATTGAGACCTCAGATATTCATGTTGCATACATATTAGTACACTGATGTTGTATACACACCTGCTAGTGCATCCAGTCATACCTGTATTTTAGATGCTAGGATGCTTGTGTGCATGCATACATAGCCTTTGTAGATGTTATTTATTACTCACGAGTTGGCAACTCACCCCCGTTGTGCCACAGCCTTTTGCAGGTCCGCTCCGTCAGTACAGTAGCGGCGGGCGCACTTGTTCTTTTGCCTCCTTTGCCTGGACTCGAGGTTTTGCTCTTAGGTGGGTTATATCATTATTTTTGTACCACCTTGTATATTCTTTGTATCTAGTGCACTCCATCTACTGTATCTACCAATATTATTGTATATTGACCTAGAGATGAGACTGTGAGATTTGTGGACTCTTATGCTGTATTTTGGGGTCGAGCTCACTTGAGTCGACATGCTGTTTTTATTATGCTTCATTATGATTATTTTGCATGTTGTCGTTTTATATTGCGTGGGATTTGTGACCGCCTTGTGGCGAAGAGCTAGCTCCCGCTTGGGGATGCCCTATTTTGTTGGATTCATATATATTCTCGTTGTACCCATTTTGGGGGCCAGTATTTACAAAGGAGACTCTGCCGAAATTTTCGGAAAAATTGGTATTGTTTTTAAAAGGGTTTTACATGACTTATTTGATAAACTCGCTTTCAATTGATTGGGTTTTCTTCACTCTTTTGCTTATTGGATTTGTTTTCTGGGCTTTGGCTTACTTATTTTACGGATGTCTTGAGACGTTTCGTAACTTAAGTGCCGGTCATGTTCCGTACCCTGCGGGTCGTGACAGCGCCCTTTCGGGTTTTCATAAACTCGCCGGTAGCCCTGCTGTTTTTACTCACGGAGCTCTTTCGAGTTTTCATCCGTGCCCATTTTGCTTATGGAAGTACTGTTTTTTTTACGATCCTGTGCCCTTTCGAGTTTTCACAAACATCGCTGGTAGCCTTGCTGTTTTTACTCACGGAGCCCTCTCGGGTTTTCATCCATGCCCATTTTGCTTATGGACGTACCATTTTTTTAAGAGCCTGCACCATTTTTGGTTTTCACAAACATCACCGGTAGCCTTGCTGTTTTTACTCACGGAGCCCTCTCGGGTTTTCATCCGTGCCCATTTTGCTTATGGACGTACCGTTTTTTTTTACCACGTCAGCCTGGGGATGCCGGGGGTTTGTAGTATTTAAAGACGTTTCGGTCAGTAGGTGGTTTTAGGACATTTCGGTCCTTAGCTAGTTTTAGGACATTACGGTCCATCGTTCATCCTGTATGCACGTATATTTGTCACGTGACGGAATGTACCCATTTAGGGTGTGATTTAGTTTGGTTGGGGTGTTTTGTGATCCATCCCTACCACGACTTCTTCCACTTGACGTTGTTAGTGTATATGCCCTAGAGGCCATTACTGTATCATACTAGTTTGTATATTACTTAATGGAAGCTTGGGATATTCACAGTTGTATATACAATCTTGCTCGAAATGGTAGTATGCTACTTGGTTTGTCTCTGCTTTAATATGTGCATGTGTTTCTTTTAGCATATTGCTGGCATACATATTAGTAGAGCCCTTAGGATCTTTGCTTGATTACCAGCGTTGTGATGGCGCTCGTACTCGTGGGAGCTGGGTAATCTATAAGCACATCCTTATACAGGTCCCTGGTCGTTGGACTATCGAGACAGGGCATCGATACTCCGGAGTAGACTAGCGTATGCGCTTCTCATCCCAGTGTGGGAGACGGTCTGTCCCACAGCCGTTAGTACGTCGTACTTGGGATAGTATGCGGGTGCTCGTTAGGTTACGAGTACACTGGACAGGACTCGTCGGGAACTGTTGGTTGGTAATATACCTATCGTCAGTTATCAGTTCCCAGGTGACATGAGTACAGCTTAGTCCGCTGACTTGACACTGTCACTTCGCCTCGAGTGTGTTCCCACTGCACTTTGATTACTACCCTACCACGGCTCAAAGGAGCTGTGCAAACAGGTAGTTTTTGGGTGCAGTCCCGAAGCACTTGGAGGCAGTGACGGTTAGACAGGATTCGTCTCTCCCGGTATTGGGGGTTGACATCGCGCTGTGTCCAGGAGAGCCATTACACGAGTAGTCCCTGGCCAGGGCAAGCGAGATATACTGGTAGGTTTCCAGTGTTATCTCAGGGTGTTCTGGGCTACACTCCGACACGACTTGTACCGCTATTAGGGGACTGACGTTCACCGCCCCCCTAGGCCCGCCATGCGATGTATCAGACGAACAGACCGGACTGTACGGAGACTGTCACATACAGGCTCAGTAGGAGTGCAGATGGGGTTCACCTCGTCGGTCTTCTTATCGACATCTACCTGGGGACCGTTACGTACAGCTAGTGCCGCTTGCGGTCTGTGGTTAAACCCACTGCCAGCGTAGTGTCGAGTCTTTAGAGTCCCACACAGAGAGCTATTCGCCTTTAGTCAAAATGAGTAGAGGTCGCATGGTTTTGCGACAGGGTTCGTTCACATTCGCGCACTTGTGCACGTTTGCTGTCCGGACAGTTTATACTAGCGGGCTTTGGTTTAAGCCGGATCCTAGTATATGATTTGAGATTGGTTTTTCTCATTGTGTTCGTGTTCCTCGGATCACGAATGCGGGTGCGTATGCACAGTTGCTTGAGATTGAGGGAGAGGACCTTGATTAGGGTTAATGGCTATTGTCATTTTATTAACCCTAATATTTATGTGTGTGTTATTGTTAATTAGTAATTAGTTTAATAATTATCCATGGTTGTGGTTGTTGACCATTTGACTTCTTTGACTTGTTGACCTAGGTTGACACTTTGACCATCATAATTTCTTTTGGAAGATGCTTTTTGATCTTTGCAATTTGAAATGATAATGGTCATGTCATGATTTACCATGATAATTATCTAGCTAATTATTCAATTAAATTAATTCACACATATTAGTGAGAAGAGCTCTATTATTTTCTCATTCTCTCATATCATTTCTCTCTCTTGTTCATCCTCTCCCTCAAGCTCTCTCCCTCTCATGTGTTGAGAAACAAAAAGCTTGAGAAAAACCTTCACTTGATCCTCTCTACTCTCTTCTAGGGTTCAAGTCTTAGCATTTCTTGCACTCTAGTTACTCCTAACTTGGAGTTGAAGCTAAAGGTGGTGGCTTTCAAGTGGATCTTTCTTTGACGGAAGAAGACAAGCAAGGTGAGGCCTTTCTACCATTCCGACGAGCAAGGAGAGAAGGACTAAAGACCAAAGGTATAACCTTTCTACAACTTAGTTAGTTTTTAGTTTACTTTAGCTAGTTTTCGTTTAGCAAAGATCCTCACAAGCAAAGTCCATGTTGCCTAAGTCATTAAAAATCCGTTTTTTATTATGTTTTCCGCCTCCCCGTAAGCACCGGGGTGGGCAACACGGACTTACAGTGGTATCAGAGCCTAACTAAACCTAAACTAGCTAAGTAGTTAAGTGTAACGAAGTTTCGAAACCGGAAAATCGAAAAACCAAACTCGCAAAACCCTAGTTTCTGTTAATTTTTTTTCTGGTCAAAATGAAAAACTTTATACTTCAAAAATTATCTCAGGGTTTTGTGTGAAATACCACCAAAGACGAACCAGAGAGGAGTCTAGAGGACCGCGCTTCCGCGGCATAAGGAAGCTCTTGCCGCGGAAGCGCGGCCGTCTTGTCCCCTCTCTGTATCGTTTTTGGTGCAGTATGTTTCTGTGTTGGTTTTTGGATTTTTAGGATATGTTATATGTGCCCAGATTTTCCAGAACTAAAATTTACTTTTGGAGGCCTATAAATCCGTATTTTTCGGAACTTCACTACACTTTAACTACATCGGTTATATCTGTAATGCTTGCATGTATTGAACGTCGGCTAATCGCTATAAGACGATTAGTCGGGGTTATACATGATCTGTGATTGTTATTGGTTTGTGGATATGAATGGATTGGATTGTCGCGGGTGAATGGCCGGGGTGGATGTGAGATGAGCGTTGTTTTTCTTTCATTCATTTGTAACATGTAAATTGATGTAATAATATTCTTTGTATGGCCGCACAACCGGGTCGGGGTTGTAGCTGTCATTGTATAATTCTTTTTACTGTTTTTGCTCCTAGGATAGACCCATGGAGGGGGTGCACAAACTACCGGGTATCTCGAAGTGCCGAGTGGCCTACTCACGGTGGTGAGGGAGGTTGCTTCGCTTCGGGTGCTTGGCGGGTAGTTTGCCGCACCCGTAGGGGTCTTGGGTGGGGTATTGGCTATTCACCGCGACCGTGTAATCCGCTTTGCGTTGCAGGCTCGAACGCATTGCGGATTCCTAGTATATCCAATGTATTCATCTGTGATCTGTAATGTCTATCATTGCTATATATTTATATATAATAACTATTTAGGCGTTGCTTATGTTTTACAGCCGCGCTAGCCCAGCCCCCGCTCTGTCGTTAGTTAAGTAACCTAACGGGTGATGACGGGGCCTCGTGGCGAATGCGAATGGCATAAGCGTACGTCATATTTTGGTTGTTTTCTGCAATGGTAGGATTAAATGATGGGACGCATTAAAAGAACTAATGCAAGAAATAAACCAAGTAAAAGTCGATTGGAACACTTTGAAAACCACTCGGTTCTTTTCAAAACTAAACTTTTAAACGCGGAGCTTGAACCACTCCTTTTAAAAGCTATCTCGTTCCATCGATTATATCAAGTTCACTACGTTCACGGTTTCGCCAAAACCATCCGTAGCCCTCCATCATTTCGGTTAAATATTCGGTAGTATTCAAGCTATGTATTTTGACCTCACGCCAAGGCATAGTGATTGGTAGCTACCGGATATTTATCCGTTGCATAGATAGAATGCGTTGATTTGAGACAGTCGTACT
The DNA here is from genome assembly GCA_030015575.1 of Agapanthus africanus. NCBI lineage: Eukaryota > Viridiplantae > Streptophyta > Magnoliopsida > Asparagales > Amaryllidaceae > Agapanthus > Agapanthus africanus. Next base: position 221,998,462 of record CM057342.1, read on the forward strand.
GCCGTTTTGGCCTACGTCAAGGGTAGGTACGGGTGGGTTCAAATTAACCAGGATAATGATGGGAAGAACTTGACATGTGACTTATGACATTTTGACCTCACGCCAAGGTCATAAGAACATGGGGCAAAAATCCACATCGGGAGTTTCATAAGTACTGAAACTTGCTAGCGTTGCATACCATTTGGAGTGTGATAATTCTGGTAGGATTCCTTCGGTTTTATCACGCGAGGATATTTGGATCCCGATCCTACTGTGAGTATATGCTACTCCTCGGGAAAACTCTCACTTAACGATCAATGCTATAAACCTAGTAGGTGCCTAGAAAGGTGTTAGCGGGGCTACGCCCACAGGGAAAAGAGGTTACTTAATTAAGGAACTTCGCGAAAGCGTTGGAAAACCTCCCTCGAAGTACCGACACTGGCCTGGCTGAACGGTTAAGCAAGTATTGTACGGTGAGAATGATCCCGGCTAATCCTTTTCTTTACGGTTTGAGAAGGGATTCGAGAGACAGTGGGATCCATCCAGTTTAGACAAACTAAAAACCACTCTAAACTTGCAAGAGCATCATGCTAAAGTGTTTCTTTTCTCTCTCCTAATTGCAGCGACCATTCAAGATGACCGGACTTAAGTTACTATTAGATAAAAACATATTGACAGGGCCAAACTACAAAGATTGGCTCAGGAATGTCAAGATGGCTATCACTTATGACAAGCTGGGGTATATACTTACCACCAAAGCTCCCCCTGTCCCAGGTCCCACCTCCAGCGTCGCGGATGTTGAAATCCGTAAGACATGGGAGATAGATTGCGCGAGGGCCAGATGCCTCGTACTAGCCTCGATGGACAACGAACATCAGAGGAGGCACGAGAATATGGACCTAGAGTCCATATTTCTCCATACAAAAGAACTGTATGGAGAGCAGTCTCGTATCGCTAGATACGAAGTGTCGAAGAAGCTCTTTTCGGCAAGGTTGGCCGTCGGATCATCGGTAGCGGACCACGTGCTTAAGATGATCGGCTACATAGAGGAGCTCGCGGACCTTGGGACCACGTTGGAGAATGAACTCTATACCGATTTGATTCTCCAGTCCCTTCCTTCCACTTACGCCCAGTTCATTCTTAACTTCAACATGCAAGGAAAGGAGGTTGAACTTGCCGAACTTCTGAACATGTTGAGGACTGCTGAGGGCACCCTACAGAAGGGTAGGGAGACATCCACTTTGTTTGTAGGAGGATCTTCCTCTTCTAGGTCCAGGGCGAAAGCCAAGGGCAAGAAGAAGAAAGCCCCCGCCAAACCAAGAGGCGGTGTCGGTAAAGTGGATACGAAGGGAAAGGGTAAAGCAACAAAGGTAGCGGGGAAGCTGGTGGGGAAGGAAGAATGCTTCTATTGTCACAAAAGTGGTCACTGGAAACAAGATTGCAAGGCTTGGAAAGCCAGAACACAGGATTTGAAGCGAGTTGCAGCTTCAGCTTCAGGTGTGTATGTTATTGAAAATTGTCTATCAATAAACTCTACTTCCTGGGTATTGGATACCGGATCAGGATCTCATACCTGTAATTCTTTGCAGGCGTTGAGAAAGCGTAGAGTTTTGAAGGCAGGTGACATGACCCTCAGAGTTGCGAACGGTGCTAGCATGGATGCTGAGGCCGTGGGGGACTATCACCTGGGATTATCAGATGGACACTTTTTGGTTTTGCGTAGTTGTTATTATGTACCAAATGCAACCTGTAATATCATTTCTGTATCTTTATTATCTAAAGAAGGTTATGAATTTGCATTTGTAAGTAATGTAGTGAACATTCACCTTAATCAAGTGTTGATTGGGTCAGGTACATTGAACAACGGTATATACGTTTTAAACCAACCACAGATTTTCAATATCCAGAATACACACAAAAGAAAGTCTCCAGAAATTAATAAAACTTTCTTATGGCATTGTAGACTGGGTCACATCAATGAGAGAAGATTGACTAAGTTACATACTGAAGGATATTTAGATCCGTTCGAATATCAATCGTATGCAACTTGTCAATCCTGTCTCAAAGGAAAGATGACAAAGGCTCCGTTTTCTGGACACGGAGAAAGAGCGAGCGAGCTCTTGGGACTCGTACACAGCGACGTGTGCGGTCCAATGTCTACACATGCGCGAAGCGGTTTTTCTTACTTCATAACTTTTACGGATGATTTCTCAAGATTCGGACATGTCTTCTTAATGAAGCATAAATCCGAAGCTTTTGATAAGTTTCAGGAATATAAGAATGAGGTAGAAAAACAAACAGGCAAAAGTATCAAGATCCTAAGATCGGATCGAGGAGGAGAATACTTAAGTGCCGAATTCCTGAATTACTTAAAAGAGAATGGAATTCTCTCTCAGCTTACTCCTCCATACACTCCGCAACATAACGGTGTATCGGAGAGACGGAACCGAACCCTATTGGATACGGTACGGTCCATGATGAGTAACGCTGAGTTACCGCGATCATTCTGGGGATATGCGCTAGAAACAGCTGCATATCTTTTGAACCGTGTTCCCACTAAGACTGTGCCTACCACACCATATGAGTTATGGAGTGGGAAGAAACCCTATCTTCAATACTTGAAGATTTGGGGATGTCCAGCTTATGTCAAAAAGCAGCATATGGACAAGCTCGAGGCACGCTCAGTACTGTGCAAGTTTGTGGGATACCCAAAGAACTCCAGGGGGTATCTTTTCTATTACGCAGAGGAACAAAAAGTCCTTGTTTCTCGCAATGCCCACTTTCTAGAACATCAGTTCATAGAAAAAGAAATAAGTGGGAGCGCAATAGAACTGGAAGAAATTCCAGAACCACAAACTACTACTGAAAGTTTAGTGGAACCAGAAGGTTCAAAAGAACAGGACATTCCTATGCCACTCCGCAGGAGTAGTAGGCAGTCTCATCCGCCCGAGAGATACTACGGTTTTCTCATTGACGGGGATAGAGAAGACTGCATCCTGGATTGTGATGAGCCTACTAGCTTCCAGCAAGCCATTCAGAGCGTCGACTCGGTAAAATGGCTGGATGCAATGCGGACCGAGATGGAGTCCATGTACACCAACAAAGTATGGACGTTGGACATTGCTCCAGACGGGGTAAAACCCGTAGGATGCAAGTGGATCTTCAAAAGGAAGATTGGTGTAGATGGACAGGTTGAGACCTATAAAGCTAGACTGGTAGCAAAGGGTTTTCGTCAGCGACCTGGTTTGGACTATGACGAAACCTTTTCTCCAGTAGCTATGCTGAAATCCATTCGGATCCTTCTTGCCATCGCTGCTTTCCACGATTATGAGATTTGGCAGATGGACGTAAAGACAGCTTTTCTAAATGGTCATTTAGAGGAGTGTGTCTATATGGACCAGCCAGAGGGTTTCATTCAGGGTGGGAGCAGCAGAAAGGTGTGCAAGTTGCTCAAGTCCATTTATGGACTCAAGCAGGCATCGCGGAGTTGGAACATCTGTTTTGATGAGACGGTCAAAGAATTTGGCTTTATCAAAAATCCAGATGAACCATGCATCTATTGTAGATTTGTAGCGAGAACTGTAGTATTCCTCGTTTTATACGTGGATGACATTCTCTTAATAGGAAATGACATTCCTATGCTACAATCTGTCAAGGGGTTCTTGTCACACAGGTTCTCCATGAAAGACCTGGGTGATGCCTCCTACATTCTGGGTATCCGGATCTACCGTGACAGATCCAAGAGGATATTAGGACTCTCACAGTCCAGGTACATCGACACCATACTGAAGAGATTCAGTATGGAAGATTCCAAGCGCGGTAATCTACCGGCTTGTCACGGGATCACCCTCTCCAAAGAGATGTCTCCCAAGACTGATTTGGAGAGGGATCGCATGTCTATTATACCCTACGCTTCTGCGGTAGGCTCTATAATGTATGCGATGTTGTGTACCAGACCGGATGTGGCTTATGCACTGAGTGTGGTAAGCAGGTATCAGTCAAACCCTGGGGAGAAACATTGGATAGCAGTAAAGAACATTCTCAAGTACCTGAGAAGGACTAAGGAGATGTTCTTGGTGTATGGCGGAAAAGACCTGCAGGTTGAGGCCTTTGCTGACTCCAGCTTCCAGAGTGACAAGGATGATTCCAAGTCCATGTCGGGTTTTGTCTTTACCCTCAATGGAGGGGCGGTGTGTTGGAAGAGCTCCAAACAGGAAACCGTTGCTGACTCGACTATGGAAGCAGAATACATCGCTGCATCTGATGCCGCAAAAGAAGCTGTCTGGATGAGGAAGTTCTTGAAAGAACTTCAGGTGGTTCCGTCCATTGTTGACCCAATACCTCTGTATTGCGACAACAACGGGGCTATAGCTTTAGCGAAGGAACCCAGGTCCCATCAGAAATCCAGACACATCTTAAGGCGGTATCACCTGATCAGGGAGATCGTAGATCGCCAGGAGATCGAGGTCCGGAGAGTTGCATCAGAGGATAACACAGCGGATCCATTCACGAAGGCCCTACCCCAGACTCAGTTCGAGCGGCTGATCGAGATGATAGGTCTTCGATACGCCAGTACATGGCCTTAGTGCAAGTGGGAGATTGTTAGTGTATATGCCCTAGAGGCCATTACTGTATCATACTAGTTTGTATATTACTTAATGGAAGCTTGGGATATTCACAGTTGTATATACAATCTTGCTCGAAATGGTAGTATGCTACTTGGTTTGTCTCTGCTTTAATATGTGCATGTGTTTCTTTTAGCATATTGCTGGCATACATATTAGTAGAGCCCTTAGGATCTTTGCTTGATTACCAGCGTTGTGATGGCGCTCGCACTCGTGGGAGCTGGGTAATCTATAAGCACATCCTTATACAGGTCCCTGGTCGTTGGACTATCGAGACAGGGCATCGATACTCCGGAGTAGACTAGCGTATGCGCTTCTCATCCAAGTGTGGGAGACGGTCTGTCCCACAGCCGTTAGTACGTCGTACTTGGGATAGTATGCGGGTGCTCGTTAGGTTACGAGTACACTGGACAGGACTCGTCGGGAACTGTTGGTTGGTAATATACCTATCGTCAGTTATCAGTTCCCAGGTGACATGAGTACAGCTTAGTCCGCTGACTTGACACTGTCACTTCGCCTCGAGTGTGTTCCCACTGCACTTTGATTACTACCCTACCACGGCTCAAAGGAGCTGTGCAAACAGGTAGTTTTTGGGTGCAGTCCCGAAGCACTTGGAGGCAGTGACGGTTAGACAGGATTCGTCTCTCCCGGTATTGGGGGTTGACATCGCGCTGTGTCCAGGAGAGCCATTACACGAGTAGTCCCTGGCCAGGGCAAGCGAGATATACTGGTAGGTTTCCAGTGTTATCTCAGGGTGTTCTGGGCTACACTCCGACACGACTTGTACCGCTATTAGGGGACTGACGTTCACCGCCCCCCTAGGCCCGCCATGCGATGTATCAGACGAACAGACCGGACTGTACGGAGACTGTCACATACAGGCTCAGTAGGAGTGCAGATGGGGTTCACCTCGTCGGTCTTCTTATCGACATCTACCTGGGGACCGTTACGTACAGCTAGTGCCGCTTGCGGTCTGTGGTTAAACCCACTGCCAGCGTAGTGTCGAGTCTTTAGAGTCCCACACAGAGAGCTATTCGCCTTTAGGCAAAATGAGTAGAGGTCGCATGGTTTTGCGACAGGGTTCGTTCACATTCGCGCACTTGTGCGCGTTTGCTGTCCGGACAGTTTATACTAGCGGGCTTTGGTTTAAGCCGGATCCTAGTATATGATTTGAGATTGGTTTTTCTCATTGTGTTCGTGTTCCTCGGATCACGAATGCGGGTGCGTATGCACAGTTGCTTGAGATTGAGGGAGAGGACCTTGATTAGGGTTAATGGCTATTGTCATTTTATTAACCCTAATATTTATGTGTGTGTTATTGTTAATTAGTAATTAGTTTAATAATTATCCATGGTTGTGGTTGTTGACCATTTGACTTCTTTGACTTGTTGACCTAGGTTGACACTTTGACCATCATAATTTCTTTTGGAAGATGCTTTTTGATCTTTGCAATTTGAAATGATAATGGTCATGTCATGATTTACCATGATAATTATCTAGCTAATTATTCAATTAAATTAATTCACACATATTAGTGAGAAGAGCTCTATTATTTTCTCATTCTCTCATATCATTTCTCTCTCTTGTTCATCCTCTCCCTCAAGCTCTCTCCCTCTCATGTGTTGAGAAACAAAAAGCTTGAGAAAAACCTTCACTTGATCCTCTCTACTCTCTTCTAGGGTTCAAGTCTTAGCATTTCTTGCACTCTAGTTACTCCTAGCTTGGAGTTGAAGCTAAAGGTGGTGGCTTTCAAGTGGATCTTTCTTTGACAGAAGAAGACAAGCAAGGTGAGGCCTTTCTACCATTCCGACGAGCAAGGAGAGAAGGACTAAAGACCAAAGGTATAACCTTTCTACAACTTAGTTAGTTGTTAGTTTACTTTAGCTAGTTTTCGTTTAGCAAAGATCCTCACAAGCAAAGTCCATGTTGCCTAAGTCATTAAAAATCCGTTTTTTATTATGTTTTCCGCCTCCCCGTAAGCACCGGGGTGGGCAACACGGACTTACAGACGTCGATGCCTGACTTTTTCGAGTATGGCCATTTTTCGTTCTCGATCAACTTTGCTCTTCTAACGGGCTTCGTTTAACAGCACGTCAATCAACTCATCGGAACGTTCCAAGGATTTTTGGTGCCGATTCTGCCCCCAGCTTCTCTGCATCAGGAGCTTCTTCATCATCTATTGACGAGTAAGAGCTCATGTGACCACTTGCCACATAATCTTCGGGTTATTCTGACGCGCCGTCTCCCTCATCACTATCATTGCCTCTATTCTCAAGGATATAGTTGAGAAACTCATGGAGTGTGACTGGGGTCCGTGCGTTCTGGTTATTCCTCCAGCGCATCAATATGCTTTTGCAGATCCGTGTGCTTGTCGTCAAACTGTGCGGGCTTTTTGGTCTTCTTCTTTTTCTTCAAAGACTTTGACGGCTGGGCCTGGGCGTTTTGATTATCACTGCCAATTCTTGGCGTCGGGCGCGGCTTTAGCATTACCTCGATGACCTCGGGTTCTAGCGGGCTTTTCCACCTGATCGCCGGGCATGTTTGAAGATCCTTCAGCATTCTTTTTTTTACCGAAAGAACTACCTCCCATGGAGCTTCCTCTGTGAATCAACATGATGCTCCCGGCGTGTCCATCTTTTTAGGAGCGTGCGATCATGGAGGATTTACCTTCCAGTTTTCAGACAACGTGAATTTACCCTGTTGGTACTGGTCTTCAACCCAGTTTTTGAAGACGTAGCAATCTTCAATTGGATGACCCATTACTAGATGGTGGAGACAATAGTTAGGATGGTTGGCGTCACTGGGTTGCGATGAGTGTCTCGGCTCCGGAAAAGTGATGAGCTCATTGCGCATTGCTAGTTTGAACAGTCTCCTTGTTTTATCTCGGGAAAACGAGTAAGGACGTCCCAGTTTCTCCTCGAGGAATTGGCATGGGCGCACGTTGTTTTGGTGAACAACTGGTTTTATGTTGCTCGGCTGTTGTTGAGTGTTGGCGAAAAAGGTCGCTTTCACTTTGCCCTTTTCATTCCGCGGCTCTGACTTTGAAAAGGAAGGCTTATGACCCATCTGGTCCATTTGGGCCAGCTTGTCAATCAAGGCCTGGAAAGTTGTTGGCCTGAAAAACATCATGAACTGGGATATGGTCGCCTGCGGATCAAGGGTTCCTACAAACATGCCCACTGCAGGAGCCTCTTCTATGCGCTGTTCGCATTTCGACCATAGGTTCCGCCACCGTATCGTATACTGAACGCATGTTTCTCCCGGCTTCACCCTGGCGTAGATCAATGCCGTGTTGGGGTGCGTTCGCTAGCGCTTGCGAAACGCTGGGTGAATAGCAATTCCATCTCCATAAAAGTTTTGATGGAGTCGTTGGGAAGCTCTGAATACCATTCGAACGCCGTCTCTGCCAAGCTGCCGACGAATTAGCGAAGTAGTAGCTTATCGTCACCTCCAGTGTTGCCGCACAGAGCCGTGAACTGAGCGACATGTTGATGGGGATTACATGTCCCTTTGTATACATGGAACATAGGAATCGTGTATCGTGGTGGGTACTTAATCTAATCGTACCAGCCTGGATATAAATGCCCAGTTCTGACGACTTGGCCAGCGGTTTCGTTCGCTTGGTGAGCTCGTATTTGTTAAGCTATATAATCATCGAGCGCCGCTTTTGAGATTGTTTCCTCCTTTGCAGCTGAAGAGGCCGGAAGAGGGTTTGATGTCTCCCCTCTATCGTCTTCAATTATTATTGGAGGCTCTTCGACTGGAGGGTCCGGCTGGATCATCATACCGACCATGTCTTGGAATAAAAGCGCCATTTGTTTTATGCTAGCCGCTTGTTCCGCGGCCTCTTTGTCTTTCCTCTCGAGGATTCTGCGGAGGAACTCGGCATCAGTTTCTTGTTCCTTACGCTGCTCCGACGATGTTTCCGGGCTTTCTTTTGGCCCAATGAGTGCGGCCATCTTCGTTAGTATCTCCTGGAGCTTTTGCTGTTGTTGCTCCTGAGCCTTAGTCACAGACCGTGTGAGCGGTCGATGACCCATAGAAGCACGGCTTTCCTCTTTTCCGGAAGCCATATAAACAGTATGCACTACCATTCCCCCAGACTTGGGGCGTTTGGATTCAGTGCCTTTGAGCTCTGTCGTGGACACGGGGATTTTTTCCGGCCTTCTTCTTTTATGAACGGTCGAAGTTGAGGGGCCCATTGTAGCGGGCACCCAAGTAGATGACACCTTCTGTGTTACGACAGGATGGTCCTTCTTTTGCCGAACTTTCATCTTCTTCGGTCGGCGGGAGTAGTCTTGGTTGATCACCGAGTCTTGGACCTGTCGCCAAACCTTGTGAATTTTAGAGGACAGCTGCTGAGGGGGTTGTTCTGGCTCTACCTTTGTAACATTTTCCACAGGTGGAGGAGATATTTTTAGCACAGCAGTCGGAGAGTTCTTGCGCACCCTCCTAAGCAGTTCAAAGTTGTTCCCAGTTGGAACAGCAGCATTAATTTCCACCACTGGAGCTGGCGGAGTCAGTCCAGAAGGAGAGCTGCCCCCGGTTTTCCTCACTTGGCGCCAATGTCGACATCGAGCATGCCGCGCGGCCGGAATCACCTCCATTGTCAGGGTAACTTCATCATGCCCCATGCTTTGAGGAGAAGCTGTTATTGACGCCAGCCTGTCAAAGACTGACATCCGCTGGGAAGGAATAGTCAACCTATCGAAGGCCGACTTTCGAGAAGGGGAAGCAGTTTGGACGGCTTCAGCTGCAGCAGGAGCTAGGATAGCCTTCTCAGGTATTGCGAGCCTCTTCATGGGCCCCTTTGAGCTTAGGCTCAGCCTGTCGAAGACTGAGGTATTATACTTGGACGACCCGTTAAGAGGAGCCGCGGTAGTGGTGAGCCGATCTGTCACAACCCGAAGGTACGAAACGTGACCGGCACTTAAATTACGAAGCGTCTAGAGGCGCGACGTAATCTACGTAAGCCGAAGCCCAGAAATCTAAACCATTTAAAGAAGAAGTAAAGGAAAACATATTTAAAAGCAACATCAAATTTTCTCAAAAATTTCGGCAGAGTCTCCTTTGTAAAAACTGGCCCCAAACGGGTACAAATAAGAATATATACAAAAGCAATAATAAAGGCTTCCCCAAACGGGAGCTAGCTCTACGCCAGAAAGGCGGAAACAACCACACAATGCACTAAAATATACAACGCCGAAGGGCGAGGCTCAAAACTCAAGAGAAAACCAAATCCACCAAAAACCATAATAATACAAGAGCGACTCTAAGGTCGAAAGAATAAACAACTGGACATCTAAATATATCAAGTAATACAAGTCTGGTTGATGGAGCTTACTAGATACAAATGAAATAATAAAAGTACAACGGCGGTACTGATGCAAGTGAACCAACCTACCAAGCAAATCACCCTGAATGAAATGGTGTGCCAGGAAGCTGCCAAGGAAACCTGTACATCGAAACCTGTACAAATTTGGCACAACGGGGGTGAGTTGCCAACTCGTGAGTAGAAGACATCTGCGAGTAAAAATCGAATGCACGACGCTCTTCTAGGTCATAATAATATACTTAATATATCACTAGTCATCTAGTAGTAGCAGGGTAATAAACTATGCGTAAGTGCAAATGCTCAGTGCTCGTGTCGGTGCCTCAAATAGTAACATGTCAGGTGTGTGAGTATGCATGCACCATGAATGTAAAACAATTAACCATGAAATCTGGGTATATCTGTATAAGAAATCTTTAACTTTATCATAGTAAAAATTTTATGGTAATCTGAAACAGCAATGAAATCCATGGAAATCCGTGTCAAGCACTGACACAAAACATGTAAAACTCAAAATCTCAATAGCTCATAGTCTCAATATCTCATAGTCTCAATCTCTCAGGCTCCGTCAGTCCGGATCGGCCCATATCATCAAATCTCACGACAACGGTCGGTATCCTCCGGATATCCGCCGCGCCAGACATCACCGGTAGGTAGTCTTCCCTTGCCAGGCTCATCGTCTACAACTCGATCTTCTTGCCCCGGGGTACCATACCGGGCCCATTGATCAGTCGAAAATATTACATATTTTAACCGGCAATTTCCTTATCATCTGCATACATATAGAAGTGTTCGGCATCAGTATTCTACATATTAGCAAATCTATCACAGATTATCAAATTACATGTACTAGACCTTAAAACCGGCATTTCTAGGGAAATTGACTGCATTGCATCACATAGCATATTTTCTATATCTTGCAACCCTTGTTTCGAAGTCTGTGCAGGAAAAGAGAAGCTTGCTCGATCATTACATTGCTCGACCATTACAATTGCTCGTAAACTCACTAAAATCAAATCTGGTATCAACACAGAAGGGAAACTGCAATTCAGCATATCAGACAAAGCCCTAAACAGCAGTCTAAGTACACAGCAGAAAGCCCAAGGTCCAAGCTCACCAACAGAGCGCGGAAGCGCGGCATATATGGGGTATATGCGGCGGATCCGCGGTGGGCCCATGACGTCACCTCTCAAATTTTGTATCACAACTCCTGTTTCATGGCCTACAGTTCAGAAATGTTCTCCAAGTTCCAGAAAACTCCAGATATTTCTACCAGATCAGCAACCACTTGAGTTTCATTAAACTAGCCTAATCATTCTAAAACTTTCCCTAAACCCTAGCTTAAACCCTAAGCTAACTCCTAACAAACTCCTTCTAGAAACTCTTCAACAAACTTTGGGAGGGAAAGTTCTAATTCAAACCTAAACCTAGGGTTTGGGAACTCTATAAATAAGACCCTAGGCTCATTATTCCAATAGGATTCAACCTTGGGAAAGCTTAGAAAAATCAATCTCTTTCTTCATCCCCTCTTCCTCAAGTTTAGTGAGAGAACTTGTAGGAAACCCTAACCCTAAATCCAACCACAATTCAAGATCTTGAGTGCAAGCCAAGCAAGATGCCTTCAACCCTTTTATGAGCCGAGCCGATCTTCAATCGGGCAAGAGATCAAAGTAGATCCACGATCCACGGAGACGAGCGAAGCCGAGTCAACGATCGATTTCTTCTTCTTGTAGATCTTGAAAGAATGTATTGAAATTGTTGATTAAATAAAAGGTGATATTCTTTTATCTTGTTTTCTTTAAATTCTGCATCATGTTATCTTTACAATTCTTGAATATTATCTGTGTGGTGATGTGTGAATAAAACTCCGCTCGTCGAGGAGTCGAGACGGATAATAGAATGATGATGTAACATAGCTTTAATCGATTCTTGAGTCCTACGAGTTTTGTAAACCCTAGCAAGTTCAAGAAACGACAACCCATTTTGTTTCGATGCTTTCTTGATTGACATCGATCGAAATTGGGGAGTTACGATCATTTCTTGAATTTGGTAGAGGCTAGAAAAGGAATGATATCGACGAAAGAACAAGGGTTATAGGATGAAACCCTAGTTTCACGAGAAAGCCCCAACTCTCGTCGATGATCATCGATCTAGTATCAATCTTTCGAAGGACAAGAACACGATATCTTTAGATTACATCACGTCTATCGATCCTATCGATTCCTACGAGCCTCTCTTATATTCTTGATTGTTGATTGGAAATATTATCGAAACACCGATTCTTGATTGTTTATAGTTTCTTGATTCTTGCATAAAGAATAGTGACAATCGAATACAAATCATTCTTGAATCATGTTTTCTTTTATTGTTGCTTAAAATTTCATTTCAAACGTATCAAAATACAATTGAATCGTGCAATCCCTGTGGACGATCCGCACTCACTACAAACTACATCCGACACCGTAGTTTGATTGCGGTCAAAATAGTTTTTGGTTGTGATTTCTTTACCATTCTTTACAAACACAACGGAAAAACGATCAATCAAAATGGCGCCGTTGCCGGGGATCGCGCTAATTCATTTACATTTTTAGTTTGAAGTGAAAGAATTATTACGTTTTACTTCTTGAAATCAAAATTCGTACAAACTCTTACACGTGTGTTGTGATTTGATTGCAAGGTGATCTGGAGCATTCTGTGCTGTGGAAAAATTATTTGAGATATACCAGAGAGCTGAGGGAGCCAAGATAAGCTCCCTGTTGAAATTCTGTACAGTGATCTCACTGTTGGAGCGCGTTTCCGCGGCCTGAACCCAGCATACGCGGCGGATCCGCGGCTTGGTGAAGGGATCACTGAAAAATTTTCAGTGCTGGTACTTTCTTGCTCTCTCCCCTCTCCTCTTTTAGCTCCAATTAACCCTTTGCTGCAGGATTCTTTGCAAATAATCGCAGCGCGCAAAAGCAAAATTAAAATTGTGTGTGATTTTTGATTTCTTGGTTGTTTGCATTCTAATACGGAAATTTAAGGGGCACGGCCAAATCCAAATTAGGTGGGGATTTCATTACCCTTCCTAGGCCCCGAAAATCGCAAAACTTGCATCCGCATTACCTCCATTAATTAAAAGAAATCTAGAGAAGACTCTAAGGACTGTCGCGCTCAATAGGACAAGAGAAGGTCGTGGGTAATTCATTGCTTATCCGCGTTTTCTTGTGGTGCCTAAGGCGAGCGTGTCTAAGGCTAGTGGTTATTAATTAGGTCCACTGTAGTGGTGGTTCCTTCCCACTTACCTGGCACTTATCCGGCCACAGGGGGACAAAGAGGCAGTGGAGGATTCTATCCTGCGACTTGTCTTTTGGCAGTTAGGAGCGGTCTAGAGATCGGACCTAGGTGACCATTAGATTCTAGGGTTTGTGTGCTGCATTTGTTTTGTCGCATCATTTTTTCAAAATCCGACCTTTTTCAAAAGCAAACACCGCATTCATTTTACCCCTAATTATAAGCCAACGCTGCCACTTGTACTAACCCTTTTTAGTGCAAGATAGGCTGGACACGGGATTCTAGTGCCCGTTTAGTCCGCGTACCCTTTATCGACTCCGAATTCGATAATTCTCCATTTACCTTTTCTTTACCCATTACCACACCCACACCGATGGATCCGAATCCATCAAACTTCTTTAACCCTAATCTGCCACCGTCCGTTGGTGCGCAGAATCCTACTCCACCCCACATTTCTCTCCAGGAAAGATGCTATCCACATAGAGGTCCTCTTTCGACCTGCTTATCCACACCACCAGCCAATGGGGATAATTTTGAGATTAAGCCCCAGTATATCAATCTTTTACCCAAATACCACGGACTCGAGACCGAGGACGCTTACGTTTTCATTACCAAATTTGAAAACGTATGCGCAATGATGGGTACGTCACAACTTTCAGTGGATGCGACGCGTCTACGACTTCTTCCATTTACTTTGTGCGATATAGCCGAGAAGTGGCTATATAACACCACCGCACACTCTATTACGAATTGGGAAGAATTCGTCGCTGCATTCCTTAAGAAATTTTACCCAATCCAAAAGACGGCTCGAATCCGTAGCGAACTGAACCAATTTGCCCAGCTCCCTGCCGAACCATTTTCAAAATACTTTGAACGTTTCAAGGATCTATTGGTTCAATGTCCTCATCACGGCATCCCGAGATGGGAGCTTTGCCGAATCATATATGAGGGCAGTAACCCTAACACTAAACAGAGCCTTGAAAACATGTGTCAAGGTACATTTATGACTAAGGATGATGGGGAAGCCTGGCGATACTTAGAAGAGTTCGCTGAAAAATCACTAATTTGGGAGAGTGGAACACAACCATTGAATAGGGGTGGCGTACACCAAATAGATGTGTCCATAGGTGTTCGAGCTGAAATGGCAGCAATGCAAAAGAAGCTCGACGCTATGGAACACAAATTTGCAGCAGCCTCCCTAAACCCAGTGTCACTCCCCAAAACTGTTTGTGGGTGCTGTTCTGATCCGTCACATTTAACGGAAGAATGTCCATTAAACTCTGCGTTTCAAGGTCACGAGCATTCTAATGCCGCATTTCAAAGACCTCGAAACGATCCATATTCTTCCACATACAATCAGGGTTGGAGGAACCACCCGAATTTTGCTTGGAACCAAAACCAATCTCAAAACACGGTTCCAAACACGAATCAATTTCAAAGGGCTCTTCCTCCACCACAACAGCAACCCCTTCAACTCACTCAGCACCCCTATCAGTCACAAAATTTCCAAAATCAGGGCAACACTCCTGCACAGTCTAATCCTATGCAGCCCTGTTCTGACGATTTCTCTCAATTCACTCAAACCATGAAATCACTTTTATCAAATTTCATGGATGTTTCGACTGATGTTAGATCTTCCGTCAATGAGATAAAGAAAAACTCAGCGTCCCAAGCTGAGAGTATTCGCACGATGGAAGCTGAAATCGCACGCTTAAAAGCCGAAATGAGTGCGAGAGAAAAAGGGAAACTTCCCTCTCAACCCCTACAGAATCCTGGGCATTACAATGTAAATGCCATCACAACGTTGAGATCGGGAAGAGTGCTGAACAATCATGTCGGGGAAGAGATTGATAATACTGAAAATCATATCAACACCCCGGCTGAGTCTTTTCCACACACACACACTTCACCTTCTGATCCTTCTTCTTCTACCAAACCACCTTCGCACGAGCCTATTCTACATTTCCCTTTAGGCTCAACACCTTCACCCAACCCTTATAGTTCTCCACAGACGGTCCCCACACCTCCTTTGGGACCTCGTCTACCCCCCTTTCCTTCTCCTGTGATGGACCCTGCGCTTATTGCGAAAGCACCTTACCCGAACCGGCTAAGGGCTAATAGAACGAGTCCTCATATGGAGAAAATTTTAGAGATGTTCAAACAGGTTAACATCAATATCCCTCTCCTAGATGCGATTCAACAAGTCCCCGCTTATGCGAAGATTCTTAAGGACTTGTGCACTAGGAAGAGGAAGACCCAAGTGCCAAAGAAGGTCTTTATGTCTAATAACATCAGCACTGCTTTTATACCCCAGCTTCCAAAGAAAAGAAAGGACCCAGGTTGTCCTACAATATCGATTTCGATTGGGGGTAAAAACATAAATCGTGCTCTTTTAGACCTTGGCGCGAGTGTTAACCTGTTACCTTATTCTGTCTATGAGCAATTAGGGATTGGAGAGCTGAAACCTGCTCATTGCACTCTCCAGATGGCAGACCGATCTATCACCAAACCAAGGGGTGAATTAGAGGATGTGTTAATAAAGGTCGGGGAATTTGTTTTCCCTGTAGACTTCATTGTGCTCGACACACATCCTGTAGCAAACCCCCGGGGCCAAATTCCGGTGATTCTAGGTCGTCCTTTCCTTGCCACTTCCAACGCTGTTATAAACTGTAGAAATGGTTCAATGAATTTATCATTTGGAAATATGACCATTGAACTAAATATCTATAAAGTTGGAAGTCAGCCATCAGAACCCTCTGCTCATATTTTAGATGTGTGCTCTGTCCATGAGATCGCTCCCGACAGTTGTGGAGCTGAGGATCTTTGCTTTACTGATCTCGATGATATTAGCACATCTCTGCTTGACTTTGCACTAGATCTTAGTGAGGACACTTTAGCTACACATGAGTCCTGCACTTCTGACTTTTCTCCACCCGAGTCTGTATCTTTCACAGGCTCTGAGCTTCTTTGTAGATCCAAAAATCAATCTGTGACCCTTCCTTCTATCATTTCTCCGCCCGAGTTAGATCTCAAAATTTTACCTTCTCACCTGAAATATGCATATCTAGGTGAGAACGAGTCATTACCGGTTATCATTTCCGCTTCTCTTGCATCAGAGCAAGAGAATGCCCTTTTATCGGTATTGAGATCTAACAAAGAGGCGTTTGGTTGGAGTATGGTGGACATCAAAGGGATTAGTCCCTTGATAGTTGAACATCATATACATGTGATGGATGATGCCAGACCGACCCGAGAACCACAGAGACGGTTGAATCCCGTCATGAAGGAAGCTGTCATGAAAGAGATCGTCAAATGCTTAGATAGTGGTATTATCTACCCCATCTCCGATAGCCAGTGGGTGAGTCCTATACATGTCGTTCCTAAGAAATCCGGCATCACAGTTATCACAAATGAGGCGAATGAGTTGATTCAGACACGCGCCCAAACTGGGTGGCGTGTATGCATCGATTATAGAAAACTCAACGCTGCTACGAGGAAAGACCATTTTCCTCTACCATTTATTGATCAAATGCTGGAACGCTTAGCGGGACGAGAGTTTTATTGTTTTATGGACGGATACTCAGGCTATAATCAGGTCCCCATCGCCAAAAAGGATCAAGATAAAACCACTTTTACTTGTCTTTTTGGTACCTTTGCTTACAGTCGCATGCCCTTTGGGTTATGCAATGCTCCCGCTACCTTTCAGCGGTGTATGATGGGGATATTCTCTGATATGGTAGAGAATTTTTTGGAGATCTTTATGGACGACTTCTCGATTTTTGGAGACTCTTTTTCTGATTGCCTTGCGAATCTAGACGCTGTTCTTACTCGTTGCAAAGAGAAGAACTTGACTTTGAACTGGGAAAAATGCCACTTTATGGTCCAAGAAGGAATAGTCCTTGGACATGTCATTTCACAGAAAGGCATTGAGGTTGACAGAGCTAAAGTAGATGTCATTCAAAACCTACCTCATCCCAAAAGCGTCAAAGATATTCGCTCTTTCCTTGGCCATGCGGGCTTTTATAGGAGATTCATTAAGGATTTTAGCAAAATTGCTAGACCTTTAACACTACTCCTGGCCAAGGATACGACCTTCCATTTTGACTCGGATTGCGAGACAGCTTTCGACTCACTTAAACACTCACTCACTTCAGCCCCCGTTTTATCATCACCAAATTGGGACTACCCCTTCGAGCTGATGTGTGACGCATCTGATTTTGCAGTAGGTGCAGTCTTAGGACAGCACATTGATAAGATGCCACACGTGATTTACTATGCTAGTAAGACCCTGAATGATGCGCAAATCAATTATACAACCACCGAGAAAGAGCTTTTAGCGGTTGTATTTGCTTTAGAAAAATTCAGGCCTTACTTAATCGGCTCACCTATAGTTGTGTATACTGACCATTCCGCTTTAAAACATCTTCTGGCGAAGAAAGATGCAAAAGGTCGACTAATACGTTGGATCCTTCTTTTACAAGAATTCGATCTTGTTATCAAAGATAAGAAAGGATGTGAAAACGTAGTAGCTGACCACCTTTCACGCATCGTTTCTTCCCCTGTGACCCTGCCGATTGATGACTCATTCCCTGATGAACAACTCTTGAGCATATCCGCTGAACCATGGTTCAGGGATATTGTGAACTATCATGCCACGGGACTGATACCGAGCGATTGGTCAAAACAGGACAAATATCGTTTTCTTTCCCAAGTAAAACACTTTTACTGGGACGAGCCCTATTTGTTTAAATATTGTCCTGATCAGATCATTCGCCGGTGCGTCCCAAATGAAGAGTTCAAGAGTGTTCTTTCATTCTGTCATGATCAGGCTTGTGGGGGTCACTTTGGTCCTAGAAAGACAGCGGAAAAGGTTTTGCAATGTGGATTTTACTGGCCGACCTTATTCAAGGACGCATTTGAGTATTGCAAAACCTGTACACAATGTCAGTATACGGGTAGAATATCCCAGAGGAATGAAATGCCTCAGCAACCCATTCTGGTTGTTGAAATGTTTGATGTTTGGGGCATTGATTTTATGGGTCCTTTTCCCAACTCCTTTGGGAATTTGTACATATTGCTGGCGGTTGATTATGTCTCAAAGTGGGTAGAAGCCATTCCATGTCGCACTAATGACAGGAAAGTTGTCATTAAGTTCTTAAAAGAGAATATCTTCTCGCGATTTGGACACCCACGCGCTATCATTAGCGATAATGGGACACATTTCTGCAACAGGTCTTTCGAGACTCTGATGCGAAAATACTCAATCAACCACCGTCTTTCTACACCCTATCACCCCCAAACAAGCGGGCAGGCTGAAATCTCAAACAGACAAATCAAACTTATCCTGGAGAAAACTGTTGCTAAAAATAGAAAAGACTGGTCGACCAAATTGACGGATGCTCTTTGGGCATTCAGGACTGCATATAAGACCGACCTAGGAATGTCTCCATATAGGATAGTGTTTGGAAAAGCATGTCATCTACCTGTTGAGATAGAACATAAAGCATTGTGGGCTATAAAGGAAATAAATTTTGATCTAAACCTTGCTTGCAACTTTCGGAAGCTGCAACTTAACGAGCTAAGCGAACTCCGCGATGAAGCTTATGATAATGCTGTAATCACAAAGAATAGGACTAAGGTTTTTCACGATAAAAGCATTTTAAGGAAAACATTTTTACCTGGTCAACAAGTCCTTCTTTATGATTCACGATTACACCTTCACGCGGGTAAGCTCCGATCTCGTTGGAAGGGACCTTTTGTTGTGCGGTCTGTATACCCGCACGGGGCAGTAGAAGTTGAAAATGTTAAAAACGGCACCTTTTTCAAAGTAAATGGACATAGACTTAAGCCGTATTTTTCCACTGACCCCACGGAGGAGCTCTTGTTCTTACAAGAGCCTGTTTATTTGGATTAAAATTCCTCCGTCTCACCTTCATGTCCAGTATATCATTGCATCATTTTTTTGAATGAAGGTGAGTGAAAGATAAGTTTGGGGGAAGTTCTTCACTTATATATTTTGCCCCCACTAATAATTCCCCCCAGATTTACAGGTTTTATAGATATAGCTGTCGGCAACAGTGAGGACACTGTTGAAAATAAGTTTGGGGGAGGTTTGTGCTTATTTTTGCATCATTTGCATATCATCTGCATAAGCACAAAACATTTCTTTTAAAAATCTATAAAAATTGAAAAATTTTCAAAACCCATAAAAATTTAAAAAAAATTTCAAATATAAAAATAATTTTAATATTTACACTTTTTTTTTATATATAAATAAGATAATGAAAGTTTAGAAAGTGAAAAATTACATCCATGAGATTAGAAAATTTTTAGAAAACT
Source organism: Agapanthus africanus (assembly GCA_030015575.1). Lineage (NCBI taxonomy): Eukaryota > Viridiplantae > Streptophyta > Magnoliopsida > Asparagales > Amaryllidaceae > Agapanthus > Agapanthus africanus. Next base: position 222,018,010 of record CM057342.1, read on the forward strand.
AAGAAAATTAGAAGTTTTCTTATACGAACTAGTAATAAGTAGTTATGAGCCGTTGTCCCAAGGGTTAGTAAGATGAAAGACGTCACTAATCTGAGGATAAAAATAAGTCTGAAAAATAGTTTCTATTCTGGAAGCCAAACATTTTGAACGTTGCTACCCTGCTATTCGCACTTACACACGTCTTGAAGCCTGGGATAGTAGAGAATACCTTGAAATGCTCTTGTCTTAAAGCCAAAAGTATGGAAAAAAAAAATATGGTGAGAAAAATGGACACTGGTTTTGTTATCACCGAGGGAAATAAAAAAATATATAGCGAGGGTGCCTTTTCATCTAGTGCCCTAAGGCCAACTGGTCTGGGAGTCACTGCTATACCTAAGGTGGTGCAAGATTAGGAAAATACACCAAATAAGCAAGCACATGAGTAATCGGTCGGTTAGTACCTCAAGAAGTATTAACGGTCGCATGAAAGTGTGTGAGCTCATCGAAAAAAAAAATAAAGTACTGAGGCTGATGGGCAAGAGTATGATAGCTTGAATTGAATTCTCCGGGTGTAGGGATGTCTTTACACACACGCAGGGTTATATGATCGATGTTTGGAAGAAAGATAGGAATGAAGAATAAGATGATGTTTTATTGAGGGAGGACGTGATTTCTGACATCTTTTCATGACCATTAAGATAGGGCTCATGACAACCGAAAAGCTAGCTTAGTTGGAAACCCTAATTTTCAAAGTCTTTCTTTTACGATTCTTTTCTTTAAATGTAATATTCATGATCTTGCTTTTATTATTGGATTTTGTGGGTGCAATCCGCTGAAAACCCTCAGGAGACAACACTCCTCCTACTAGGGACACCTAGAGGTTTAAAGGCTTGTTGCACGTGCTCAGTGCAATCGTGTTGCCTACGAAAGTGTGCTAGTTAGTTTTTCTCTTTCTTTATTTTCTCCTTCTCTTTTTAATAAAACATTCGCTCGAGACGATCGAAATTAAGTTTGGGGGTATTTGATCAGTCGAAAATATTGCATATTTTAACCGGCAATTTCCTTATCATCTGCATACATATAGAAGTGTTCGGCATCAGTATTCTACATATTAGCAAATCTATCACAGATTATCAAATTACATGTACTAGACCTTAAAACCGGCATTTCTAGGGAAATTGACTGCATTGCATCACATAGCATATTTTCTATATCTTGCAACCCTTGTTTCGAAGTCTGTGCAGGAAAAGAGAAGCTTGCTCGATCATTACATTGCTCGACCATTACAATTGCTCGTAAACTCACTAAAATCAAATCTGGTATCAACACAGAAGGGAAACTGCAATTCAGCATATCAGACAAAGCCCTAAACAGCAGTCTAAGTACACAGCAGAAAGCCCAAGGTCCAAGCTCACCAACAGAGCGCGGAAGCGCGGCATATATGGGGTATATGCGGCGGATCCGCGGTGGGCCCATGACGTCACCTCTCAAATTTTGTACCACAACTCCTGTTTCATGGCCTACAGTTCAGAAATGTACTCCAAGTTCCAGAAAACTCCAGATATTTCTACCAGATCAGCAACCACTTGAGTTTCATTAAACTAGCCTAATCATTCTAAAACTTTCCCTAAACCCTAGCTTAAACCCTAAGCTAACTCCTAACAAACTCCTTCTAGAAACTCTTCAACAAACTTTGGGAGGGAAAGTTCTAATTCAAACCTAAACCTAGGGTTTGGGAACTCTATAAATAAGACCCTAGGCTCATTATTCCAATAGGATTCAACCTTGGGAAAGCTTAGAAAAATCAATCTCTTTCTTCATCCCCTCTTCCTCAAGTTTAGTGAGAGAGCTTGTAGGAAACCCTAACCCTAAATCCAACCACAATTCAAGATCTTGAGTGCAAGCCAAGCAAGATGCCTTCAACCCTTTTATGAGCAGAGCCGATCTTCAATCGGGCAAGAGATCAAAGTAGATCCACGATCCACGGAGACGAGCGAAGCCGAGTCAACGATCGATTTCTTCTTCTTGTAGATCTTGAAAGAATGTATTGAAATTGTTGATTAAATAAAAGGTGATATTCTTTTATCTTGTTTTCTTTAAATTCTGCATCATGTTATCTTTACAATTCTTGAATATTATCTGTGTGGTGATGTGTGAATAAAACTCCGCTCGTCGAGGAGTCGAGACGGATAATAGAATGATGATGTAACATAGCTTTAATCGATTCTTGAGTCCTACGAGTTTTGTAAACCCTAGCAAGTTCAAGAAACGACAACCCATTTTGTTTCGATGCTTTCTTGATTGACATCGATCGAAATTGGGGAGTTACGATCATTTCTTGAATTTGGTAGAGGCTAGAAAAGGAATGATATCGACGAAAGAACAAGGGTTATAGGATGAAACCCTAGTTTCACGAGAAAGCCCCAACTCTCGTCGATGATCATCGATCTAGTATCAATCTTTCGAAGGACAAGAACACGATATCTTTAGATTACATCACGTCTATCGATCCTATCGATTCCTACGAGCCTCTCTTATATTCTTGATTGTTGATTGGAAATATTATCGAAACACCGATTCTTGATTGTTTATAGTTTCTTGATTCTTGCATAAAGAATAGTGACAATCGAATACAAATCATTCTTGAATCATGTTTTCTTTTATTGTTGCTTAACATTTCATTTCAAATGTATCAAAATACAATTGAATCGTGCAATCCCTGTGGACGATCCGCACTCACTACAAACTACATCCGACACCGTAGTTTGATTGCGGTCAAAATAGTTTTTGGTTGTGATTTCTTTACCAATCTTTACAAACACAACGGAAAAACGATCAATCACCCACCATGTACCCGACGGTTCATCCACTTCTCGAATCGGGTCTCGAAATCCAACAGAAAACATGAAATCTCATGGTGGACGACACGTACATCATGAGAAAACTGCAACTTGTATTTTAAAAAGAGAGGGAGGGAGAGAGAAGTTTTTATATATATTCTTGCGGTTTTCCCCAAAATCCAGAAATCTCATAGAAATCCAAAATCCCAAAATCATAAGTGTGTAATAATGAGTATCGGCATAAGCCCCACAATACTGCATGATAATATAAAAATGTGAATGCATAAAGTGTCTATGTAATAAATGCAATGTCTAAACTAGCACATGCGAGTAATCACACGATATCATACTGATCTAGCATTTAGCTGATTCTATCAATAAAAGATAATATGTTCTAAAATGTACGTGACATGGCAATTACCGATGATGATGTGTGTGAGCCGGCAAATAAGTGTACGTAGAATATGCGTATCATCGATAATGGTGCTGGTGTCCTAACAGGCAGAGTTTCATATTAACTAAAGAAACATATGTATGAACATGCAACGTGATGATTACAATCTGAATATAAAGATGAATGTGTATTAACCACTCATTTGGAATATACATATCTAACTACAAACTATATGACTCGAGCCTAAACTGGTATCTATCTAATCCACTAAGGAACTAAACTAAAGAAACTAGTCGATATCTTTAATAGTCGGCGATCCAGCCTCAATAGCGTCACGTACATAGTACGACTTCCTCGAGTCAAGAGTGCGGATCAATCAACACATCTATTCCTCGTACGGTAAAATCCATCGTACGGCATCCCAAAATCGGGGTACGGGTCAACTATCACCTATGTACATCATCATTCGTATAATATCATCATCAAATAATGTCATAATCAAGGGTACTGTGCTATAATCGCATACATCCCAATATCATCAAACATATATCATTGTCTGTGTAAATATACATCGTCAATTGGTCCTCAGAAATATCATGTCACATATATCATATCGTGATTAAGTCGCATATATCATATCGTGATCAAGTCACGCATATATCATATCGTGATTAAGTCACATATATCATATCGTGATTAAGTCACATGTTACAGTCTGGGTTCTATTCAAGAGTCTCGTATATCTCAATATCATCATCACCTATTATCGTTTATGTATACATATCCATTTCCTCATTTCCCAACGATCCGCTAATATCATAGTACATCTCATATCATACTCGATCGTATATCTTTAACTCAAGGCATCACGCCCAATCATACTGACTCCTTCCCAGATATTATATAACCTCCCCATATCACGTGTGTATACACACACACACACACACACACATAGAAACCTACACACATTCATACACACACACATACACACACACACACACACACACACACACACACACCAAGTCAAATTTATGTGTGTGTGTGTGTGGGTGTGTGTCTACCTGAAACCTACGAATTCCCTCCAAGGCATTCATCCTCTGGTTAAGTCTTTCTAAATCAGTCTAATCCAACCTAAAGTCTTTAATAGGACCCTACTCGCCAAGAATCTATGGTCACGTCCGACTTTCTAATGACAGTAAGTAATATCCCTATTCTACGTTTGCGGGGGTGCTAAACGCTATCCACCCGATTTCCCCCGTACATATAAATCTACTCACCTGGCCCTTGTCTGCCGAAGTCGATGCCGCCATCCTCTTCTTCATCGTCCGAAGTCCACATGATGGGTACCTATACGCAAACATATATGTACATCGTAAACCGAATCGCGGATAAAATCAAAACGACGCACGAAACGCGCATAAGTTAAAACCTATGACCCGCTCATGCAAAATAACCAAATAGCCCTCGACATCGGCGCAAAAACGCTGATTGTTCGAGAAAAACCCAAACATACAAATCATAGTTCCAAAACTTACTAGCTATAATATACAATAGATTGCAACTTATCGAAAACTCAAAATAGTTTAAATCGGTTTATTTCCGAAAACCTAGAAAGCGTCAATTAACCTTTTCACTTCAAAACTTGATATTTAAATGAAACTAATGGCCATAATATTCACTAATTATCATAACTAAGTCATACAAATCATTACTATATTTTTATCACACTAATTTATATTAAATTGAAATTTCTAGTTTACAAATTTTGCCAAATTTAACACCTTTTAAGCCGAAATTCACAATTCCACAACTAAACTTGATTTTGCATATTTTAAATTGTTAAACCACTCAATTAAACCTTAAGGATGTGCTAAAGCCCTAAATTTATTTTTAATCCCACATTTTAAATTAATTTTCTAAAACCTAGTTTACAAAATAGCACATTTATCACATTTTATTAACTAACAATTTGAAACCAATAACTAGATTAGGTTTTGCATTCCATTAACATGTTAATATCCTCATTAAAACCATGAATACTTTATAAAAATTCTCACTAGAATTTTATCTCACCCATATACTTATTCTACAAAAACCTAGTTTTAAAAATTTTCCTAATTTTAACAATTTTAAAGTAACACCTAACAAATTAACAATTAAATTAAGTTTTTCATGTTTCAACATGTTAAACTACACCTTAATATCAATATCCAATGATGAAAACCCTAATTTGATTTAATAACCCATTCTTGAATTTCCTAGACAACAATTTATAACCAAATTTACATTTTAAAATTCTAGTTTAGCACCTTTAAACTACAAACTAATCATTTAGATTAGAATTATACCTCCCAAGCTTTGAACCCCTTGCACTTAACCTCCAAAGTTGCCTATTTTCTCCATGTTTTAAACCAATTAGGGTTTGGGAAGAGGTACAATAGGATTTAGATTTGAATTAGTGAAGAAAATTGTAGATTTTTGTGGATTTTTCATGCATTTTGATGAATTTTTTGAAGGAAAAAGAAGTAGAGAAAGGGGGGGCTACCATAGGGGAGGCCGGCCAACCTAGGGAGGAAAAGAGAGAGAAAAGAATTTAGAATGTTGTGTAGAAAGTTTTTTAATTTAACATCTCATTTAAGTCTTTTCACTAATTTCTTTATTTATCAATTTTTCTTTTCAAAAAAATGATCCTAGAAAAATCTAGAACCATGAAGAGATTTGAGAAAGAATTTTGCATAAACACACTTGTTTTAAATTGTCATAGTTCACTTTGTCAAATTAACCCATTTCAAATTTGTAATTTATACTAATTTAATGTATAATTAAAGCTTATGTTAATATTTGAATTTAATTAATTAAGGAAAAATATTTAAGTAAACTAATAATTTATAAGTCACTAAATAAACACCATTTACTAGTAATTATATAGTTAAAATAGGCGTATTTAAATCTATATTGAAAAATAATTATAGTTAAGTTTTACGGAAAATACGGTTTATTTTACCGATTATCAGAAAATTCACCTAACGAATTTTATTTATTTATTTAATTTTTAAAACGTTACAATCTTCCCCCATTAAAAAAATTTGGTCCCCGAATTTAAATTAAAACTTCCCCCAAATACTAAAACATTTAGCAAAACACTTAAATCGTCGGGGATCCGAAATCATCAATACATAAAACACATCTTAGCGCAATACATGCGCGTGAAAAACGAGTACATAACTCAAATTCAAAAATCCATCAAATATAACGCAATCATCGGAGTTATGCTAAAAATACAATGTCAAATTCCAATACGAAAACCAACATGATATACATTAACACTATAACTTGTACATATAGCCCGCATCGTAGTACAATCGTCCAAACATCTGAATAAAGAAGCATGCAAAAACCCCTTTTTAAAATCGCCGTGCGATGCGCATGTCACGGCATAAGTAGAGGACGTTTATTTTTTAAAAATAGCTATACATATATATCTTTTACTTAACATACATGTCCCGCCTGGTTACTAACTCAAATAGTAATGATTATAAAAACGTACTGCTCAAAATGAAATCAATCCCAATCACAGTATACGAGGTACCACGTGCGTCCGGTGCGCACGAAAATCTAAGTCAAATACAGATGCTATGAATATGCACAGAAACACAACTGAGTGCAATGGGTGTGCACCAAAAACATCTGTCAAGTGCAATAGGCGTGCACGACAATAATATCAGGTGCATCTAATCTGCACAAAACCCCGATTTGGTGCATCTGGTGTGCACAAAATCGCATCAAGTGCGCCAAATGTGCGCAAGAATCTCAATCAAGTGCACATGGTGCACGAAAACATACATCGAATATTAAAATCGAAATCACAGTACGAGAAATGCATGAAAACTATGCTGAAGCATATGTCAAAATCATGTGCAACCCATATGCACGAAATCAAATCAATATCTCAAAATGTATAAAACCAAATCGACTGCACTGGGTATGCACAAAACAACATCAACACCACTGATATATGAAACACGAATAGAGCGTAATGAATGTACACATAGGAAATACCAATCATAGAACAAAATCCTCAAAATACCAAAATCCAAACAACGGAAATATGAAATTCAAATCACCAAATCACAATCGTAAACACTATCGTCAATGTGCACCTTTTCTAATGTCGACTGATTCGGACTCGCCTCCTCATAGCTGTGCTGACTGCGCTACAAACGGTTACGCTCATATCGAGAGTCTCCATGTAATCTATCCCTTCACTTGATATCCGGACTACGTTAAACTTTTCGATCGATTCATCAAAATCCCATAATTCCCCGAGAGCTCGACACTCAAGTACAGTTTAAAAATATCTAGTACATGACCCAGCATCTGCGGACCAGCCATAGAAGGGCAAACCCAAGCCTCACTAATGGCACCGCGGAACTGCCGTAAACCCTAAGGTTCAAAGGCGTTCTCATGGTCATTATGTCGAGTTAGGGTTTCATTCTTCTAGAGGGTCCATAGAAATACCTGCATTTTCTTCCGAATACCTTAAACATGGGAAAATGGGTTTCTGACATTCGTTCGAACCTTTTAACTTCGTTTGGACGACATGTGAATACCTTTCGTCCGCACGCTAAACGATACTTCAACCCTCCAGAATAGACAATACCCTATCGGTCATCGCATTCTAGCCGCAGCTCCCTCTGCCCGTGCGACCGTGGTAACAGAAACCACCATCCGATATCGACGAAGATAGATCAAGGAACGAATAGAATACGGTGCAAAGGAATGTACATCCTAAGGTTTCTTAAGCAGAGTAATGTATCGTAAGTATGCCGCGGACCATACCCGCGGTACGTCACTCTACCTAAGTCACCTACTCCATCAACCAAGGTCAACCTAGACTCGGACAAAGGTTAAACCTAGCGCTCTGATACCAACTTTGTCACAACCCGAAGGTATGGAACGTGACCGGCACATAAATTACGAAGCGTCTAGAGGCGCGACGTAATCTAAGTAAGCCGAAGCCCAGAAATCTAAACCATTTAAAGAAGAAGTAAAGGAAAATATGTTTAAAAGCAACATCAAATTTTCTCAAAAATTTCGCAGAGTCTTCTTTGTAAAAACTGGCCCCAAACGGGTACAAATAAGAATATATACAAAAGCAATAATAAAGGCATCCCCAAACGGGAGCTAGCTCTATGCCAGAAAGGCGGAAACAACCACACAATGCACTAAAATATACAACGCCGAAGGGCGAGGCTCAAAACTCAAGAGAAAACCAAATCCACCGAAAACCATAATAATACAAGCGCGGCTCTAAGGTCGAAAGAATAAATAACTGGACATCTAAACATATCAAGTAATACAAGTCTGGTTGATGGAGCTTACTAGATACAAATGAAATAATAAAAGTACAACGGCGGTTTTGATGCAAGTGAACCAACCTACCAAGCAAATCACCCTAAATGAAATGGTGTGCCAGCAAGCTGCCAAGGAAACCTGTACATCGAAACCTGTAAAAATTTGGCACAACGGGGGTGAGTTGCCAACTCGTGAGTAGAATACATCTGAGAGTAGAAATCGAATGCACGACGCTCTCCTAGGTCATAATAATATACTTAATATATCACTAGTCATCTAGTAGTAGCAGGATAGTAAACTATGCGTAAGTGCAAATGCTCAGTGCTCGTGTCAGTGGCTCAAGTAGTAACATGTCAGGTGTATGAATATGCATGCACCATGAATGTAAAACAATCAACCATGAAATCTGGGTATATCTGTATAAGAAATCTTTAACTTTATCATAGTAAAATTTTTATTGTAATCTGAAACAGCAATGAAATCCATGGAAATCCGTGTCAAGCACCGACACAAAACATGTAAAACTCAAAATCTCAATAGCTCATAGTCTCAATATCTCATAGTCTCAACCTCTCGGGCTCCGTTAATCCGGATCGGCCCATATCATCAAATCTCACGACAACGGTCGGTATCCTCCGGATATCCGCCGCGCCAGACATCATCGGTAGGTAGTCTTCCCCTGCTAGGCTCATCGTCTACAACTCGATCTTCTTGCCCCGGGGTACCATACCGGGCCCACCATGTACCCGAGACGGTTCATCCACTCCTCGAATCGAGTCTCGAAATCCAACAGAAAACATGAAATCTCATGGTGGACAACACGTACATCACGAGAAAACCGCAACTTGTATTTTAAAAAGAGGGGGAGAGAGAGAGAGAAGTTTTTATATATATTCTTGCAGTTTTCTCCAAAATCCAGAAATCTCATAGAAATCCAAAATTCCAAAATAATGAGTGTGTAATAATGAGTATCGACATAAGCCCCACAATACTGCATGATAACATGAAAATGTGAATGCATGAAGTGTCTATGTAATAAATGCAATGTCTAAACTAGCACATGCGAGTAATCACACGATATCATACTGATCTAGCATTTAGCTGATTCTATCAATAAAAGATAATATGTTCTAAAGTGTACGTGACACGGCAATTACCGATGATGATGTGTGTGAGCCGGCAAATAAGTGTACGTAGAATATGCGCATCATCGATAATGGTGCTGGTATCCTAACAAGCAGAGTTTCATATTAACTAAAGAAACATATGTATGAACATGCAACGTGATGATTACAATCTGAATATAAAGATGAATGTGTATTAACCACTCATTTGGAATATGCATATCTAACTACAAATTATATGACTCGAGCCTAAACTGGTATCTATCAACCCACTAAAGAACTAAACTAAAAAAACTAGTCGATATCTTTAATAGTCGGCGATCCAGCCTCAATAGCGTCAAGTACATAGTACGACTTCCTCGAGTCAAGAGTGCGGATCAATCATCACATCTATGCCTCGTACGGTAAAATCCATCGTACGGCATCCCAAAATCGGGGTACGGGTCAACTATCACCTATGTACATCATCATTCGTATAATATCATCATCAAATAATGTCATGATCAAGGGTACTGTGCTATAATCGCATACATCCCAATATCATCAAACATATATCATTTTCTGTGTAAATATACATCGTCAATTGGTCCTCAGAAATATCATGTCACATATATCATATCGTGATTAAGTCACATATATCATATCGTGATCAAGTCACACATATATCATATCGTGATTAAGTCACATATATCATATCGTGATTAAGTCACATGTTACAGTCCGGGTTCTATTCTAGAGTCTCGTATATCTCAATGTCATCATCACCTATTATCGTTTATGTATACATATCCATTTCCTCATTTCCCAACGATCCGCTAATATCATAGTACATCTCATATCATACTCGACCGTATATCTTTAATTCACGGCATCACGCCCAATCATACTGACTCCTTCCCAGATATCATATAACCTCCCCATATCACGTGTATATGTCATACACACACACACACACACACATATATAGAAACCTACACACATTCATACATACACACACACACACACCAAGTCAAATTTATGTGTGTGCGTGTGAGTGTGTGTCTACCTGAAACCTACGAATTCCCTCCAAGGCATGCATCCTTTGGTTAAGTCTTTCTAAATCAGTCTAGTCCAACCTAAAGTATTTAATAGGATCCTACTCGCCAAGAATCTAAGGTCACGTCCGACTTCCTAATGACAGTAAGTAATATCCATATTCTATGTTTGCGGAGATGCTAAACGCCATCCATCCGATTTCCCCCGCAGATATACATCTGCTCACCTGGCCCTTGTCTGCCGAAGTCGATGCCGCCATCCTCTTCTTCATCTTTCGAAGTCCACGTGAGGGGTACCTATACGCAAACATATATGTATATCGTAAACCGAATCGCGGATAAAACCAAAACGACGCACGAAACGCGCATAGGTTAAAACCTATGACCCGCTCATGCAAAATAACCAAATAGCCCTCGACATCGGCGTACAAACGCCGATTGTTCGAGAAAAAACCAAACATACAAATCATAGTTCCAAAACTTACTAGCTATAATATACAATAGATTGCAACTTATCGAAAACTCAAAATAGTTTAAATCGGTTTATTTCCGAAAACCTAGAAAGCATCAATTAACCTTTTCACTTCAAAACTTGATGTTTAAACAAAACTAATGGCCATAATATTCACTAATTATCATAACTAAGTCATACAAATCATTACTATATTTTTATCATACTAATTTATATTAAATTGAAATTTCTAGTTTGCAAATTTAGCCAAATTTAACACCTTTTAAGCCAAAATTCACAATTCCACAACTAAACTTGATTTTGCATATTTTAAATTGTTAAACCACTCAATGAAACCTTAAGGATGTGCTAAAGCCCTAAATTTATTTTTAATCCCACATTTTAAATTAATTTTCTAAAACCTTGTTTACAAAATAGCACATTTATCACATTTTATTAACTAACAATTTGAAACCAATAACTAGATTAGGTTTTGCATTCCATTAACATGTTAATATCGTCATTAAAACCATGAATAATTTATAAAAATTCTCACTAGAATTTTATCTCACCCATATACCTATTCTACAAAAACCTAGTTTTAAAATTTTTCCTAATTTTAACAATTTTAAAGTAACACCTAACAAATTAACAATTAGATTAAGTTTTCCATGTTTCAACATGTTAAAATACACCTTAAGATCAATATCCAATGATGAAAACCCTAATTAGATTTAATAACCCATTCTTGAATTTCCTAGACAACAATTTATAACCAAATTTACATTTTAAAATTTTAGTTTAGCACCTTTAAACTACAAACTAATCATTTAGATTAGAATTATACCTCTCAAGCTTTGAACCCCTTGCACTTAGCCTCCAAAGTTGCCTCTTTTCTCCATGTTTTAAACCAATTAGGGTTTGGGAAGAGGTAGAATAGGATTTAGATTTGAATTAGTGAAGAAAATTGTAGATTTTTGTGGATTTTTCATGCATTTTGATGAATTTTTTGAAGGAAAAAGAAGTAGAGAAATGGGGGGCTGCCATGGGGGAGGCTGGCCAACCTAGGGAGGAAAAGAGAGAGAAAAGAATTTAGAATGGTGTGTAGAAAGTTCTTTAATTTAACATCTCATTTAAGTCTTTTCACTAATTTCTTTATTTATCAATTTTTCTTTTCAAAAAAATGATCCTAGAAAAATCTAGAACCATGAAGAGATTTGAGAAAGAATTTTGCATAAACACACTTGTTTTAAATTATCATGGTTCACTTTGTAAAATTAACCCATTTCAAATTTGTAATTTACACTAATTTAATGTATAATTAAAGCTTATGTTAATATTTGAATTTAATTAATTAAGGAAAAATATTTAAGTAAACTAATAATTTATAAATCACTAAATAAACACCATTTACTAGTAATTATATAGTTAAAATAGGCATATTTAAATATATATTGAAAAATACTTATAGTTAAGTTTTACGGAAAATACGGTTTATTTTACCGATTATCAGAAAATTCACCTAAAGGATTTTATTTATTTAATTATTTATTTATTTAATTTTTAAAACGTTACACGATCAAAGACCGACTTCTTCGGAGCTTCTTACGGCTGCAGTGGGGTGTTGAAGCTTATTGGTGGGAGCATGGTCCCAAAGAACAGTCCAGTGGTGGCCTGAGTCACCTGTTCCACTGGCATCATAAAAACGGAGGCCACTTGAGGCACATAGGTCACTCCTCCAGTAAGGACGGAGTGGGAGTTATTGCCGTTATTGCAGTTGGTGCAGTTGAAAGCCATTTTCTCTACACGAGAGCAAGACACCAAATCTTAGTATCTCAAATCCAAGGGCAACCATATCAAACCGCGATTCGTTCGCGAACGCGACACACGAAGTGTGGAGTGGAAAGAGGAAAAGGTCCCACCGGGCGTGCCAGAATCTGTTCTCCGCCGAAAAGAAGTCGACCGGGACGTTGGGACGTCCAGCCTGAATTTTGGGGGCAGATGCTATTTGGTTTTATCCGTCCACCTCTCCGAAGATGCCAAGTTGATTTATGGCACAGTGTATCAGAGGTTTAGACAGATGCGGCAGTTGTAGCAGATTTCGTCAGATTCCCCCTCATTGAGGGGGTTTTGATTGTGGGGACACTCTTCCCTGCAGGAGCAAGCCCCTGCAATTAATTACGCTACCGCATCGCGGTAACCACTTTCTCCTTCTCCAGATGGTCACTTCATGTCGTGTGCTTTTGTTTTATTTTTGGTTGCCCGTGAATTGTATATGGAAACTAATTTATGTTGTTGCCCGTAGGTCGTGGATTAGTCCAAATCCGTATTATCTTAGATTTGGGTATGGGTTGGGTTTAAGGATCATTAATCTCATTAAGATTAAGATCAACTTAAACGTTTGTTAAGGATACGGTAGTCTAATTTTAGACTAAGATCTACTCAACGAGGGGTTCAGAATCATTTAGATCCAATGATAGGGTATTTGGGCTCTATTGTTTTAGTTTAAGGACGTTGCGGTCCATTAGGTTTAAGGACATCCTAATCCATGGAATTTAAGGACATCATAGTCCATGGAGTTTAAAGACGTCATAGTCTGTGGAGTTTAGTTTAGGGACGTTGCGGTCCATTAGGTTTAAGGACATCATAGTCCGTCATTAGTTTAAGGACATTGCGGTCCGTTGTTAGTTTAGGGACGTTTCGGTCCGCAGTAGTTTAAGGACGTTGCAGTCCATTGAGTGTCTGGTTGCCGGGACCCGCCACCTCTCTGAAGACGTTGAAGAATTACAACGACATATATCATAGGTGTGAAGAGATGTACCCTTGAACCAGTGAATGTTCATTAAAGATTTGATAATCTTATTTGGGACTAAAGCCAATAGGCTCAGTCAATTGGGGGTTTAGCCAATCTTGGGCTCAACCCATTTAATCACTTTTATTTGGGATTGATCCCATTTCTGCATCAGCGTTGCTGAACAATAATGTGGGCTCTGACACCCCTTATTCTTTTGTTTTATTTAAAGTGTTAAACACCAGCGTATGTTTGGCGCTCACGTGGGATCACGTGATGCCTTAAAGTATTGTTAAACACTAAGAGCTTAAGGCGCTTACGTGGGGTCACATGAGTTGCTTGAAAATAGGCCCAGCTTCTTTGGAATTACCCCTTTTCTTTTCTGAGTGCTGAGCACTATTGGGGCCACGTGGGATCGCGTGAGGTGCACTTGCATTTGATTTATTCTCCCTTCTCTTCTGAAAGTGCTTAGCACTATAAAGGGGTCACGTGATATCACGTGAGGCGCCCTAAATATAGAGACTGCCTTGTTTCATCTTATGAAAGTGCTAAGCACTATAAAGGGGTCACGTGTTATCACGTGAGGCGCCTCAAATTGAGATCTGTTTTAGGTTTACTTCCCTTTTATCCTTTTGAAGAGGCTAGTTCAGGGGTCACGTGGGAGCACGTGACCTGATATCAATTGTTCTCTTTTGATCTTTGAGGGGGGGCTCACATGGGCACGCGTGATCTGACATTTATTATGTTGGGTGTTGATTTCTTTTACGTGCATGGAGAGTTAAATCCTTTGTTTAAGAATTAAATTCTTTTACAGGGTTAAACCCCAGTTTTATTTAGAGGTATTAAATTCCTATATGTTACGTTGAAAGAATTAAATTCTTTAAACTCAATTCTCCCCTAAGTTTTGAATTTGCATGACAAATCTTCCCGATGAGAATTAAATTCTCAGCTTGTGGGGAGATCTACTTCTGCAGATATTCAACCAGAGGAAGTACTAAGATCTTTTTAGAAGAGTTAAACTCTTGGTTTTAGAATTAAATTCTCTTTTGTTTTGTGGGAGCTTATGGGGTGATTTCTTTCCTTCTCTTACCTAGAGTTTCTTTTTTCTTTGAAGAGATCTTCTTCTCTCTGGAGAATTAAATTCTCTTTTCTTTTTTTGCTTTCAAGGGGTTTTTTTCTCTCTCCTTCTCTCCCTCTTTTTTCCCCTTCTTGGCTCCTATTTATAGGAGAAAGTAAAGAAACAGTTTGTTCAGCAAATCTCTCATTGAGAGATTATGATTGATTTTATAACCAACATGATCTTTTAGATCTCTCGGTGAATTTTATTCACCGTTGGATTTTTAATCCAGATATTTCTTTTGTTGTTCCTGGAAAATTTAGGAAGATAATTCCTTGCACAGAATCTTTCTATAAATTGGTGATTTTTAATCACCATTGGATTTTTAATCCAACGGCGCTCTACTTTACAGAGTGCAATCTTTCTTGTTTAGAAAGATCCAAGGAAATATTTTCCAAAGTAGTGCTTTTGATCCCTTTGTTTAGAATTTAATTCTATCTGTTCAGAAGGCATAGGAGCCATCACGTGTACCACGTGATCCCTCACAGAATTAATTTGGTTTGTTTGCATGCAGGAGTCTAACAGAGGCAAGCCATCACGTGGTAACACGTGAGCCTCTTTGTTCTTTGTTTGTTTTATAACTGAGTCTCACACGTTTTGTGTGAAAAGACGATCACGTGCTTGCATGTGAGGCTTTAGTTGCTACCTATTAAACGGAGCTGCCTATTCTGCATACAGATGCATCATGTGGTTGCACGTGATGCTCCACTAGCGGGAACTTTCTCCTTTTCCCTCTCTGAGTCTCTTTGTAAGGGATTGATGATCACGTGCTCACACGTGATGCTTCCATTAGTGGGGAATTTTCCCCTTCCCTTCTTCTTCTGAATTTTTAGAAGGGAACAGTGGGTCAAAATAGCAACCACACAGGATTTTGGGGAGCGTAACTTGGTTTAGGGTGGTTGACGAGACCTTTTTTTGATAGTTTCGAGTTTCTTTTGCATCGCAGCCATTTCGGTTTTCACTGCGATGGAAACATCGAGCTGATGAATACCTGCCCTAGATGAAGATGATGTTGGTCTAGTGCTCTCCCATTGTGAGGTTTGTTCGGCGAGATCCTCCAGAAATTGCCAAGCTTCGCCATCGTCTTTTGACATGAAATGGCATTGACAAATGGTTTCAAGCATTTGTTTCGTGGCAGGATTAACACCCTCGTATATAATTCGGCAAAGTTTCCATCTATCAATTCCGTGATGGGGGCATTGTATAAGAAGATCCTTAAACTGTTCAAAACATTTTCAGAATGGTTCGTTGGGAAGTTGGGTAAACTGGTTAATCTCGCTTCGAATACGGGCGGTTTTGTGATTAGGATAAAATTTCTTAAGGAATGCTATAACAAATTCATCCTATTTGGCGATAGAATGTGCGGCAGTGCTATAAAGCCATTTTTCTGTTAGATCGCACAATGTAAAATGGAGAAGACGTAATCGCATAGTATCCACAGACAGTTGGGTTGTGCTCATCATTACACATACATTTTCGAATTTGATTATAAAAAGGTATGCGTCTTCGGATTCAAGCCCGTGAAATTTGGGCAACAAGTTGATGAAGTGGGGTTTAATTTCGAAATTACCCCCATTGGCCGGTGGAAGAGAAAGACAAGTAGGAAGGGGCCCGCGTACGGGGTAGCATCTTTCTTGGAGAGAGATGTGCAGTGGATTCTGCGCACCTACGGGTGATGACAGGGTGGTATCGTTAAAATTTAATGGAGATCCGTCCATCTCGAAAGATGTGGTGGATGTAGGGGAAATAGAAGATGAAGAAGTACCGACTTCGGAGTCGATAGCAAAGACGCGGACAAGACGGGCACTAGAATCCCGTGTTCAGCCGATCATGCACTAAGCGGGTTTAGTGTATGAGGCAGCGTATGATATGTGAGAACACTTTTAAACGGTTTGTTTTGAATAAGTGTCGGATGTGAAGCTTGACTCAACAAATCACAAAATGTACAATCAATCCTTAGAACTAAGGTCACCTAGGTCAAGTCACTAGACCGCTCCTAGACTTCCAAAGGAAAAGTCACAGGATCAATCCTCTACCACCTTTTTATCACTCTTATGGCCAGGTAAGTGCTGGATAAGTGTTAGGTAAGTGGGAGGTATCCGCTATACGAATCACCAAAATAGCAGACCTAATTAAATAACCACTTGCCTTAGTCACACTTGCCTAGACACGACAAGAGAAATGCGGATAAGCGATAAATTACCCACGACCCTCCTCTGTCCTAATTGAGCGTGACGGTCCTTAGAGCTTTGGTCTAGATATTTTTTAATTAATGTAGGGTGATAGTATACTCGTTTTGTGATTTGTGAGGCCTAGAAAGGGTGATGAAATCCCCACCTAATCTGGATTTGGGTTATTGCCCCTTAATGTCCGGTTTAGATATGCACAAACAAACCGATATCAAAACATGCAAAAAGATTTTTGAGCGGCGATATTTGCAAAGAATCCTGCAGAAAAAATCAGATTATTGGAGCTTAGAGGAGAGAGAAAGATATTAGGAAATTACCTGAGAATTTTAGGGGCCCAACTCCACCAAGCTGTCGCGGTTCCGCCGCAAGTTGGTAGGGTTGTTTGCCAAATTTTCTTCAGTGCTCCCCTCTGCTCCTCTGGACTGCGTTGAAAGTCTCTGGATCTCTATTTCCTTACTCCAAGTTACTCTAGATTGCCTTGCAAAACTCACACAATAATCGTTAAATACACAAGATGCGGTTTTGATTCTCGTTTATAATATGTTTGCTGGATTTTATAAGAAATCAACCCGAATAACAAGAAAAAAATTACAGCTGTTTCCCCGGCAACGGCGCCATTTGATTGGTGTGATATGAAAAGTGTTTTCGTAAAGTAACCGCAATCAAGACAGTGTCGCTAATAGCTAGACGCGATGAGTACGGGTCGTCCGCAGGGAAACGTGAATCTTTTTCTTGCTTTAGACGAGTTGATTGAAGAAGGGTGATTGTTTGTCGTTACGGATATACTACGAATAGAAGATTTATAAAAAAGAGGCTTGTAGGGTTCATAGCATTTAGTAGTAATGGATAACTAATTAAAGATGACTCCTTTTATCTTTTAATAGTTTAAAACTAGATCGATAGTGATGAATGTAGATTAGGGTTCTTTTAGAAGAAACTAGGGTTTCCCCGCTACTAACCCTTGTCCTTACATTGATCTCTATTCATGTCTAATCTTTAATAAAACAAGTGTTAAACCAATCTCAAATCGTGGTCGTGACTAGCAATAAGTTGATAGCGCGCCCGAAAATGATGTTAAAATTTATTTTTCTAAAGTTTATAAACTTTAAAATGTATAAAAGATGTTAAAAGATTTTATCATCCATTGATCTACCATATCCTACGAACCCTAGCAAGCTAGGAATTACTCACTCATAGTTTGAGATTTAGAAGAAAGGTTGAAGAATGAAAACATGATTAAGATACAGAAAGTAAGTGCGGATATTAATTACAAAAAGAATAATAAAAACACTACCTTTATTAATCAACTATTGCATACAACTTTTGAAAGTAGAGTACAAGAACCCTAGTTGCTCTAGATCTTTATCTTGTTGGAAGTAGATGACTAGTTGATGATCACTCGGATGGGCGGTGTTCCCGTCAAAATTTTCGGCCAAGAGCTACTTGTTCCCTTATAAAAAGGGGGAGAGTCCTCAAAATTTGGCTTCAATTGAGAGCAAAAATCTATTAAAAATTCAAAATTTGAACTGAGGCAGCGCTTCACGTATAAAGCACGAGAGCGCTGGCGCTAGCAGCACCAGCGCTGAGAGTCAAAGACTCTAAGCAGCGCACCACGTGCAAAGCACGTAAGCGCTAACGCTAAGAGCGCTACACTCTAAGTAGCGCACCACGTGCATAGTACGTAAGCGCTAGCGATAGAACAAAATGTTCTCGGCCCTTGGATCAAGGATCCAACGAACATGATTAAAAAATCATCAATTGACCAGAATAAAATTCTGTTAAGAAAACATTCCTCAGAATCTTTCCAAACAGGAAAGATTATGCTCTGAAAATCAGAGCACCGTGGATCAATGATCCAATGGTGATTAAAAATCACCAAATACAGAATAAATTCTGTATGGGAAAAGATTTCTCAATTTTGTTAAAAACAAGAAAATTGCCTTCTGTAAAACAGAAGCCCTAGAATCAAAGATCCAACGGTGGGGAAATCCCCAAATCAATTAGAGAAAAGATCTCCTTAACCGATTGAACAAATCAACCTTCACTATATAAAGGCCCCAATACTTCAAGTCTCATAAAGAGGAACCCCCCACAAACTTTGAAAAAGTTCAAAGAGAAGAACAAGCTCTCTGCATAAGAAGAATTTCTTCAAGCTAAAACAAAGAGATAAAAAAGCTCATCAGGAAAAGAACTTAGTTTTTATGCTAGATCATAGATCTATAAGATAAATTGTCTTTCACAAAAAAGATTATAACATCTCATTATAAAAAGGGGGAGAATAATTCAATTCTCTTAGGATCACAGATCCATAAAGGCAAAGCCTTTCACCAAGAACATAAGAGATTGAAACATCTCATATAAAAATAAGAACTTTATTCTTAGATCCATGAGACAAAGTCTCTTATAAGAGAGAATTAATTCTCAGAGCGCAAAACTGCCTATAAAGAGCCTCAGCGCTCCAATCAAACGAAGCGCCCCAGCACTCCAAATCTAGCGCATAGCGCTGCAGAGCCTTAGCGCTCCAAATTTATAGAAGCGCTCCGCGCTCATTGTCTGGCGCACTGCGCCAAGCGCGCCACGTGCTCCTTACGTATGCGCTATTTCACAGAAGCGCTCTGCGCTAATAGTCTGGCGCACAGCGCCAAGCGCGCCACGTGCTCCTCACATGTGCGCTACTTAACAGAAGCGCTCTGCGCTCATTGTCTGGCGCACTGCGCCAAGCGCGCCACGTTCTCCTCACATGTGCGCTACTTAACAGAAGCGCTCTGCGCTCATTGTCTGGCGCACTGCGCCAAGCGCGCCACGTGCTCCTCACGTGTGCGCTACAAGAAGCGCTCATTAACTGGCGCACAGTGCCAAGCGCGCCATGTGCTCCTCACGTGTGCGCTGAGAGAACATAAACAGTTCTACAAAAAAAAGGGCCCCAGAGCAATGATGAGTGCTCAGCACTCAATAAAATACAAAAACAATTGTCAAAAACCAAGCCAATGCTCAGCATTTTAAATCAATGGGCCGAGCCTAAGTTGGCCACAGATCCCTACTTCAGATCAATTGAGCCCATATGCTCACAAATCTTTGATTTTAGTCCCAAATTGGACTAAAGATCTTCCAATCAATATTAGTTCAAGGGTACATCTCTTCACTCCTCTGATATTTGTCGTTGTAATCCTTCAACGTCTTTAGAGAGGTGACGGGCCCCGACAACCAGACATGCCATGGACTGTGGGGTCCTTAAACTCATGGACTATGATGTCCTTAAACTTTACAGACTATGATGTCTTTAAACTAGACTATGATGTCTTTAAACTCCACGGACTATGACGTCCTTAAACAATAGAGTCCAAATTCTCTTTTGTTGGATCAAATGATCCCATTAAGTTGATCTTAGTCTAAAATTAGACTAACGTATCCTTAACAAATTGTTAAGTTGATCTTAATATAAAATTATACTAACGTATCCTTAACAAGCATTTAACTTGATCTTAGTCTTAAATGAGACTAACGTATCCTTAAACCCAAAACAAAACCCAAATCTAAGAAAATACGGATTTGGACTAATCCACGCCCTACGGGCGACAACATAAATTAATCTCCGTATATAATCCATGGGCAACCAAAAATAAAACAAACACACACGACACGATGTGACCATCTGAAGAAGGAGAAAGTTGTTACCGCGATGCGGTAGCGTAATTAACTGCAGGGGCTTTCGCATGCAGGGAAGAGCGTCCCCACAATCAAAAACCCCTCAAACGAAGGAGAATCTGACGAAGTCTGCTACAACGGCCGCATCCGTCTAAATCTCCGATACATGGTGCCATAAATCAACTTGGCATCTTCGGAGAGGTGGACGGATAAAACCAAATAGCATCTGCCCCCAAATTCAGGCAAGACGAACCTACCCGGTCGCGTCTCTGTGTTCGGAGGAGAACAGATTCTGGCACGCCCGATGGGACCTTTTCCTCTTTCCACTCCACACTTCGTGTGTCGTGTTTCGCGAACGAATCACGGTTTTCTATGGTTGCCCCTGGATTCGAGGTACTAAGATTTGGTGTCTTGCTCCGTGCAGAAAACAGAAGATCAATGGCTTCAAACTGCACTAACTGCAACAACTCCCACTCCGTCCTCGCTGGAGGAGTAACCTACGGGCCCCAAGCAGCCTCCCTTTTTACAATGCCGGTGGAACAAGTGACCCAAGCCACCACTGGGCTATTCTTCGGGACTATGATCCCACCAATAAGCTTCAACGTTCAGATGCCATCACAGGAAGCTGCGAAGAAGTTGGTCTTTGATCAGCTTGCAACCACCACGGCCCCTCTCAGCGGGTCGTCCAACTCCAATGCCTCAGTCTTCGACAGGCTGGGTCGAAGCTCAAGTGGGCCCGCAAAGAGGCTCGCAATACCAGAGAAGGACACTCCAACTCCTGTTGCAGTTGAGGTCATCCAAGCTGCTCTCCCTACTCGAAGGTCGGCTTTTGATAGGTTGACCATTCCCTCTCAGCGGACATCTGTCTTTGACAGGCTGGCGCCAACAACAGACTCTCATCAGAACAGGGGACATGGAAAAGCTGATCTAACAATGGAGGTGGTCCCAGTCACTCGCCATGCTCGACGTCACCACTGGCGCAGAGTGGGGAAGCTGGGGGCAGCTCCCCTTCCGGACTCACCCCACCAGCTCCAACGGTGGAAGTTGATGCTGCTGTTCCAACTGGGAACACTTTGAACTACTTAATAGGGTGCACAGGAATTCGCCAACTGCCGTGCTAAAAAAGACTCCTCCGCCTATTAAAAAGATCACAAAAGCGAAGCCGGAGCAGCCCCCTCAGCTGCTGTCCTCCAAAATTTACAAAGTCTGGCGACAGGTCCAAGACTCAGTGATCAACCAAGACTACTCTCACCAACCGAATAAAATGAAAGTTCGGCAAGAGAAGGACCACCCTGTCATACCGCAGAAGGTGTCGTCTGTTTGGGTGCCCGCTGCAATGGCTCCCTCAACCTCGACCGCCCATAAAAGAAGGAGGCCGGAGAAGATCCCTGTGTCTTTGGCAAATCGCAATGACACTGAATCTAAACGCCCCAAGTATGAGAGCATGGTGGTGCATACTGTTTATATGGCTTCCGAAAAAGAGGATAGCCGTATCTCTACGGGCCATCGACCACTCACCAGATCCGTAACAAAGGCCCAGGAGCAGCAGCAGAAGCTCCAGGAAATGCTAACACAGATGGCCGCACTCACTGGGCCTAAAGAAAGCCCTGAGACATCGTCAGAGCAGCGTCATGAACAAGAAACTGATGCTGAGTTCCTCCGCAGAAACCTCGAGAAAAAGGACAAAGAGGCAGCAAAACAAGCCGCCAACATAAAAAGAATGGCGCTTTTATTCCAAGACATGGTCGGGATGATGTTACAGCCGGATCCTCCAGCTGAAGTCCCTCCGATTATCCTTGAAGATGATAGGGGAGAGACATAGAACCCTCTTCCGGCTTGTTCAGCAGCCAAAGAAGAGACCATTTCTAAAACTGCCCTGGATGACTATATCGCTCAACAGATACGAGCTCATCAGGCGAGCGAAGCAGCCGGCCAAATTATTAAGACTGGACGACCCTATCCGGGTTGGTACGACCAAATAAAGTACCCGCCGGGATATACGATCCCTAAATTCCATGTATATAAGGGGACGGGAAATCCACACCAGCACGTGGCTCAATTCAGAGCTCTGTGTGGCAACACCGGAGGTGATGAAAAACTGCTGCTTCGTCAGTTTGTTGGCAGCTTGTCGGAGACGGCGTTTGAATGGTACCCCGAGCTCCCGAATGACTCCGTTAAAACATTTGTAGAAATGGAGCTACTGTTTACGCAAAGATTCGCGAGCGCTAGCGAGCGCACCCCAATCACGGCATTGATTAATGCCAGAGTGAAACCAGGCGAAACATGGGTTCAGTACGTGATACGGTGGCGAAATCTATGGTCTAAGTGCGAGCAGCGCATCGAAGAAGCGCCTGCGGTGGGCATGTTTGTGGGAACTCTTAATCCGCAGGCGACCATATCTCAGTTCATGATGTTTTTCAAGCCAACTACTTTCTAGGCCTTGATTGACAAACTGGCCCAAATAGATCAGATGAGTCATAGACCGTCCTCCTCGAAAATGGAGCCTCGAAATGAAAAAGGGAAGGGGAAAGCGACTTTCGTCGCTAATGCTCAACAGCAGCCTAGTGGTCCAAAACTGGCCACTCGCCAAGGCAACAAATTGTGATCCCTTGAGAAGAAGTTGAGACGTCCTTACTCATTTCCCTAGGATAAAACAAGGAGACTGTTCGAACTGGCGCTGCGCAACGGGCTCATAACCCTGCCAGATCCGAAACATCCGTCGCAACCTGGTGATGTCAACCATCCTAACTATTGTCCCTACCACAAGGTAATGGGTCATCCACTCGAAGATTGCTACGTCTTCAAAGGCTGGATTAAAGACCAATACCAATAGGGCAAATTCGCATTGTCTGACAACTGGAAGATGAACCCGCCACAGCCACATGCTCAGAAAAAGATGGACACACCGGGGGCATCATGCTCTTTTATAGAAGAAGCTCCATGGGAAGTCTCTCTTTCAGCCAAGATGAAAAGAATGCTGAAGGATCTCCAAACATGCCCGGCGATCAGGTGGAAAAATCCGCTGGAACCCGAGGTCATTGAGGGAATGCTAAAGCTGCATCTGACTCCAAGAATTGGTAGCGATAATCAAAACGCTCAAGCCCAGCCGTCAAAGTCTTCGAAGAAAGAGAAGAAGACCAAAAGGCCTGCGCAATTTGATGACAAGCGCACGGATCTGCAAAAGCATATTGACGCGCTGGAGGAATATAACCAGAAGGCATGAACCCCGGTCACACTCCAAGAGTTTTTCAACCACATCCTTGAGGAAGAAAATGATGACAATGATGAGGGAGAAGACTCGTCAGATGAACCTGAGAACTATGTGGCGAGCTGCCACGTGATCTCCTATTCATCAATAGATGGTGAAGAAGCTCCTGATGCAGAGAAACTAGGGGCAGGTCCCAAACAGGAACTCCTAGAACCGTCAGAAGAGATGATTGACGTATTCCTGAACGAAGCTCTTCAGAAAAACAAAGCTGACAGAGAGCGGGAAACGGCCATATACGAAAGGGCCAGACGTCGGCGTCAAGTTAAAGAAGCTCCGATGACGGGAAGCCATAGAATACCCCAACCAGATCGAAGCATCTCGATCGCCAGTAAAAGCAAGCTTAAAGCAAGGAAACGATTCGCTAGGGCCCTGTCAATAGGAATGAATTTGCCCTCTTTCAAAGGAAATTCTCCTAGTGGTATACATCTTGATGAAGCAGATGTACATCCTGACTTCTGGTTATACCATCAGAGGATTGCACACCCTACCAAAGAGTGCATAGCCTTTAAAAACTGGTGGCAGGGATATCCTCCCCACCGACAACACGTTCAACGAGTGAAGCGCAAGGCTCATCGGGAACAGAGAAGCATGACAGATGAGCGCAAAAGAGCTGCCGGCAACTGTCACATAGTTGACACCAAGGGATCGCAAGTTATCACCTTTGGAAGCGAATCTGAAGAAGAAATAGCCCTCGGCCCTCTCTTTAAGGAATCCCCCTCCGACACAAAAGATACGAAGACTTGCGAGGACATCTAGCTGCGTAATCGTACGTTGCCCGGAGAAAATCCCGGACCTACGAGCAACTGACCGAGACGTCTATAAACTACTACGGACCGTAGCATCCCAAGGCTGACGGAAAAAAAAGGTACGTCCATAAGCGAGATGGGCACGGATGAAAACCCGAAAGGGCTGCGTGAGTAAAAACAGCAGGACTACCGGCGAGTTTGTGAAAACCCGAAAGGGCGCAATCTTGTTAAAAGACACTTGCAAGGTCCTCTCGACCCTATAAGGAGAAAATACCTGCGTGAGATCCTTACGCCTCACAAGGGAGCAACACACTTAGAGATCCTCACGATTCCTATAGAGAAACATTTTTATGAGACCCTTACGGCTCATGAAGTCAAAAGCCTTAGTTGACAGGATCTTAACCTTGTTTGCTAAGCCACCTTCACTCGAACCGATGAAGGCAAATGATGATTCTCTCCTGGCAATGTCCCAGTGGTAGCGATGTTGATGCCTAAATTGGTATCAAATTCCAAGTCCTTTCACGGCAAATGATGATTCACTTCTGGCAACATTCCAGTCGCAGCGATACTGATGCTAAGATTGGTATCAGATCTTGAGTTCCATACTTAAAAAAAAAGGTACGTCCATAAGCAAGATAGGCACGGATGAAAACCCGAAAGGGCTCCGTGAGTAAAAACAGCAGGGCTACCGGCGAGTCTGTGAAAACCCGAAAGGGCGCAATCTCGTTAAAAGACACTTGCAAAGTCCTCTCGACCTTGTAAGGAGAAAACTACCTGTGTGAGATCCTTACGACTCACAAAGGAGCGACACACTTGTGGATCCCTACGATTCCTAAGGAGAAATTACACTTACGAGATCCTCACGACTCGTAAGGAGAACCCTCTTATGAAACCCTCATGGCTCATAAGATTCAAAAGCCTTAAGCTACAGGGATCTGAACATGTTCTTAAGCCGTCATACACCTCAATTTTGCCCTACAAGCGTTTGAATATTGACCCTTGTATACAATCCACGGGCATAAATAAACGTTTCCCTAACAGAGTCCCACCGCTGACGAGGGATATCTTCATATGGCGAACGACACTTATAAGTCCTCTCGACTTGTAAGGAGAAAACACTCTTATAAGATCCTTACGACTTATAAGAGAACACACACTTAGGAATCCTCACAATTCCTAAGGAGAAAATGCACCTACGAGATCCTCACGACTCGTAGGGAGAAATACCTTTATGAGACCCTTACGGCTCGTAAAGTCAAAAAGACTTAGTCAACAGGATCCTAACCCTGTTTGCTAAGCCACCTTTGTTCGACATCGACAGAGGCAAATGATGATTTGCTCCTGGCAATGTCCCAGTGGTAGCAATGCTGATGCTTGAATCGGAATTAAATTTCAAGCCCTTTCACGGCAAATGATGATTCGCTCCTGACAATATTCCAGTTGTAGCGATGCTGATGCTAAGATTAGGATCAGGTTCCAAGTTCCACACTCACAATAAAGATTCAGCGAACCAAAAATGCATATGAAATAGCTGAAATGATGGGGCAACTTGCAACAAAATCAGCAAGTAAAAGATATGCATACAAAAATAGCCGAAATGATTGGGCAACTCGCAATAAAAAAACAGCGAGTAAAAAGAAAAAAATAGCCGAAATGATTGGGCACCGCGAAAAATGGCCGAAATGATTGGATGATCGCGACTTTCACGATACAAAAAGCTGAAATGATAGAGCATCGCGGAAAGAAATAAAAAAAAATGAAATGAAACTTTTTGCCCTACAGGCGGTCCATACTGACCCATGTATACAATCCATGGGTATAAATGAAAAGAGAACCACATGTCCCCCACCAGATCAATTCAAAAGGAAAGTCAGATCTCAACAGTAACATCTGCATCCCAGAAGATCAACAACGGCGTTCCTTCTTATGCCAGCAGGGCACAGAAGCAACACAACGAAATGGAGCCATGGCAAAATCCATAGTTCCAAATCTTAACGGCAACATCTACAGCCTAAAAATCAGCAACGGTGATCCTCCTCATTCCAACAGGATTCGGACGCAGCATCACCAAATAGAGCCACGGCAAAGTCCCTAGTTCCAAGACTCTACGGTCCACGGACAACCTAGAGTCAACCAATGACCTCCCCGCCGGATCAACGCTCCGTCTCAGAAAAAAGTCAACCAACCCCAGGAAAATCAGCGTCCTTGGCAAAATACCTCGATTCAGGGAAATCAGCGTCCTTGATGAGAGCATCTCGATTTGCGTCGACCCGCAAGGAAATCAGTTTCTTTGCAGGAATCTCTCGATTCGTCTCAACTCCGAGGAAATCGGTGTCCTTGGTAAAAACCTCGATTCAGGGAAATCAGCATCCTTGACGAGAGCATCTCGATTCGCGTCGACCCGCAGAGAAATCAGTGTCTTTGCAGGAATTTCTCGATTCGTCTCGACCTCCAGGGAAATCAGTGTCCTTGGCAAAACCTTGATTCAGGGAAATCAGCGTCCTTGACGAGAGCATCTCGATTTGCGTCGACCCGCAGAGAAATCAGTGTCTTTGCAGGAATACCTCGATTCGTCTCGACCTCCAGGGAAATCAGTGTCCTTGGCAAAATCTCGATTCAGGGAAATCAGCATCCTTAACGAGAGCAGCTCGATTCGCATCGACCCGCAAGGAAATCAGTGTCTTTGCAGGAATCTCTCGATTCGTCTCGACCTCCAGGGAGATCAGTATCCTTGGCAAAACCTCGATTCAGGGAAATCAGCGTTCTTGACGAGAGTATCTCGATTCGCATCGACCCGCAAAGAAATCAGTGTCTTTGCAGGAATCTCTCTATTCTTCTCGACCTCCAGGGAAATCAGTGTCCTTGGCAAATACCTCGATTCAGGGAAATCAGCATCCTTGACGAGAGCATCTCGATTCGCGTTGACCCGCAAGGAAATCAGTGTCTTTGCAGGAATACCTCGATTCGTCTCGACCCCCAGGGAAATCAGTGTCCTTAGCAAAACCTCGATTCAGGGAAATCAGCATCCTTAACAAGAGCATCTCGATTCGCGTCGACTCGTAAGGAAATCAATGTCTTTGCAGGAATCTCTCGATTCATCTCGACCTCCAGGGAGATCGGTGTCCTTGGCAAAACCTTGATTCAGGGAAATCAGCATCCTTGACGAGAGCATCTCAATTCACGTCAACTCGCAGAGAAATTAGTGTCTTTGCAGGAATCTCTCGATTCGTCTCGACCTCCAGGGAAATCAGTGTCCTTGGCAAAACCTCGATTCAGGGAAATCAGCGTCCTTGACGAGAAACTTCTCGTTTCACGTCGACCCACAAGGAAATCAGTGTCTTTGCAGGAATACCTCGATTCGTCTCAACCCCCAGGGAAATCAGCGTCCTTGGCAAATACCTCGATTCATGGAAATCAGTGTCCTTGACGAGAACATCTCAATTCGCGCCGACCCGCAGAGAAATCAGTGTATCTGCAGGAATATACGACATCAATCAGCGGAGCCACGACAAAGTTCCTAGTTCCAAATCTCAACGGTTCACAAACAACCTAAAAACCACCTCGACATTCGTCTCGTTACAGCAGATGCAACGTTAGCAAAGCGGAGCCACGGCAAAGTTCCTAGTTCTAAATCTCGACGGTTCACAGACAACCTCGAGACCACCTCGACATTCGTCTCGTTACAGCAGACGCAACGTCAGCAAAGTGGAGCCACAGCAAAATCCCTAGTTCCAAATCTCGACGGTTCACAAACAACCTAGAGACCACCTCGACATTCGTCTCGTTACAGCAGACGCAGTGTCAATAACGGCATTTCTTCTCAACTCCATCAGGATGCAGATACAACGTCAACAACTGACCCCAGGGTCAAAACAACGGAGCCACAGCAAAATCCCTAGTTCCAAGCCTTGACGGTTCACAGGCAACCTAAAGACAACTGCGACATTCGCCTCGATACAGTAGACGCAATGCCAGCAAACGAAGCAAAGGACAAATTCCTAGCTTCAGGGTCTTGACGGCAACTCAAATAAAACCTGAAAGACTATCGGAGATCATCCCACACCAGCATGGAGTGGTTATGACTCATCGGGGCTCCCCAAACTGAGCCTAACCTCAAGTAAAAAGCGGCATGGCAAAATTCCTAACGCTTGCTCTTCCGACGGTCAAACTGCCTAGGAAAATTGCTTGAAGACGTCTTGTTCAGCCCCAGAAGGGATTAGAGACACGACAGTTGCAAGGCTATTCGAACGGCAAGATTGCCTATCGAGGAATACATCAGCCAACGTGACGGTACGACGGACAAAACCCTAGTACCACAGACCCTAACAGACTTTTGTCGTAAAGAGCAGAGGTTAACTGTGACGTTAGGACATTCTTACGAGAACTTCTCGATTCGTCTCCACTCGTGAGGAAATTAGTGTCCTTGCGAGAACTTCTCTATTCGTCTCGACTCATAGGGAAAAGCCTTAGGCAAAAGGGATAAGGACCTGTTTCCTAAGCACTGGGGCCCTGCAAGTCGGTCTAATATGGACTATTCCATACTATTCACGGGCCACACTCTCCAAAGTCAAATCTCGACAAAGGAGGGAAACAACCACTTACGAGTCCTCTCGACTTGTAAGCAGGAAAGATTCTCTGGTGAGATCCTTACGACTCTCAAGAGAAAACACACTTAGGGATCCTCACTATTTCTAAGGAGAAAATACACCTACGAGATTCTCACGACTCGAAGGGAGAAAATTCTTTATGAGACCCTCACGGCTCATAAAGTTGGAAAGTCTTAGGCGACAGATCCGAACCTGTTTCCTAAGCCATCACTGCTCTACAAGGAGGTCAAGATAGACTATCGGCGGGCCACAGCCACATTCGCCAATAAAATAAAGAAGCTACTTACGGATCCTAACGATTCGTAAGGAAAAATACCCGAGTGGGAGCCTTATGACTCACAGAGGCGATGAACACTTAGAAATCCTCACGATTTCTAGGGAGAATTTACACCTACGAGATCCTCTCGACTTGTAGGGAGAAAAAACCTTCTTGCGACCCTTACGGCTCATGAAGATGAAAAAAGTCTTAGGCTACAAAGACTCTAAACTTGTCCCCTAAGCCCTCAATTTTATTGCCATGCATAACTCTGCACTACTTCACCCACGTACATACTTACGTGGGCAAAGTAGTGGGGGGCATTTGTTCCCGTCAAAATTTTCGGCCAAGAGCTACTTGTTCCCTTATAAAAATAAGGGAGAGCCCTCAAAATTTGGCCTCAATTGAGAGCAAAACTCTATTCAAAATTCAAAATTTTAACTGAGGCAGCGCCTCACGTGCAAAGCACGAGAGCGTTAGCTCTAGCAGCGCCAGCGCTGAGATTCAAAGACTCTAAGCAGCTCACCACATGCAAAGCACGTAAGCGCTAGCGCTAAGAGCGCTGCACTCTAAGCAGCGCACCACATGCAGAGCACGTAAGCGCTAGCGATAGAACAAAATGTTCTCGGCCCTTGGATCAAAGATCTAACGAACATGATTAAAAAATCATCAATTGACCAGAATAAAATTCTGTTAAGGAAACATTCCTCAGAATCTTTCCAAACAAGAAAAATTATGCTCTGAAAATCAGAGCACCGTTGGATCAATAATCCAATGGTGATTAAAAATCACCAAATACAGAATAAATTCTGTATGGGAAAAGATTTCCCAATCTTGTTAAAAAAAAGAAGATTGCCTTCTGTAAAACAGAAACCCTAGGATCAAAGATCCAATGGTGGGGAAATCCCCAAATCAATTAAAGAAAAGATCTTCTTAACCGATTGAACAAATCAGCCTTTACTATATAAAGGCCCCAAGACTTCAAGTCTCATAGAGAGGAACCCCCCTCCCCAAACTTTGAAAAATTTCAAAGAGAAGAACAAGCTCTCTGCAGAAGAAAAATTTCTTTAAGGTAAAACAAAACGATAAAAAAGCTCATCAGGAAAAGAACTTAGTTTTTATACTAGATCATAGATCTATAAGACAAATTGCCTTTCACAAAAGATATTATAACATCTCATTATAAAAAAAGGGGGAGAATAATTCAATTCTCTTAGGATCACAGATCCATAAAGGCAAAGCCTTTCACCAAGAACATATGAGATTGAAACATCTCCTATAAAAATAAGAACTTTGTCCTTAGATTTATGAGACAAAGTCTCTTATAAGAGAGAATTAATTCTCAGAGCGCAAAGCTGCCTATAAAGAGCCCCAGCGCTCCAATCAAATGAAGCGCCCCAGCACTCCAAATCTAGCGCATAGCCCTGCAGAGCCTTAGCATTCCAAATTTACAGAAGCGCTCCGCGCTCATTGTCTGGCGCACTGCGCCAAGCGCGCCACGTGCTCCTCACGTGTGTGCTATTTCACAGAAGTGCTCTGCGCTAATAGTCTGGCGCACAGCGCCAAGCGCGCCACATGCTCCTTACGTGTGTGCTACTTAACAGAAGCGCTCTGAGCTCATTGTCTGGCGCACTGCGCCAAGCACGCCACGTGCTCCTTACGTGTGCGCTACTTAACAGAAGCGCTCTGCGCTCATTGTCTGGCGCACTGCGCCAAGCGCGCCAAGCGCTCCTCACGTGTGCGCTACAAGAAGCGCTCATTGACTAGCGCACAGAGCCAAGCACGCCACGTGCTCCTCACGTGTGCGCTGAGAGAACATAAACTGTTCTATAAAAAAAAGGGCCCCAGAGCTATGATGAGTGCTCAGCACTCAATAAAAGACAAAAACAATTGTCAGAAACCAAGCCAATGCTCAGCATTTTAAATGAATAGGCTGAGCCCAAGCTAGCCACAGATCCCTACATCAGATCAATTGAGCCCATATGTTCACAAATCTTTGATCTTAGTCCCAAATTGGACTACAGATCTCCCAACCAATATTGGTTCAAGGGTACATCTCTTGACTCCTCTGATATTTGTTGTTGTAATCCTTCAACGTCTTCAGATAGGTGACGGGTCCCGACAACCAGACATGCCATGGACTGTGGGGTCCTTAAACTCATGGACTATGATGTCCTTAAACTTTACAGACTATGATATCTCTAAACTAGACTATGATGTCTTTAAACTCCACGGACTATGACGTCCTTAAATAATAGAGCTCAAATACTCTTTTGTTGGATCTAAATAATCCCGTTAAGTTGATCTTAGTCTAAAATTAGACTAACGTATCCTTAACAAATTGTTAAGTTGATCTTAGTCTAAAATTAGACTAACGTATCCTTAACAAGCGTTTAAGTTGATCTTACTCTCAAATGAGACTAACGTATCCTTAAACCCAAACCAAAACCCAAATCTAAGAAAATACGGATTTGGACTAATCCACGCCCTACAGGCGACAACATAAATTAGTCTCCGTATACAATCCACGGGCAACCAAAAATAAAACAAACACACACGACACGAAGTGACCATCTGGAGAAGGAGAAAGTTGTTACCGCGATACGGTAGAGTAATTAACTGCAGGGGCTTGCGCCTGCAGGGAAGAGCGTACCCACAATCAAAAACCACTCAAATGAGGGGGAATCTGACAAAGTCTGCTACAACGACCGCATCCGTCTAAACCTCCGATACATGGTGCCATAAATCAACTTGGCATCTTCGGAGAGGTGGACGGATAAAACCAAATAGCATGTGCCCCTAAATTCAGGCAAGACGAACCTACCCGGTCGTGTCTCTGTGTTCGGAGGAGAACAAGCGGATCGCTTTGGATCTCTTGATCTCTTCGGTGATGATTTTTGATGTGAAACTCTTGGTCCTATATATAGTCACAGAAACTAGAAACCCTAGATGTCATAAGTGAATATATGTAGATACAATCAAATCACCAAAATCTCAAATCCTACGGCCCTAGATCCGTCGCTCTTCCACCGCACATCCCCTATATTTGCCGCAGATCCGCCGCGCTCTTGTGGGTTCAGTTTCTGGAATTTTTTTGCTGTCTTGTTTTGATATTTGGAGATCCTCTAGATGTATACATTCTGATAATAATGAACTGAGTCTCTACCGTTGCTAGATCTTATGATTTGCTTCAATATTCTTGCAGATTTGATTTCGATATCTTGATTTATCCTGGATCTCTTGGATTCCAGACCTGAGCTAATATGCACAATATCTCAAATCAAAGTGTTAATAGTATTTGGTATTTTTGAGATATTGTTAAGAATATTGATTATAAATATTTGATATGATATGCATATTTTAATTACTAATATTTCATATGAATATTATATGCATGTATTTTCCCTCATTATGTTGATTATAATGTAGAAATATATGATAATAAAAAATTTACACATAAACCCGCATATGTTCTATAATTACAATAAACACCTTTTAGGGAAAATATTTATTCAAATGTGCAATATTTTATACTAATCAGGTGCCAGCAATGCAATCCGACTTTCTTCACGATTAGAATCTTTGACATAGAAACACTGCTTAGCTTGTGAAGCTGACATGAACTTATCATCTTGATAATTTTTTTTTATTGAGATTGACAAGCTGAAAACCATACTCATCGACCTGGATGTAAGCACACCAACGAATTTTGAACATAACAAATCTTTCTTACTTATTATTCCCGTAAAATAACTCTATTATATTCTCTAACTGACCGTAATATTCTTTTTTTCCTCCCTACGGTCTTTGATTGCTCACGGGAACTTGAGAAGTACGTTTGTTCAAACGGACAATAAATCCCATTGTTTCAGGTAGTCAATTTCTCGGTTGTAAGAAATTTTAGATTATTAATACAATAAGAACCTTATCGATTCACTTTTGCACTAGCATCTTTAAATAGTCACACAATTACATCCGGGAATTGCATCCTTTTTGCTATGTCATCTTCAATTTACAATGCATTTACACGTAAAATGTATAAGCTATATGTGATATATGCATGTAAAACATGAAATATACAAGACATACGTACGTGTTTAAGGAACCACCGTAGAAAGTGTTTCTTATGTTCTTGATTAATTTTCCAATTAGCACTCTTTCCGGAAATCGCATTCGTAAGTTCTTCAATATGTCGGCTAAAAGAATAACAATATTAATTATTTAAGCATATATAGATGTAGGCACTCAAAATATTGACGTGATTAAATTTTTTAATTTATATATCTTCTGTGATCGGCAATAATTTCAAGATTATTAAGGATATACGAATGCGCTTGATCGAGCCACTCCCTCCGGTAAGATCGATCCTCCCCTTGTGAATGAGATAGATGATCATCGTTAATTCGAGAAGGACGGTTTAATATTGTTTCCACTCCACGCAAGTAACGAGAAGTGAAGTTGGGGCATTCGTTGGCGCAATAACTCTCGGCTATTGACCCTTCCAGTCTAGTTTGATTGCGCACTTGTCGTTTCAAGAATCCCAATTATTTAAAACATTAACGAACAGTTTAGCAAAATGTGAATATTATAATGAATTAAATAATACAATTGACTGAAAAAATATATTACCTTTCTACTGGATTTATCCACCTACATGAGACAAGTCCAGCAATCATTGCCTCTGTAGCTAGATGCACAGAGAGATGAACCATGACGGTGAAAAAAGATAGTGGAAATATCATCTCCAACTTACAGAGGATTTCAACAATACTCTTTTGCAACTCTTCGAATTTGGCCACATCTATCACTTTAGAACAAAGTTTATTGAAAAGATCGCAATACTCTATCAAGACTTTGGTGACATTGAATAGCAAATTATGTTGAAGACCCACTGGAAGCAATTGATGCAGAAGGATATAACAATTATGGCTTTTAAGATTCAAAAGCTTTGGTGGCTCGACCTGCACATTCTTTGCTATGTTACAGGAGTACCCATCTGGGGTTTTGATACTCTTTAGCACCTCACAAAATCTTTTCATAGCTAATTTCGACATTGTGTGGTTCGAACCTGGTAATTCATAAACACCATCATCACGAAGTACCGGATGCAATTCCTGTCGGATTCCAAGCTCCTCCAAGAACTCACGAGCACTCAACTTATCCTTGGATTTAGAATCGTCCTGTAATAATGTGCCAGCAATACTATCAAATACATTCTTCTCTACATGCATGTCATCAATATTTTGTCGAATCAACAGATGTTTCCAGTAAGGAAGATTCCATAATATACTTTTCTTCTTCCACACACGCAACAATT
Source organism: Agapanthus africanus (assembly GCA_030015575.1). Lineage (NCBI taxonomy): Eukaryota > Viridiplantae > Streptophyta > Magnoliopsida > Asparagales > Amaryllidaceae > Agapanthus > Agapanthus africanus. The sequence goes on from CM057342.1 coordinate 222,053,123, forward strand.
CGTTATCTTCGGATCACTTTCTTTTTTTTTGTTTATTGAAGGAACCATCTGAGTTAAAACGATTAGAACCTTGCCGGAATTGACACGATAAAATCTGCTAAAAAATATCTATCCCTGACAATTGTTTTGGTGCTTCACCCTTTTCCAATGTTCCATTAAACTTATTTGACATCTTTCTGTATGGATGATTCGCCGATAGCCACCTACGATAAAACCAGTAGCAAAACTTACCATGTGTCTTAAGCTGGAGGGTACTGTAATCAAGACCACATGATGGACATGCATACTTCGCATAGGTAGACCATCCAGATAATATGTCGTATGCTGGAAAATCGTTGATTGTCTAAATAACAGCCGCTCGCATTCTAAACTTCTCTTCGGCGCACGCATCATATGTCTCTACTCCATATTCCCCGAGTTCGATCAGCTCTTCAATTAAAGGTACCATATAGACGTCGATGTTCTGGCCATGTGAATATTTTTCAGGATTTAATAAGGAAAGAATCATATACAGTTGCTTCATATACATCCAGAGAGACAGATTGTAAGCCATAAGAAATACCGGCCACATGGACCAACTAGAGCTTATGGGTCCGTAAGGCATGAAACCATCGGTTGCTAAATCTAAACGTACATTCCTCGGCTCATCTCCATAAAGATCAACACTGTCTAATTGCTTCCATGCTTTTGCATCAGCCAGATGCCTCAGCTTCCCATTTTTGATCCGACGATCGAAATGCCATCGCATGCTCTTCGCCATGTCCTTTAAAATATATAAATTTTGCAAGCTCTTAGATAGGGGGAATAATGAAGGACTTTGGCTGAAGTTTTCTTTCTCTTTTTGCTGACATCGAACGTTTCTACGTTTGAACTTCTCTTAACATTTTTCCATCTAGACAAGTTGCAAATGGGACACTCATTGAGAAACGCGTAATCCTTGCGATACAACACACAGTCATTGGGACATGCATCGATCTTCTCATACGAGAAACCAAGTGTCTTAATAATCTTTTTTGCCTGGTAATGATTCTCTGTAATACTTTCCTTTCTTCCAGGAATGACCTTGCGTAGGAGATCAAGAAGCACACCAAAGTGCTCGTTAGCCATCCCGTTGATCATCTTCAGATGGAGGAGCCTTATTACAAATGATAACCTACTAAATTCCGTACAGCCTTCTTACAGATCTTATTCATTTTTCTACAGATGTTTTTGCAATTCTTCTAATTCACCGGTGCCTTCAGACTGTTCAACATCATTCATTTCCTCTCCAGCAAATAAATCTTCCAACATCTCATGCATGTCATCTATCCTGTCACCCATCGGCAATTCAGCTTGTGAAGCTGCGGTCTCATATCTATCATCGTTTCCTCATCACGTATTCCCCCGCTATGGTAATTCCAATGTATGTAGTTCGGTTCAAAACCCTCTACAAACACATGTTCTTCTATCACTTCACGTCGAAAACGGGCTCTATTCTTACATTTCTTATAAGGACGGAACAAGAGTCCATCTCGGCTACACTTTAGGTTCATCTCTACGTAATCTAAAAAGGCTTTATGCCCATCTTTAAATCGGGTGTCTCTCAAACTATACCTATCTTTTTTCCCCATGTGCATAAACGATTTATCCGGAAGAACTCTCATCTGTTATAACACAGATAATAATATGAGTTTAACATATTTTATAAGTTTATTACAAGCTCATTATTAAATAAATTTTCAAGTTTTAAATTAGATTTCATGATGTGGACGCATCAAAGTATCTAAAGTCATTTAAGATTGTCGCAAGTACTCAGGGCAAAAAGCCGGGACGAATAATTAGTTTCACGGCTGTCAGGGATAAAGGTCCTAATTCGCATTACTATTGCAACACTCGCATCTCACATCCTCTTATTTCTCGTCCATTTTGAGAAAATTTTGGCAACACTTTCTCCCTATTCCTCGTGTTCGTACATAAATCTGTATACGGGGAACAAGTGGAAAGCATTGTCGAAACTTCTCGAAATGAACAAAAATACAGGAGGATGTGAGATGTGAGTCTTGTTGCATTCGTAATATGTCCAAACTGGAAAAATCCGACAATTACTGTATGTCAAATCCTCTTGTTATACTATACATATGTTTGAAAAAATTGAACATGACGCTCATCTCTCACAAACATATAATGCGATCTTATAAATTCGATGGGAAAAAGATTTGACATACACCAATTGTCAGAAGGAAAACTATAGGTCGATCCTAAACAATTTAAGACCTTTCGATCTTAAACTTACTAATTAAATGAAAACAGAAAACCCTAGTTACGTTTCTAATCAAAATTTTAGGGTATCTCTTAACTTTCTATTTAATCGTTTTTTAATCAGGGTCTTGGTTCACTATTATCTTGTCTTAATTAAGATTTATTAATTAATGTAATTCATATTATAGGTTAATTAGTGTTAATTTTTCTTAATCAATTTGATTTTAGTTTTGATTTATGCATCTACTGTAATTTAATTGGTATTAAAGGATTTGATTTTTATTTTGATTTGGTTTATAAATTATGCTACAATTAAAAAATCTAAGCAATAAATCATAAGCAATAAGATATCAAATTATTAAATTTACAAAATAAAGAATATTGAATCATTAAATTTACATAATACAAGCTAAAATTTAGGATGAATATATTTTTGAAATATTTCATATGCAGAGGCGCGCTCGCGTACACATACACTCTCACACACTCACATATACGCGCGCGCACTCAAACACTCATGCATACACTCGTTCACACACACACAGTCGCTCGCATACATTCGCGCGAACACACATTTACACATACTCACAAGTACACATGCACGCGTGCACCCCCTAAATATTAACTATAATACATTTTACCCTACATCATCTAACATAATCCTATAATCCATCTTACCATAAATTAATCTAAGTAAATTCATCGATTATCTATAATCCTTATATTTTCAACTCTAAACCTAAATTACCAAATTTATATTTCAATTTTTCATCTATTTTCAATTCTAAAACCCATCAACCCCCAAAATCATAATAAATTTCAAACCCATCATTTTACAACCGATTCAATTCCTCATTATCCATATTTAATATATCAAAACCAACAAAAATCACAGATTATAATCACCTAATTTCAAAATTTATTAATCTAATTGAAAAAATTAAGGCTATGAAAAGAAAACACTAATTTTGGTCCGGATTTGAAAAAGGAAAAAGCGATTGCAAGCTTCTACACCATCAACCGCAACAATAACACCTACAAAATAATTTGGGTTAGATTTGATAATATTTTAGAAAATTTTGAGAAAAAGGAGGGGAATTAACTCTTGGGAAATTTTTGAAGGAATGAGAAGGAAAAAGGGGCCATCGCAGCTCTTATCTGATCGACCTATTAGCGACCGTTTTGAACGGTCGCTAATATTAAGTGAACGGTCGCTAATACATTGGCAACCGTTCATTAGAGACCATATAATATATACGGTCTCTAATAATTTATTATGGACCGTATATATTTACATAGTCCCTAATAAACGGTCTCTAATGCATACAGTTTTTACTAATGCACTCACCTTATTGGTTTATCTTTTGTTAAGCTATTCAATTATGATATTTCGATTAGCAAGTGTTTAGATTTTTAATTTGGGTATATCGGTAGTATAGTCCTATTCACCCTCTCTAGGATGATTGTTGTAGGCTTCCACAGTTCTAACAATTGGTATCAGAGTTTGGTACTCATTTTTCGTAAGCTTTACATCCTAGAATGATCCCATGGCATTTTCTTTACAAACTTGCTCTTCCATCGAAAGTAATTCTATTTATGACCCCCCTTGTTGTTGGAGTCAAAAATTACACCTCACAGTCAGAGTCAACAACTCAAAATTAAGGCCCGAAAAGTGGGTCCAGATCCAAGCCTGAATCCAAGTTAAGTGGGCCCAAGCTCGAACCTAAGTCCAAGCATGTGGGCCCATACCCAAGTTGAGCCCAAGCATGAAGAGGCCCTCCCATGCCAAAGGAATAATTGTTAAAGTATAAATAGGCTTAATGTAATTTCTATAAATAAATGTAATAAAAATGGGTAACAAACCCAAATTATATAAAAGCCTATGGCTTATGTGCAAAGAAAAAAAAAACATGGCATAGGAAAGACACATGTGCCATTTTGAAAAGCCCAAGAGGGCATATGTAAAATGTAAAGCCTATATAAGGTATCATGATGAATGGTAACAAACAATATTATTCCCATATCAATTTAGGGTTCTGTGCCTCCTTTTTCAAGGTTTTAAACTTACTTCTTTCTCTTTTTGAATTAAATTAAGAGTTTAACTCTTTTTTTCCCAAAAAAAAAACAGTTTTTCACTATAAAACTTTTGAAGATGAGTTCAAATCTCTAAAAGGGGAGATTTTGAATCTCACTACCCTTTTTTTTTCAAGATCCAAGAAAAAGAAAGGAAGGAGGAGATCCATCTCCAAAAATTTCATTTTTGGGAGGATTGAAGGCTCAAAAGAAGAAAGGAGTCTCCGTTCATCATCCAAAATCTAAGATTTAGTTCTTGAAATTTCAAGAGACCTCTTTCTTTGGTTTTCGTCTCAAAAATCTTTAGGAGTTAAACTTCAATAAAATCTTTGGGAGTTCAACTCTATTTTTTTTCTAAAAATCTTCTTTGGGAGTTTAACTCCATTAAAATCAAAGGAGTTTAACTTCAAATCCGGTCCACGCAACCCGGGCCCATTAGTTAGTATTTAATTTTTTTTATTCCGCTGCATTTATTTTTAAATAACTCTAAATACTCTGAGTTTGCCATATAGCCTTATTCACCTCTCTAAGGCTGTTTTCAATTGGTATCAGAGCAAGATTACTCTGTTTATAAGATTAACCTCTTGAGTTTCTGATCTTATGGCAAATCAAATAGAAGAACAAGCCATTAACCGTCCTTCTCTTTTCAACGGTACAAATTATCAATTTTGGAAAACTAAGATTAAGGTTTTTCTCCAATGTATCGATCTAGAAGTTCTAGAAATCATTCAAACTCCCTTTGTTTCTCCTACGACAAATCCCTTATCTGATGGTAACAAGAGATTGATGACATTAAATGTCAAGAGAATGAATGCACTTCATTATTCATTAAATTCAGAAGAATTTAATAGAATCTCAATGTGTCAGACTGCTAATGAGATTTGGACTACTCTCGAGACTGCCCATGAAGGAATCAGTCAAATCAAAGAGAGTAAGATCAACCGTCTCATGCATGAATATGAGATGTTTCAAATGAGAGACGATGAATCCATATCTAGATTCAACAATGTCATTACCGAATTTTTCAATTTAGGAAAGAAATTCGATGAAAAAGAAAAATGTTATAAGTTACTAAGATCTCTTACAATATCATGGCAACCTAAAGTCACTGCCATTGAAGAGGTTAATGATATGACCACCCTAAAGACAGACACCCTAATAGGTAAATTTAAGAACTATGAGATGCAATTAAGAGACCTTAAGATAAAACAAGAAATAGATACTCAAAAGAAATCCATCGCACTAAAGACAACCACCAAACCGAAGCATCAGGAATCATCAAGTGATAATGATAGTGACATGAAGAGATGGCACATATTGCATGACACTTCAAAAGATATTCGAAGTTCAGAAAATTCCCCTAAAAGATAAGTACGTATAAGCCAAATAAATTTTTTAATACTAATAAACCTTTGCATTATTTTGAATGCAACAAGGAGGGCCATCTAAAGTCTGGATGTCCGAATCTAAACAAAGATAAGTGGAAGTCCAAGAAGGAATAAGAAAAGAGATCATTTCAAGCTATATGGGATGATACTGATTCAAGCAATTCGGAAGCCGAAGAAGCCGCCAACGTGTGCTTTATGGCACAAGAAAATGAGTTAACCGATGATGAATTTGATATAGAATCTCTACCTAAAACAGACTTAATTAAGTTATGTCACTTTCTAAAAGATAAGTATAATAAACTAAAATCCAAAAATAAAACTTTAAAAACAAACTTATCCACTAAAACTAATTCTGAATTGATAATTTAAACTGAACTTAGGAAAATTAAAATAGAAAATGAAAAACTAACAAAAAATTTAAACTTCATAAACGAAGATAAAGAAAAAATAATCGAAACTAATAGATTTGAAGTTTTTGATCTTAAAAGACAATTAAATTTGAAAGATGAAATGTTTTTGAATTCTACCAAAAGCAAAGATAATTTAGATATAATTTTAGGCCAATCAATTAAACACTATAAGAAAGAAGGAATAGAGTTCAATAAATATTCTGAATCAGTTCCTAAAACAAAGCCATTTAAAAATAAGTACATATATAAATATGGTAAAAGTATGCACAATCTACTTGTAATTATTGGTGTACTATAGGACATATATCATAATATTGCAATATTAAAAATAATTCAACCTATAAATATAGTTTTATACCTAATAATATACAAACTAAATCTATCTAGATCTAAAAAATAATACTTTCTTCTTCCTGTATTGCAGGACTTCCAAAGGCATAATGGTCGTTGGATATTTGATAGCGGTTGCTCGAGACACATGACTGGAAATATTCTAACTTTCGAAACGTTATCAAAAGAAGAAAGTGGCAATATCACTTTTGGAGATAACAAAAGGGCACTATCATCGATAAATGTGATATTTTCTTTAATAATTCAACTAATACAACTAAAATAAAAGACGTATTATTTGTTGAAAAGCTAAAACATAATTTATTTAGTGTTAACCAATTTTGTGATAAAGGTTATAACGTAATTTTTAAAAAGGATACATGTAAAATAATGTTTAATAATCAAACCATTTTAAATGGTAAAATATATCATAGCATATATATAATATATACAGAAGACTTTAATAATTCAGATATAAATTATTTTATAACTAATAATGAAATAGACTCGTTGCTTTGGCATAGGAGATTAGGTCATTCCTCAATGGATACCATATCCAAGATCACCAGAAATAACTTAGTTAAAGACATCCCACATATAAAATTTGTTAAAGATAGATTGTGCAATACTTGCCAAAGAGGAGAACTAATTAAAATATCGTTTAAAGCTAAGAATAATGTATCCACAGATACTCCTTTACAATTGCTACATATGGATTTATTTGGTCCTCATCGCAATGATTTTTAGAAGGAAAATTCTATGCATACGTCATAATAGATGATTACTCAAGATTTACTTGGATTTTCTTCTTAAAAACAAAAGACGAAACATTCAATACATTTAAAAAAAATTCAAAACAGATTCAAAACGAAATAAACCTAAGAATATCTAAAGTAAGAAGTGATCATGATGGAGAGTTTGAAAACTAAATATTCGAAGAATATTATAATAAAAAGAATTTGAAACATGAATTCTCATATGCCAGAACTCTATAACAAAATGAAGTTGCTGAAAAGAAAAATCGTTCTTTACTGGAAATGGCACACACCATGTTAAATGAAAATAATCTACCTAAAAAAATCTTGTGTCAAGCACACAGCGCGCAGCATGCGCTTCACCTCCACACTTGTTTGTTTAAAAAAATGTTTTTTTGAAATAAAATTTTTTCACAAATAAAATAAAATAAACACGCCCTTCTGCATTATTTTCAAACACCAACATCTCATATTGAGTTCGCATGACCAGTTTGACTCGTCAATCGGAGATTCTTTCGCTCCAAAAGAAAGGAGTAATTAACAACAGCTTAGTCCGCGGCTGCCAGATATTTGGATCCCCATAATCAATAAATCCTAGCCTACCCTTGGTAGAGCAAATCTGTACATGCCTAATAAGCGCGCGTATTCCCATCTCAATGGGGTAACGAAAAACACTCTACACTTGTTTTGATGGAAATAAATATAATTTTTGGAAACTTAAGATGCAATTCTTTTTAGAATATCTTGGTAGGAGTATGTGGAAAATTGTTGATTGTGAGTATGCTATTCCTACCATTGCTAAATCTATGTGGAGTGCTCATGATAAAAATTTATTTTTTTTGAATATTAAAGCTTTTAAAATTTTGCGTTGTGCTTTAAATTGTGATGTTCTTAACAATATCTCTTTTTGTAAGACGGCTCATAACTTATGGTGCTCATTAGAGAATATCTATGGAGAGCAAAATGTTTGCAATAAAAAAGAGAACCAAGAGCGCGACACCTATAGCGACTTTGGATGCGTCTCAACCAAAAGTGAATCAAAAGAGACGTTCTAACTCTATAGAGTCGACAAAGGGATGTTTTGATCATAGCGTTATAAGTAATCCGTCTTATGATTTCTGTAAACTTACGCATGTTCAATTACTAGATGCTTTCAATACTTTACATGATAGTTTTGTCTCGTTAGCATCTAAAAGTAGTGTTCTTGAAAAACGAATTTTCGTTTTTGAAAATTAAAGAAGTGATTTAGTTTCTTGTTGTGATTCCTTCGAGACATTAAATAAAAATCTGATTTTCAAATTTAGTGCTTTATCTTTTACTCATGATTCTCAAACCACTTTAATTGATAGATTAGAAGTTGAGAAAAATGAGTTACTTTCAAAACTTGATTTGTAATGTGTTTCTATTGACGCTTTGAAAGTAGAAAATGAAAATTTGGTTTTAACTTGCAATGCTCTGAGAAAGGAAAACGATGATATGATTTCAAGTTTTAAAAGCGAAACTGATTTGTTGAAATTTTCTCTTGATTCTCATGATGCATTGGCTTGTGATTTTACGTCTCTTAAAAAGGAAAATGAGAACTTGCTTTTATTTTGCGAGATCCTGAGGAAAGAAAACGAAAATGTGATTTCAAGTTTTAAAAATGAAATTGAAGTTTTGAAATTTTCTTGTGTTTCTCAAGAATCTCTCGATTTTGAAAACACTTCTCTCAAGAGGGAAAATGAGGTTTTAAATGTTTCCTTTGCTAAGTTTTCAAATGTCGATTCTTTTATTAGCAAGAAAAAGATTGTTTTAAACCGAAGAGGTGTTGGTTTTAAATTTTCAAAGTTTCAAAAACCCTTTTCAACTAGACGTGTCAAACATGCTTCCATTCATGTTAAATCTCATGTTCATTCAAATGCATATCTTTATAGATTTAGCTTGAAACAAACTTTCAAGAAGCATGCACATCATACTATTGTTTTATCTTGCATTGACACTTTTAAGACTTCCATGCATGCGCGCGCGCACACTTGTCATTTTTTTGGTGCACATGGACACTTGGCATACACTTGCATTTTAAAGAAAAATATTTCTTTGCATGCCAATTTGAGATGGGTTCCCAAACTTAACCCATACAGATCCAAGAAGACTTGGATACCGAAATCCCCTATCATGTCTTATTTTGTAGGTATGGACCAATTGACGACTTGTAGGAGTCAGGATTGTGATGAACAAGAGCACTTCAATAGTATATTTGCTTGGCTCATCAATTTGTGGGGTATCGTATTTCTTTTCTATACTCGTTTTAGAATATCATCTATTCATTTGTACTTAATGTTGATATTCTAAATGTGTATATTATTTTTATATACCCCTTGTGATGCACTAGTATTAATTTGAATATTGTTTTGTGCATTTTTTTCATGTATGAGATACTATCCATAGGATATTTACAATTGGTATCATTATTTTGCTCATATGTGATTTCTTATGCTCATTTGTTTTTAAACTTATGATCTTTTAAAATTGAGTACAACTTGGTATGAAAACTTGATTTAAATTTGCTTATCTTAAGTTTTCTTTCTATTACTCACTCTCACTTACTTAAATTGTATTTCTATCCTTATAAGTGAGAGTTTGTATCTATGATTTTAAATAGTTTAAATCTTTTTCAATGGATACTTTTGACGCAAGTTTTAACTTTGAACCATTTTCCTTTGGTATCATTAGTTGTGCCTTGCTAAGAGCGTTTGTGCTTAAACTTGTTTATTTTCTTTACACATCCGTTTTGCATGAGTAAACTTCTTCATTTGGTATTAAATTCTTTCTCATCTAGCCAAATGGCTTCTGCAACCCTTTTAGGGAACCCAGTTGTGGATTCCATTAATTATAATGAATCCTATTCACGGATCTAGCGGAGAGAATTAGAGACCTTTCACCGGAGAGTCGATTCTTAAGATAAGAAAATTACTCATGCTTAGCTTCACGTGCCAGTATAACTTGTTATCTTATTCATATGAATGTTTATGATTCTTTCTAACTTATACGTTTCAAAACTTATTTTTACTTTCTATGAGTTAGCGCATGATTTTGAGCTTTTCGTTGAATATCGTTTTCAAAACATACTTTTGGCTATGAGTTGTGCTCCGTTTTCAAATTGTTCATTTTCAATTAGTATTAACTTATGGTTGTCTCCACATGCCATTAGAACTTGCTTATATATCTTTCATGTGGTTCTTTGTATGTAAATTTGTTTTATTTTGCATATTTTCTATACATGTTTTTGGATATGAGTTATGCTTTCAAAATTTTTATTTTACTTGTGCTCGTATCCATTTCCTTTTTTTCCCTATGCATACATTTAGGGGGAATGATTCAAACGTTTGATTCGCTTTAAATGCAAGCATATGTTTAGGGGGAGTAGTTCAAATGTTTTGATTTTCTTAAATATCCTTTTTGATTGTGTGGGGGGAGAATAATAGGAGTGGTAATATATCAATATCAGATATTTGGTTATTTTTTATATAGATATATTATTTTCTATTCATATATTTTAATCATAAAAAGGGGGAGATTGATAGCTTATGGATTTCGATAATACTATTATTTAGTTCTGATGATAGCTTAAACATGAATAGTTTGTTTAGTGTCACTAGTTAATCTTGCTTTACCTTATCGACACTAAACTTGTATACACTTATTGTTTAGCTTGCATATCCTATATCTTATGTATATTGAATAGTATTTCAATATTGACATACTTTACTCTTGTTATATATAGTGATATCGAAATATTATTCACATCCGCTGTCTTTGATATTCATAATACACACATGTGCTCCCTTCTTGATTTTTATATATATATATATATATATATATATATATATATATAGAGAGAGAGAGAGAGAGAGAGAGAGAGATAGATATATATATCGATATAGATAGATAGATAGATGATAGAGAGAGAGAGTAACGGAGGAAAGAGGCTCTGGGAGGCTTTTTGCGTTGGGTGGCGGCACAAATCACGTCCTCCATCATTTTATTCGACAATCGGCTCCGTCCATCTTGATCTTCATCGTCTAATAAGTCAAAACACCAAATTTCATATAATTCCAACACCTTTTCATTGTTGATTTAGCGGGTGCAAAATTAACTGTTTACTGACAACAGAACTTTTTATATTGCTAAATCAACGGTTAAAAGGTGTTGGAATCACATGCAATTTGGTGTATCGACATATCAGACGATAAAGATCAAGATGGCCGGTGCCGATCGTCGAATAAAATGGTGGAGGACGTGATTTGTGCCGCCACTTAACACAAAAAGCCTCCTGGGGCCTCTTTCCTTCATTATTCTAATATATATCATGCTTTGCATTTGATTCATGTCTTGATATTGATATACTATTCATTTCATAGTTTGTGATATCAAAACAATGGATGTTTCATATACTCGTGTTTAATATCTTGTTTATTTCATAACACTGTATATGATATACTTGGTCGTTTTGAGATTGTATTTCAGGATATCTCACGGCACAAGCATACAAAGGAGGATGAAGGAAATCGAGATTAATTGCAATATGTATATGGAGGTTGGAGGATTTTTACGAGGGCTTTTCAAAATTGCACATTCTATCTTGAAGAAGCTGAAGTCCAAGAATGAAGCGTTGAAGTCTGAGAAGTCCAAGTTTGAAAATCAATGGAACGACTTCAAGACGCTTGTGAGTGAAGTGGCATGTTTAAGTTTGAAGTTATGAAGCTACGAAGCCAAGTTCAAGCGCACGTCAAGATTCAAGTGCTCTTGTCGAAGTATCGAAGATTCAAGATTCGACAAATTTCGATATCGATATAGGAAACAATGTAAGCACTCTATGGGTTATGGACAATATCAATTAGAGCTCTTGCACACTCTTTATCTTGCATGAAACATTTAATTTAAACTTTGCGATGGTTTTTCATTCAAAACGAGTTTTATTTTGAAAAACAAGATTTTCTGTGTTTTCCTTCTTTAGACATCTGCCCAATACAGATGCAGACGTCTGTCTCTTTTGAAAAACCAAATATCAGCTTTCATGTTAGTTTTTGGAAATGGCCCAGACATCTGAAGCCTTGTTTACCAGATGTTTGCTGCTTTGTTAGACGTGTGACCAAAAGTCTCGGGTTGGTTTTTATTTATGCTTAAGACGTCTGGTTGATTAGGCATCAGATGTCTGTCTTCGTTCTGTGCCTCTGTGTGATTTCTTTAAAAAGATTGGCAGATGTCTACAGATCTTATGGGTAGACGTCTGCAGTTTAAAAGTTTTCAAATATAGCCATTGAGATTTGAATTTTAAAGCTTCAAACATCTGCCTTATTCTTTACGTTTGCATATGTTTAAAATTGTTGACATCATTTAAAACAGCTAGTTTTTTATGGGGCCTTTAAATATGTTTTGTGGTGGAATTTTGAGCCTCAATCACTCGAGCATTTCTGTAGCAATATTTCCAAGTAATCAAGAGAGAGAAATCTCATTTCTTATGAGAGTAAAATAGTTTTCATTCGCTTAGCCAATCTTTCTCACACACACACATACATACTCAAGAGCTATAATTTGATTTTGCCATTTTCTTGAGTATTGGTGAGTTTCAATTGTAAAACTTTTTTAAGAGTAATCTTGTGCTTGTAATTTTCCTCTTCGTTTCTTTGTGTAAAAACTCTTGAGTGCAAGAGTGTCTTTGTAAGAGAGAAGAGCGTGTATTGAGAAGAGAAGCGAGAAGAGCTTGTAAGAGAGAAGAGTTTCTCGTGTGTCGAGTAACATGTGTCTTTTGAGGAGACGTGTTTAAGGTTTGGTTTCCACCGGAAGCAGAGTTGTGGGTTACTTGTAAGCAACGTGTTTGCCTCCGAGAAAAACGTGTTTAGTGGAACGAGCTCGATCGCTCAAAAAAAGTGGACTAGGGGATCTCCCGAACCACTATAAAAACGACTTGGGTTTGCGTGTGCAATTTCTCCAACTCTTGCTTTAATTCATAGATTAGAAATTACATGTGTGTTCCCTACTTGCTCTATATGCCCATTGCTTGTACTTGATATTGTTTTTTCTTGCTATATGTTTATGTGTTCACAATTGTAGATTGCTTAGCCACTCACTTTATTGGTTTATTCTTTGTTAAGCTATTCAATTGTGATAATTCTATTAGCAAGTGTTTAGATTTTTAATTTGAGCATATCGGTAGCATAGTCCTATTCATCTCTTCTATGACTATTGTTGTAGGGTTCCACGGTTCTAAGAAGTATTTGAAACGAAATATGATATACATAATATTAGGCATAAGAATAACTGTAAACAGCAAACGGTAGTGTGCATGTCAAATAAGTAACACGAGTTAATCAGTGCAAGGTAGCTACAACATCACGATATTCGATATTTCAGTGTTATTAATTACAAATATAAGCTCGATTTATGAGGGTTTTATTTTGTAAATAGGATATTCCGTAATTTCCACGGAACAACAAAAAAATAAAAGTAGGTTAGCTTCCATCCATGCCCGGAATCACGGCTACACGACAGGGGACTTCTGATCAGAGTGTTTCGTTTTATGCTGACGAAACACAGTTACACGACATGAATAGTGGTGGACTCTTGATCAGCAAGCGTTTTGTTTTGTGCCGACGAAATACGGCTATACGACCATGTAAGTTAGCATCCCGTCTGTATCCGGAACCACGACAACACGAAATTCAAGATTTATATATAATGCAAAATAATATATGATCATCTGTTACACATAAATACCTCCATTCTTCGAGCTATCCCATCCCCATGATATTCTTGATATTTGTAAATAATACAATAGTGATAAAACCGCTACTATAAACATCCTGCTTGATACATTACAGTCTAGTGTTATGGTTTATTCATTAATTTTTGTAATGTTAACAATTAACCTAACAATTTATTTTAAATCAAATAATATGATGAATATTACAATCAATAATACACAATACAGCAACGTATACATATACTATTACTAAATAATATAAGAGTGTGAGTTGTACCATCTACACTAAAGATTAAATATGCGAAATTATAAATACAACTCTCAACTGTACTCAAATTAAGCATAAGAATTACATACATAGTCATCGCAATATAGTGATGCAAGTGAAGTGCAGATTATAGAGAAAGGTAACTTTTATAAATTTAGTTATTTATATTGACAGTGTAATATGGAACGGTTCATTGCGTTCACTGTGTCCTAAGGATATACACATGTTTCATATGACATTATAATATTTAGACATCATTTTAGGGTCTTATATTTGCAAGACGTATAAAGATATTAGTAAACTTTATAATTCAAAAGTTACAATCACATAATATTGATCATAAGTTATAAAAATATTCTTTTCCTTTAAAAATAATATCTTTTAATTAAAAGTCCACTCAGTGTGTGGCATGGCAAGGATTTTCAAAAGATCACATGGCGAGAGAGAAGAAAGAGGGACTTACAATTAAATGGACGATTTAAAATCGTTCCTTGACAGGTGAAGGATATCTCGATTAGATTGAGGCGAGAGGATGAGTCTTCGTCTCCCTTCGTTCAATTCTTTCGTCGTCGGCTTTCAGATCGGAGATGATATAGAGGGCAGAGGAGATCGTTCGGCAGAATAAAAGATAGAAATATTTATTAGAGGAGTAGGAAAATAATTTTAGTTTAATCTTAACAAAAAAAATAAGAGCAGAATAAAAATCTTATCCTAATAAGTTAGATAATTAATTAGTTTAAGGAAATATAACTTAATAAAAAAATATTTTAAGAAAAATATGGTATTCTATAAGATAATTAATTATTTTAATAATAGTAAAATAAATAAAGGTAAATAAATATCTTAAAAGACATCATGTCATATATCTTGTCTATGCAATTTAAATTTAGCCTACAGGATTCGTGTGGTTCGCACGTGAAGCTCAAGATGGAAAAAAAAGAAATAAACCCAAAAAACTAATGAAAATATTAGAGCTCGAACTTGTAACCTATGGAATAACAATATAATATGGTAACCAGGAGATACAAGAATTCACCATGCATATAAATAGAAAGAAAATTAATTTATACACACTTGATTCAATGAAAAGGGTTTTATTAAAGAAGAAAAGTACAAGGATTTTAAGGTTACATAAATAATTTGGAAACAGTTGTATTTGGATTTTATAAAAATAAGTTGATTTGATTTTATACTCTCTATAGAATATTAACTAATATATACAAACTCTGTTTATATAGTATATGAAAAATATTTAATGCCAAAATTATATTGGGATAGTTGATTTGATTTTATATCACAAATTGATTACTGTAGAATGGATAATATACATAGATATAATTGTAATTGTATAAGCATCAGCAAAAATTGCAAAAAAATTCATAGCACCAAATCCTGATATTTGTAGCACATTAAAAGTCGGTCGGGGATTGAGAAGGGAATGTTATAATCAATAGACTCTTTGAAGAGGAGGCAAGCAAGATCAGAGATCAAGTTGCCAAGCGTTCAATTTACTTTTAGGAGTACTACGGAAATAAATAGATATAGTTAAATAATAAATTTTAGAGTTGTATGCATCATTTTATTTTATGGATCGTCCTTTATGAAAGCATACAACATGTTTAATTAATTAATGGAAAAACTAGAGTAAAAATTAGGGTAAATTGTTGAAAAGCCCCCGTCCCAAAAAGCTGTCAAAAAGTCTCTGAGCTTTTTCATCATGTGAAAAAACTCGTAGGCCCATCACTTATTCCATGCAATACAAACGGCCATATGTATTTAGTATATCCCAAAAATGCATTTAGAGACCCATATGCCTAAGTACAAGTTGGCACCTGTATTTTTTTAGGGGGAAATTCTGATTTTCAGTTGCTTGTAATTTCTATTAGGTTGCCTGCAACTTCTATCTTGAATTGTGTTTTGTTGATTTTTTTTCTTGAAGGGCTGAGCATTAAATGCTCTAACCAATCCATTTTCCCTCAAAATTCACCACTTTTCCCCTCCAAAATTATCCCATTCATTTTCTTCATTATCCATTATCTTCTCTCATTTACTCCACTTTCATTTACTATCCCAACAAACTAAATCTTCATTTACTTTCTTGCTTATTGAGATGGCCCAAACTCGGACATTAATGTGTTTTGTGGGTGGATCCAATAAGAAATGTTCGTTCTAGACTATCTCGGAGGTGACAACATGGTTTGAATTGAAAGGAACAATCTCGTTTCAACTTGATATACCGGTTGATAAGTTAAAACTTCATACAAAATAGAGAAATATGGAGATCATATGGTTAGAATGATAACCGAAGATAACTATGTAAATATGATCTGTATCCATCAAGGGATGAACGAGAAGGTCATCCATAAGCAAGTATCTGTTGATACTCTAATCATTATGAGCATGCTTGTTTTTATTTGACTTGATTTTTGTTTAGAGAAATATACAAGACAATTGTTTGCAACTTGTAATCAGTTGCCTATAATTGCAGTTGCATGTAACCTGTAAGCAGTTGCCTGTAATATATAAACACTTGCTTATAACATCTAACCACTTGCCTTTAATTTTTAAACAGTTGCCTGTAACTTGTAAGAATTTTCCTGTAACTTCTAAGAAGTTGCATTTTTCTAATATTTAAGAAAATTTGCTTTTAATATCTAATAAGTTGCTTGTAATATCTACGTGGATGTAACTAATAATATGTTAACAAAATCATTTTTATGTAACAGTCAACACGTATCATCGTCTTCCACTCCAGCAATTACGCATGACCGAGTACATGAGTTGGAGTCAAGCTTGCCACCGGGAATACAATTTATCCAATACCTACATTTAACAAGCCAACGGTCACAGAATAGAACATTGAGATCCAGCCTCTTTGATGAGAAAACAGCTGGGAAGGCTCCTACAAGGTGCATAAACAATATGGATGTTCAATAGAGAGAGATTAATTATGGTAGGTGTGGCAATGAGGGTCATAATATAGCGATATGCACTGCTCCTATCGATTAAGTGTAAAATAGCTACATATTGATTGTTTAATATTTTGTTTTATGTTTATGTGTCCACCGTCAAGTTTCGTGGATCTTTTGTACTAAAACATTACGATATTCGTTATAATTTTGCTATATAATTTTCTATTGGTTAAGTATGCATCTGAATGAAATTTAAATACTGTTTTATGAATCCCTTTATTTGTAGTTTCCTGTAACATCTAGTCACTTGCCTGTAACTTCTGATAAGTTGCATGTAACCTGTAAGCACTTTACTGTAACTTCTAATTAGTTGCCTGTAAATTCTATGCACTTCCTTTAAGTTCTAATCGCTTACCTGTAACTTCTAATAAGTAGCATATAACTTGTAAGCATTTGTCTGTAAGTATTAACAACTTGTCTATAACTTTTAATTAGTTGCATGTAATTTCTAAACGATTGCTTGTAACTTCTAATTAGTTGTATGTAACTTCTAAGAAAAAAAATTTGGAGCGCAGCTTCTCGGGATACCCATGCGTCTTTTCAGAAGGCGCGCAGGTAACTTAAGCACTTACATGTAACTTCTAATTAGTTGTATGTAACTTCTCAAGCCATTTCGGCAATATAAAATTGATACCAGCAACAAGAATATCATTCATATTACAGTATTGGTTGATATCGGCGATATCAAAGTAAATATCATTTGTACCACTTGCATGTAACTAATTAGTTGTCTGTAATTTCTAATAATTTGCATGTAACCTGTAACAACTTTTCTGTTATTTCTAACAACTTGTCTGTAACTTCTAATTAGTTGTCTGTAACTTCTAACAATTTGCTTGTAATTTTTAAGCAGTTGCTTGTAAGTTCTAATCAGTTTCCTATAATTTCTAAGCACTTGTCTTTAACTTTTTTGCACTTGCCTGTAATTTCTGACTACTTGCCTGTAACTTCTAACCACTTGCCTGTAACTTCTAATCAGTTGTCTATAACCTGTAATAAATTGCATGTAACATCGGCTATATAAAACTGATAATATCAACAAAAATATCATTCATATCGCAGTATCGGCCAACATCGGCTATATAAAACTGATAATATTAATAAAAATATCATTTGTATCACAATATCACTTATAATATCAATAAAATTATCATTTGTATCACAATGTCAGCCAACATCGGCGATATTAATGTAAATACGTCAACAATTTTTGACATTCATTAAACAAATCAGTAACATATAAGCAATTTGTCATTCGCACTCAAAACAAGTAATAATATCGGTGAATATCGGCCAAATACAAATAGATAAATACATGTACGAATAACAAAGAGTTCTAATTTCGGCCAAACAAAAACGAAACAATATCAAGCCATTTCTTTCTCGTTCGCCAATAGAATTTGTGCAGTAAGTATCGGCCGCTTCTGCATCGACCCTTTTCCTTCCAGGGCATCCGGAATCCGCCGACCCTTCATCAATGTCTTTATGAATAAGTAGATGAACACACTGTAATCAAAACTGTTAAACAACAACATTAACAAACGCATATTGTTATAACCCTAAACAATCAAAAATGTTAAAACAAAACTTAAATATATTACTTCTATAATTAAATAGAGATTAATGGAGGAAAGAGGCCATAGGAGGGAATTCCCTTCTATGACGTCGAAAAAATACCCTCTCCACCAATTTTTCCGACGATCGGCCCCCATCATCTTCATCGTCATCATTTAAGATGTGGGTACACCAAATTTCATGTGATTCCATAACTTTTTCACCGTTGATTTAGTGGGTTCAAAATTAACGGTTTACCGACAATAGAACTTTTTACATTGCTAAATCAACGGTGAAAAAGTTATAGAATCACATGAAATTTGGTGTACCCACATCTTAAATGTTGACGATGAAGATGATGGGGGCCGATCGTCGGAAAAATTGGTGGAGAGGGTCTTTTCTCCATTATTCTCAATTAAATATTATCAATTAAGGACCAAAACCAACCAAACAAAATTTAGATTAAACCACATTTTTCATCCATCATTTATACTTTAGTAATCCGTCTTTGGATCCTCGAATCCCAAATTTCCCCAATTTGAGATCAGACTCAAAAACAGTTGATCAAATCTTTAGAAAAGCCGCCTACAATTAGACCACCACCAATTTCATTCAACCAAAACTCAAAATTTCAGTAGAGTCGGATGAGAGATAAGCATGTCCTAAAATTGCATTTTGATAACGGTGGAGATAATTTGGGCAAGTTCTCATTCATTTATGGTGCACATGTATGTGCTGGAGCATCACCATTAATTCCCTCTAAAGGAGCTTATTGTACCATAACTTCACATGAAAGCATTTGCAGAATTCAACTAAAGTTTGAGAATGAAATGGATATGACTATTGCTCCTAAAGTGTTAGCTTATGGATTTTCGTTGTATATCATTATCCATTCTCATTTTGTTTTGATGATAGCTAAAATATGAATAGTTGTTTGGTGTCACATACTTTATCATGTTTACATTATCGACACCAAACTCTTATACACTTGTTCTTTAGCTTGCTTATCCTTTAACATGTGTATATCGAGTAATAAATCAATATCTCATGCTTTACATTATGTTATATACTTTGATATTGATATATTATTCTTATTCATTGTTTTGATGTTCAAAATATAAATAGTTATTTATGATGTCATATTCCGTAATCTTGCCTATTTGTTAGACATTGTATGTATATATATATATATATATATATATATATATATATATATATAGAGAGAGAGAGAGAGAGAGAGAGAGAGAGAGACATGTGTTCGTTATCTTGGTTTTCATATAACATATGTATGTGTAGTATATCAATATCTCATACTTTGCATTTGATTTATACCTTGATATTGATATACTATTCATATTCATAGTTTTATGATATCGAAATAATGAATGTTTATATACTTGTGTTTATTAAAAAAAATTATTTCATAACACTGTATATGATGAGCTTGTCGTTTTGATATTGCATTTCAAGATATCTCACAGCACAAGCTTATAATTGGAGAGGGTAATGGAACCATGTTACTCGCCACTACGAACAACCCACACTCTCCGCTTCTAGTTGGAGTCGAACCTTACAAACTCACCCTCCTCTCTTACAAAGACACCCTTGCACTCAAGAATTCTCACATAAAGAAGGAAAAGAAGGAAGAGGAAAAATTATAAGCTCAAAGCACCTTCAAAAGAGTTTTACAAGAATGCTCACTAATACTCAAGAGTATGGATAATCAAATTATATTTATTGATTGTTTTGTGTGTGTGAGAGATAGATATAATCAAAATGAAGATTTGCTCTCATAAGAGAAGAGATGATCACTTGAGATGTTCAAGTTTCAGTTTATAAAGTGATAACCATCAAAAATGATATTAGAAAACATATATACAGCCCCCCAATAAACACTAGCCATTTTAAAGTTGATTTGATAGAAAAAACAATGGCAGATGTCTGAAAAAGAAATGGGCAGACGTCTGCAGTTCAACAATTAAAATCCCAACGGCTATAAACAACTATGTTTTCAAAAACTTTTCAACCACAGACGTCTGAGCTCATACCATCAAATGTCTGGCCCGTCTCTGTTAGAAATGCCAATGAAGTACAGAGAGAAAGCATGCGTCTAATGAACACAATACCAGACATTTGAAGAACAAAAATTTTGTCATGCATAAAAACTGATATTTCTGACATTTGGGTTTTCCATAAAACACAGAAAGTATACAGATGTCTGAAGCACATGGTTCAGACGTCTGAAATATAAAAACTCAGAACATGTATTTTAAAATGAAATAGAAAACTTTAAAACGAAATCCGATGTTTATGCAATGTAAAATATTTATGCATGCATGTGCGAGTGTTCAAGATCTCTAATTGATATTACCCATAATCTAAAGAGTACTTACAAATATTCCTATGTCGAAATCTCAATTTTTCGATTCGTGAACCTTTAACTCTTCGATCTCATAAAACATGGCATTAACACAAGCACAAGCTTAAGGAAATTAAGGAAATGCTTATAATGGAACCATGGTATTTCTCTTCGATATATCACAGCACAAGCTTATAATGGAACCATGGCATTTCAAGATATCTTATAACACTGTATATACTCTAATGTCTCGAAGAAGACGTGTTGAGAAGATTAAATGGAACGAGCTTGCAGGCCTAAAAAAAAGGACTAGGGACCGAGATGTTATCGGTGGCTGAACCTCTATAAAAGAGCTTGGGTTTGCGTTTGCGTTTGCAATTTCTTTCTCTCTTGTTTTATATTCCTAGCTAGAAATTGCATGCTATCTCTTGTGCTATCATATGCTCATTTTCCTTGCTTGATGATCATCATTTTCTCTTGCTATATGTTGTAGTATCACAATTGTAGTTTTGCTTAGAATAATATTACTTTGATTTATCTCTTATTTAAGCTTTGCAATTGTGGTTTGGTTTAGCAAGTGTGATTATTTTTGTAAATTGGGGATTTTGGTAGCATAGTCCTATCCCCGTCTCTATGACTCTTTTCATAACATAGTTGGTCTAAAGTTCGATTCGGATTAAAAGCCACAATAATTCATTTTGAAAAGCCACAATAATTCATTTTCCCACCAAACATCTCTAAGAGATTAGGCATGTTCTATAAGAGCATAAACACAATTATTAGCAAAACAAAAACTTTTGAAGTTTTAGGCGTTGCATTAAAAACTAAGAGTCTAGACACAATAACTAGCAAAAACAAGTTCAACCCATTCATAAAACTAAGAAGATAACCAAAAAGTCATAATCAAAATGCAAACTTTTGCATGACCTAATCATCAACATCATGCACATAACATGTTTGATAAAATTTCTCAAAGAAAATCCACATCCAAAACGGCAAAAAAAAAAAATAACAAAAGCAAGCATATGGTATACATAGACGATTAGAATTACGAATGGATGACTCTTGCCCATCTTTCCCTTTTAAAATGCCTCCAAGATCCATTGCAAAATTGAAAAAAAAATGGAGAATTAAATACAAACGAGTTTGCAAGAATTTGGACAAATTTTGTGATTTAAGAGAGTAATAACCAGAGAGGAAGTATTAAAATAAATACCTAAGTAAATAGGTCTGTCAACGCCGATACCAATCCCACAGTCGATGCCAAAGCCAGTGAAGATTTGGCCAACGTTGAGGCTGAAGGGATTCTCCATTGCAAATGCCCAGCTTTTTTAAAAGGATTTCAAAAAAAAAAATTAAAAAAAAAAATAAACTCGAAATTTCCTTTTACCTCTCGAAATCGCTGGACAACAACCTCTCCTTCGCCGTCCTCTTCACTTTCTTCCCCTCCGGCGGCTTCGGCATCTCCACCGCCATCCCACCCTTTCCTCTTCCTCTCACAAAACCCACAGATCCAATCCCCATCAGGGACCTTTCTCAGTGGCTGCTTCAAGCATCTCAAATTAAAACGCCCTAAACAATCATCGCACTCAATCATCACTTCATTCCCATCCTTATAGAAAACCCTACACTCCTCCATCTCAGGCTCCTAATCGTCCGACTCCGCCCCTTCTCTCCTTTTGACGTACACCGGTACATGTCGTCGCCGACCTTGAACACGGCGATGAGACGGTGGCGGGAGTCGTCGACGGCAATGGCAGCGACGGAGGAGGGAACCCAGGAGGTGAGAGAGAAATAACAAGAGCCAAAAGGAGAAAAGCGAGAAATTTGTTGATTGAGGAGCTGGGCAATTTGGTAACTTCATCTAAATTGTAATACTGGGCCTGACTCAAATACGACACCCAGGGCTTTTCTCACAAACAGTGGTGAACAGGGTATTTTTTGACAACTTCTGAATGGGCCAGGGGCCTTTTGACAATTTACCCTAAAATTAAAGATGATTTAAAATAAAAAAGCAAAAAAAAAACCAAATCAGGGCTAAGATTAGATTGGGCCCAACTTCATATAATCCAAATAAGGCAGCAGCAATCAGGGCTTGACCTAATTCAATTAGTTGTGAATTTGGGCCGATTAAAAGTCCAGGCCCACTTAAATTGTCTGCTGCTTGAACAGCCATGGTTCCATTACCCTCTCCAATTTCAATTTCTTCTTCTTCTTGCTCAAGACTCCAACGACATTAGAGTCTTAGAGAGAGAGAGAGAGAGAGAGGGGGGAGGGGGGAGAGAGATGAGAGATGCGAATGAAGAAGAAGGAGCAGAGATTGCTTTGGTTGTTGTAGGTCGAAGGAGCAGCTTGGGCTTGCCCACAGGTTGCGTTAATTGCCTCCCGCTCTATCTCTACCTCCGATTCTCAAGTGCTCCTTTCGATCTTCGCTTCGATCTCTCCAATCCCGATTCAGGTAACAGTGTAAACCCTAGGCATGCATTCATTCATCGTCTCTATCATCATCTCATTGTGCCAATCGTTGTTGATTCATGCTTGCGTTTCTCTAATTTAGCTATCCACTTGATGCATTGCCCCTCATTATATTGGGAGGCACAATCTCAGATTTTTGATGCTAACTTGCATATCAAATTGGGAATCCATCTTAACTAACAATCAAGCAACTAGTTTAGTGTTTGATACTAACTTGAAATTTCAAATTATAGCTTTGGTGCCTCGGTATAAGCAACCCTAGCTTCAGATTTCTAGATAAAACCCTTGTCGAGGATTGTAATAAGGGGCTGTTTGGTTGCAGGATTTTGAAATTTAGATTCCCGAATGGTACAATTGAAAAAATATGGATTGGTTAATTTTGTCTTTGGTTGGTATTGAATTTCTAGTGTTGGATTTGTAGATCCTTATAATTTTTGTTTAGTTGGGAAAAAATAAATGGGATTTGGATTTGAGGATTACAGAGAGAGGGATTTTTTAATAATATAAAATACGTGGAACCCACCTGAACAGTGCCAAATCCATAAAAATCCATTGTTTTTTTTGGATTCAATAATCCAAAAAACTGGTGGGTCCCTCACAAAAAACAAGCAAATCCAAAACAACCAAAATACTACAACCAAACAAAGAATTCAAGAATCCAAACTCTTTTTTGATTCAAGAATCCAAAGAGTGTCAAATGCTATTCTAATCCTGCAACCAAACATCCCCTGAGAGACCCCATTAAGGTGGAGAGAGCTGGAGAGAGCTTTTGTACTAAGCAGCCATTGAAGTGGAGATGGCTTTTGAGTTCTGGATAAAATCCTTGTTGCATTTGTACTAAGAAACCCATCAAGGTGGAAAGAGCTTTTGAGTTAAGTTTACCATTGACGTATTCTATTTTGCGTTTTCCCTACAGAGCCTATTTTTTTTTTTTGGCTAATATTTTACATAGTGGTTCTGGCCATATCTTAATGTAGGGTATCCTAGATTCGGTGTTTTTAAAGAGAAAGCCACAAAGCCTATCAATCGCTTGAGGCGAGAGGCGCTAAAAAGGTGACCGCCTAAGTGAAGTAAGACGACAAACATTTAAACCGTTGGTTTTTCCTAGGTCAGTTTCAGAATTAGAGAAAGAATGTGAAAGAAAGGGATAAAAGACTTCTTCTGTTTGGAATTAAAAACCTAGTTTTTTTTGTCATTTTTTATTCAATTCTGTTCTTTTAGAAGACTTCTCTATGATTACGGAGGAAGCAAGCAACACATAAACAAAAAGGAGAGTGAAATAACTTGAAATTTATTTTATTTTTAAAATAAAAATTACCCAGACGCTCGTTTCAATGTCTCGCCTTGGACTCCTAAGACGAGTGCCTGAGCACCGGAGGCGATAGTAGCTTAGATCGCATCGCCTGGGCGCCTGAGACGCCAGGGTGTTTTTCCTTTCAATCAGTGCCTAGATTTAATCATACTTGAAGATAGAAGTTGTGACTTGTTGGGTCGTCGTATCTGTAGGAAGTGTGTCCTCGCATATTGTATCATACCATACTCATCTATATATTCAAGAAGCTTACAAAACTATAGAGATGAAGCTTACAAAACTATTGAGATGTATTTTCTTATGCAGCAAATTGTTAGTGCATATGGCTTTTTTTTTGTTTTTGAAAATATATAAATGAAATATCGCCATTTCTTGTAAATGTGTTGGTAGCAATTTGTGGGAGTACGCCAAGATTTTATTTTTCTTGGTTAGAAAACAACCTGTTTGTGCTCATCAAATCATCAATGTGTAGAACCCATAACTTAACGATTTTGATTCAATCTAAATTTCAATTGTTTCACTTCATCTGTTGTTGTGCTGATTTTTCTCCACTTGTATGCAGATAGCATACCATACGTCGAGCATGGAGATCTTGTGCTCTTCAACAATGAGAAGGGAGGCGTAATTGAAACTTTGAAACAAGAGAAAATTATTGATTTGGACTCAGGGCTCCCAAGTAATTGTGTGCCAGATTGGTTGTCTACAAAGGCATTGGTCAGTGCTTGGCTTGCTGATGCAACACAATATGAACTATGGGTAGCTTCTAAAGGAAGTGGTGCCTATAATATATATTTCTCCGACCTTCCTTGGCCAATTGGAAAGGTTCTTCACTGGAAGAAAACTCGAGCTGTGACGCAGCAATTGGGCATTACACATCTCGATGCCGATGACAAAGAAGAGGAGGTCTCTTTTTTTCTGTTGCATGTTTCTGTCAAGAGTGACTAGGTATAAAATGGACCCCTTATAGCTATTATATATAAAAGAGACATCCTTAAGGTCTCTCTCACGTTGGCAGTGGACTCAACTTATAAGCTTTGACATTTTATTTGAAATGCTACTGGGAGTCTAGGGCATGCATCTTCCAATTTTGAACGAATTCTATTAAATGAACATAAGATGGTGCTATCTTTTGTACGTAACTTGCAGTTTATTGATAAATGAATGTATGGCTATGTTTCATTATTATTTCTTATTTATTGTTGTCTTCCTGCTTGGGGATATTTGGAGTTATCTAGCAAATATTAACTCAAAAATCAGTGAATTGTTGTTTTCTTCAATAGGCAGATATTTCGAAGGCAGCTGTAGCATATGAGGCTTTATCTCAGAGGTTAGGAGATAGAACCTCTTTCTTTGAAAACAGGTACATATATATAGTTTGAATCCAGAAGCTAACTTAATGATCCAATTAGATATCTTCCCCTTCTTTCGATAGTTCCCATAAGGGGCTGTTTGGTTGCAGGATTATGGAATTTGGATTCCAAAATAGTACGGTTGAAATTTCTGGATTTGGTAATTTGTTGTTTGGTTGGTTTTGGATTTCTAGTATTGGATTTGTAGATCCTTGTAATCTTTGTTTGGTTGGTGAAAAAAAGTGGGATTTGGATTTGAGGATTTTAGAGAGAGATAGAGAGAGAGAGGATTGTTAAATAAATAAAGTGCATGGGCCCCATCTAAAAGTACAATGAATAGTGCCAAATCCTTGAAAATCCTTGAAAATTTTTAGGATTCCATAATCCTTCTTTTATGGTGGGCCCTCCATAAAAAACAAAGGAATCCTAGAAATCCTAATCTTGCAACCAAACACAAAATTATGGAATCCTAGGATTCCACAATCCAAAATCCAAATCCAAACTCATAATCCTGCAACCAAACAGGCCCTAAGATGTGATATAAGTCTTATTTACTCTTTGTAGAACTCAAGATTTAACAAGTATGTGCTAACATTAATTGTGATTTGTTCTGGCACAAGCCGACAAGCTTGGATGCTATTTTTCTTGGACATGCCCTTTTTGTACTTCATGCTTTGCCAGTACGTTGCGTTATTTTATGACTTTGTAGTATAGTTGAAGGAACTTTTTGTACACAACTTTACTATTCTTCTCCAAACATTTTACTCATGGGATTGCTATTATTTGCCATATTTGTGCATATCCCCAGGTAAAACTTCTATATTTTCTCTTTTCTCAAAAATCCTGTGACCATTTTTAAGTATTGCTTGAAGATAACTGAAGATGCTCAATATCGATGATCTTCCAGATCATGAAACGTGGTAGATGACGTGTCCCGAGCTTCCAAGAAAAGACCTGCAGTGGCCGACCAGACCATTCCTATGCTCGTCCTACAAACAACCGCTGGCTCACCTCCGAGCCCCCTGCACAATTGGCCTCCTCAGCCCTCTTAGCTCGCCTCCGGGCTATAGCAGAACCAAGATACCTCGGCCTTCCGCTCGCCCCCCGAGCCTCCTGCCGAGCTCGTATTCCTCGGTCTCATCGATCGACCAACAACACCCATCGCAGGCGCAACCGTCCCACCTCCGTGAATCTCGCTATACGCGAGATATCCGTCGGCCACGTCCCGCGTTCCACGCCATTACGATCCCCCATTAACGAGCATGTCTCATCATTAATGGGAGATCCCGCCTATCACGCGGGCGTGACGTCGGGAGCGTAACGGCCGGCGTGATTCTCGCGCCTGTCTACCTGCTGCGACAACTATATAAACCCCTCCGTCAGACGGTTCAAGTAAGTTATTTTCTCCCCACTAGGCCGTTACTCTGCTCAAATATCCGGTCTAACTTGATCGTCGGAGGGTCCTCGGTGGTACAACTACCCCGGGACTTCCTTGCAGGTAGATCGGCCGCATCAACCTCAAACCCATTGAGATCCACACGCTTCAGGAGGCAACCTACAACTCAAATCTCAGCCGTCCATCATCGCCAACAGCAGATCTACGGAAGGTAACATCTTGACATGATCCGACATTCGTCAGCTGGCTCCGTCTGTAGGAAATTCTTGATTCCACTAAAACAAAAGTTCATCTTCCGATCCAACTCTATGGCGAGCGATCACCGCGACGATCCAAGCACTAGCCACCGCCTCCCCCTCAACGGAGGCGCAGACGAATCTCCTCCCCCGAACGCCATCAATGCCCTAGCCGGCTGGATAGATCGACTAACGTCCGTCGTGGAGGTGATAATCCACGTCCAAACGGCAGGGCAAGATCTCCAGGTCGCCGCTCCCCCACCTCGGGACCAGGACCCCAACCGAGGGAGAGAAGACTCTGCTTACGTCAGCACTGCCGACCACCACCTCGCTGCCTCCCACGGCCGCAGATCTCCCAGGCCAGCGTATTCTGTGACCCGCTGGGCCCCCCACAGCTCAACACCGAGGTTCTTGCCAGAGCGCCTCGCCCGAGCCCCTTCTCGCCCCCGTCCCTCCCGAGGAGATGTCGGTCAGCTCGCCTGCTCCCAGGCATGACCGACACCCCCTCCCTCGACGGGGTCGCGTGGACGGGACTTGTTAACCGGGGCCACGGCCAGACATAGGTCTCCTATAGCAGATGCCAAAGGTCAGAATGTGCCGAATCGTCGGGATACCACGACCGACTTGACGCTCTCGAAAAGAAGATCGAAGGTATGCATCGAGAAGGTCATCATACGAGCGACTGAGCTAAGTACGCCGCCGACTCGCTCACCAAACCCTTCACCGAGGAGCTGCTCGCTGTCCATGTCTCCTCCCGGAACAAGCCCCCAAAGGTCTCTCTCTTCGACGGTAAATCTGACCCAAAGGACCATTTGGACGCATTCACCGCAGGAATGAGCTTCCAAGACGCCGCCCAATGCCGAGCTTTCCCGGCCACTCTCATCCGCTCCTGACGTGACTGGTTCCGAGGACTCGCGCCATGCTCGATCTCAAATTTCGACGAGCTGGCCACCCAATTCCTCGGCCACTTCGTCGGGAACAGGCGGCAGAAACGGACAGTCGACCATCTCTTCATAATCAAGAGCGAGGACAAAGAGACATTCAAAGGGTATGTCACCCGTTTCTACATCGCCCTTCTCGAGGTCCCAGAACATCGGGACGAGACGGTCATTACAGCACTTAGGTCTGGTCTTAGGCACAAGGAGTGGTTACGCTCCTTTGCATTAGCGCAACCTAAGACCATGGCTGAGGTAAAAGCCTGGACCGAGCGTGAGGTCCAGCTCGAATCCGAGGTGAACGCAAATATCCCCCCGGCAGAGCAAGCCGACCAAAAGAAAAAAGCGAGGAAAGAGAAAAGGAGGCTTGAGCGGCCAAAACCCTATTCCCCAAAATTCCAGGAGTACACCCCGCTCAATGTCTCCCAGACGGTACTGCTAGAGGAGGCTAAGGGCGAGGGGTTATTCAAGCTCCCCCCGATCTCGCGAATGGCCTCAAAGCGAACCCGGGGCCTCTACTGTGGTTTCCACAGGTCGCTAGGCTACTCCACGGATAGCTGTAAGCAGCTCCGAGACTACATCGAGGAGCTCATCCGTTCGGGACACCTCGCAGCATACTTGCGGGATAAGCGGCAAGCTGACCGCGAGCAGGAGCAGCGTCCCCCTCCCGGTGAGTGGACAATCGGCTAAATCATGGTCGTGTCAGCGGAGGGTATGTCGGATACCTACGGGGCTCAGCACCCCACGCTAGCCGTGGAGGCCAACATACATCCGAGGAGCTCAAGCTGCACCAATAAAAAGAACATCTACTAGCGTGTACTTCCTTTTACTAAGGCAATGTAAACCTTTCTCAAGATCTTTTTGTTTATATAATAAAAGGGATCAATAAAACATTGCAGAAAGAAGAGTTTTGTTCATTCAAAAGGGTACTATAGGCTCCTCAGCCGTACATCGAAAAGTATAAATTACAGTAGCGGGCAGAGAACATTGCTCGTGGTATTTCGAGGATATCTCCGCCAGCCGAGCCCTCGCGGCTTCAGACCTCTGCCCCTGACGTCGCCCTCGAACGTTGGCATCGTGCCTCAATCGGTAGCTCTCAAGGATGAGCGCCACCAAGCGATTCTGCCGACCCATGGAAATCAGGCCGAAACGCCGCAGAGAATCTAGCTTACCGACCGCCTAGTCCCTCAGCTGTTTGGACAAGGGGTTGTAGAGCCCCGGCGACGCCTTCCAAATGGAGTACACCAACAGCTGGAGCAGGGAGGAGCGCCGGGGTCGCAGTCGGCCGAAGTGATTCACGATGCGGCCTATCACTAACTGCACCGTGTCCTCGGTGCATTGCTAATCGTAGAGGTACACATCCTCGAAGCTCACGATGTCAGGGATGGTAAAGGGGAAGTCCTCCATTCTTGCATTTTGGAGGTTAAGGAAGGGGTGATCAACGCTCCCTCCGTTTTGTAGCACACAACGCCCCCGGAGTCCAACGGTCGCTCGTCTCAACCGTACCGCCACGCGGCAGACATTGAACCTTTCCCGGTGAAATCGAAAAGATGCGGCTCCGGCGATTCGCCTCCCCTACACGTTCATGACACGTGCCACCCGTGACTATTACCCTTCCCAATGTTCATAGGTCGGGAGGGTCGATCGAAGCCCTCGCTAAGAGGCAACCGGGCCCGACCTTGCTCGGTTATCCCTGGCTGGTAGTTCGCTACCCTGCAACGCCAGGGATCAAAGCCCTCGCTAAGAGGCACCGGGCAGCTACCCTGCTCAGTTATCCCTGGCCGGTAGTTCCCTACCCCACAACGCCAGGGATCAAAGCCCTCGCCAAGAGGCACCGGGCAGTAACCCTGCTCGGCCCGTCCTTAGTAGGCCTCTTACGACCCCTCCCGCGCTAAAGATCAAAGTCCTCACCA
Source organism: Agapanthus africanus (assembly GCA_030015575.1). Classification (NCBI taxonomy): domain Eukaryota; kingdom Viridiplantae; phylum Streptophyta; class Magnoliopsida; order Asparagales; family Amaryllidaceae; genus Agapanthus; species Agapanthus africanus. The sequence goes on from CM057342.1 coordinate 222,083,828, forward strand.
AGAGGCAACCGAGTGGCTTTCCTGCTCGGCTATCCCTGGCCGGTAGTTCTCCACCCCACAGCGCCAGGGATCTAAACCCTCACAAAGAGGCAGTCGAGCGGCTACCCTCCTTAGTTATCTCTGGCTGGTAGTTTCCTACCCTACAACGCCAGGGTTCAAAGCCCTCGCCAAGAGGCACCGGGCAGCAACCCTGCTCGGCCCGTCCTTAAGGATCAAAGCCCTCGCCAAGAGGCACCGGGCAGCAATCCTGCTCGGCCAACCTTAGCAGGCCTCTTACGGCCCCTCCCGCGCTAAGGATCAAAGCCCTTACCAAGAGGCAACCGGGCCTGCCCTTGCTCGGTTATCCCTGGCTGGTAGTTCCCTACCCTGCAACGCTAGAGATCAAAGCCCTTGCCAAGAGGCACCGGGCAGTAACCTTGCTCGGCCCGTCCTTAAAGATCAAAGCCCTCGCCAAGAGGCACCAGAACCCTGCTCGGCCATCCTTAGCAGGCCTCTTACTGCCCCTCCCGCGCTAAGGATCAAAGCCCTCACCAAGAGGCACCGGGCAGCAACCCTGCTCCGCCATCCTTAGCAGGCCTCTTACGGCCCCTCCCGCGCTAAGGATCAAAGCCCTCACCAAGAGGCAATCGGGCCCGCCCTTACTCGGTTATCCCTGGTTGGTAGTTCTCTACCCCGCAATGCCAGGGATAAAAGCCCTCGCCAAGAGGCACCGGGAACCATCCCTGCTTGGCCATCCTTAACAGGCCTCTTACGGCCCCTCCCGCGCTAAGGATCAAAGCCCTCACCAAGAGGCAACTGGGCTCTCCCTTGCTCGGTTATCTCTGGCTGGTAGTTCCCTACCCCACAACGCCAGGGATCGAAGCCCTCGCCAAGAGGCGACCGACCAGCTACCCTGCTCGGTCCATCCTTAGCATGCCTCTCCGAGCCTTCTACGCTAAGGAACAAAGCCCTCACCAAGAGGCAACCAGTCTATCTACGTCTGAGCGATATCCACCTCGACTTCGGGGCCATAGAGATACCATCTTCCCACCGGTCTTTGCATACTCGGCAAATGATCAGATTCAACTCGACGTGTGATCGCTAAACGAAAAACAGGCCTAACACAAAGGCAGCACCGTGCAAACAGAGATTTAACAACAAGCAGATAATGTGCACGCAAAGAAACTGCAAAAAGATTTATTATTCACATAAATCAAAAGTCTCTACAAAGGTATTATGGGCTCCCCAGCCTAACAAAAGTGCTCGGAGGCTTACAGAATTTCAGAACAAAAGGAAAGAAATAAGAAGAAGAGGGGTTTCAGGCCTCAGGGCCGGGCGCAACCCCGGGGAGCTCAATGTCCACCGCGACTGGGGCTGCGTCTTGAGGATCGGCGCCCTTCGCAGGAGCCTCGGCGCCACCATCGATGGAAACCTCGTCCCCGGCAGCGCTTCCAGGGGTATTCCCCTGCGTGTCATCCCCGCGAGGGAATTTGTTCCGGAGCTCTTCATCAGGGAACTCCGGCATCCGAGCCTTAACGGCGTCAAGGGCATCGTGCCAGATGAGGGTAGAGGTTTCGGCTAGGTCAGAGTAAAAATGGTCCGACTTCTTGTAGTTCTCCACCGTCTTGGACGCCCTGAGCTCGGCAGCGCTTCCCCATTGTTTCCTAAAGAAGATGTAAACCCACCTCGGCTCGCTCGTGCGAGTGCCGGGATGACTTTTATAAATGAGAGAAGAGCCAATGGTGGACAGCCGGAAAGGTATCGACTGCAACTTCAAACGGACCAGGAACCCAAGGAGAATCCTCCAGGAGTTCGGCACTAGCTGGCCTGGGGCTAACCCAAAATGATTTAGCGCTTTAACAACCTCGGGAGAGAAGGGCAGGCGCATTTCGGCCCAAAAAGCTTCCAGGTACAGGGCAATCTTCTTGCCTCGTACCAGATCTGCCATCTCCCCTTCCTCGGCCAAACGCAGCGTGTAGCCGGGAGGAATGTGGAAACAAGTCCGAACGGTGGCAAGCTCATCCTCACACCTCACCGTGGATGACACGCCGGGTGCATCCGCGACCCCCGCTCTGGGAACTGCCCCCGTCGCTGGACCCGGGAAAGAGGATCTGACACCGACTGCCCGGGAGGACTCCGACTCAGAGGAAGAATGAGAAGAAGAATAAGAAGAGGAAGAATCTACAAAGACCTCCCCGGACTCTACCCGAACTATATCTACAGACTCTTTTGAAGAAGACATCTAACCTGATGGAACGGATGAGCCCTCGGAAGAGAAAACGCGGAAATCCCGACCTAAAAGAGGAGAGCACCGAGCTGACAAGACCAAGGACGAGGAAAATTATGAAGAGGTATGGGCCTTGATGGGGGCCCTATCTCTATTTTATAGCTGCCAGCATACGCGTCCAACGGCGATGACCATCTCCCGCCAAAACAACTCTTTGTATTCGACGGCCTCCATCGCTCCACCTGTCATGCGCACATTGGCCGCACCCCATCGGGCGTGGGAAACCTGCGGCCTGTCGCGTCAGCCAACCGGCGCCCGACACGTGGGCTGTCGCATCGGTGAATGTACGCACGATTTGACGCTCCCTCTTTAATGGAAGATCTGACCCCTGATTCGCTGACGTCATCAAGAGAATACGACAGACTGCCCGGGAGCACGCCCCGACGATGTCTTCATAAAGGAGCTCATCTCGAATGACCTGGCTGACCACTCTCGACCCGACCCATGAACAGATCTGTAGGGTATTTTTCGTCACCCCATTGAGATGGGAATACGCGCGCGCTGGTCGGGCGCAGTACAGATTCCCCCTACCTATGGTAGGCCGGGGTTTATTGATTGTGGGGATCCGAATCTCCGGCAGCCACGGACTAAGCTGCCTTTAATTACCCCTCGCATTTGGAGCGAAGTAACCTCTGATTGACGGGTTAAACTGGTCATGCGAACTCAATATGCAGCGCGTTGGGGGGTGTGTATTTTTTTTGTTTTGTTCCACTTGTAAAAAAAAAGATATATATATACATATATATTTTCTATATATATAAGAACAAAAATAAATAAATAAGTAAATAAATATTTAGAGATTTTTTTTAATTTATTATTATTTTTTTTTTAATTTTAAAATGTTATTTATAATTTAATTTTATTTATTTAATATTTATTTAATATTTTTTTAAATAAAAAAAGGGATTAAATAAAGAAAAGAAGAAAAGAAAATAATTATGTTTTTTTTATTTTTAAATATTATTTATAATTTATTTTTATTTATTTAATATTTATTTATTTTTATTTTAAATAAAAAAAGAAGGAAGAAAGAAGAAAAGAAGAAAAGAGAAATTTTTTTAAAAAAAAAGTGGGGTTACATGTTAGCATGTGACCCCTCATATGAGGGGGGTCAAATGCTAGCATGTGACATGGAGGGTCACATGTTAGCATGTGAGCCCTCATGTGAGGAGGGGTCACATGCTAGCATCTGACCCATCACATGCTAAGGGGGAGTCACATGCTCAGCATGTGAGAAGGCCATCACATATTTAGCATGTGACCCGTCACATGCTTAGCATGGGAGGGGGCCGTCACACGCTTAGCATGGGACCCACCACACGCTTTGCATGTGACGCCCGTCACACGCTTTGCATGTGACCCACGTCACATGTTAAACATGTGATGGGGCTGCTGACCCGTCACATGCTCAGCATGTGACCCCGTCACCATCACCTTTTTTTTGACGTGGAGTTCAACTCCAAAAGAATTTTATATGACTAAAAAAATTATAATGTGGAGTTAAACTCTCCAAAAAAAGATTTTTACTGTGGAGTTAAACTCCAAAAGAATTTCTGCAGTGGAGTTGAACTCCAAAAGAATTTTATTGGTGGAGTTGAACTCCAAAAGATTTTTACTGTGGAGTTAAACTCCAAAAGAATTTTTGTAGTGGAGTTAAACTCCAAAATAATTTTCCTGGTGGTGGAGTTGAACTCCAAAAGAATTTTATTTGTGGAGTTGAACTCCAAAAGATTTTCTCCTTTCTCCTTTGATAAGAAACCCAAAATGGGTTCTCTTGAAACTCCAAGATCTAGATCTTGGATGATAAAAAAAGAGACCCTTTTTCCTCTCTTGATGGAGTCTTGGGAGGTGGATTTATGGTAAAACTTTGTTTAGTTTTAAAAAAAAAAGAGCTAAACTCTTGATTTATTTGGAAAATGAAAAGGAAGAGAAAGAACTTGAAAAAGAGAGAGTGGAGGCACAAACCTTAGTTTTTTTAGGGAATGAAAAAGTGTTGCTTTATTCATCATCATGTTGCCTTTTATAGGCTTACATATTTACATATAGCCCCTTGGGCTTTACAAAATGGCATTTTGCCTATCCTATGGCTCATGCGCCATTTCATTTTTTTGCACATAAGCCATGAGCTTACAAAATATTGGCTTTATGCCCATTTTCCATACATTCATGTATAAAAAATTACATAAAAATTATTTATTACATGATTTTGTTGTTGGCATGGGGGAGGGCCGGCCGCTTCATGTTCGGACTCGACCTGGGCATTGGCCAACTTGACCTGGACTTGGGCTCACCTGGTTTGGGGTTGACTTTGATTTTTACTTGGTCAACCGGGGTGTAAATTTTTACCCCAACAAATTGCCCCCCATCAATAAATGTACACAGCATATATGGGTCGTGTGCATGAAATTGATGGATCATCTTTTGCGTGGAGGCGACTTGCTTTGGTTCCCACTTTTTGGGATGCACTGCCCTTTTTACGACATGAACGGTCGACGCTTGACGCGTCTCCGAGACAGAGTATCCGTGGTAGACGTTTCCCTAGCCCGGAGTGATTTCGTTGATGTGCCCCCGGCGCGGAGTGTCGCTGGTCGACGTTTCCCCGAGACGGAGTATCGGCTGGTTGACGTGTCCCCGAGACGGAGTGTCTGCTTGACGTTTCCCCGAGACGGAGTGTCGCTGGTCGACGTGTCCTTGGCGCGGGGTGTCTGCTGGTTGACGTATCCCCAAGACGGAGTGTCGCTGTTGGACGTTTCCCTGATGCGGAGTGTCTGTGTTGGATGTTTCCCCGATGCAGAGTGTCGCTGGTTGACGTTTCCCTGATGCGGAGTGTCTGTGTTGGATGTTTCCCCGATGCAGAGTGTCGCTGATCGACTTTTCCCCGGCGCGGAGTGTCGCTGGTCGACTGTAACAACCGAGACCAATGCTACTAGTTTCTGTTATCGTATGAATGGTGTATGATATTTATTTCATTGATCCTAATTGACTGTTGCTAGTATAAATTTTACCCGACAATTCACTTCTGCATATAACAATTTAAGGCATCTAAAATAAAATTAAAAATATTTGTCATGGCATGTTTGACACCCCTAACCCTGTTGTAGCGTCCTTGCATCGTGTTCTTGTCCCATTCAGTGAAACGGGCGAGTTTGGATGGCTACGCGCACGTACGTGTGTCCGTTTTGGGGGTATGCTTTTGATCATAAAATACCTCATTTTAAATTTTGGATTCCGCCTAAAATTTTCTTATTTCAATTTCAAATTTTTGGACCCGACCCGGGCGCAATTTGGAAATATTTTACATTGGCGCCAAATCCTCTTTTCTAATAATTTTAAACCAACGAATACTTTAACACCAGAAAATATTTTCAGTCTCTTTAAAAATCTTTTTACATTTTCTTTCCCTAACTGTGCACCCTCAAATCTTTTTCTCTCTCTTTTTCTTTTAACCACGAGCCAATCATCATTCGTTTAAATCCCCCTGGGCCCCGCTAACTTTCTCTCTCTTCTCTCTCTCTCTCTCTCGCGGCGTTACGAGCCAACTTTCTTTCTCCTCTCGATCTCTCACCTCCTCTCTATCTCTCTCCTCTCGCTATCCTTCTCTCTCTCTCTCTCTCTCTCTCTCTCCCCCTCCCTATATATAAATTTTTCTCCTCCTTATTTCTCCAGTACATGAACCCAACTCCCCGAGACCCTAGCCGCCTCGTCTTCCACCGCCGCAGCCCCAACGCCGACGCCATCATCGCCGACCTCCTCGCCTCCTCGCCCTCGTCGTCTACCTCATCTCCTCCTCCCCGCCTCCATTTTCTTTCTCTCTCTGCCGAGGCTGCACCCTGCGATTGATCCCCGCCGTGAACATAAAGCCTCCGGTCGTCGCCAACGCCTCTGGTCGACGCCGACGATCACCCGACCACCCCAGAACACCCTAGTAAGTGCTTTCTCCATTTCATCCTTCCTTTCTTCTTCTGTTCTTTTCCTGCAACTGAGAATCCTGGTTGGATGGTTTCTGCAGATCGTCGGAGAACGTCGTTCTCGCCGCCATCGATCTCGCCGTCATTGCTAGTGCCCTCTGAGACCCAGTAAGTATCCCTCATCCTCTTTCCTCTTCTCCTTTCTCTGTTCTTTTCTTTCTTTCTCTAGTTCTACACTTTTAGAAACCCTATTCACTGTTTTTGTGTTGGCCGGAATCCGACCATGCCGGCAACGTGTCCCGGTAATCCAGCGAGGTACTCTGACCCGCGTGGCTCCATTGTTCGTTGTTTGGGTTCATTCCGTGAACCGTGCGCACGTCGCGAGATTTTTCCCCGCCGACGTTTAACGTTCCGTTTTCCCGATTCGCGACCCGTCTAGGCAAGTACATCTTGCTACATGCTAAATAATATTTACATATACATCGATAACACCCTAAACCTGCAGTTTAACTTTAGTACTATAATTTCCCATTTTCATGTTCAATGTCGTGTTACATCATTTTATCTTCCAAGCTTGAAATCTACCGTTTGCAATTACTGTATTAAACCTAATAACCACATTTACATGTTTTAATCACACTTCCACTATTCACGAAGCCTATGGCACTTGCTCTATAGTTTTACTTCATTCGGACACTCGTGTACATTTAACCTGTATTAGCTGTGATTTCATCCTTTGAACCTATATATATATATATATATATATATATATATATATATATATATATATATATATCATTGCATCCATAAAATTCTTAAACTGGTTAACATGATTTAACGGCCATAAATGTCATATTGTATTCTTATAACGTTAAAATCACCTCTGAAACACAACTGATAACTATGCTGCTAATCAATTGAAGCTTCTTTATTGTTTAATTGGTTGCTTAGATTTACGTTGTTGATAACCATGCTTGATTATGTAACTGAGTATGAGCACACCCATGATATCGTTTACATCTTGACCTGACTTGCTACATACATATCGATTGACCCGACATGGTACCGTATACTGCTTGACTTGACCTGATGTACCATGACCTGACCCGTTACCTGATCTTGTGCCTAATGCTAACAAACCTGACATGTAGTCCTCACGGACCGTTCCTGTTGTCTATCCAGACAAACCTGCTTACCTAATCCTGTGTTGGCATTAGTTCTTGATTACGGAATACCTGACTTGACATACACATATAACCTGGGGGTATGGGGAAATCAAAGGTGAAACCTGACTTGTAACTCAACAGTTCGCTACTTGTTCTGATCAGTTTAGAGGCTAGGCCAGCCTTGGGATGATGCTGCTGACATCATTCATCTGTACATATTCCTGTTTAGTGCCTAGCGGCATGTCTCGGTTTCAGCCCGAGAATCTGGGCCGTAGTCCCGGGTATGCACGGGATGCTATTGAATTACATTGATGATTCACCAATTTGATTTCAAAGACTTTAGAGCAGAAAACCTGATAGAACAGTTTAGTTTACCCACTGCACACTACCTTGCACTGCCCTGATGTATATTACGGTTACACCTGCTTTATCATTCATGATTATATTTGCATTGCCTGTTACCCTGTTTATATGTTATTACTTGATGACATGACGCGCTGACGTCTGGGTTTTGCATGGCCCAGATTCTGTACCGCTGTTGCAGTCCGAGCAGGAGTACTTCAGCCAACAGGCTGAGCTGTGAGTGTCAACAGTAGTTAGTTTTTCTCTCTTGCATTTTATTCCTGATGTGAGCCCGCATTATGGGACATACATTCCAGTTATTTTTGTATTGGATCTTTCGCTTCCGCATTTTATTATTCTTGACTCATGTTATCTTGGATTATGGACATGTTTTAGATAGTTTTATTTTGTTCTTGATATCTCTACAGCCGTAATGTGACTGTGGATGGATACTTCCTACCCACAGGTAGCATGGTTGGCTATGTCACGTGCCCATTTTAGCGTACTCTGGGAAGCGGGGCGTGACATGGTTCTTTTGGTATCAGAGCCATAGATTAGTCGGGTTGATTCTTTTTGTAGTTGGGTATTGTACCCAATACACGAATCAGAATACCCGTGTTTAGGAAACATGTTCTGCCACCTTGCCGTTTTACCATTCTTGAATCACATTCTTCCTGATTATATCTTTTACGATGTGCAAACTTTCTTTGCATATCGACTCGAAAACCTGATTCCTTGTTATCTCTAGGACTTAGGCGACTTGGGTAGAGTTATGTAATTGTGGCTATGATACCGCGGCATAGTTACAATGCGGCACTCTATTTAAGTAACTTGGAGTTCTAGCCTTGATCTATATTTTGAATCTATCATCATACTAATGTTGGGTGTTTTGATTTCAGGAATATGGCAGATAAGAATTTGAAGACGTACCAAAGGCGTGTGGACGAAGCCGCCATGCTTGGAGTGATAAGGGGAATGCTGCAGAATCAAAAGAGACAGACCAAGCTGATCCAGCAGCAAGCGGAATCGTTTCAGGAAGGTTTGCAGATCGTTCAGCAGTCTGTGAACAATGTTGGAGCTAAACCAGTTGACCGAGTAGGGACCGTAGCAGATTTCAGGCGTTTGGGTCCGTCTGCATTTACTGGTTTGGAGGAGCCGTTGCCAGCGGAGCAGTGGCTAGTTGACACAGAGAATTTGCTTATTGCGGCACAGATTCCAGATGAGAAAAGAGTTGATGTGGTACGCATTCAGTTAGTGGACTATGCCCGAGAATGGTGGCTTGTGGAGGAGAACCGCTTGCCCAAGCCGATCAAGTGGGCGGGTTTTTCAAAGAGTTTCCTAGAGAAGTTCTTCCCGCGGACCGCACGGGAGGAAATGGAAGAGAAGTTCATCGGGCTAAAGCAGAATGGAGCACCCATAGATGTGCATGTAGCAGAATGGACAAGACTCAGTAGATTCGCTGGACCTTTAGTTGCCAACGATACAGACAGGGCACGGAGGTTCATGCGCAGCTTGGATGTGGATATCCAGAGGCAGATTGTCTCCCTGGGTTTGACCACTTTCTCACAAGTACTTGCGGCAGCCCGAGAGCAGCAGAGTCTATCTGGGATGAAGGGGAGTTTGCAGCAGACAGCAGTTGCGGTAAGGAAGCCAGCATTTGTACCAAACCGAGCTCAGGGTCACAGAGGTATTCCAGTGGACCGTCGAGGTGTAGCACCTATGAAGAAGCCTGTTGTCGTCGATCGAAGAAAGAGCATAACTTGTAACTACTGCAATTTACCTGGCCACGTGCAAAAGGATTGTCGAAGGAGGCTGGGACTCTGTTTAGTTTGTGGAGCGGCAGATCACGCTGTCAGCGCTTGTCCGTCGAAGCTTCGTACGAGGGAGGATATTCAGAAGCCTCCGCAGAGACCGTTCCAGGGACAGAAGCAGCTGACTCAAGGACCTAATCAGGCTCGAGTTTTTACCTTGACAGTTGAAGAAGCTAAGGCGTCAGGAGAAGTTGTTTCAGGTACTCTACTCGTTCATGGTTTTCCCGCATTAGCGTTATTTGATTCTGGTGCATCACATTGTTTTATGTCGTCCAAGTTTATAGCTACACACTCGATCACCTGCACGACCCTGTCTAGTTTCTGGGACATACACACCGGGAATGGGAAAATCATAGCTAGTAGGGAATGTAAAGATTGTACAGTTGTTGTGTGCGGATGGGAGTTTTTTGCAGATTTCTTAGTGATTGATACGGGCAGCTACGAAGTCGTCTTGGGAATGGATTTTCTTGGCACTTTCTACGCTCACATTGATTGTAGGGCAAGGAAAGTAATTTTCCAGATTCCCGGACATCCCGGATTTAGCTTCACTGGAGGAGGCAGTTCGTCGGCCAGTCGAGTTTAGGGCTAGGCCGACAAACAATATTCTTGCATCAATGGAAGTTGATAAAATTGAGGAGCCAGCTGTCGTTCGTGATTTTATGGACGTGTTTGAAGATATATCGGGTTTACCGCCGAAGCGAGACGTGGAGTTCGCAATTGATCTTTTTCCTGGTGCAGCGCCAGTATCCAAAGCGTATTATCCAATGGCACCAGTAGAGTTGGAAGAAGTCAAGAAACAGGTTGCTGAATTGCTTGAGAAGGGTTGGATTCGAAGCAGTAACTCTCCTTGGGGAGCTCCAGTTCTTCTAGTAAAGAAGAAAGATGGCACGAGAAGGATGTGCATCGACTATCGAGAATTAAACCGGGTGACTATTAAGAACAAGTACCCGATCCCTCGCATTGGCGAACTTTTTGAGCAGCTTAGTGGCGCGAGGGTATTCTCGAAGCTGGATTTGCGATCCGGATATCATCAGGTCCGAGTGAAAGCAGAGGATATTGGCAAGACTGCGTTCCGAACTCGGTATGGGCATTACGAGTACTTAGTGATGCCCTTCGGAGTGACGAATGCGCCGGTGATATTCATGGACTTGATGAACCGAATCTTTTCACCATTCTTGGACCAGTTTATTGTGGTATTCATTGACGATATTCTGGTTTACTCGAAAAGTTTTGAAGAGCATGCTGAACATTTGAAGATCGCACTGCAAACGTTGAGACAAGAGAAGTTATATGCGAAGATGAGCAAGTGCGAGTTTTGGCTGGAAGAAGTAAAGTTTTTTGGGGCATGTTGTGTCTGGCGATGGAATCGCCGTCGATCCCGAAAAGATTGCAGCAGTTCGTGATTGGCCAATTCCAAAGAATGTTGCAGAGATAAGAAGCTTTCTTGGACTCGCCGGATATTACAGGAGATTTGTGGAGAACTTTGCTCGTCTGGCGGAGCCGTTGACCAAGCTTACGCGCAAGGAGATACCTTTTGTATGGACGGATAGATGTGCGTCAGCTTTTGAGACGTTGAAGCAGAAGTTGATAACCGCCCCTATTCTGACCGTGCCAGACAATTCCGGAGGATTGGTGATTCACAGCGACGCATCTGGGAAAGGATTGGGATGTGTTTTGATGCAGCATGGGAAGGTTGTAGCGTACGCATCAAGACTGTTGAAGACCCATGAGAAGAATTACCCAACTCATGACTTGGAGCTTGCGGCCGTGATTTTCGCTTTGAAGATTTGGAGACATTACCTTTTGGACGAAAGGGTCGAAGTTTTTACTGATCATAAGAGCTTGAAGTATGTGTTCACGCAGAAGGAGCTTAATATGAGGCAGCGTAGATGGTTGGAGCTGATGGCTGACTACGATCTTGATCTTAAGTACCATCCGGGGCAGGTTAATGTCGTGCCGGATGCGCTTAGTCGGTTACCAGCAATTCAGGTGTTAACTACGCAGAAGGAGCTCGTTGAAGATTTTCGAAGATTTGACTTGGAGGTTGTGCTACCCTATTCTTCGGGACAATTGATGCAGCTGCAAGTACATTCATCGTTGATCGAGAATATTAAAGCAGCACAATCGCAGGATCCTAGACTGCAAAAGTTCCGAGAACAGGTTGAAACTGGACTACGAACAGATTTATTGATCCACGAAGATGGTTCGTTGAGATATGGTAGCCGTTTGTGTGTACCAAAGGGAGATACTCGTGAAGAACTTATGAAGGATGCACACAGTTCAGCTTATTCTGTACATCCAGGAGGCACAAAGATGTACCGAGATATTCGACAGCATTTCTGGTGGGAAGGTATGAAACGGGAGATTGCTCGCTTTGTGGCAAAGTGTTTGGTGTGTCAGCAAATTAAGGCTGAACATCAAAGGGTTGCTGGTTTATTGCAACCACTTCCGATTCCTCAGTGGAAGTGGGAACATATAACCATGGATTTCGTGACGGCTTTACCGCGGAGTCCAAAAGGCAACAATGCGGTATGGGTGATTGTTGATCGATTGACCATGGTAGCTCACTTTATCCCTTTTCGGGTTGGTCAATCAACAGAGACTTTGGCGGAGCGGTACATGCAGGAGATTGTAAGATTGCATGGAGTACCGGTAAGCATCGTGTCTGATCGTGACACTCGGTTTTTATCACACTTCTGGAGGAGTTTACAGGAAAGTTTGGGGACTCGATTAAAGTTTAGCACAGCTTATCATTCTCAAACTGATGGTCAGTCGGAGAGAACGATCCAAACTCTTGAAGATATGTTGAGGGCATGCATGTTGGACTTCAAGAGTTCTTGGGAGGATCATCTACATTTGGTAGAGTTTTCTTACAACAACAGTTTTCAGGCAACTATCCAGATGGCTCCATTTGAAGCTTTGTATGGTCGCAAATGGCGTTCACCTGTTTGTTGGGATGATGTTGGTGAACGAAAATTGATGGGACCAGATTTGGTTGTGCAGACAGTTGAGAAAGTTAACACTATCAGAAATCATATGAAAGCAGCTCAAGACCGACAGAAGAGTTGGGCAGACACGTCGAGAAGACCTCTAGAGTTCGCCGTGGGTAATTTGGTATTCTTGAAGATATCACCGACTAGAGGGGTGATTCGCTTTGGAAGTCGAGGGAAGCTCAGTCCTCAATTTGTTGGACCCTTTGAGATCTTGGAGCGTGTTGGTGAGGTAGCGTATCGTTTGGCGTTACCGCAGTCCTTGGCGAATGTGCACAATGTGTTTCACGTATCTCAACTCCGTAGGTATGTTCGAGATGAAACGCATGTATTGGATCATTCGGAGCTGACGGTACGAGAAGACTTGACTTTTGAGGAGCGACCGGTTGAAATTATGGATCGAAGGGAAAAGGTTCTTAAGAACAAGGTTATCCCCTTTGTACTTGTTTCTTGGGGTAATCGCTCGCATGGAGAGTCCACTTGGGAACGAGAAGATGAAATCCGGCAGAAGTTTCCTCATCTTTTCTTGTAGTTATTTGTCATCTATCTTTGTATTATTGGAATTTCGAGGACGAAATTCTTTTTGTAATTGGGTATAATGTAACAACCGAGCCCAATGCTACTAGTTTCTGTTACCGTATGAATGGTGTATGGTATTTATTTCATTGATCCTAATTGACTGTTGCTAGTATAAATTTTACCTGACAATTCACTTCTGCATATAACAATTTAAGGCATCTAAACTAAAATTAAAAATATTTGTCATGGCATGCTTGACACCCCTAACCCTGTTGTAGCGTCCTTGTATCGTGTTCTCGTCCCATTCAGTGAAACGGGTGAGTTTGGACGGCTACGCGCACGTACGTGTGTCCCTTTTGGGGGTATGCTTTTGATCATAAAATACTTCATTTTAAATTTTGGATCCCGCCTAAAATTTTCTTATTTCAATTTCTAATTTTTGGACCCGACCCGGGCGCAATTTGGAAATATTTTACATTGGCGCCAAATCCTCATTTCTAATAATTTTAAACCAACGAATAATTTAACACCAGAAAATATTTTCAGTCTCTTTAAAAATCTTTTTACATTTTCTTTCCCTAACTGTGCACCCTTAAATCTTTTTCTCTCTCTTTTTCTTTTAACCACGAGCCAATCATCATTTGTTTAAATCCCCCTGAGCCCCGCTAACTTTCTCTCTCTTCTCTCTCTCTCTCGCGCGGCGCTACGAGCCAACTTTCTTTCTCCTCTCGCTTTCTCTCTCCTCTCGATCTCTTACCTCCTTTCTATCTCTCTCCTCTCGCTATCCTTCTCTCTCTCTCTCTCTCCCCGTCTCTCTCTCTCTCTCCCCTATATATAAATTTTTCTCCTCCTTATTTCTCCAGAACACGAACCCAACTCCCCGAGACCCTAGCCGCCTCGTCTTCCACCGCCGCAGCCCCAACGCCGACGCCATCATCGCCGACCTCATCGCCTCCTCGCCCTCGTCGTCTACCTCATCTCCTCCTCCTCGCCTCCATTTTCTTTCTCTCTCTGCCGAGGCTGCACCCTGCGATTGATCCCCGCCGTAAACATAAAGCCTCCGGTCGTCGCCAACGCCTCTGGTCGACGCCGACGATCACCCGACCACCCCAGAACACCCTAGTAAGTGCTTTCTCTATTTCATCCTTCCTTTCTTCTTCTATTCTTTTCCCGCAACTGAGAATCTTGGTTGGATGGTTTCTGCAGATCGTCGGAGAACGTCGTTCTCCCCGCCATCGATCTCGCCGTCATTGCTAGTGCCCTCTGAGACCCAGTAAGTGTTAGTTGTATGTATGCCCTAGAGGCCAGTATTGTACAGATGATGTATATTATATTGGATGCTTGGACATATATAGAGATGACTTTCTTGCTCGATATGATAGTATGCTATCTGGTTGCTCTTTATCTTAACATGTATACTAGTCTCTTTAAACTGTCTTATAGTTACATGTTGGTAAAGCCCTTAGGATGTGTACTTGACTACCTGGACTATGATGCAGATCATACTAGTGGGGACATGGTAGTCCATAAGTACATCCTTCAAGGTCCCTAGTCGTGGGTGTATCGAGACGGGGCATCGATATACCAGAGTAGACTAGCGTATACGCCTCTCGACCCATGAGATGGGCGATGGATGATCCCATATCCATTGGTGTTTGACATCAGAGATGGTATACGGGTGCTCAGTGGAGACTGGGTACACTGGACGGACTCGCCGAGAACTCCCAGATGGTATTATACCTCACGTCAGATGGCAGTTCTCAGGTGACACTTGTGCAGGTTAGTCTGTAGACCCGAGATCGTCATAGAGTCTTGTGTGATTCCCACTGTGCTTTGATCTCCACCTTACCACGTCCATGAGGGCGTGCAAAACGGTGGTCTTTGGGTACAGTCCCGAGTCACATGGAGGCAATGAGCGATAGGAGGGGTTTCGTCTCTCCCGGTAGTGGGGGTTGATGTTGCGCAGTGCTCGATTGGCCGTAACAGGGAAGTCCCTGGCCAGGGCTGATCAGAGATTTGCTGGTAAGTGTTACCAGTAGTTTCTCGACCCGTTATGAGCCTCACATCGGCACGACTTATCGGTTATTGGGGTCTGACGTTTACCACCCCTAGACTTGATATGCGACGTATCAGACGAACAGACCGGACTGTACGGTAAGTGTTACTGGTTGGATTCACAGGAGTGTGAGCGGGCTAGCTCGTCGATCTTCTGATCGCTCAATACCCGGATGGCCGTTACGTTTAGCAGACCGCTTGCGGCTTGTGGATGCTTGATATGATCATCATCTGCTACCGGCGTATTGACGAGTCTTTAGAGTCCTACACAGAGGTTTCCTGGCTCAAGCGAAACGAAATAGGAGCGCATATGAGATATGTGCGGGACCGAGAATAATGCGTGTATGTGATACCGCATTTCATTCTCGCGATGAATGTTTCGATTGGTTATATACGATATAACCTAGTTATCGAATCGTAGATTGATTCGATAAGTCGATACATTGGATACTAATCGGTTATGTGCGACATGACCGGATCATTGAATCAAATGTTGATTTAATGATTTAATGTATAATTATATATTTGATATATTACTTTGCATTAACTGGTATTGGTTCACTTTAATAGGATTTTCTCACTTGTAGTTCACAAGTTGTATATGTGATATACTTTTGTGCACTATTATGTGTCATGTTTGATGATGCATGTAGTTTGGTTTTGTGTTAAGACTTAAACCATGGTTATGATAATAGTTAGGGTTTTTATTTATTTATTTATCTATTCTTTTTGATAAATAAATAAATGATAACAAAATGGTTTCTTTCATGAAGCTTGATGAAGCTTCATGAAGCTTTGACTAAAGTGACCATTTTGTCATCATCCTTAACCCTAACCATTCTCATTTGACCATGGTTTATTCTCTACACTTAACCAAGGTTAGAAGATGATAAGTATTGATTTTATTATTCTTTTTATAACATACTTATCATATTCTAACTACTTCTTCTTCTTCATCTTCAAGAGAAAAAGCTTGATGCCATCAATGGCATCTTGAGTTCCAAAGTGAGAAATCCAATTCTAAAGTGAACCCACCTCCTATTTCTTCACGCTCTACCTCTTGCCAAGTTGTTTTGGGTGTTTTCTTCACAAGTTTCTCAACTTGGTGAAGTTGGAGCTTGAACTTGTGCAACCTCGACGTAGATCATCTTCGGCACGAAGCCGACGACCTATTCCGCTCATTTCTTCGATGAAGCCGATGCGAGAGTCCGAGATCCAACTAGGACAGCGAGAGGACGCCTACGTGGAGCTTAGGAAGTGGAGAAACGGATCTACAAAGGTTGTAGTCTCTCTCCTTTAGTTAAAGTGTTAACTAGATTTGTTTTTCGCCTAGAATTCTAGTCTACGATCCGTATTAGGGTTTCTCGGCACCAATAAAATTTGAAATTGGCATGGTTGATGCCTTGTGAGACCTCTATAGTGTGCCTAGGAACCCTATAGTGGTATCAGAGCCTAGCTAGAGCCTTAGGCGAAGTCTAGACGGAGTTTGAAGTCCGATCGACCCGAAACCCCAACTCAAATATTGCTCTCTGGACTTTTTCTAAAAAATGGGTTTTTTCCAAATTAAAAATATGCAGAAAACTCAGCAGGGAATTCTAAGAATTACGGCGCAAAATTTATTTCATGATCCCTCAAATGAGCGGCGGAACCGCGGCATAAGCCTAGCTTATGCGGCGGTTCCGCGGCTATAGTATGACGTCAGCCCTAACAATTTGCACAGTAATTCCTATTTAACAGTGCTGAGTTCTCTGGGTATTTTTAAATTTTATTCAAGAGTTGAATTTTCTGGGGTTGTTTTGGGGATTCGGTGTTTCGATCGGAGTATCAGATTTTGTCTTTGTGGCTTTCCGGATAAATTTTAGAATATGTTAAAAAGTTCGACCGGATATAAATACCCAATTTTTCCCCTGTCGGGAAATTTCCAAGTGTTGGATTTTTCCGTAGTTTAACGACGTTCTAAGTAGTACAAGTAACGCGATGGACCCTCTAGAAGACAACAAACCTTAACTCGATTATGTGACCGTCTGGAACTGCCCTTTGAACCTTCGGGTTTAGGACAGTACGGCGTGCCACATGTGAGGCGTTGGCTTGACCCTTCTACGGCTGGACCGTTGGTACTGAGGCACGAACTGAATGTTGTTAGACTTATTTCATGTGTTGAGCTGTATTGGGAAAACTTGGGTATTCGACTGTTCGATCGGAAAGTTTAACATTTTCTGTTTATCTGGAATGTGATACAATAATTGGAATTCACAAACAGTTATGAGATAACTGAATGAATGTTATAAATCTAGCGGTTTAGTTTCACTTGATATTGAAAAGAGTTTTCGATAATGAGACTAAAATGCGGGGTTTATAACTGTTAGGCATGTGATGTCTAAGTATTTCATTTGATTAGGCATGTGATGTCTAAAGAGGTTGCGGATTCCAACTGTTGTAGTTTTACACTTTCTTTTCTGTGACCGTAAGTGTAATATGTGATATCGCCGGTTTCGTTGCTATATGTCAACGACAATTGGGATGCGCATATTTACTTACGTTGATGACATGTGATGTTATGTGATGCTGGATATGTTATATTGGATGGTCGTGTTTGAATAGCCGGGGGTTTTTATGTGAGATGAGTGTTTTTCATTTTCATTCATGTAAAAACTTGTATGTAATATTCTTTTATTTGGGGCACTTCCAGGTTGCGGAAGTTGTCACCCTTTGTATATTATTTAGTTTTCCGCATTAGCATAGACCCAAGGAGGGGAGCACAAGTAACCGGGTTCTGGGGTCCAGTGGGAGACCAACTCGAGGAGTCGAGTCCGGGTCTCCTAACCCTAGAATTGGCAGGGTTGCTTGCCGCTCCCGTAGGGGTCTAGGGGTGTGGGATTGGCTATTCATCACGACCGTAGAATCCGTGTTTTATACTGGCTCGTATTGAAAACACGGACGTCCTAGTATATCCAATATTTCATATGTTTCTTCTGCTGCGATATCTGTAATGTGATGTTCTGTGATGGATACAGTATATAGTATATATGATATATTATATAGACGTTACTTATGTTTTACACCCGTACTAGCCCTGCCCCGCTCTGCCGTTAGTTACCTAACCTAACGGTGCACGAGGGGACATCGAGGCGAATGCGGATTGCATAAGTGTACGTCGTATTTATCTGTGATGTTTATGTACATAAATGATGGGACTTCATTAATGTGATTAATGAAAGAAAAGAAACCTAAGATGTTGTGGAATCAAATTTTAAATCAAACAGGTAGCTACAGTTCTTGCTTTGCACAGCGATATATATGATATATCCCGCACCTTATTCGATGAGGAAAGGACCGAGATCCCTTCACCGGGAGTGACTCCTTTAGCAATAACTGGCAGATGCTGCACACTCGGTTTGTTTTTGATAGCTTCTATAGTTTCTGCTTTGCACAGCGATATATATAATATATCCCGCACCTCATTCGACGAGGAAAGGGCCGACGATCCCTTCACCGGGAGTGACCCCTTTAGCAAAACTAGAAAAGCCTCAAAATCACTCCATTTCAAAACGTCATTTGATTCTACAACGATATCAAGTTCATTACGCAATAGGTTTTCAGAAAAACCTGTCGTAGCCCTCCGTCATTTCAGATAAGTACTAGTTAGTATTCGTGCTGCGGTAGTTTGGCATGCGTCAAGGCGTAGTGTACGGTAGCTAACTAGTGCTTATCTGCTAGCATACGATGCGATTGGATTAGGGTATTCGCACGGCGTTGTTTGGCATGCGTCAAGGGTCGTGCGGGTGGGTTTAATTCAATCAAGAAATGTACGGGTTGAACTTGACTAGCGGACTATGGGTTGTTTGGCATGCGTCAAGGTCATAGCACGCTAGGGGCAAAATATTATCGGGAATTTCAAGTGTTGAAATTTGCAATGAGATTGCATACCTTCTATAAGATAGTTGGATCCCGATACCCACTGCGAGTAAGAGTTACTCCTGGGAGAGTTTTACACATTACAATTAGCCGATCAAGTAGGTGTCTAGAAAGGTGTTAACGAGGTTACTCCTCTGGGAAAACGAGGTTTACATTAATTAGGTTCGTGCGAAAGCACGGGGGACCTCCCTCAAAGTACCGACACTGGCCTGGCTGAAAGATTGGCGAACTTGTAGTGTGTAATTAATCCCGGCTAGTCTTTCCTTTTAGGGTTTGAAGGAAGATTTGATAAAAAGCAGTGGGAGCCATCCTGATTAGATAAGATAATAACCAATCTGATCTTGCACGGGCATACGCTAAAGTGTTTTCTTCTCTCTCTCTCCAGGTAGCGACCATTTCATGCCCTAACAAAGATAATAATATAGATGTATTGACCAAACCCGCATGTTATACTGTGCTGGGGAACGTTGGTTCCGTTCTTTCCTATAAGAGTTATAGGAATGAACAGGATATAGGGGAATACCAGGATTCCCATGCCACCCGAATGAAGAAAGTACATGATGATGCATTTTCTTCGGGTGTGTTCGTTACAGAGAACTGTTTCTCCATTTGCTCTACGTCCTGGGTATTAGATACCGGGTCAGGATCCCATATATGTAATCAGTTACATGGGCTTAGAAAAGGCAGAGAACTTGGAGAAGGTGATAAAGACATTAGAGTTGGAAATGGTGCAATTGTTGCAGCTAAGACTGTCGGGGAATATCACCTTGAATTACCAACTGGTAATACATTGGTTCTGAACGAATGCTATTACATGCCGAACCTGATATGCAACATTATATCGGTTTCTTTATTGAGTAAAGAGGGATATAATTTTGTATTACAGGATAATGTTATGAACATTTTCCGTAACCAAAAGTTGGTTGGATCAGGCACGTTGTGCAATGGCATTTATGTTCTAAACCAATCAACAGTTCTGAGCATAACAAACACACATAAGAGGAAGAGTTCTGAATTGAACGAATCCTTCTTGTGGCATTGTAGACTGGGTCACATCAATGCGACACGACTAGCTAAGTTGCATAAAGATGGATATTTAAATCCGTTTGAATTTTCATCTTATGACACTTGCCAGTCATGTCTCAAAGGCAAGATGACCAAAACTCCGTTTACGGGACACGGAGAAAGAGTTACTGAACTCCTGGGACTGATACATAGTGATGTATGCGGTCCCATGTCTACACATGCCAGGGATGGTTCTTCGTACTTCATTACATTCACTGACGATCTCTCTAGATTCGGATATGTGTTCCTGATGAAACACAAATCAGAAGCTTTTGAGAAATTTAGAGAATATAAACAAGAAGTCGAGAACCAAACCGGAAAAAGTATTAAAATCCTACGATCTGATCGAGGAGGGGAATACTTGAGCATTGAATTCCTGGACTTCCTAAAAGAGAATGGTATTCTCTCTCAGCTGACTCCTCCATATACACCACAGCACAACGGTGTATCTGAACGGAGAAACCGCACCCTATTAGATATGGTGCGCTCAATGATGAGTACAGCTGAGTTAGCTATTTCCTTCTGGGGATATGCGCTTGAGACAGCCATGGACCTATTGAATAGAGTTCCTACCAAATCAGTGCCTACCACTCCATATGAGATATGGAAAGGGAAGAGACCACATCTTAATTATATTAAGATATGGGGTTGTCCAGCCTATGTCAAAAGACAAAATCCGGACAAACTCGAGGCAAGATCTGTCTTATGTAAGTTTGTAGGATATCCCAAAAATTCACAAGGGTATATCTTCTACCACCCCGAGGAACAAAAGGTGTTTGTTTCTCGACATGCCACTTTCTTAGAAAAAAGTTTTATTATGAAACAGATAAGTGGCATTGAGGTAGAACTGGAAGAAGTTCCAGCGACACAGACTACAACAGAAGATTTGGTTGAACCAGAGGATTCCGTAGTTCCCGATAACCCCAGCCACTCCGCCGATCTAGTAGGGTTCCTCGCCAACCTGAGAGATACTACGGTTTTCTCATGGATGGAGGGAGCGAGGATTGCATCATGGAGGATGATGACCCAACTAGCTTCGAGCAGGCCATCACGAGTAGGGACTCAGTGAAATGGCTGGATGCTATGCGGTCCGAGATGGAATCCATGTACACCAACAAAGTATGGACTTTGGATGTTGCTCCTGAAGGGGTAAAACCCATCGGGAGCAAGTGGATTTTCAAGAAAAAACCTGGTGTAGATGGGAAAGTGGAGACTTTCAAAGCTAGACTTGTTGCAAAAGGTTTTCGTCAAAGACCAGGTGTGGACTATGACGAAACCTTTTCTCCAGTGGCTATGCTTAAATCCATCCGAATCATGCTTGCCATTGCTGCCTTTCATGACTACGAAATCTGGCAAATGGATGTTAAGACCGCCTTTCTAAATGGTAATTTAGAAGAGTGGGTGTACATGACTCAGCCAGAGGGCTTCGTAGACAGTGGGAGCAGCGGGAAGGTGTGCAAGCTGCTTAAATCCATTTATGGATTAAAGCAAGCATCGCGGAGTTGGAACATCTGCTTTGACGTCGTTATCAAAGAGTTTGATTTCGTCAAAAATCCAGATGAACCTTGTATCTACAAGAAGGTGGCAGAGAGTAAGGTTGTCTTCCTCGTATTGTACGTGGACGACATACTCTTGATAGGAAATGATATTCCTATGCTGCAAGCGGTCAAGCTCTTCTTATCACAAAGATTCTCAATGAAAGATCTTGGTGATGCCTCCTGCATATTGGGGATTAGGATCTATAGAGATAGATCCAAAAGGATATTGGGATTGTCCCAATCCAGGTACATTGACACCATACTAAAGAGGTTTAGTATGGAAGAATCCAAGGGTGGGAACTTGCCCACGATCTCTGGAGTCACTCTCTCCAAAGAGATGTCTCCCAAGACTGATTTGGAGAGAGCTCGCATGCAAGGGATACCCTATGCTTCGGCAGTAGGCTCTATCATGTATGCGATGCTATGTACCAGACCCGATGTAGCATACTCACTAAGTGTAGTGAGCAGGTATCAAGCTGATCCTGGAGAGAGTCACTGGACCGCTGTGAAGAGCATTCTCAAGTACTTACGAAGGACTAAAGAGATGCTCTTGGTGTATGGTAACGGAGAACTCCAAATGGAGTCCTTTACCGATTCGAGCTTCCAGAGTGATAAGGACGACTCTAAGTCGCAGTCGGGATTTGTCTTTACCCTTTACGGAGGGGCGGTTAGCTGGAAGAGTTCCAAGCAGGAAACCGTGGCAGACTCGACGATGGAGGCTGAATACATCGCTGCCAACGATGCTGCCAAAGAGGCTGTCTGGATCAAGAAGTTCATTACTGAACTTGGTGTGGTTCCATCCATTGAGCATCCAATACCTTTGTATTGCGATAACAATGGAGCGGTGGCTTTGGCCAAGGAACCCAGGTCCCATCAGCGATCCAGGCATATTCTGAGGCTGTATCACCTGATCCGGGAGATAGTTGATCGCCGGGAGATCGAGGTCAGGAGGGTTGACACGAAGAACAACACGGCGGATCCACTCACGAAGGCCATTCCCCAGATACAGTTTGAGAGACTCTTCGGGATGCTCGGTATGCGATACTACAGCAGCTGGCCCTAGTGCAAGTGGGAGATTGTTAGTTGTATGTATGCCCTAGAGGCCAGTATTGTACAGATGATGTATATTATATTGGATGCTTGGACATATATAGAGATGACTTTCTTGCTCGATATGATAGTATGCTATCTGGTTGCTCTTTATCTTAACATGTATACTAGTCTCTTTAAACTGTCTTATAGTTACATGTTGGTAAAGCCCTTAGGATGTATACTTGACTACCTGGACTATGATGCAGATCATACTAGTGGGGACATGGTAGTCCATAAGTACATCCTTCAAGGTCCCTAGTCGTGGGTGTATCGAGACGGGGCATCGATATACCAGAGTAGACTAGCGTATACGCCTCTCGACCCATGAGATGGGCGATGGATGATCCCATATCCATTGGTGTTTGACATCAGAGATGGTATACGGGTGCTTAGTGGAGACTGGGTACACTGGACGGACTCGCCGAGAACTCCCAGATGGTATTATACCTCACGTCAGATGGCAGTTCTCAGGTGACACTTGTGCAGGTTAGTCTGTAGACCCGAGATCGTCATAGAGTCTTGTGTGATTCCCACTGTGCTTTGATCTCCACCTTACCACGTCCATGAGGGCGTGCAAAACGGTGGTCTTTGGGTACAGTCCCGAGTCACATGGAGGCAATGAGCGATAGGAGGGGTTTCGTCTCTCCCGGTAGTGGGGGTTGATGTTGCGCAATGCTCGATTGGCCGTAACAGGGAAGTCCCTGGCCAGGGCTGATCAGAGATTTGCTGGTAAGTGTTACCAGTAGTTTCTCGACCCGTTATGAGCCTCACATCGGCACGACTTATCGGTTATTGGGGTCTGACGTTTACCACCCCTAGACTTGATATGCGACGTATCAGACGAACAGACCGGACTGTACGGTAAGTGTTACTGGTTGGATTCACAGGAGTGTGAGCGGGCTAGCTCGTCGATCTTCTGATCGCTCAATACCCGGATGGCCGTTACGTTTAGCAGACCGCTTGCGGCTTGTGGATGCTTGATATGATCATCATCTGCTACCGGCATATTGACGAGTCTTTAGAGTCCTACACAGAGGTTTCCTGGCTCAAGCGAAACGAAATAGGAGCGCATATGAGATATGTGCGGGACCGAGAATAATGCGTGTATGTGATACCACATTTCATTCTCGCGATGAATGTTTCGATTGGTTATATACGATATAACCTAGTTATCGAATCGTAGATTGATTCGATAAGTCGATACATTGGATACTAGTCGGTTATGTGCGACATGACCGGATCATTGAATCAAATGTTGATTTAATGATTTAATGTATAATTATATATTTGATATATTACTTTGCATTAACTGGTATTGGTTCACTTTAATAGGATTTTCTCACTTGTAGTTCACAAGTTGTATATGTGATATACTTTTGTGCACTACTATGTGTCATGTTTGATGATGCATGTAGTTTGGTTTTGTGTTAAGACTTAAACCATGGTTATGATAATAGTTAGGGTTTTTATTTATTTATTTATCTATTCTTTTTGATAAATAAATAAATGATAACAAAATGGTTTCTTTCATGAAGCTTGATGAAGCTTCATGAAGCTTTGACTAAAGTGACCATTTTGTCATCATCCTTAACCCTAACCATTCTCATTTGACCATGGTTTATTCTCTACACTTAACCAAGGTTAGAAGATGATAAGTATTGATTTTATTATTCTTTTTATAACATACTTATCATATTCTAACTACTTCTTCTTCATCTTCAAGAGAAAAAGCTTGATGCCATAAATGGCATCTTGAGTTCCAAAGTGAGAAATCCAATTCTAAAGTGAACCCACCTCCTATTTCTTCACCCTCTACCTCTTGCCAAGTTGTTTTGGGTGTTTTCTTCACAAGTTTCTCAACTTGGTGAAGTTGGAGCTTGAACTTGTGCAACCTCGACGTAGATCATCTTTGGCACGAAGCCGACGACCTATTCCGCTCATTTCTTCGATGAAGCCGATGCGAGAGTCCGAGATCCAACTAGGACAGCGAGAGGACGCCTACATGGAGCTTAGGAAGTGGAGAAACGGATCTACAAAGGTTGTAGTCTATCTCCTTTAGTTAAAGTGTTAACTAGATTTGTTTTTCGCCTAGAATTCTAGTCTACGATCCGTATTAGGGTTTCTCGGCACCAATAAAATTTGAAATTGGCATGGTTGATGCCTTGTGAGACCTCTATAGTGTGCCTAGGAACCCTACAGTAAGTATCCCTCATCCTCTTTCCTCTTCTCCTTTCTCTGTTCTTTTCTTTCTTTCTCTAGATCTACACTTTTAGAAACCCTATTCACTGTTTTTGTGTTGGCCGGAATCCGACCGTGCCGGCAACGTGTCCCGGCAATCCAGCGAGGTACTCTGACCCTCGTGGCTCCATTGTTCGTTGTTTGGGTTCATTCCGTAAACCGTGTGCACGTCACGAGATTTTTCCCCGCCGACGTTTAACGTTCCGTTTTCTCGATTCGCGACCCATCGAGGCAAGTGCACCTTGCTACATGCTAAATAATATTTACATATACATTGATAACACCCTAAACCTGCAGTTTAACTTTAGTACTATAATTTCCCATTTTCATGTTCAATGTCGTGTTACATCATTTTATCTTCCAAGCTTGAAATCTACCGTTTGTAATTACTGTATTAAACCTAATAACCACATTTACATGTTTTAATCACACTTCTACTATTGACGTAGCCTATGGCACTTGCTCTATAGTTTTACTTCATTCGGACACTCGTGTACATTTAACCTGTATTAGCTGTGATTTCATCCATTAAACCTATATATATATATATATATATATATATCTATATCTATATCTATATATATATATATATATATATATATCATTGCATCGATAAAATTCTTAAACTGGTTAACATGATTTAACGGCCATAAATGTCATATTGTATTCTTATAACGTTAAAATCACCTCTAAAACACAACTGATAACTATGCTGCTAATCAATTGAAGCTTCTTTATTGTTTAATTGGTTGTTTAGATTTATGTTGTTGATAACCATGCTTGATTATGTAACTGAGTATGAGCACACCCATGATATCGTTTACATCTTGACCTGACTTGCTACATACATATCGATTGACCCGACATGGTACCATGTACTGGTTGACTTGACCTGATGTACCATGACCTGACCCGTTACCTAATCTTGTGCCTAATGCCAACAAACCTGACATGTAGTCCTCACGGAGCGTTTCTGTTGTCTATCCAGACAAACCTGCTTACCTAATCCTGTGTTGGCATTAGTTCTTGATTACGGAATACCTGACTTGACATACACATATAACCTGGGGGTATGGGGAAATCAAAGGTGAAACCTGACTTGTAACTCAACAGTTCGCTACTTGTTCTGATCAGTTTAGAGGCTAGGCCAGCCTTGGGATGATGTTGCTGACATCATTCATCTGTACATATTCCTGTTTAGTGCCTAGCGGCATGTATCGGTTTCAGCCCGAGAATCTGGGCCGTGGTCCCGGGTATGCACGGGATACTATTGAATTACATCGATGATTCACCAATTTGATTTCAAAGACTTTAGAGCAGAAAACCTGATAGAACAGTTTAGTTTACCCACTGCACACTACCTTGCACTGCCCTGATGTATATTACGGTTACACCTGCTTTATCATTCATGATTATATTTGCATTGCCTGTTACCCTGTTTATATGTTATTACTTGATGACATGACGCGCTGACGTCTGGGTTTTGCATGGCCCAGATTCTGTACCGCTGTTGCAGTCCGAGCAGGAGTACTTCAGCCAACAGACTGAGCTGTGAGTGTCAACAGTAGTTAGTTTTTCTCTCCTGCATTTTATTCCTGACGTGAGCCCGCATTATGGGACATACATTCCAGTTATTTTTGAATTGGATCTTTCGCTTCCGCATTTTATTATTCTTGACTCATGTTATCTTGGATTATGGACATGTTTTAGATAGTTTTATTTTGTTCTTGATATCTCTACAGCCGTAATGTGACTGTGGATGGATACTTCCTACCCACAGGTAGCGTGGTTGGCTATGTCACGTGCCCATTTTAGCGTACTCTGGGAAGTGGGGCGTGACATCGACTTTTCCCCTGCGCGGAGTGTCGGGTTGACTTTTCCCCGGCGCGGATTGTCGGGTTGACTTTTCCCCGGCACGGAGTGTCGCTGATCGATTTTTCCCCGGCGCGGAGTGTCATGGGTTGACTTTTCCCCGGCACGGAGTGTCGCTGATCGACTTTTCCCCGGCGCGGAGTGCCGGTGGTTGACTTTTCCCCGGCACGGAGTGTCGCTGATCAACTTTTCCCCGGCGCGGGGTGTCGCAGTTTGACTTTTCCCCGGCACGGAGTGTCGCTGATCGACTTTTCCCCGGCGCGGAGTGTTGGGTTGACTTTTCCCCGGCATGGAGTGTCGCCGATCGACTTTTCCCCGGCACGGAGTGTCGCTGGTTGACTTTTCCCCGGCACGGAGTGTCGCTGATCGACTTTTCCCCGGCACGGAGTGTCGCGGGTTGACTTTTCCCCGGCACGGAGTGTCGCTGATCGACTTTTCCCCGGCGCGGAGTGTCGCGGGTTGACTTTTCCCCGGCACGGAGTGTCGCTGATCGACTTTTTCCCGGCACGGAGTGTCGGGTTGACTTTTCCCCAGCATGGAGTGTTGCTGATCGACTTTTCCCCGGCGCGGAGTGTCGGGTTGACTCGGGTTGACTTTTTCCCAGCATGGAGTGTCGCTGATTGACTTTTCCCTGGCGCGGAGTGTCGTGTTGACTTTTCCCCGGCGCGGAGTGTCGCTGATCGACTTTTCCCCAGCGCGGAGTGTCGGGTTGACTTTTCCCCGACACGGAGTGTCGCTGATCGACTTTTCCCCGGCGCGGAGTGTCGCGGGTTAACTTTCCCCGGCACGAAGTGTCGCTAATCGACTTTTCCCCGGCGCGGAGTGTCGCGGGTTGACTTTTCCCCGGCACGGAGTGTCGCTGATCGACTTTTCCCCGGCGCGGAGTGTCGGGTTGACTTTTCCCCGGCACGGAGTGTCGCTGATCGACTTTTCCCCGGCGCGGAGTGTCGCGGGTTGACTTTTCCCCGGCACGGAGTGTCACGGGTTGACTTTTCCCCGGCACGGAGTGTCGCTGATCGACTTTTCCCCGGCGCGGAGTGTCGCTGGTTGACGTTTCCCCGAGACGGAGTGTCTGCTTGACGTTTCCCCGTTACGGAGTGTCGTTGTTGGACGTTTCCCTGATGCGGAGTGTCTGTGTTGGACGTTTCCCCGATGCAGAGTGTCGCTTGTTGACACAGAGATCGATGTTGGAATTGGTTGGTTTGATTTGTTTGATTTGAGTCGACATCAGCATCGCTACACTGGAATATGGTACCAGGAGTGAATCATCATCCGTCTTTGAGAGGATTTAGGAATTGGGGTTTTTGTTTGGCATCTGCATTGCTGCACTGGAATAATGCCAGGAGCAACTCATCATCTGCCCCGAGAGGATTTGGGAATTGGTTTTTTTGTTTGGCATCTGCATTGCTGCACTGGAATAATGCCAGGAGCAACTCATCATCTGCCCCGAGAGGATTTGGGAATTGGTTTTTTTGTTTGGCATCTGCATTGCTACACTGGAATAATGCCAGGAGCAACTCATCATTGGCCCCGAGAGGATTGGGCAATTGGTATTTTTTTGTTTGGCATCTGCATTGCTGCAATGGAATAATGCCAGGAGCAACTCATCATTTGCCCCGGGAGGATTTGGGAATTGGTTTTTTTTTTTTTGGCATCTGCATTGCTGCACTGGAATAATGCCAGGAGCAACTCATCATTTGCCCCGGGAGGATTTGGGAATTGGTTTTTGTTTGGCATCTGCATTGCTGCACTGGAATAATGCCAGGAGCAACTCATCATTTGCCCCGGGAGGATTTGGGAATTGGTTTTTGTTTGGAATCTGCATTGCTGCACTGGAATAATGCCAGGAGCAACTCATCATTTGCCCCGGGAGGATTTTGGAATTGGTTTTTGTTTGGCATCTGCATTGCTGCACTGGAATAATGCCAGGAGCAACTCATCATTTGCCCCGGGAGGATTTTGGAATTGGTTTTTGTTTGGCATCTGCATTGCTGCAGTGGAATAATGCCAGGAGCAACTCATCATTTGCCCCAGGAGGATTTGGAAATTGGTGGCTTAGGAGACAGGTTTAGATCCATATCACCTAAGACTTTTCAATTTTGTGGGCCGTAAGTGTCTCACAAAGCATTTTCTCCCTACGGGTCGTAAGGATCCCGTTGGTGTATTTTCTCCTTATGAGTCATGGGGACTCCTGAGTGTGTTGCTTCTTTGTGAGTCGTAAGGATCTCACGCGGGAATTTTCTCCTCACAAAGTCGAGAGGATTTTGCGGGTGCATTTCAGTTCATTTCAGTTTTTTAACGAGTTTGCGCCCTTTCGGGTTTTCACAAACTCGCCGGCAGTCCTGCTGTTTTTTACTCACGGAGCCCTTTCGGGTTTTCATCCGTGCCCATTTTGCTTGTGGACATACCTCTTTTTATTTTTATTTTATTATTTTTGGAGAGATTGCGATTGTTTTACGCCCGTGGATTGTATACGGTTTTGCAGGATGTATGATCCAGACCGTAGGGCCATAAACGTTTCGGGACTTTGTTGGCGTCTGCATCGCTGCACTGGAATATGGTACCAGGAGCGACTCATCATTCGCCGTTGGGGTATGGGATATGGAATTTGGTTGGCGTCTGCATCGCTGCACTGGAATATGGTACCAGGAGCGACTCATCATTCGCCACTTGGGGATTTGGATTTGGAATTTGGTTGGCGTCTGCATCGCTGCACTGGAATATGGTACCAGAAGCGACTCATCATTCGCCACTTGGGGACTGGGGAGCGATAGCTTAGGAGACAGGTTTAGATCCCTATCGCCTAAGGCTTTTCAATTTTATGGGCCGTGAGGATCCCATAAAGGTATTTTCTCCCTGCGAGTCGTAAGGATCCCGCAGGTGTATGTTCTCCTTAGAAGTCGTGAGGACTCCTAAGTGTGCTTTTCCTTTGTGAGTCGTAAGGATCCCACAAAGGTTTGTTCTCCTCATCTGTTTCCAGTTTAACGACTTAGAGGTCTGCTATTTCCAGTTTAACAACTTAGAGGTCATCTGTTTCCAGTTTAAAGACGTAGAGGTCATCTGTTTCCAGTTTAACGACTTGGTAGTCATCTATTTCCAGTTTAACGACGTAGAGGTCATCTGTTTCTAGTTTAACGACGTAGAGGTCTGATGTTTCCAGTTTAACGACTCGGTGGTCATCTGTTTCCAGTTTAACCACTCGGTGGTCATCTGTTTCCAGTTTAACGACGTGGAGGTCATCTGTTTCCAGTTTAACGACTTGGAGGTCATCTGTTTCCAGTTTAAAGACTTAGAGGTCTATTGTGCCCAGTTTAACGACTTGGCGGTCATATGTTTCCAGTTTAAAGACTTAGAGGTCATCTGTTTCCAGTTTATAGACTTAGAGGTCTACTGTTTCCAGTTTAACGACTTAGAGGTCATCTGTTTCCAGTTTAAAGACTTAGAGGTCTATTGTGCCCAGTTTAACGACTTGGCGGTCATCTGTTTCCAGTTTAAAAACTTAGAGGTCATCTGTTTCCAGTTTAAAGACTTAGAGGTCATCTGTTTCCAGTTTGAAGACTTAGAGGTCTACTGTTTCCAGTTTAACGACTTAGAGGACATCTGTTTCTAGTTTAAAGACCTAGAGGTTTACGGATGGCGAGCTTGGAATTTTGGGGTAGGGGCCGGCATCAGCGTTGCTAACACTGAAGCAGAGGTGCCAGTCATAATTCCGAGGGCGGAGACCAACCGCTGGACTGGTGATTGCAGTGGGATATGGGTATGATGAGAATTATTTGAGCCCGTGGATTGTATACGGTAGTCAAGTTGGGGACTAACCGTAGGGCCAAGGGAATTTTGAAAAATTGGATTTTTGCCGGCGTCTGCATCGATGCACTGGAATATGGTACCAGGAGCGACTCATCATTCGCCGTTGTTTTGTTTGTTTGTTTGTTTATTTATTTATTTTTTTGTTTTACCGCGATTGCTCTATCATTTCAGCTTTTCTTATCGCGAAGATCGCGATTGCTCTATCATTTCGGCTATTTGTTCGCGGTTGCCCCATCATTTCGGCTTTATTTTCATCTTTATTTTACTCGCTGATTTTTATTGCGAGTTGCCCCATCATTTCGGCTTTTCTTTATTTTTCTTTTATTTACACATTTTTTGTCTATTTACATATATATATATATATATATATATATATATATATATATATATATATATTTTTACATTCCCAGTTTAACGATTTAGAGGTCGATTGTTCCCAGTTTAATGACGTGGTGGTCGATTATTCCCAGTTTAAAGACTTGGTGGTCTGTCATTCCCAGTTTAACGACGTGGTGGTCAGCGGGTGTTCCCAGTTTAACGACATGGTGGTCTTTTTTGCTTATCCCAGCTCCTTGAACTTTGATCCTGGCGGAGCTTTGTTGATGACCTAGCTCTGTGGCTTGCCGATACATCCGAGGATTGTGAGGTTTTTCCAAGCTTATATTGGTCCTCTGCCCAATCTTTGAAAATATAGCAGTCTTCGATGGTATGACCCACCACTCTATGATATGGGCAGTATATAGGATTGCCGGTCATGTTCATTTCCCGTGGCTTCTTTGGAACAGGCAGTTGCAGACCGTTGTTCAAGGCGTCCATGAATATTTTGCGGACTTTATCCCTCCTGAAGGAGTATACCTTCTTCTTTCTCTCCATTGGAGTGGGTGCCTTTACTGATGCTGGTCCTCGAGGCCGATCGGTCTTTGGTTCGCCCTTTTCAGATAATGGCATATGTCTGGGAGGATTAGGTTCCCGAAAGGCTTCGGTCTCCATTTGCATGAAATCGGCGGTCGTAGCTTGACTGTTTGCTAACGCGCCTTTAGACAGTTCTATCTCTCCCGTCCTGTATTGCCTTTCGACCCAATATTTGAAGATGAAGCAGTTCTCAATGGCATGACCTATCACCCTGTGATAGGGGCAATATTTTGGGTCGTCGGTCATATTCTCTTCTTGCGGTCTCTTTGATTCTGGCAGTTGTAGACCGTTTCTTAGGGCGTCCCTGAATATCTTGTGGACCTTTTCCTTCTTAAAGGAATAGACCTTTTCCAACTTCTCTTTCAGAGGTGATCCCCCCCGGCGTATGTATCGAAGGGACTGGAGGCTGATTGGGGCCGTTTTTCACGAAGGCGCTCCGCTGTTAGGTTGAAGGGGATATCAGTTGGCTGCCTCCAGGTATCAATTTCTGGCTCATGAACCAAAATTTGATTCTGCTGTAATTGCAATCGGGCGACTTGGGTCGCGAGATCTGCCACGACGTTTGCCAGCTCGTCGACTTTGGAATAGACCTCGGCCACCTTCTCATCCCTGTCCTGAAATTGCCTTTGAAGCCATTGGAATAATGCTTGTTCTGTAGTTCCGGCTATGTTGACCGGATAATCTTTATTGCCTGAGCTCAATTCCGTAGGAACCACGGGCTCTTCTGGCTTATCGGCCTGAGCAGGCTCTTCATCATTCAGATCAAGTTGACATTGGGTAGCGTCCACTGCATCATCACCATGGCTGTGAAGCATGGGAGGGTTCATTTCTTCATGTCCGACCATGTAGACAGTGCGGACCACATACCCAGCCATCTCTTTATCTTTGGCGGCTGATTTCGCAGCGCTGTCTGGGCTTTGGAAATTCATAAGTTTTAACATGGCCAGAGCCCTAGCCCTTTTGTTGGCTCTGTATCTGAGCCGTTTCTGCCTCAGCTTCTCTGCCTTCAGCGCTCGGCAGGCTTCTGCTCTTCGGGAAGCCGCCATAGGCTGAGTGATGGGGATGCTTGAGAAGACACCCAATCGAGCAGTTGTCAGAGGCGCCGCTGGAGCTTGCCCGAGATGCCTTGTTTCTTTGCTGGTGTTGATAGCCTTGCCCCCAGCTGGGGCCAAGGAAAGTCATTCAAACACCGACTTGCGTTTGGACTGGGGCGCCCTCGAGATCACCACATTTGGTCTCCCGCCTTTCGAGACCGGTCTGTCTGCTGCTGGAGCTTGAGGAGCTGGAATGGCGTTAGCTGACACGAACAGGATGGAGCCGAATGGTAGCGGCGGCTCCTCCCATTGTCGCCCGAGACTGGCCGGAAGGACCGTTCTGGAGTCCATCTTCATCGTGTATGAGATGGGAGCTGAGTTCATCTTTGGAGACATTGTTGAAAGGTGATTGCTTGAAAATCTGCTTGAAAGAGCATTATTTTAGTATAAATATAGACATGTAAATTGATTGAGTTCGCATGAACGTTTAACCCGAAATATGGGAGGAGAGATTGGTCCCACCGGGCGTGCCAGAATCTGTAGGGTGTTTTTCGTCACTCCATTGAGATGGGAATATGCGCACGCTGGTCGGACGCAGTACAGATTCCCCCTGCCTACGGTAGGCCGGGGTTTATTGATTGTGGGGATCCGAATCTCCGGCAGCTGCGGACTAAGCTGCCGTTAATTACCCCTCGCATTTGGAGTGAAGGAACCTCCGATTGACGGGTTAAACTGGTCATGCGAACTCAATATGCAGTGCGTTGGTGTGTGTATTTTTTTTTGTTTTGTTCCACTTGTAAAAAAAAAGATATATATATACATATATATTTTCTATATATATAAAAACAAAAATAAATAAATAAGTAAATAAATATTTAGAGATTTTTTTTAATTTTAAAATATTATTTATAATTTAATTTAATTTATTTAATATTTATTTAATATTTTTTTAAATAAAAAAAGGGATTAAATAAAGAAAAGAAGAAAAGAAAATAATTATGTTTTTTTTTATTTTTAAATATTATTTATAATTTATTTAATATTTATTTATTTTTATTTTAAATTAAAAAAAAGAAGGAAGAAAGAAAGAAGAAAAGAAGAAAAGAGAATTTTTTTTAAAAAAAAAAGTAGGGTCACATGTTAGCATGTGACCCCTCATATGAGGGGGGTCACATGCTAGCATGTGACATGAAGGGTCACATGTTAGCATATGACCCCTCATGTGAGGGGGGGGGTCACATGCTAAGGGGGAGTCAGATGCTCAGCATGTGACCCGTCACATGCTCAGCATGGGAGAAGGCCATCACATGTTTAGCATGTGACCCGTCACATGCTCAGCATATGAGAAGGCCATCACATGCTTAGCATGTGAGACGCCCGTCACACGCTTAGCATGTGAGACGTCCGTCACACGCTTTGCATGTGACCCACCACATGCTTTGCATGTGACCCACCACATGCTTTGCATCTGACCCACGTCACATGTTAAACATGTGATGGGGCTGTTGACCCGTCACATGCTTAGCATGTGACCATCACCTTTTTTTTTTGACATGGAGTTCAATTCCAAAAGAATTTTATATGGCTAAAAAAACTTATAATGTGGAGTTAAACTCCCAAAAAAAAATTTTTTACTGTGGAGTTAAACTCCAAAAGAATTTCTGCAGTGGAGTTAAACTCCAAAAGAATTTTATTGGTGGAGTTGAACTCCAAAAGAATTTTATTTGTGGAGTTGAACTCCAAAAGATTTTCTCCTTTCTCCTTTGAGAAGAAACCCAAAATGGGTTATCTTGAAACTCCAAGATCTAGATCTTGAATGATAAAAAAAGAGACCAATTTTCCTCTCTTGATGGAGTCTTCGGAGGTGGATTTATGGTAAAACTTTGTTTAGTTTTAAAAAAAAGAGAGCTAAGCTCTTGATTTATTTGGAAAATGAAAAGGAAGAGAAAGAACTTGAAAAAAAGAGAGTGGAGGCACAAACCCTAGTTTTTTTAGGGAATGAAAAAGTGTTGCTTTATTTATCATCATGTTGCCTTTTATAAGCTTACATATTTACATATAGCCTCTTGGGCTTTACAAAATGCCATTTTGCCTATCCCATGGCTCATGTGCCATTTCATTTTTTTGCACATAAACCATGGGCTTACAAAATATTGGGTTTATGCTCATTTTGCATACATTCATGTATAAAAAATTACATAAAAATTATTTATTACATGATTTTGTTGTTGGCATGAGGGAGGGCCGGCCGCTTCATGTTCGGACTCGACCTGGGCATTGACCAACTTGACCTGGGCTTGGGCCCACCTGGTTTGGGGTTGACTTTGATTTTGACTTGGTCAACCGGGGTGTAAATTTTTACTCCAACAAGGTCGAGACGAGAGTGGGGGGTTAATGATGATGCTCAATATCGGTGATCTCCCAGATCATGACACGTGGCAGATGACATGTAATGAAGCTTGCAAGAAAGGACTTGCAGTGGCCGACTAGACCACTCCTATGCCCGTCCTACAAACAACCGCTGGCTCACCTCCGAACCCCTTGCACAATTGGCCTCCTCGGCCCTTTCAGCTCACCTCCGGGCTATAGCAGAACCAAGATATCTCGGCCTCCCGCTCCCGAGCCTCCCGCCGAGCTCGTATTCCTCGGTCTCATCGACCGACCAACGGCACCCATCGAAGGCGCAACCACCTCACCTCCGCAAATCTCTCCATACGCGAGATATCCGCCGGCCATGTCCCACGTTTCACGCCATCACGATCCCCCATTAACGAACCTGTCTCGTCATTAATGGGAGATCCCGTCTATCACGCGGGCGTGACGTCGGGAGCGTAACGGCCGGCGTGATTCTCGCGCCTGCCTGCTTGCTGCCACCACTATATAAACCCCTCCTTCAGACGGTTCAAGTAAGTCATTTTCTCCCCACTAGACCGTTACTCTGATCAAATATCCGGTCTATCTTGATCGTCGGAGGGTCCTCGGTGGTACAAACACCCCGGGACTTCCTTGCAGGTAGCTCGGCCGCATCAACCTCAAACCCATTGAGATCCACACGCTTCAGGAGGCAACCTCCAACTCAAATTTCAGCCGTCCATCATCGCCAACAGCAGATCTACGGAAGGTAACATCTTGACGTGATCCGACATCCGTCAATAACAAATATACATTATAAACCCATTAGTGATTTGGAATGATGACATAAGCTTTCCACAGGTTCACCGTGACAATATCACTGCCCCTTTAAGCTCAATACTATTTTAAAACAATGAAATCAAAGACAAATTCCTTCAGTCTGGCACACTTTTTTCAACAAATATGCATATGACTATTCAATTTGTAGGTGATCAACTGGACATAAAGATGCGAAGACCAAACCCTAGTGGAAAGAGCTAAAGATTTATAGATTTAAAACTTCTAAACACAAACATAGTATGCACCGGACAAGATTTTCTATGGGCCGAAGGGGCAACATTTTGATTATTATGTGCTTCTAGTGTCCAAAACTTGAAGAGGTTGTTTGTGCGTTGTATGATTTCCTAGATCTTGTATTCTTAAGATAGTACATTTACTAAGGCCATGTTTGGATAGTTAGAGATATGATATTTGGGATTTTATTTAGGATTGAAAAACTGCAGATTGCGCATACAATACTTTTGGTGGAAAACCCTTCACATTTTTACTTCAAAATTTTTTTGGGTAATTTCGAAATAATTTTATGGCTAAAGTTTATTTTAGGTTGCGCTTGATACATGGAATAGATGATTAGTGGAAATTCTTGCATTCTCGGGAATGGGATGACCGACTATCTATTCCAAGGAATCTTGTATTAACGTGCTTGGTATACATTAATCATTCACGGTAATATATATATGCAACCGTTGAGCAGCGGTGAGATCGGAGGAGGTCCGGTAGATGGCGGTGAGGCCGACGACGAATAGCCGATCGGCGGTGGGCTGGCGACGCACGGCCAATCGGTGGCCGGCCGGTCAGTGACGAACTACGGACGGCCAGTCGGCGATGAACTACGGACGGCAGGCGGCGAAAATTTGATCGATGGAGAACATGCTGGTGAACGATCGGCGATTACCGGCGGCCGCCTGGCGGCGAACAGCCGATCGACGGCAGGCTAGCAAGCGGACGACCGACGATGAGCGGCGGGACCGGCCGGTCAGTGGATGGCAAGGGAGGCCAACGACATATGGTCATGGCTCATTTCATGTTAAGCGGGAATATTTCATTGTAATCTAGGATAGACATATATTTTGAAGGGAATAAGATTATTATGTTTGGGTCATTTGATTATTATGGTAATCCTATATTTCCGGTAATATCTTTTATTCCTAAACAAGCGTGGTAATATTTTATGATAATCTAGGATTACCATCTAAATTAGCTCCTATTAAGCGCACCCATAGGGTAAATTGTCAAAACCCTGCAAGCACGTTTTTCCACTGTGAACCCCCCTCCCCCCTCGGCCTCGAAGCGAAAGTCAAAAATCTCTTGGAAATTTTTCCTGCAATATCTATATAGTAGTATGATATATCTAACTAATTCATACAAACTATTTAGACATCACCAGAAACGGTTTAGATATCACAGGCAACTGCTTAGATATTGTTGGCTACTGCTTAGATATTGCAGGAAATTAGATATAGCAGGCAACTAGATATCACATGCAAGAAATTTCTTGACAACTAAAAACTTTTTTACGGGGGTTTGACTGCCTTTTCAAGGCTGGGGAGTTTTTGACAACGGAAAAAAGTGCTTGCTGATGGTTTATGAATTTTCATAATCCTACTATTTTGTTTTGATGATATTATACAATATTAATAGATTTATACATGTGTTTCATATTGCATATTTCATAACATTGTATATGAGATTGGTCGTGTTTGAGAAAGATTTCAGATTATCAAACGACACAAGCCTATGATGGATGATGGAAAAAATTGAGCTAAAACGGCAAATCTACTGGAGGTTGGAGGATAATGGACTAGAGCTCATCAAAGATCAAGTTCAAGCTTCAAGAAGCCAAAGTCCAAATTTAAAGAATTCAAAAATCGAAGAAATCGAAGAATTTAAGAGTTTGAGCTAAAGGTGCAAAATCTATAGGAAATCATTGTAAGTACTTCATGGCGTATGAGATTATCCAATGAGAGCTCAAGCACACACACAAAATCTTGCATAAAACATTTGGTTTATACCTTGTATAGTTTCATCGTTCAAAACGTTTAAAGTCAAAATTTCCAGGTTTTTACACTTCAGACGTATATCCGTTATGCTTCAGATGTCTGTTCTCTATGCCTTTGAAATATCAGAAAGTGTGCAGGTTTCTAGACGTCTGAAGGTCATTTTTGCAAGACGTCTAAAGATCTTTTAATATTGCATGTTTTTGAACGTCAGACATCATCCAGTTGAACTTCAGACGTCTAGGATGCGCTATGTCATTTGGATATCCCTTTCCAGACGTCCGAAGGTCATTTTTTGCAGACGTCTGAAAGTCTTTTAATACTGTATGTTTTGAACTTCAGATGTCTGCTTATTGAACTTCAGACGTCTTGGGTGCGGTCTATTATTTGGAGACTCCTTATCAGACGTTTGGAGCTCATCGGGGAAGACATCTGAAGAAGAAAATCAGCCATGATATCTCCTTGTTCAGACGTTTGTCTATTTGGCCTGCAGACGTCTGGTAACGGTCAGATTTGATGATGTTATCCATAACGGCTAGTTTTGTTTTGAATGATAAAATTGGTTTTTTGCTTGGGGTTTTAACAACTTCTTAAGCTGAGATTTTTGCTATCTTTTGAAGGGTGAATATACTCATTTCTTGTGAGAGAAAAAATTGATTTTGTTTTATCTTTTCATTCTCACACTCAAAATCACCAAGAGCTTAATTGGAATATCCATACTCCTTGAAGTATTAGTTTGAGCTTTGAGAGAAACTCTTTTTAGAATATTTGGGATTGTAATTTTCCTTCTCTATTCTTTGAGTGAGGACTTGTGGGTGCAAGGGTGTCTTTGTAAGAAGAGAGGAGATCATCTTGTAGAGAGAAGTTGCACGTGTGGCATGTTTTGGTTGCGAGTGTGCAACGTGTTGTCTTTAGAGAAGACGAGAAGGATTATGGGAACGGGCTAAAATTCCTAAACAAAGGGGACTAGGAACCGAGACGTGATCGGTGTCCGAACCTCTCTAACAAAAAGATTGTGTTTGTAATTGTCTTGAGTTTGTTTTTTTCTTACTTGCTCTTTGCTCGATTGCTGTTTCATTACTTGCTTGCTATTTGCTTATACTTTTCACAATAGTAGTTAGCTTAACTACTTATCATTATTGATAGATCGTTTGTTGAGAAATTTAATAGTGATTTTGTGCTAGTATAGTTTAGATTTTTTAATTTGTGGGTATTGTTAAAATGATCATATCCGCTGCGGCAGGGTCTAAAGACTTCTGTCATGTCCCGTTTTCTAAAAGACGGTAATGACACGTGACGAGATCCGCGACATATTTATTCCAAGAAGGTTTTTTCTCGCAATAAATACGTTAGGCTTTTATAAGCAACATAAATGTAACAAGAATAAATAAGAGAATAAAATCCAACATACTAATTATTACATTCCAAATTTCCACAGAATCTTAAACAGATAACAAGATGAATGAACAAGAAACATAAATATAAATAGCCTTAACAAGAGGCATACCGAGAAGAAAAGCTGAATTGAAATCTAGTAGTCGTCCTGTGACACTAGTCGAGAGTACTCTTCCCCAGTCGGTTC
This sequence comes from Agapanthus africanus, assembly GCA_030015575.1. Lineage (NCBI taxonomy): Eukaryota > Viridiplantae > Streptophyta > Magnoliopsida > Asparagales > Amaryllidaceae > Agapanthus > Agapanthus africanus. Next base: position 222,123,129 of record CM057342.1, read on the forward strand.
AAGTTCCTCCGTCCCTAAGTCACCCGACGAACATTCCAAGAAAAGAAAGAAAACAATGTAAAATGCCCATCATCGAACTTGCACTCGGTAAGTCCTCAATAAAGTGTGATAACAAATTAAGGAGATATAATGACAAATATAATAACAAGTATGATATGTCAAGTAAGCAGGGCAACTATATAAGCATGGCAAACTACATAAGCATGACAGTGCAATATAGACATGGTATCGGTTAACATAAGTATATAACAAGTATAACCGATGAGCATGAAATGACCGGCAATGTGGTCTTAAGAGGTCACTGCAAGGATAAGTTAATCTAACATCAGTTCAAGTGTGAGTGTCAACCAATCTCAAAAGTATTCTCAAACCTAAGACTGTAATTCAGGGGAAAGAAATCACGGGCCTGAATCAAGAGTTAGTATCGGGACCCCAAGTTGTGGAGGAGTCGGCCCAATTCAAGAGTTGGTAATAGGACTCTAACCTATGGAGGAGTCGGCCTGACCCAAGAGTTCAATAGTTCATATGTTAGTATTCAAGGATTCATGTACTGGGGGGAATCTTGAGATTCAGTTGGACTTGTTGGATATAGTGCCCTCAGAGTCAATTATTGGATCACAGGCACGTGATTGCAATGATTGAGGGAGGACCTATACCGGTAGGACAGTCTTACTCGAGAAAATAGTATACTATCTGGCTACACTTAGCCTACAGCATTCTTGGACACGTCGGCTCGCCAACTTCGTGCCCGAGTTGCCTCGGTCCAGAGGTAGGAGCCCGTAATAAGACCCGGCAATGTGGTGCCCTTTCCGACGAAGAGATGAAGACCGGAGATTCCGCGAGGAGATCGGGATGGAGGCCGAAGACCGAAGGACACGGATCGCTCGGTATAGCTTTCTACCTATTTCTCTAGTTTGCTAGTGGTAGGTTAATGGCCCGATCCGGGTTTATAGTCCGTGGTAGCACCGGTTTCTGTTTAAAGAAAAGTTTTTGTTTCCGCATTTTGGCCCCGTTCAGACGGCCAGGGCGCTGCCGTGCACTTACACTGGTATCAGAGACACGCCATTAACCTAGTCTAGCTTGCTCTAACGTGTTTACAAGTTCGATCGAACGGATTTTCCAAAAACCCCATTTTCAAGTCCAGGTTTTTGTCGAATTTTTGCTGTGCTCAAAAAATTATTTGGTACATTGCAAAAATACGTGCAGGGTTTTATAAGGATTCTGTGAAAATTTGGTGCCCCGAAATTACTGTTCAGCCGCGGAACCACGGCCAAACCCATGCTCTGGCCGCGGTTCAGCCGCCACTTTATCTCCTCTCTGTACCAAATTTCTACAGTAGCTTTCTGAATTGAAATTGGGATTTTTGGTATGTTCTGTTTGGGCCCAAATTTATTTTGAGTGCTACAGTTGTGCTTGGGGCCCACTTCGGGAAATTTAGTCGATCGAAAATTTTAAACATGTTAGTTCACAGTATTTACATTATATCTGGGACCGTGAATGTCACTTGATCGGTAAATCTTGTCTAACTGTTATAGCCTTTTTAGACGGATTTGCGAACGTGACATTCACGTTGATGTTCTGTGTTGTGCTGTGATGTTGCGGATTTATCGTGGTGGATAGCCTGGATGCAATGTTAGTACAGTTTGGTTGTATATGTACATTTGATATTGCGGGGCGAGCGTCCAACATGTGGACTGCCGTCACTGCCTGTTTGTATATTATTCTTTTGGGGCACGACCGGGATGAGGTCGATGTACCCGTTGTATATTTTACTTTCTGTACTAGGATTACCCCGCGGTGGGGTGCACGGGTAGCCGGGTTCTAGAGGGCAACGGGCCCGCATCTCATGGCATTGAGACGGAAGGGGCTTCACTCTAGAATTGGCGGGCTATTCGCCGCACTCGTAGTGGGTACAGGTTGACCCAAGGAGGGGTGCTCAAGTTACCGGATTCCGTGAAGTGCTGGGTGGTCCATTCACGTTGTTGAAGGGGGCTGCCTCGCTTCAGGTTTTGGCGGGTAACTTGCCGCGTCCGTAGAGGTCTAGGATTTCATTGCTCAGGCTATCCACACGACCAGGGGAACGTCGGGTTTCAGTAGCGGCTCTATGAAACCCGGGGATCCTAGATATCTGTATTGTTCTGTGATACTTATTACATTTCTGTGATGTTGCATTTTATCACGCCTTGAGGGAATATTATATATTGATATATATACTAGTAGATGTTGTATATGTTTTGCATCCGTGCTAGTCCAGTCCCCGCTCTGTCGTTAGTTAAGTAACCTAACGGGTGATAACGGGACCCAGTGGCGAATGCGGATGTCATATACGTACATCGTATTTTCGTTCTTTATTGGTGTGATCAATTGATGGGACTACATTGATTCGGATCAATGCAAGCTAAACAAACCTATTCTGATGTTGTTGGAACATTTTTCAAAAAGCTGTTATTGCAAGGGCGTTTTCTTTTGTTTTGCACAGTAGTATTCGGTTATGAATATCCAGCACCTCAGTTGACGAGGCAAGGGCCGAGATCCCTTCACCGGGAGTGACCCCTTGGACAGAAGTTTGCGTCAGGGTAATAACTTCTCTATAGCCGATTACTTTTTGCTTTGCATCGTGGTATTCAGTTGGAATATCCTGCACCTCATTCTACGGGGAAAGAGCCGAGATCCCTTCACCGGGAGTGACCTCTTTAGCAAGAAGTTTTCGCAACTATATTTTTATAAAAAGCTATCCGGTTCCTTCAACGATATCAAGTTCATTACGTTAAAGGTTTTTTCGCCAAAAACCATTCGTAGCCCTCCGTCATTTCAGAAAGGTAGCACTTAGTATTCATGCTATGTATGTTGGCCTTCGTCAAGGCATAGTGTATGGTAGCTATTTATTACTTTTCTGCAGCATAAATAGATGCGTTGGTTTGGGACAGTCGTACTACTATTTTGGCCTTCGTCAAGGGTATGTACGGGTGGGTTCAAATTAACCTGGATAATGACGGGTAGAACTTGACATGTGACTTATGATATGTTGGCCTTTGTCAAGGTCATAAGAGCATGGGGTAAAAATCACATCGGGAGTTTCTAAAGAAACTGAAACTTTCCAGATATGCGCATACCTTCTGGAGTGTGATAATGTGAGTGGATTCCATCACATTATCAAGCGATGATAGTTGGATCCCGATTCCCACTGATGAGTTGGTTTACTCCTCGGGTGATCCCGACTAATTCTTCTTTCAGGTTTGGAGGAGAATTTGAGGTTACAGTGGGAGGTTTCCAGATTAGATAAAGTGATAATCATTCTGATCTTGGTTAGAGTGCACGCTGAGTGTTTCTTTTCTCTCTCTCTTTGGCAGCGACCTTGACCCGACCCTTGACTATAACTCGGTGACCAAGTTGACCATACCTTCTTAAAACACTGGCTTTTGGATTGTCAGAGTTGCATACCTCATTGCCACTCCTACTCTTACCCTTTTCTCCAGAACACCCCGTATTACTACGGACGTCCACTTCCATTAGATAAAACTATCGTATGGTTATATACGAACTCGAAGGAATTTATTCGAGAATGGTTTCCGGTTCTGGAGAAAACGAATAGGACTATTCAGTTGTCTTTTCCTTTTACCTTCTCTCAGGTTGCGAGTGTTCCTTGGATTAGGACAACACACCTATTACACTTATTGGATAGTCTTCTTCCAATCCATAGGCTGGTGCCGAACGGTGAGGAAGGAAGAAAACCAATTAGCCTAACGATGGTGTGCAGAAGGTATTAAGTAAAGACAAATAAAGGGATTAGTAAGACGGCAAAGTAAATTGCGACTGCTATTCACGACAAAACCAAGTATTTCATCGCCACTCCTACTTCACCTTTGTATTTCTCCAGGACACCCCGTATCACTACGAAGATCCACAGTTTATTGGATACTCCATCGTATGGTTATATACGAACTCGAAAGGAACTTGTTCCAGATCGGGGATGGATTCTGGTTCAGGAGAAATAGGAATAAGCTTTATTCAGTTTTCTTTTATCTTCACCTTCTCTCGCATTGTGAGTGCTCCTAGGATTAGGACAGTACACCTATTACACTTATTGGATAGTTTTCTTCCAAACCATAGGCTGGTGCCGAACGGTAGAGAAGGAAGAAAACCATTTAAGCCTAAGAGGGTGTACAGAAGGTAATGACTAAAGACATATAAAGGGATTTGGAGAGATGACAATGAAATATACGGTTTCAGTTGTGAATCTGATAATGGAAGAGGCATTACTAGGAATACCCGGATACCCCTTCGAAACATTTACATGTTTCAGTTTCACTGTGTATTGTTAAAAGAAAACTGATTTCCCAATTAGTCCTTGCTCCAGGGTATGTATTTACCAGGTTTGATTCTCGCATCTGTATGGTTTTATAGATGATGAGTGGGAGTAAGTTATTGGGAATTGGGTGATCATCCTCATTATATCGGGATTCGTTGTAATTGGTGATATTTGAGGAAATCACCTGGGTAGTTTGCTGGACGGCAAATATTTGGTTTTGAATATCCATTGTAATGCACCAATTTCAAATTAATATATCTGTACGTCTATTTTTATAGAGCAAGATATAACTTTTTGAAATTATATCGATGACATTTACCTATATCAGTTGAAGGTTAGGTAAGGAGCATTAAACAGCGGTGTAATTCTTCTTAACCATAAGTACATTTTTCAACTTACGATACACAGCGAATGAGTTATTGGACTCAGGAGACTTATACAGAGTATTGTGTGTTGTCTAGTGTCCATTAGGACAGAGGGGTTGGTCCTCGTACTATATTCTGTTTACTTGTGACTTCTCTAGTTCTTAGACATGTGTTTCGTAGAAATACAAGGTCCAAGTTTTGAGAAGTTATAGGTATATGAATAAAGTAGAGAACCACGTATTGCAAGTATCATGATTCTTCAAGATGATCGAAGATGTAGATACTTGTGTATGGTATTCAGTTGATAGTAATGGTTTTGAGAAACTTGTTTCTCTTTCAGGTTACTCATGTTTGGATGCACTCCTAAGTTGAGTAACGCTGATCGGCCTCCTTCCATTTAGTTGACATGCACTGGAGACAGTTGCATGATTTGAATCTGGTTCCAATTAAATCAGTGCCTCTGTTTCTATATTGGATATAGAACGGTTCATATCTTAACGATGTTAAGGTACGGGGAGTTGTCCGGCATATGCTTAAAACCAGACTCTGGATAACTCAAGGCACGTTTCTGTAATGGCTGTTTGTGGGTTGACCCGGGCTATGACGAGGGTTGACTTTCTACCATCTGGAAGATCAATAGTAATATTGTTCTTGACTCTCCACAGTTTTAGTAAAATGGATTTTTTCAGAAAACAGTAGTGGGAGTATGGTAGAACTGGAAGCGATCCCAGAACTGCAAACGATTACTGAAAAATTAATAGGACCTAAAGATTCAATCTAGTTTGGCATTCCATTGGCCACTCCGCAGATATGGTGGGTAACCTCAGGCACCCGAGAGGTACTCCGGTATGCTCAAAGACGGTGACAGGGAGGTTCTTTTTTACCCAGACTTGCCATTGCTGTTGTTCCAGACTGTGAGACCCGGCAGGAGCATGAGTATAGCGTCGTTCTGAACTAGCTTTAGAAGTGTACGTGTATATGACTCTGCCAGAGGGTTGTCGTAGTCAGTGAGAGCAGCGGAAGTATAGTGGACAAGTGGCTTATGTCTATTTATAGACTAAAGCAGATATAGCGGAGATAGATCATCTATTTCTGATGTTACAGTCATAGGTTTGACTTCATCAGAATAGGGGATGGATCTGTTAAGGAGGTAGTAGGGTGTGATGTCCTGGTATTCGGATGACATACATAGAGTAGGAAGTGAAATTCCTATACTACAGTCGGTTATACTTTGGTTGTCACACAGTGGTTTCTCCACAAAGGACATGGATTTCATATCATACATTCTGGTTACTAGATCTATGGTTTTAGATCTAGATTTGGGAAGTGTCCCAATCAGGGTACTTAGACAGCATTCTAAAGGTGTTTTAGAATGGACGACTCCTGGCACGGTGGTGTACCTGCAGGTGATGGAGTCACCCTCTCTAAAGGTGTCTTACAGACTAAAGGGGAGAGGGATATACATGATTGGCAGATCACTTGCTTAGGCAATTGAGTTGATCATGAGATGTCAAGTACCACACCAGATGTTGTTTTTGCATGAGATGCAATAAGATGATACTAATCCAATCCTGGAGAAACACTCGGAAGCAGTTTTAGAACATAAGTGAATGTTCTAGGGATATGATACCAACAGCCTCTTTTAGGAGACAATTATCATTCTAGGCTTCCAAGGTGACATGGATGACAGAGTGGTTGTCAGAGTTATAGTTTTCCCTCTGACGAGGGGCAGTATTTTGGACAGGTGGTCCAAGAGGATACTGAAGGAGGCATGGCGCAGGATGCTGATTGAATTCAGTTGACGATACAGTCTAAGAAGTTTGGATTTGGAGTTCATTTATGAACTAGGTCCCATCAGATATCCAGACATATTCTAAGACAGGTATTGCTTATTTCGGGAGATGGCTTTCTCCGCGAACTTGAGATAAAGAAAGACATAGAAAGAAACATCAGGGCGGATCCACTAGCTGAGGCTATTCCTCGAACGCAATAGTTTCGCAAACGAGCTTTATGAGACTGATTAGTAGAGGAGTTGGGTGTTCGGTATCACACGGGCTGTGAGAATGCGACATCGCAATAATTAGCCTTGAGTGCAAGTGGGAGATTGTTGGATATAGTGCCATCAGAGTCAATTATTGGATCACAGGCACGTGATTGCAATGATTGAGGGAGGACCTATACCGGTAGGACAGTCTTACTCGAGAGCTTTGTATACTATCTGGTTTGTCTTTATCATCGTGTACAGTTCACTATTACACGTTGATAGAAAATAGTATACTATCTGGTTTATCTTTATCATCGTGTACTGATTTAGGTGATGGTATAGATCACTATTGCACGTTGATAGAGCCCTTAGGATTCATGCTTGACGACCAGCAGTATGATGGTGATCATATACGTAGGAGCTGGGGTCTATAAGCACATCCTTAAAAGGTCCCTAGTCGTGGGAGTTTTCGAGACAGGGCATCGACACTCCAGAGTAGACTAGTATATACAGTCGAGACCCTGACGAGGGGCGGTGGCCGGTCTCACAAGCCATTGGTGTCAGTTGGATCACCTAAGATGTATACAGGTGCTCATTGGGTTATGAGTACACCGGACAGGACTCGCCGGGAACATACTAGTTGGTATTATACCTGACGTCAGATAGCATTTCCCTGGTGACATGTGTACAGGTTAGTTCATCGATCTGAGATCGTCATTTGTCTCGTGTGAGTTCTGACTGTACTTTGATTACTACCCTACCACGGCTCAAAGGAGTCGTGCAAACAGGTTTTAGTTGGGCACAGTCCCGGGCCACATGGAGGCAGTGAGCGGATCTGCAGGGGTTCGTCTCTCCCGGTATTGGGGGTAAGGTCGCGCTGTGTCTAGGAGAGCCATTACACGAAGTCCTTTGCCAAGGCAGGAGATTTACTGGTAGGTATTCCAGTAGTATCTCAGGGTGTTCTGGGCTACACTCCGACACGACTTGTACCGCTTTGGGGGGTCTGACTTTTACCAACCCTCTAGGCCCGTCATGCGATACTCATAGACGAACGGACCGGACTGTACGGATATTGTCACTGACAGGCTTAGTAGGGTGTCAGGATGAGTTCGCTCATCGACCTCCTTTTTGGTCAATGCTTGGTAGCCCGTTACGTACGGCTAATACCTCTGACGTGCTAGTGGTTAAATCCACAGCCAAACTATTGACGAGTCTTTAGAGTCCCCCACAGACAGTTTCTCAAGTTTCGGACGAAACGATGTAGAGGCCGTATGGATATATGGCAGGGTTCGATCATATACGTGCGGTATTGCACGGATCATGATCGGACGGATAATACTAGCGGGCTTTGGTTTAAGCCGGATCCTAGTATTGTACAGTGTAGATTTTGTCTCATTGCATTTGTATTCGGTCGGAATATAAATGCGGGTATGTATATACAGTCGCGGGGTTTTCCTGTAATTTATTACGGGATCGTCTTTTTTTTGAAGTTGTCAGTTTGCATTCCGTTTCGGACATTTTTCCTTTGTTCTTTCTTTGGCTGAAAATTGGTGTGGAGGGGGTTATTTGCAATTGTGCAATTTATAATGGAGAAGAATTTTTGTGGCACATGATGGTTCTCATGATGGTTCTAGTTTATGATGATTAGTTTGTGCATCATCACTTGCTTTAGGTGATGGGTTTTGGTTTTGACTTGGGTGTGATCATTGGTTCTCATCATCACCATTTTTCTCTCTCTTGCAGTATTTTGTTCACTCTCTCCCCTCATTCTAGTAGAGGGCCGGCCATTCTTTGGGGGCTGTCCATTTTTGATGTGGGATTTTTATCTCTTGTGCTTGCAACAAAAAATTCTAGAGCTATCATAAAAGACATAGAATTCTACACTTAGCCTACAACATTCTTGGACACGTCGGCTCACCAACTTCGTGCCCGAGTTGCCTCGGTCCAGAGGTGGGAGCTCAGAAAAAGACCCGGCGATGTGGTGCCCTTTCCGACGAGGAGATGAAGACTGGAGATTCCGCGAGGAGATCGGGATGGAGGCCGAAGACCGAAGGACACGGATCGCTCGGTATAGCTTTCTACCCATTTCTCTAGTTTGCTAGTGGTAGGTTAATGGCCCGATCCGGGTTTATAGTCCGCGGTAGCGCCGGTTTCTGTTTAAAGAAAAGTTTTTGTTTCCGCATTTTGGCCTCGTTAAGACGGCCGGGGCGCTGCCGTGCACTTACAGGACTCACTACTCGAACTATCCCAACACTCTGTGTATTCTAAATTATAGATGATGTCCCAAGCCTTGCCCGAACCCATGAATACATAAGAGATACAAGTTCAATGTCGAGTTTCGAGTCGAGTTCAAGTATTCATGTCAAGTTCAAGTATTCATGTCAATTCATTACGTATTCATAGTTCAAGTCAAGTCGGGTCAAGCATCCAATAGGTTTTATTACACAAGTCATGTAGAAGAAATGAGTAGTCGCATATTATGAGATGAGTCAAGTATAGTATTTAAGTAACGACCATAAACAACGCTGTAAAGAAGTGCTATGTACAACCAACTACTCAAGTCAATAGAATTCAAAATATAAACGAAAAGCATAGCTATAAGTGTTATGCAAACGTGAGTTCAAGTCTCACCTAAATACGACTACTGGTTTGGGAGATATACATAATTTCATATCGTGGCGCAGAACAGATCATAATCTGTTCAGCACCATCACACATTTTTAAAACACGGTTTGAGTTATTTTCTGTTAGTTTTCAAGGTTCAAACATTATTAGAAACTTGTAGGTTTTTCAGTCTATTTATCTAAACAACTAAGTTCCGCACGATTTAGATTCCTGAAGCTCTAGTTATGGTCATTTTAGCATCGAGGTTTAAAACAGAAATTCTAATTTCTGGACAGCGATTATGGGTTATCTTGCAGGGCATATAACGGGTTATTCTATGCATTTCCGAGTCACCAATATAGGAAAGTTATGGGTCTGTATATTATGCATCTATACATCTAAAGTTTGTCTCGAACCGACATCGGAAGTTCAAGTTATGTCGTATTTAAAAATAGTGTGCGAATCATAACAGATTCTATCCAGACCTGTCACTTAATTTTGTAACGCAGTTTTCTATATTTTACGTTGATTTTCAGGAAATCTATATAGTTAAGAAAAACTAGAACTTTCGATCTATATGTCGAAAACATTTGAAAACACTTAATTTGGATCACCGATGACAGAGTTATGGCCTCCCGAATAAAGCCTTTAAGAGTAGTTTTTATATTTTGCAAAACAACAACTAGAAAGCCTAATCGTTTCCATGAGACGGCTCACGTTATGTTGAGCCAGCTTGACACTACTTGAGACGGTTCAAATCCAAATTTGAGCTGGCTCATGACATGTCAATGAAGTTTATTTCCTCTCTGTTTATATGAGACGACTCATGTTATGTTGAGCCGGCTCAAATCCTCATCGTTGAGACGATCATGTTTAAGGTTTCATTTACTTAATTGTACCATGATGTAATATTGGTTTAAGCCTGTATTGTAGTGTCACTAATTGGTGACATTTAAATCTATGGCATACAAGAGTTGTCATTAAACATAGCAAACCTTAAGCGAACATAGACGTTAACCAGAAACAACTATTTTTAATCAAACTATATACAGCATATGTCTTATCGGGAATTTATCACAAGACTGTACATCGGTGTTATGAGGTAATCACGACAAGGAAAGGAGAGAAAGAATGAAGAAGAGGGAGAGAGAGTCGAAGGGAAGAAGGATGAGGACTTACCCGCTGTGTGAGTCGGTCTAACAACCGCCTCATTGATAGTTTCAATTAGGCTTGAGCGGAAATCCTAAGTGGCTACGGCAAGGTTTTTTCACTATGTTTTGGGAGAGCTTTTGTAAAGAAAATTTCAGAGGGTGAAATGTGTTTTAATAGCCAAGGAAAATGAAGGAGAGAGACAAGTAAAAATAATGGTGAAATAAATATTTAAAGGACATTAAAAGAGAGTATAATAGGGAAATGAAAGGGTGGGGCGGTTCTCTGTATTCAATTGGTAGTTTGGGATATGAAAATGAACAGCCAAGAGACCAGAGGACGTGTGCTCACGGGAGGAGCTCAGTTGGGTCCACCATGGCCGCCTGAAGCATGGTTTTGGCCGCTTGGGTCAGTTTGAGTTTGAGCGATGGGCTCAAGTCTCGGATGCTAGGCTTGGGTAAATGTTTGCAGTCCAAAAATATGTTTTATTTCTTTTATAAAGTTTCGTAACTCCGCGTATCGCTCATGAATTTCCGGGGCTTGAAATCGTTAAAAAGAAATTAACAGAAATAAAAGGGGCTGCAAGGATTCGAACACGCGGGGTGTGAGACAACAGTGTAAAGACTTAACTAATGGGCTACAAGTTGTTTCTTTCATATATTCAACAAGTATTAAATATATGTCAGATTTCCAAAGGAAAACAATATTTCATTAAAGAAAAATAATACGAAGGTATATGAATTTTAGGATCATTACAACTTCATCAAGTTATCTGCCAACTTGACAAAGGAGTTTATCACCTATAAATAGTTCACATATTTATAAGTTGCGTGTAACATCTACTAAGTTGCATATAACTTTTACTAAATTGTATGTAATATCTATTAACTTGATTATAATATCTAATAAGTTGCATGAAACTTCTATAGCAGTTACCTGTAACTTCTACTAAGTTGCATGTAACATCTATTAATTTGATTAGCAATTGCCTGTAATTTCTAAGCGGTTGCATGCAACTCCTATAGCAGTTTCCTGTAACTCCTATAGCAGTTGCCTCTAACTTCTTATAAATTGCATGTAACCTCTAATAAGTTGTATGTAATCTCTAAAAACATATAATGTCTTCCACCTGCTGTCCGGTTAAGAAATCGAAGAGCTCGAGTTGGGAAATAGATATGTGGTTAGTGGGATCAAAGGGTATTTGATTGTTACGAAAGAGTGTGTTTGTATAGTAGTTAACCGCAATCAGAACGGTGTCACGTGTAGCAAGACCGAAGTGAGTACGGGTCGTCCTCAGGGAAATGTGGAACCTTTTACTCTTACTTTAGATGTGTTGAGAGAGAGAGGAGGGAATAAAGAATGTTGTAGAATGGTTGTAGGATCTAGATCTACGTTAAACAAGAATGCAAAATATAGATCTAGATTAACTACGGATGTTAGTTTATATAATAAGAGGGCTTGTAGGGTTCGTTAGGATTTAGTAGTTATGGGTGATTAATTAAAAGTTACCCTTTTTATCCATTAATAGATTTAAAACTAGAACGACGGTGATGCGTGCAGATTAGGGTTTCTGGAGGGAAAAGGAATCCCACTCTTAACCCTTATCTCGACACGGAACTCCGTTCATATCTAATCTTTACCAAAACAATCATTAATCTAATCTCTAGTCGCGGTCGGAACTAACAAAGAATTGTTAGCGCGCCCGATTAGGATGTTAATGATTCTTTTGATAAAGTTTATAAACTTTATAGGACTTAAAAAGGGTTTAGAGATATTCATCATCCATTAGCTTACCCTAATCCTACGAACCCTAACAAGAGGAGAATTACTCGCGCATGTTGGGAGAAAAAGAGATGGAGAGAAAATGCATAATTAAACTACGAAGAAATAGAATAAGAAAAAGAAAGCTACCTTTATTAATCAACAATATTCATTACACTTTGATTCCTTAGAAAATGATTACAAAGACTAGTTTGCTTCTCGATCTCTTCCAAGGAGGTAGACGAACAGTTGATGATCAGTCTGGATGCGTGAGCCGTCTTGGACTTCGTGATCTCGTCGACTTGATAATTTTTCCAAGAGGCTCTCGGTCTTTATTTATAGTCCCAAAACCAGAACCTTTGCTTCCAAATATGGAAGTTTAACAGTAAAGATTCACCCCCAAAAATTGCAACCCCTAACTTTTCTACATTGCCGCGGATCCGCGGCCTAAGGGGGGTATGGCCGCGGATCCACGGCCATTGGTTAAGATCTCTTGATCAAAATTTTAGGGCTTCATCCTTGTGACATGTGGCAATATCTGGGACCTTTAGATCTTTGAAATCTTCTCGTAGTTGCTGCCAGACTTGGTATCCAAGTTTTGCTTTCTTAATTAAGCAAGTTTTCTTTAACAACTTGATTTCCTTGATTTTAGTCTTGGAAAAATTCTGCACAACAACTTGGAAAAATTCTGCACACCAACTTAAATAATATTTAGTAGACTTAGTTCTACTAGGATTAGGTCAATAATATTATATACATTTTCCTACCAAATGCTAATTATAATATATCAACACATGGAAAATAGTATTTTTACACATAAACCCTCATATGTATGATATATTATAATAAAGAACTTTTTTAATATGGAAATGGTAGGAAAAATGTACTAACAAATGTGCAGTTTTATCAACTGAACAAATACCCCCAAACTTATCTTTGATCGTCCCGAGCAAACTAGTTTATTCAAAAGAAGGAGAGAAAAAAGAAGAAAACTAAGCACACTTTCGTAGGCAAACACGATTGCACTGAGCACGTGCAACAAGCCGTTAAACCTCTAGGTGTCCCTAGTAGGAGGAGTGTTGTCTCCTGAGGGTTTTCAGCGGATTACACCCATAAAATCATATAACAAAAGAGAGATGGTGAAATTTAGATATAAAGATAAGAACTATAAAAGAAAGACTTTAAAAATAAGAGTTTCTAACTACACTAGCTTTTCAGTTGTCATGAGCCCTATCTTAATAGTCATGAAAAGATGTTAGAAATCACATTATCACTCAATAAAACATCGTCTTTATTCTTCATTTCCACCTTTCGTCCAAACATTGATCATATAACCCTACGTGTGTGTAATGGACATCCCTACACTCGGAGAATTCAATTCAAGCTATCATACTCTTGTCCATCTACCTCAGTACTTTTTAACTTGATGAATATTTAGATTTGCTCACACATTTTCATGCGACTGTTAATACTTCTTGAGCTACTAACCGACCGATTACTCATGTGCTTGCTGATTCGGTGATAATATTTTTCTCGTCTTGCACCACCTAAGGCTTAGCAGTGACTCCGAGACCAGTTGGCCTTAGGGCACTAGGTGAAGAGGCACCCTCGCTATATTTTTTTATTGCTGCCTTGGCGATAACAAAACCAGTGTTCATTTTTCTTTTCACCATTTTTCTTCATTGAATTTTTTTTCATTTCCTTAATACTTTGACTTTTAGACAAGAGCATTTCAAGGTATCCTCTACTATCCCGAGTTTCAAGACGTGTGTAAGTGCAAATAGTAGGGTATCAACATTCAAATGTTTGGCTAGCAGAATAGAAACTATTTTTCAGACTTATTTTTATCCTCAGATTAGTGACTTCCTTCATCTTATTAACCCTTGGGACAACAGCTCATAACTACTTATTACTAGTTCGTTTAAGCAAACTTCTAATTTTCTTGGTTTTCTTAAACTATTCCTATCTTTTGGATGTAATTTTTCACTTTCTACTCTTTTGTTATAAAAGAATTTTTTTTTTTTAAAATTTTGAAAAATTTGTGCTTATGCAAAGTATGATGAAAATTGATGCGTAAATAAGCACAAACCTCCCCCAAACCTGTTTACAGCAGTGTCCTCACTGATGTCATCCGTTAAGCTTAAAAACCTGTAGATTTGGGAGGAAATTATTAATGGGGGAAAGAATATATGAAAGTGAAAATCCTCTCCCAAACTTATTTTTAGCTCACAATTTTGTAAAAATCATTTTCTTTCAAGAGCCAAAACATACCCCCCCAAACTTAAACAATTTTAATCTTTTAAAATCATACGAGGGGGTCAAGGTTATTGGTCAATGCCAAGCTTTGCAAAGACCGAAGGTCAACACCAACCATTCAAAAATTTTATCGATGAAGTACCAAGGTTGGTGGAAGAACATGTCACCCTTCGACGTGAAGAAGTGGGGAGGTGATAAGAGGTGTAATGGAAAAGGATTGCATCTCAATTTGGAGAGACGACACAGTGATAGTAATGATGGATTACTCGCATTATCATGATTGTCCAAAAGAGGGGGTGGAGGTCCAATTTCTTCATCTTGGATTTGATTCATCTCAACACCCGTGTCTTGTAAAAATGCGAGCTCATCAGCGAAAATTTCCTCAAAACTTTTATCGATACCCCGAAGAATAATGTCATCAGAAAAAATGGGGTGATCGTCCGACTCTATAAAAGGTTCCTCATCAGCGTTAGATGTTGACCCGGACAACTCGGTGGAAGAGTCCGTGTCAAACAACGACATATGAAAAGAGTCAGAATTATGAGAGATCAAATTCGCTGCTGTCGACATCCATTAATTCGACAGAACACACATGAGCATAGGGTTCGGAGGGTTCACTTCCCAACTTGTAAATGTTAAGCTCAATTGACTTCTTTCCAAATGATAGGGTCATAGAGTCGTTTCTACAATTGATTACTGCGTTGGAAGTGGCCAAAAAGGGTCGACTGAGTATCACCGGGATTTGATTGCGTGGGTTTGCTGCAGGTTGTGTATCTATAACGATATAGTCCACAGGGAATATGAATTCCCCGATTTTGATTAACACATCATCTAGCTCACCCCTAGGTTGGGTGATAGATCGATCGGCCATCTGAAGAGTGCAATGCGCAGGTTTTAACTCTCCGATCCCTAATTGCTCCTAAATAGAATACGGAAGCAAGTTAACATTAGCACCAAGATCGAGTAAAGCACGATTGATATTTTTACCCCCAATAGAAATAGAAATTGTAGGACTTCCGGGGTCCTTTCGTTTCTTGGGTAGTTGTTGTGTAAAAGCAGTGCTCACATTACTCGCAAGGAAAACTTTTTTAGGTACTTGAACTTTTCTCTTCCTAGTGCACAAGTCCTTTAGGATTTTCGCATATGACGGAACTTGTTGAATAACATCTAAGAGAGGAATGTTTATGTTAACTTGCTTAAAAATTTCCACAATCTTCTCCATTTGTGGACTTGGTCTGTTGCCTCTTAATCTGTTTGGATAAGGTGCTTTATCAATAAGGGTTTGGTTCATCATTGGAGAGGATTGTGGGGACGGATTCGATCCCAAAACTGGAGTGGGAATCGACTTAGATAGATTTGGCGAAATGGGTGAAGGGTTCGAGCCTTGGGGAAAACGGAGAATAGGCTCAGGTGAAGGTGGGAGACTAGACGAATTAGGGGAAGAAGAAGAAGCTGGGATATCATTGGTGTCACTATCATCATATTGCTCACCCACTCGGTTATTCAGCACTTTTCCCGATCTCAACGTGGTAACAGCACTCACATTATAACTTTGTGAGTGGCCAGGATTAGGTATGGGTTGAGATGGGAGTTTCCCTTTCTCTCTCGCACTCATTGCGGCGTTTAACTGTACGATTTGGTTTTCTATTGATTTAATACTCTCACCATGGGAGGCGGAGTTTTTCGTTATGGTATCAATAGAAGACTTCATCTCAGCCGACAATTACATGGACTGTTTCATGAACATATCCAAAGTTTGTGCAAGTGAAGAGTTGTTAGTACCGGCCACTTGTGGTGTAGAAGTGTTGGCCGGATTTTGGAAATTCTGTGACTGAAAGAGGGGTTGATTCTGTGGTTGTGATTGCTGTGGAGGAGGTCTTTGATTATTGCTTTGTTGGTTTTGATTCCAAGCAAAGTTAGGATGATTCCTCCATCCTTGATTGTACGTGGAAGAATAAGGGTCGTTTCTAGGTCACTGCTGAAAAACAGCATTAGCTTGAAACGATGCATTCATAGTACATTCTTCCGTTAAGTGTGAAGGATCCGAACAGCAACCACAGACGGTCTTGGAAAGCATGACCTGATTTAGGGAGAAAGATGAGAACTTGTTCTCAATAGCATCGAGTTTCTTCTGCATCGCTGCCATTTCGGCTTCCACTGCGATGGAAATATCGAGCTGGTGAATACCTCCCCTAGATGAAGGTGGTCTTACGCTTTCCCACTGCAAAGTGTGTTCAGTAAGGTCTTCCAGATATTTCCAAGCTTCACCGTCGTCTTTAGACATGAAATTGCATTGACAATTTGTTTCAAGCATCTGCTTTGTCGCTGGATTAATGCCCTCATAAATAATTCGGCATAAATCTCATCTATTGATTCCATGATGAGGACATTGGACAAGCAGATCTTTGAAACGTTCAAAGCACTTCCAAAATGGTTCATTGGGAAGCTGGGTGAACTGGTTGATCTCGCTTCTAACACGGGCAGTCTTATGGTTTGGGTAAAACTTCTTAAGAAATGCTATGACGAATTCATCCCAATTAGTGATAGAGTGTGCGGCAGTATTGTAAAGCCATTTTTCTGCCAAGTCGCACAGTATGAATGGGAGAAGACGTAAGCGCATAGCATCTAAAATCAATTGTGAAGTACCTATCATTGCGCATACGTTTTCGAATTTAGTAATGAAAACGTATGCGTCTTCCGATTCAAGCCCGTGAAATTTGGGCAGCAGATTGATGTAGTGGGGTTTAATTTCGAAATTATCCCCACTAGGTGGTGGAAGAGATAGACAAGTAGGAAGGGGACCACGGATAGAATAACATCTCTCTTGGAGAGAGATGCATGGTGGATTCTGCGCACCTACGGGCGGTGGCAGCGTGGTGTTATAATCTGATGGAGTGCCGTCCATCTCGGTCGTGGTGTGTGGTGGGGGAAAAGAAGATGAAGAAGTACCGACTTCGGCGTCGATAGCAGGAACGCGGACAAGACGGGCACTAGGATCCCGTGTCCAGCCGAGCATGCACTAAGCGGGTTTAGTGCAAGTGGCAGCATGTGTGTGATTTTAAAATTGGTTTGTTTTGAAAAAGTGGGACTCAAGACAAATCACTGAAAAATGCATAAACAACCCTGAACTAGGGTTACCTAGGTCAGTCTCTAGACCGCTTGTAGACTTCCAAAGGACAAGCCGCAGGATCAATCCTTTACCGCCTCCGTACTACCCTTGTAGCCAGGTAAGTGCCAGGTAAGTGGGAAGGAACCACAGTAGTGTGCCTAATTAAAAACCACTAGCCTTTGACACACTTGCTTAGGCACTACAAAAGTAATGCGGATAAGCAATAGATTACCCACGACCTTCCTCTGTCCTTATTGAGCGCGACAGTCTTTAGAGTCTGGTCTAGATATTTTTTAAATTAATGAAGGGTTGATCTAGATGCTCGGTTTGTGATTTGTGGGGCTTAGGAAGGGTGATGAAATCCCCACCTAATCTTGATTTGGTCTTTGCCCCTTAAAGTCCGTATTAAAATATGCAAAACAAAACCAATCACAAAACTTTTGCAAAAAGATTTTTGAGCGGCGCTATTTTGCAAAGAATCCTGCAGAAAATATATTTTATTGGATTTTAGAGGAGAGAGAAAGAGTTGAAAAAATTACCAGAGAAGTATGAACCCTAGATCCCTTTGTTCCACCGCGTTTCCGCCGCCTAAAGTACCTTTCTGCCGCGGTTCCGCCGCGAGGTGGAGGAATCAAGTGATGAAAATTTTTCTTTGGACTCCTGTACTCCTCTGGATCTCTATGAATGTCTCTGTCTTCTGTTTTCCTCAATTCTGTGACTCCAGATTTCCTTGCAAAATTCACGCACAAATCGTTAAATATGCAATTTGCAGTTCTGTGTTAATAATGATATGAATCGTCTAAGAATTCAACACAAATAGTAAGAATAAAAATTACGCACGTATCCCCGGCAACGGCGCCATTTGATTGTTACGAAAGAGTGTGTTTGTATAGTAGTTAACCGCAATCAGAACGGTGTCGCGTGTAGCTAGACCGAAGTGAGTACGGGTCGTCCTCAGGGAAACGTGGAACCTTTTACTCTTACTTTAGATGTGTTGAGAGAGAGAGGAGGGAATAAAGAATATTGTAGAATGGTTGTAGGATCTAGATCTACGTTAAACAAGAATGCAAAATGTAGATCTAGATTAACTACGGATGTAAGTTTATATAATAAGAGGGCTTGTAGGGTTCGTTAGGATTTAGTAGTTATGGGTGATTAATTAAAAGTTACCCTTTTTATCCATTAATAGATTTAAAACTAGAACGACGGTGATGCGTGCAGATTAGGGTTTCTGGAGGGTCTGGAGGGAAAAGGAATCCCACTCTTAACCCTTATCTCGACACGGAACTCCGTTCATATCTAGCCTTTACCAAAACAATCATTAATCTAATCTCTAGTCGCGGTCGGAACTAACAAAGAATTGTTAGCGCGCCCGATTAGGATGTTAATGATTCTTTTGATAAAGTTTATAAACTTTATAGGACTTAAAAAGGGTTTAGGGATGTTTATCATCCATTAACTTACCCTAATCCTACGAACCCTAACAAGCGGAGAATTACTCGCGCATGTTGGGAGAAAAAGAGATGGAGAGAAAATGCATAATTAAACTACGAAGAAATAGAATAAGAAAAAGAAAGCTACCTTTATTAATCAACAATATTCATTACACTTTGATTCCTTAGAAAATGATTACAAAGACTAGTTTGCTTCTCGATCTCTTCCAAGGAGGTAGACGAATAGTTGATGATCAGTCTGGATGCGTGAGCCGTCTTGGACTTCGTGATCTCGTCGACTTGATAATTTTTCCAAGAGGATCTCGGTCTTTATTTATAGTCCCAAAGCCAGAACCTTTGCTTCCAAATATGGAAGTTTAACAGCAAAGATTCACCCCCAAAAATTGCAACCTCTGACTTTTCTACATTGCCGCGGATCCGCGGCCTAAGGGGGGTATGGCCGCGGATCCGCGGCCATTGGTCAAGATCTCTTGATCAAAATTTTAGGGCTTCATCCTTGTGACATGTGGCAATATCTGGGACCTTTAGATCTTTGAAATTTTCTCGTAGTTGCTGCCAGACTTGGTCTCCAAGTTTTGCTTTCTTAATTAGGCAAGTTTTCTTTAACAACTTGATTTCCTTGATTTTAGTCTTGGAAAAATTCTGCACAACAACTTGGAAAAATTCTGCACACCAACTTAAATAATATTTAGTAGACTTAGTTCTACTAGGATTAGGTCAATAATATTATATACATTTTTCTACCAAATGCTAATTATAATATATCAACACATGGAAAATAGTATTTTTACACATAAACCCTCATATGTATGATATATTATAATAAAGACCTTTTTTAATATGGAAATGGTAGGAAAAATGTAATAACAAATGTGCAGTTTTATCAACTGAACAGTATTACTCTCGACGAAATATGCTCCTTCAAAAAAGTGTTGACGGTATCCCTATGAACCTTCTCGATCTCTTCGATGTGATCTATTACGGGGATAAGCAACAAATATCCGATCCCCGTAAACCTTCGCCAGCATGCCTGCGGACAACGAAAAAAGTTTCAGTTAAAACACTAAAGGGTATTGCATACAACATTCAGACAATTTCCACACATAAGAATTATACTTTACATGGATAGTACCGATACACAAAGAATTATCATTTACAAGAGACAATCAACACGGTTATGATAATTTCACAACTGTTTCCTACCCGGCGATTTAGGATCTTCCACCTTTTTTTGGTGCAACTCCCCGTAATAGCTGAAGGACTTATGCATCTTGGTCAATGCCTCGGCCGCGGTGATGGCACATACACGGTACCGTCGACGTTGGAAATTTGTATCACGATTTGGGCCTCCGCTTTTCCAATGTTCATTTTTTTCGCCGCGGTGACCAATACCTTCGAAATTTTCGCAGTCACGTCCTCGTCCTCATTTAGATACTTGGACAGCCATCAGTCCTGCTTATTCTTCACTCGTTTCTCGAGACTTTGGGTGGAGGGCTTATAGGCAACCGCTTTCCTCTTGGGTACCGGTGCAGGGGTGACCGCGAAAGACTTCAACACATCATCAACACACTCAATAATAGGCTCCTCAGCCGCCTTCGAAATGATTCCCTCATTAGAAGCAGCCGTAACTACTTCCTCCTCAACTCGAGCAATCGACGGGAATACAATAGTAATAGCAAAACTGTCATCAAAACCGCCATCAGAGGGCCAAATTCGTCCTCATCCTCACTCTCCTCCTTTTCTTCCTCTACCCCATCCTTTTCATCTCTCTCCTCCTCCTTTCTGTCTCGGCCACTTCCTTGCCCTTCACTGACCCAACATCGGCAATCCTTTTGCATCCTAACCCATAGAGTAGGCTACAGAGACATTGAATCTCTGCTTCCTTTTCCTCCAATGCCACTTGATGCCCGGAAAAGACCGTTTTATGAAGCAACTCTTTAGTGTCGTTTGTGCTTCAAATGACATGCCCTTCACAATGTCCTTCTCGTTCGGCTTCTCAACATATCGTTCCTTCAGAATATGCAACAATGATGACCATAATAGGTTATAATTAAGTTATTAGAGTTTACATGCAACTTATTATACGTTACAGGCAACTGCTATAGAAGTTACATGCAAGTGCTTAGAAATTACATGCAACTGCTTACATGTTATCTTTAACCATAAACAAACTTTCTTAGAAAACCACATCAGATGTCTGTCCTAGACATCTGGAACAAATTTTTTGTACTGCAGACGTGTGTGGCAGACGTCTCCAGTTTAAAATATGTCTCTAGATATTGACTTCAGATACGTCTGGAACTTGTAACTGGACGTCTCCAGTTTAAAATATGTCTCTAGAAATTGATTTCAGAGACGTCTGGTACTTGAAACCAGACGTCTCCAGTTCAAATTTTGCCGCTGAAAATTGACTTCAGAGATGTCTGGTATTTGAAACCAGACGTCTGGTATTTGTGTTAGGATATTTAGAAGTTACATGCAACTGTTTAGAAGTTACAGGCAACTGCTTAGAGGTTATGGGCAATTTTTTTTGAAGTTACATGCAAATGCTTAGAAATTACAAGCAACTGCTTATAACTTACATGTTGCATATAGTTCCTTCAAGGAAATTATTGTAATTGCAGGTGGGCAATTATGATAATTGAAGGAGAACCTCTATGTTGGATATAATACCCTCAAGAAAATTATTTTAATTGCAGATAGACGATTATGATAATTGAGGGAGGATATATACAGCTAGAACAATCTTACTATCTGGTTTGTCTTTATCATTGATATGTATACGTTTTATTTGTTATTACGTGTCGCTAATACATAATGATGAAGTTGTTCGAGAAATCGTAATGCGTGCGTTCGTGAAATTCAAGATATCATGTCAATGCCGGTTTTTATAAAAAGATAGCACAATTCGAATCTCAAGTTTTAAAAATACCGTAAGTGCACGGTGCGTTGTAGAAATTTGGCAAGTACGAGTCGATCCACAGGGAATGGATATTACGACGTTCGTTTTGAGTTAAGAACAAATGGATAGAATTGGAATTTTTCATGTTTTATAAAAGAATACGATGTATCAGGAAAAGATGATATTTACGGGACTTGCATAGGTTTTAGGATTAGGTTCATGAAAAACAACTTAAAACTATAGTTCACACCTAAACATGATCACAAGTGATCACAATATTCTTAATCTTGTAAATACATGGTTTATAAAGTATATCAAGTATGCTAAGATGAAGCTATAAATGATATCAATATTAGTCTCATGATTTCCAATCTTAAAAGTAGATGTGATCACAACTTTTTTTCAAATAAATAGCTAGATATTTTATGATTAATTAAGTGTTGTTAGTAAGCATAAGAATATATGTTTAGGACTTACCATGTAACCAAATTAAACTATATACCTATCAAACATTAAACCAAACACTTAATGATCCCAAGATATGCAACTTCAAGTTAAGCATCATATTAAAAAGATAATTTGAAGTGGATTTGCAAGTGATTAGTAAAACAAAGAATATGGTATATACTAAGGTCATAATGTAACCATCAAGAGCAAAATACCCTATCAAAGAAATATTAAAACTTTACAAAAAACGCATCTAAAGTTCCATTAAACCAAGTGATTAAGAGAGGGTTAGTGTAGTTTTAGTGGTTAATTCATGAACCCTCCCTTTTACCTAGCAAAGGGGAACTACTCACATATCATTTTAAGAGTCAAGAGAGCAAAATAAAAAATCAAACACATAAGGAAATTGCAAGAAAGCAAAGAGAAAGGAAAATAACCAATGTGAACAAAAGAGCTTCTTTATTGATCTTCAAGTCCAAGTCCAAGTTATGATTTCAAATACTAAAATCTAAACTTGCAAGCTCACTTAAGAGCATGCAAGAACAGAGAAAATTAAAGAACTCAATGTAAACTACAAGCTATTGCAAAGTAACATGAATTTGGCAAGAAATGAACTAAAATGTACAAAGTATGCTTCCAAGCTTGCAATTTGATCTGGTATTTATAGGGTTCACATCAGGCAAAAAAAGATATGCAAGTGGGCTGACATGACAGAGTGGAGTGCATAGCAGGAGCTCGATGTGATTTGGGTGAGGTAGGGCTGAAATTCTTGGCTAAATGGCGGCCAAAGTGCAGCTTGTGGGGCCCACCTCTCTTTAGTGCTTCCCTAGCATTATCGTTTGAATTTTGGCATACTTCTTTTTCTCTAAATCACATTGGGTTATAATCTGAAGTTTTTAAATGTTTATTAGTATGGTAATTCCCTCTAAAAGTATATTTCACATCATCACTTTATCAAATACTCATGACTCTCGCCCATTTGCAATACCCACTTGTGCTCACTTGATTATGGCTGTTCCAAGAGCTCACAAATGTGCTCACGCTTGGTTTTTATGTTGCACAACATTTGTTTTTGTTGCAAAACTTGGATTTTGATAGAAACTCCGTCCCGTTGCAGTTTTGGCTTGAATCTGTCGTAACCGTGCATATTTGTGCATATTTTCGGTGAAATTACCCTGTGTACCTGTAACCTATAGTTAATGAGCAGACATGGATTAATAGCACAAGTTTATTCACAAAATAATACAGAATGAGTGGTATTAAAATGCAATTGATCGTGATGAACAAATACCCCTAAACTTATCTTTTGCTCGTCCCGAGTAAAAAAAAAATTCTAAGCTCACTTTCGCAGAGAACGCGATTGCACTGAGCTCGTGTAACAAGCCGTTTAATCTCTAAGTGTCCCTGGCAGGAGGAGTTTTGTCTCCTGAATGTTTTCAGCGGATTACACCCACAAAATCCCGTAACCTAGTTTCATGAAATTACTATCGACTCTAATCCTAAGATTCAGTATCTAAATTAAAAATTCTATCATCCTAAGTTAGAAGTATTCAACCCGTATTTTCATAACTCACTTCTTTATTTAACTTAAGTTTCTTTACGCTTTGCATGCTCGTGAAATAGTGTCGTTTCGTTTCAAAAAAACCTTTGATTAAAAATCTTCATGCTTTCAATAAAGAACAGGAAAAACTCCCAGAAGAATCTCGCGAGTTTATAAAGTCGTAAGCTTTTCTTGAGTTTTCATTCTACAACTATGTTTCAAATCAGCGATTTTTATCATCTTTAACAGAGAACTAAGTCTTATTTTTCACTCTACTTATTACCTGTTTTTGTATCATACACTCTCTCGTGAACGTGCAATAGTCTTTAACTTCATATCTCCGTTAAAAATAATTTTTTTATAGAAAAACTCGTTTTAAGCCTAAATTATTCTCACACAAAAAACCTTGAGGAATTTTAATTCAGAAAGAACGCTTGCTAGAGGATTTTTATCGTGAAATAGATTTCTTAACGAGTTTTGGGTCAATGTTCCCAAACCAGATGGTTTTAGGATATTAAGTGTGAAAACACCCCAACGAACTTAATTGTCTAAGTCACATAGGCCTTAAAACAAAAATACTCATTTTATACGTGAAAATCTCAAAAGCAATGCGAACGGAGATACAATCAATATTTTTTCTTTTTTAAGATTAAAAACGTGTTTGTGTAGATCGGGTATGGGTGTGTAATTACTCAAGGATTAAGATGGGTTATTTTCAGACTAAGCCTATGTTAAAGGTATCAATACTTTCCCTTCATTTCCACTTTGCTCATGAACTATCCTCACTATTACTTATTTCATAAACAAACTGGCTCGATCTTAAGAAGATTCTCATTTTAAAAAATTAAGACATTTCCAATTTGTCATCTAAGTTTCAAAACTTATAACACGTGTAGTGTAATGCAAAAACGTAAATTAGTTATGGTTAAACATTAAAGGAGGGTTGTCTTTTGGGTTTTCAATTTCTAAAAATAGGATTTAGTTGTTTCTATCTTATCAGACTAAACCGTCAATATATAGAATCTAAGTTTTTCCATTAGCTAACTTGATGACAAAGTTTTTATGTTTTTCGAAAAAAAAATTATGTGCAAAAATTAAGAAACAAATTCTAACAACTAATTTTTTTTGGTTTTTCAATTTTTCTGGAATTTTCAATTTTCTGGTACGATGAGCAAAATGCAGCATATGCAATCACATGCAAAAAAAGAAAAGAAAAAAAAAATACAGGAAAGGGAAATGAAATACTGAAATGCAGGAAACATGCAAATGTAACACTAGATGCTATGTACATGAATCCACCCTCATCCCCAACTAGAACTTGACGATGTCCTCAGCGGCACTTGCCCTTTCCCTTTCCCCTTGTTCCTTCTTGATTTGTTAGTATTTGATCCAGTTGCTGCTTAATCTCCTTGTTTTGCCTCATTAATTTCTTAATGCCACGGACCTCCATCAGGTGTAACTCATGATCGTCCGTCGGGCTCATCTATGTACAACTCGGAGGATGTCTGTGGGGCTACGTGCTCGCTTGGGTCAGTTCTGGACCAAATACTTGATTCATGACTGTCATTCACATAGGCATGTGATACACTCTCTTTTCTTATTGGCAATTGAACCGAGATAGAGGCGGCATGGTCGAAGAGATGGTTGGCCATGAAAGCGCGGCAAATTTGTGTAACAGGTACCGGAAGAATTTGCTTTCTTTTGCCCATCGCTTTAATGATATTTGTGAACAGCAGTGTACTCATGAAAAAACGATCATCCTTCTCTTGAAGGCAATAGACAACGTGCCCAATCATCACAGGAAACGAAGACGTTCGCTCAGTGCCATGAACATTGCGATTTAGCCATCGGCAAACCGCATACACATTCCTATACATGTCCTGTCCCGACAACCCTTTATCCAACAATTGGCAAAAATTACCCATTATAGGCCTGTAAAAAGCTAGCTCCTGTGGTGTTTGGTTACCCGGCCTACGCGGAATCCCCATCACATTTGAGATGAGATGTCGCGAGAAAGTTCGATTTCTCCCACGAAATTTGATTCTAACACTATCCCCATCGGGTGTACCATTCACAAGTGTTGTATAAAACGCATTCACCATATGGTAAAGTAAACAACTCATCGATATCATAGATAAAAAATTCCCACCCTCATCGAATTATCTCTCCACTAAAATAACTGCCATATGTGGCATGTGAAAAAATTTGCTCAAAATTTTTCTCAACAACAAGATCTGCCATTCGCAGTGCTTACAAATATAACTGGAGAAATCAAAGTGTAATGAAGTTCTTACAGAGGGAGAAGACGAAGTTGCAGTGGAGTAATCTGAGCCACCGATCTCGGCCAAACCGCGGCCGGATTGATGAATTTGGGGGTAGGGTTTTGGGGGAGCTCGGGGCTGAAGAGAAGAAAAGAATTTGGGGGTTCTTTTCTGGAGATTAGGCTCGAGTACAAATCTGTGTGGTATTTATTGGTGGTTTGTCAAATAACCCATTCACAAAAGTGTTTTGGTAAAAAGGTATTCACAATATTTTTACAAAAAAGCCCCTAGATGACTTTAAATGAGACAAAAATGTAATTACAAGAGGTAAGGTTATGATCAATCGTTGTAACGCGGCTCATGTAAGAACATGAGCTCTCCCGGTTCCGTCGGCATTTCTAGAAACGGCTTCAAACGCTGGCCATTGACTTTAAATGTGTAGCCAGAGTGCGGATCTTCGATATTGACTACACCATGCGGAAATATGGTGCGCACAAAGAACGGACCTATCCAACGAGATTTCAATTTTCCTGGAAAAAGATGAAGTCGTGAATCGCACAGCAGAACCTTCTGTCCTACCTTGAAAATTTTCCTAAGAATCGCCTCATGAAAGATTTTCGTCTTTTCTTTATAGAGTTTGGCGTTTTCATACGCATCGTTGTGTATCTCGTCGAGCTCATTTAGTTGAAGTTTTCTCGCCTCACCGGCTTTTTCTAAGTCAAAAATGATCTGTTTGATTGCCCAGAATGCTCGGTGTTCCAATTCTATAGGCAAATGACAGGCTTTTCCAAAAATGAGTCAGAATGGTGACATACCCAAATTCATTTTGAAGCAGTGCGAAAATCCCAAAGAGCGTCATTTAACTTCAACGACCAGTTTTTACAGTTGTGATTGACAGTTTTCTCCAAGATTTGTTTTATTTTGCGATTGGAGAATTCAACCTAGCCACAAGTTTGAGGATGGTAGGGTGTTGATAATCTGTGGCTTATGGAATATTTCTTCATCAGTGATTCAAACGATCGGTTGCAAAAGTGCGTCCTATTATCGCTGATAATAGTGCGATGTGTGTCGAACCGAGAAAAAATGTTTTCTTTCAAGAATTTTACGACAACCTTGTTGTCGTTGGTTTTGTAAGGTACTGCCTCCACCCATTTGGACATGTAATCCACAGCCAACAAGATATACAAATTCCCAAAAGAGTTAGGGAACGGCCCTATGAAATAGATTACCCAGACATAAAAGATCTCAACAATCAGAATGGAATTTAAAGGCATCTGATTTCGTTTTCTAATCTTTCCCATGTGCTGATATCGGCTGCAATTTTTGCAATAGTTAAAAGCAACCTTAAAAAGTGTCAGCCAATAAAAGCTGTATTGCTAAACTTTCTCAGCCGTCTTTCTGGGTCTAAAATGGCCCCCATAAGTTTGGTCATGACAGAATGATAATACACTTCTTGTTTTAGAGCCGAGAACGCATCTCCTAATGATCTGGTCATGATGGTATTTAAACAGGTAAGGCTTATCCCAATAGAAGAATTTGATTTGGGAGAGAAATTTCGACTTGTCCTATTTCGACCAAATGAAAGGTGTTTCTCCAGTGATAAGGCAGTTCACGATATCAGCGAACCTGTAACGTTTTATAAATCGTTATGCGAATTTTTCCGTTTCAGGATAAAATAGTCGGTGTTTTCCTTTTTAATCCGATTGTGATCAAAGCTCTGTACAGATTTGACTGCGCCTAGTTTAATTAGAATGAAGCTAGTTTGCGGGCTTTGGGGGTCAATTGCAAGTTATAGAATTTTTCCCTAAATTAATATTATTTTAAGTTGTTAATTATGCACTTAATTAGTGGTAATTACATTTTGGGTTGGATTAATTACTTCTAATTTGAGTCATTGCTAATCTAATCACTAGATATTTTGTTAATCAAAACCATCCATCAAATATCTAGATATTTATGGCAAAAGGATTTAAATTTTTTTTAAAGAAAAGAAAAGAAAGAAAATGTGGCATTTTAGCATTTATTGTAAATTTTTGCTAGAAATCTCCACACACTTCACAAAACTACCCCCATTTTCCCATCAAGGCCGAGCCCTCCCCCAATTCTGTCCATTCTTTTTCTTTCCCCATTTTCAACAATTCCAAGCTCAATAAATCCTTAAAATTCCTTAAATAAATCCACAAAACTCTTAAATAAAACTTAACCCATTATTCCCTTCACTAAACTAGCATGGATATTCAAGAAAAACATGCTTTTTGGAGACAAAAGATGATGAATCTAGTTGCTTTGGTGTGTTCTTGAAGAGGTATAATTTCAAATCCAAATCTTTAATTTGTTGTATTAAATCACTTAGCTAGCTAATTAATTAATTAATATAGCTTTAAACTCATATTTAATTCATTCATGATAATTTTAAAGAAGTTCAATTTAGGGTTTAACTTGATTAAAGGGTTAATTGTTAATTGAAGATTAGGAAAACTTATTCTAGTGGAAGAATGGAAATTGTTTAATTCCTAATCTGTCTAATTAAGATTATTAGTAAACTAGGTTTTACTAAAACATAATTGGGTGAGTTTAAAATTATGGAAGTGGTTTGGATAATTTAGTTAAGCTGCTTTAAGATATTTGTAATCGCTAGAATTGTATTAGCTTTAGACTTGTGCAAAATTATGCGATAAGTTACTTACTAGGTTTCGGTGAATTTTGGACGTGGGTTCGATTGGTCGTTGCGAGGTTATTATATTATCTTCCTCGTATTTAATTGTGTTGTGGGTGCGCGATCGGTACGATCGGAGTCTAGAATTGTTGGTTGCGTAGTTTAGCGACCCTAGTTAGGGTTTTTGCCGATGTCGTGCGCGTTTGGTGCGCTAGGTGCGCAGTGTAATTTTCTGGGCGTTATCCTTACGTTTCGTTATCTTTGTGTCGGCATAGGATATTTAGCTTATGTGATGTGTTTATGAAATTTTAGGATCGCAGGCGGGGACTTCGGACGCTGCGAATAAAGGGAAGCAGGTGGTCGGCTTTTCATAGCTGGAGATCATTGGTGAGTAGATTTAACATCTACGGGGAAATCGCCCGTATGGCCTTATGCGTCAGGGCTGGATATGATATGATAGCTGCATGTTATTCACATATGAGTTGATTGCATATGAACTTCATTGCATATAGTTACTTGTTATGCCTGAAGCTGTACCTATTGTACACTGCACTATTACTGACAGTCCATGTTGCACGAGCACCTATTGTATGCTACACACACACTGTCGGTAATTGCCATGATACACACAACACAGATATTCATATAATATACCTTGCTATTGGTTGGCGAACATAGAGCCAGTTATTCTTGTGCGATGGCGCATATGACATATAGTATACCTGTACACCTACATGCTTACACATATGCCATGGTATACCTACATGCTTATACATATGCCATGCTATACCTACATGCTCACACATATACCTTGCTATAGTTATATGATCAGCTTTTTATGACATATATATCGGTGGTATGGGACGCTGTTATATATGTATATTGGATTCGGATACTTGGGAACCGCGAGAAATATTTAATGACTTGATGCATTTAAATAGCGGACTTTTCCCGTGATATGCTCATATTGTGGTTCTGTGTTGCATATGTTATTACATGGATTTACGCATTTGAAATATGTTTTCATGCGATTTGGGGATTTCTAGTGTCGATGTTAGGCACTTATTTTCCGAGAGATTTATGGATATTGGGAACCGATACGTGGAACACAAGTGTAGAGGTTGGACATTTGGGTTTCGAGGAACGTATGTATATTAGAGCAACCGATACGTGGATCACAAGTGTCGATATTGGACACTTAGGATCGAAGAACGTATGGATATTAGGAAACCGATACGTGGAACACAAGTGTAGAGCTTGGACACTTGGGTTTCGAGGAACGTATGGATACGAGTATTTATGTGTCGATGCTGGGCACCAATTTTCATGATATTTCGGGTGTCGATGTTTGACACTCAGGTTACATGCGATTTACGGGGCCGATCTGAGGATTTTTGGATTTGGGGTGTTGTTGATTTACATCGGGTTTTTCCATGCTTATAATTTGTGCATGAGATTATTTACCATATCATTCCACACTCAGGATTATTTTGATATGCATTGCTTCATGTAGTTGTAGTACCCTGATGATATACCTTTACATGACTGTTGCATATTCATATTGCCACACTTATGCTATCAGATTTCATGTGATAAATTTATCGCTGTTCGTGTATATTTGCGATTACAGTACGATATTATTTACTATTCACGAGTTGGCAACTAACCCCCGTTGTGCCACAGTGTTTTGCAGGATTTACCCTCAGAGTAGTCGCGGTAGGACGTCTTATCATCTCTATTTTTGCGGATACCGCTACGGTTGGCTTTGAGGCCTTTGCTTTTAGGTGGGTTGCAGTTATCCGTTTATGTACATTGTATATCTTTTTGTTGGATCTAGTATTCTCCATCTACCACTTCATGTATTCGACTTAGAGACGAGTTGTGAGGATCGGTGTTGTATATTTTGGTGACTTTGGGTGCCGTGCTCGTGGGAGCCGGTCTTGTTGTAAAGTTTTACTTCTTTATGCACTTTTCCGTTATATTTCTTTGCTTTGGCGTCGTATATATGCTTGTGGTGGTTGTCTCGCTGTTGGGTGTGAGTTGCTCCCGTTTGTGATGCTTTATTTATATTCTATGTTGTACCCGTTTTTGGGGCTAGTTTTTACAAAGGAGGTGTTGCCGAAATTTTCAAGAAAAAAAAACTAAAGTTAAAGATTTTACTTGAGATTTTCCGAATATTTTAAACTATGTTTTTCTCCGCTTATCCAGTTTTGGGTGGTTTAGATTTTTGGGTTTCGGCTTATTTAAGTTGCGTACGCCTGTAGACGTTATATAGTTTAAGTGCCGGTTACAGGCCTAATTTTTGGGTCGTGACAGAACCAGGGTTCGATTGATATGGAGAGAAGTTGTTCATCTATAAATTGTTCATTGATTGGAATGTCCTCAACTGGTGCATTAGTCAGGCGAGACAGATGATCGGCAACAATATTGTCGGTTTCTTTCTTATCTTTTATGGTTAAGTCAAACTCTTAAAGAAAAAGAATCTAACATATCAATCTGGTTTTGGCATTCTTCTTTGCAAAGAGATGCCTAAGTGTAGAATGATCAGTATAAATTGTGACGTGGGTACCGATCAAGCACGGACAGAACTTTTTAAGTGCATAGATGATAGCTAAGAATTCTTTTTCCGTGGTGGTATAATTTAGTTGTGCATCATTCAACATCCGAAGAATTCTTTGCAAAGAGATGCCTCAGAATTCTTTTTCCGTGGTGGTATAATTTAAAGAGTTTTGACAATGGATTTCTGAATGAGGAGGCTAGGGTGTGATGTATGTATTTATAGGAGAAATTAGGGTTTTGAGAATTGAAGAATGAATTAAAAATATGCATTAAAATAGATTAAAGATGGGATTTATCATTCTCTGGATAAATGCAGAGAAATAAAATAGCATGGAGGTAGTGGGGTAGGCCAAGGGGTGTTAGGGAAAAATTTTGGGGGCATTACCAACGGGGGGCCCGGCGGCACCGGCCCCTAGCAACATCTCGCCGGCCATCTTGGTTTGGTGGGGGTGTGGGATCTTTGATACGTGTCTTAGGCTGTTTAAATAACAATTTCCACATGTTTGTTTTATGAGACTTTTCATTTTTACGTGCAGTGCACGTGTAAAATTTTGAGTTTCTAAAAGTTTTAAAGAAAAATCAACAAAAATAATATGTGGCTGAGGGGATTTGAACACATGGGCTACGTCACAGTAGTGCAAGACTTTACCAATGAGCTATAAGTGCTTTCTTGTCGTTCAAAAGAGAATTAAATACTTATAGCATACACAAGATTGCAAATACTCCATTTGTACATTAACTTTTAAACAAATTTTCTGTACACTGAAACAGAGTTGTTACATTCTACTCTCCTTACAAAAATTTCGTCCTCAAAATTTACAATTATTTTAAGGACTAATTTACAAACAAGTGAGGGTATCTTGCACGCATGTCTTCCTTACGTTCCCATGTTGATTCTCCTGGTGTTTCTTTTCTCCACATCACTCGAACTAAGTTTACTTCTTTATTCCGAAGTGACTTTACCTTTCTGTCCAGGATTTCAACGGGTTGTTGCTCACAAGATAGATCCGTCTGTACAGTGAGCTCGGAGTGATCAAAAATGTGACTGGGGTCACTTACATACCTTTTGAGTTGGGATATGTGGAACAAATTGTGCACTCCTTCCAATGAGAGTGGAAGTGCCAAGCGATAAGCCACTTCTCCGACTCGTTCGAGTATGTCGAATGGTCCAATGTATCTCGAACTTAGCTTACCCCGCCTTCCAAAGCGAATCACTCCACGGTTTGGTGAGATCTTTAAAAAGACATGATCTCCCGGTTGAAACTCCAAGTGACGGCGCTTTCTATGCGCATTCTTTCTCTGATAGTGCGAACTACATCCACTGTTGCTACTATCATCTCACGTCCAAAGAGTTCTCTTTCTCCGATGTCGTCCCAAATTAATGGTGAACGACACTTCCTTCCATATAGAGCTGCAATGGGTGTCATTCCAATACTTTCTTGGTAGCTGTTGTTGTATGAAAACTCCACAAGATGTAGGTAATCTTCCCATGATCCTCCGAAGTCTAGCATACAAGCTCTTAGCATATCTTCAAGAATCTGAATCGTTTGCTCAGACTGTCCATCTGTTTGTGGACGGTAAGCTGTGCTAAAGTTCAGACTCGTTCCCAAGATAGCTTGCAGACTCTGCCAAAATTGCGATCGGAATCTGGTGTCACGATCGGAGACAATGCAAACCGGTACTCCATATAATCTCACGATCTCCTGCATGAGTTCATGGGTATCAGAGATAGTACACAATGAAGAGTTAAATCTTACTTAGATTAAAACCTACCTCCATGTACTTCTTTGCTAATGTCTCGGTAGATTGGCCAACTCGAAATGGGATGAAGTGAGCTGACTTTGTGAGTCGATCCATAATAACCCATACTGCATCGTTACCTTTCGTGCTACGAAGAAGAGCAGTCACGAAGTCCATGGTGACGTGTTTCTATTTCCATTCTATAATAGGTAACAGTAGAAATAAACCAGCAGTCCTGTGATGTTCAGCTTTCACTTGCTGACACACCAAACATCTAGCGATGCTTCTGGCTACTTCACGCTTCATTCCTTGCCACCAGTAATGTTGCTGCAGATCTTTGTATATCTTTGTACCACCAGGTGTACTGAATAGGGAGAGCTATGAGCTTCTTTTATCAATTCTTCCCGAACAGGACCTTGTGGTACACACAATCTACTGCCGTATCTCAAATATCCGTCTTCATGGATGATGAAGTTTGTTTTAAGTCCACTTTCTACTTATTCTCTGATCTTTTGCAACTTGGTATCACTTGGTTGAGCTGCTTTGATCTAATTGACAATAGTAGACTGTACTTGTAAGTTCATCAAACTTGAAGCGTTACTTGGCATGATCACTTCTATCTCCATCTGATGCAAATCTTGTTGAAGCTTCCACTATGCGGTGAGATTCATTGATAGTGGTTGGCGACTAAGTGCATCAGGTACTACATTCACCTTCCTTGGATGATATTGTAGGTTGATGTCGAAGTCTGCTATAAGTTCTAACCATCTTCTCTGCCGCATATTCAACTCTTTCTGAGTAAACACATATTTTAGACTCTTGTGGTCTGTGTATATGTCCACTCGTTCTCCAAGAAGATAATGGCACGAAATCTTAAGTGCAAAGATAACGGCTGCTAACTCCAGATCATGCGTCGGATAGTTGCGCTCATGAATTTTCAGCTGACTTGATGCATAAGCTATAACTTTACCGTGCTGATGTAGAACACATCCTAATCCCTTACCGGATACATCACAATGCGCTTCAAAACCTCCAGATTGGTCCGGTATAACGAGAATAGATGCTGATGTCAATCTTGACTTAAGTTCTACGAAAGCTTGTTCACATGCTTCTGACCACACAAATTCTTCATCTTTACACGTGAGCTTGGTCAGGGGTGTTGCAATCTTCGAAAATCCTTCAATGAATCTTTTGTAATATCCTGCTAAACTCAAGAAACTTCAAATGTCCTTCACTGAGTTCGGTGTCGACCATTCGCTTACTGCTGATACCTTAGCTGGATCTATAGAGATTCCATTGCCTGTGTCACGCCTCGCTTCCCAGAGTACGCTGAAATGGGCACGTGACATAGCCAACCATGCTACCTGTGGGTAGGAAGTATCCATCCACAGTCACATTACGGCTGTAGAGATATCAAGAACAAAATAAAACTATCTAAAATATGTCCATAATCCAA
Organism: Agapanthus africanus; assembly: GCA_030015575.1. Taxonomy (NCBI): domain Eukaryota; kingdom Viridiplantae; phylum Streptophyta; class Magnoliopsida; order Asparagales; family Amaryllidaceae; genus Agapanthus; species Agapanthus africanus. Next base: position 222,157,681 of record CM057342.1, read on the forward strand.
TATAACACGAGTCAAGAATAATAAAATGCGGAAGCGAAAGATCCAATACAAATAACTGGAATGTATGTCCCATAACGCGGGCTCACATCAGGAATAAAATGCAGGAAAGAAAAACTAACTAATGCTGACACCTCACAGCTCAGCCTGCTGGCTGAAGTACTCCTGCTCGAACTGCAACAGTGGTACGGAATCTGGGCCATGCAAAACCCAGACGTCAGCGCGTCAAGTCATCAAGTAATATATATGAACAGTGTAGCAGGCAATACAATATAAACATGAATAAAACAAGAATAACAATAATATAAGTCAGAGCAGTGCAGTGGGTAAACTAAACTGTTCTATCAGGTTTTCTGTCCTAAAGTCTTTGAAACCAAATAATGTAATCCTCATCGTAACTCGTCGGTAGTTATTCCGTAACGCCCGGAAAGACGGCAAACAATAGGTATTCCGTAACGCCCGGAAAAACGACAAACAATGGGTATTCCGTAACGCCCGGAAAAACGGCAAACAATAGGTATTCCGTAACGCCCGGAAAAAACGGCAAACGATGGGTATTCCGTAATGCCTGGAAAAACGGCAAACAATAGGATGGCCCTTGGAGTTACGTTCGGTTACAATACTGATTTCCCCATACCCTCAAGTTATATGTGTAAGTTAAGTCAGGTATCCCGTAATCAAGAAACTAATGCCAACACAGGATCAGGTAAACAGGTTTGTCTGGATAGACAACAGGAACGGTCCATGAGGACTATATGTCAGGTTTGTTGGCATTAGACACAAGATCAGGTAACGGGTCAAGTCATGGTACATCAGGTCAAGTCAAACAGTATACGGTACCATGTCGGGTAGATCAATATATATGTAGTAAGTCAGGTCAAGATGTCAACAATATCATGGGTGTGCTCACAATTAGTTATACAAGCAAGCATGGTTATCATCAACATGATATAAGCAATGAATTAAGCAATAGGCAGATTTACTCGATTTGCAGTACAGTTATCAGTTGTATCACAGAGATGATTTCAATGTTATGCGAATGCGGTATGATAATTATGACCTTTTAATCATGTTAACAAGTTTAAGAACTTTAAAGGTGCAATGATTTATATAAAGGTTCAATACAGCTATTACAGGTTAAAATGCATACGAGTGTCCGAATGGAACAAAACTATAGAGATAAATGCCATAAGCCATGTCAATATTAAAAATGTGATTAAACAGGTAAATGTGGTTATTAGGTTCAATTGCAAACTGTAGGTTCCAAGTTTAAAGATAAAAATGATATATATAACAATATTGTACATGGAAATGAGAAATGATTGTACCAAAGTTAAATTTACAGGTTTAGGGTGTCATGGTATATATGTAAATATTGTATAGCATGTAGCAAGGGGTACTTGCCTCGATGGGTCGCGAACCGGGAATACGGAACGATAAACATCGGCGGGGGAAACTCGTGACGGGCGCACGGTTCACGGAATGAACCCAAACGACGAACAATGGAACCACACGGGTCGGGATACCTCGCTGGAACGTCGGGATACGTCGCCGGCACGGCCGGAATCCGGCGAGATACAAAAACAGCGAATCTCAAGAGTTGCAACAAGCAAAGAAGAAAAATAAAGAAGAAAGGGAAGGAGTATAGAGAAGGGAATGCTCACGGGGATCTGTGGGACGGGTGGTGACGGTCGACCATGTCGACGGAGCTCCGGCGGTGGCCTACGACGACAGCGAAAGAAATGTTTTCAGATCAAGAACCAGATCAGCAAGGAAAGAAGAAAGGAGGAGGTGAGGGAATGTGAAACTCACCGAGGGGGGTTTGCGAGGCCGGGGGCACGAGGACGGGGTCACCGGCGGCGACTCACGGCGGTGCAACAGCGTGCAGGGGCGCGCGCTGGTGGTCGGGGGTGTGCAGGCGTGTGCAGGGTGCCCGGGGTTGATGAAGGAGGAAAGGAAGTGGGTGTGGCCGCGATGAGGGCGACGAGGCGAGGAGGTCGGTGATCGTGGTGTCGGCGTTGGGGTTGCAGCGGCGAAGTTGCGGCGGCTAGGGTTCGACGAAGTTGGGTTACTTTTTTTGAAAAGAAAAGAGGAGGGAGGTAGGAACGTATATATAGAAGAGAGAGAGAGATGAGAGAGAGACGGGAAGAGAGAGAGAGAGATGAGGAGAGAGAGAGATAGAGAGAGAGAGTAAGGAGTGGGGCCCACGGAAAATGGAGAAGCTGATTGGCTGAGAGAAGGATTTAGATGTTAGGAGAGAAGGATTTAAAAGATTATGTATGGACAGTAAAAAATATGGTTAAGGAAAATATATGCCGGTTTAAATATATTAAAATTGGGATTTTGGCGCAAAGTAAAACATTTCCAAATCGCGCCCGGGTTGGGTCCAAAAATTTGAAATTGAAATAATAGAATTTTAAGCGGGATCCAAAAGTGAAAATGAAGTATCTTATGATCAAAAAGCATACCCCCAAAACGGACACACGTACGTGCACGTAGCCATCCAAACTCACCCGTTTCACTGAACGGGATGAGAACACGATGCACGGACGCTACAGCAGGGTTAGGGGTGTCAAGTAGGCCAAGATGAATATTTCTAATTTTATTTTAGATACCAAAAATTGTTATATGTAGAAATGAATTTGCCGGGTAAAAATTTACAGTAAGTAACAATCAAGCAAGATAAATGAAATGAGTGCCACATTACGTTCAAACGGTAACAGAAATTAGTAGCATTGGGCTCGGGTGTTACAGCCTGATACAATATGTCCGAGAAAACCTACTTGATCTAGCTAAAACTCGTACTTGCTGTACTTGGCATAGAGTTGATACTGTCATAAAGTCTCCAGGACAATTCGTAAGTGCTCGACATGTTCTTTCCGACTCTTAGAATACACCAGGATGCCGTCGATAAAGATGATACTAAACCTGTTTAGGTACTCTCGGAAAACTTGATTCATTAGGTTCATGAATATAGCTGGTGCGTTGGTCACTCCAAATGGCATCACAAGAAACTCATAATGACCATAGCGAGTCCGGAATGCCGTCTTCGGAATATCAGACTCTTTGACCTTCGCCTGATGATAACCCGAACGAAGATCTAACTTGGAGAAAACGCAAAACCCACTTAGCTGATCGAACAGATCGTTGATGCGTGGAAGAGGATACTTTTTCTTTAAAGTTACTTCATTCTGAGCTCTATAATCAATGCACATTCGATATGAACCTTCCTTCTTCTTCACAAGAAGAACCGGCGATCCCCAACTTGAAGTGCTGGGACGAATCCATCCTTTTTTCAATAATTCGTCCAACTGAGTTCGGATCTCTTTCAAGCCTTCGGGACTCAAGCAATACGGAGCTTTGATCACCAGTTGTGCTCCAGGTATTAAATCAATGCTGAATTCAAAAGCTCGATCGGGAGGCAAACCTGATATGTCTTCAGGAAATACATCGTCGAACTCTCAAACTACCCCTGGCTTCGATCCTTCCTCTGCTTGAAGTGTTGCAATCGCTGCCTTCTTTGGGTTGGCTTTGTATATGCTTAGCTCCAGGGTACGGTCTCTACTTTTGAAATAAAAGACCGGATGTTCTGGAATCTCGAACGCTACCCTCCTTTGATGATAGTCAATGGTAACATAGAATGTTCCTAGCCAATCCATACCCAAAACGACATCGAAATTTGGTATGTCCAACACCTTGAAGTCAGCATAGAATTCTTTGCTGCATACGATCACTGGACACAGGTCGTATCCCATTATTACCATTAGAACGCCGTTCCCTGAACTGACATTCCAACTGGATACAAGAGGTTTGACTGGAATCGCATGAGTTCGAACGAACCGTTGCGACATAAAACAATGAGATGCTCCGGTATCAAAGAGTGCTAGTGCAGGAAGTGAGGTTACTAAGATTGTACCTAAGTTATGTGGGATAGGTTTTAGGTATAAGAAAAGATATATGGGTATGTATAAAGATTGAAAGAAAGCTTGAAAGAAAAGAGTTACCAGTGATGACTTGGCCAGTGGCTTCAGCTTCTTCCACAGTCATTGTGAAATCCTGTCACCTCGGTACATTCCTCCTTATTGGAGGAGCATTCCTCTGTAATTGAGGTAAGTTCCTTTGTGCTTGGTGGAATTGACGAGGAGAAGGTGCGGTCGGTCCACGAGAAGGTGGAGCTGGGAGAGCGAGTCATGGTGCAGGTGCCTGGATAGCTAGTCACCGTGGATGGGTAATTGCTGGTCTGGGTGGAGCATTAGAATTGAGTCTTTGAGGGCAAGACCCAATATCATGTGTGGATGAGCCACAGACTAAGCAAAGGCGATTAGCACACCTACAATTCTTCGCCAGGTGTCCATCCCTCCTGCAGTAGGTGCAAAAGGCCGAATTAGGCCGGTTGAATGGTACTCCCGGTCTCTTGGGTACAAAAGGTGGCCTTGAAGAGGCTCCTCCTGCCATCGTGGCAGGGCGTTTCACTCCGGCAGATTGGGGTTTGCCCTTCATCTTTACTACTTCCTTATATCGACGGGCGGCTTTCAGAGCCAGTTTGTGAGTTGGGAAATCCCTTGTAGCTAAAACAGCTTGGATCTCCGGATCTAACCCTTGCTGAAATCGTCTGGCCTTGATTTCAGCGGTCGGAATGAGATGTGCCGCGAACCTGTTACGGTCTTTGTGTTAGCTGTGTAATATGTGATATCGAATATTAAGACATATCTTACCTGGTCAACATGGTGAACTCGGCATCATACTCATCAACTGATTTGATCCACATAGAGCCATGTCGTAAGTGGATGAATTGCTGCTCCATGTCGAATCGGGCAGTCTATGGAAAATACTTCGCGTCGAATATGTCGCGAAAAGTTTTCCATTCGATAGGCTGGGCAAGACGGCTTTCTTCCGCCTTTCACCATTCTCGGGCGTTGTCGGTGAGTTGCAGCTTCGCAACCCGTACCCAAGCGATGTCTGGCACTTGTGCTTCTGCCAGATCGTCCTCAATGCTCTGAGCCCATTCTTCAGCTTCTAAAGAGCTCTCTTTCCCAGAAAATTGCTTCACTCCGAATGCTTCCGCTTCTGGGCGGTTCAATAAGATAGTAGTCTGCCGCTGTTGTCCTTTCAGGAGGCTTCGGATTGCCTCAAGCATAACCGTTTGCTCGTTGATCGGAGCTGCAACGGTAGGCGTAAGTGGAAGAGGTGGTGGTGTGTTGTTGAAGTTGGTGCTGGTATTGTTTGGAGAATCCAAAACCTTGAAAGAAAAAAATAGGGTTAGGATAGATTCAAAGAATATGAAATTTTAAGATTCAAAGAATATGAAATGTAAAGAATGTTTTTAGTTGCCGATTCTTATGTTATATTGCTTAGGACTTTATGGAGAATTGACCTGCATGTCCATGCAGAATTGACCCTGCATGGTAGGGTTCCATGCAGAACTGATCTGCATGGGCCGCCAACAAAACCTGTCACGCCCCGCTTCCTGGTGTATGAGTAAGAAGACGCGACGAGGCCCGCTACGTATTTACTTAGAATTAAACATGCTAAGCGTAACTAAAAAATATAATATAAATATACACAAGAATACATGAAATGTAAATGAACAACAACTTTTATTTATTAAAAATTTCTTTACAATACAACTGAAAAGTAAATACAATGATGAAAGAAATGCCTAAACAATAGCATGAACATGAAAGTAAAGTATATACAAGAGTCTAAAACTCAGGGTCCTCGCTGAACTAATCCAAGTTCTCTGAACTGGGCTCTATCTCCAGTGAGTCGGAACCACCTGACAATATTCCAAAGAAAGAAGAGAGAAGGAATGTCGTCAGCGAACAATCGCTCGGTAAGTCCCAAAGAAAAGTAGGAATAGAATAGACAGATGAATAGACAGATATGAGAATATAACTGGTGTATTGTGAGTTTGTTATATTAACATGGTTGTATGTAGCTTGATACAGAATATGCTAGCGTATACAAGAGGAGTCCAACTATTCCGTGGACTAAAGTATATGGAGCACAAGGAACCGTTAAGCCACGGAACAATATCAATGGATATTAAGGTTAGGTGTATTGAAGTGACCATCTCGTGCCACTTCTAACACATTCCGTATCAGTCTACCCCTTTAAAACCCCGTAATGTATTTTGTATTGATTTGTATTGTTTTGTTTAATAGATGTACGACTTGCCGAAGATATGATATCATGTAAACGGAATGGATATAAATGGATAGTCATGTAATCAGAGTATATCCATGGTTCGGTTCAGTCGAGTCATGTTGATATTGATTGAATTCTGGTATAAATGGATTCATGTTAAATAGAGTTAAACTTGAATCATATTCAAGGATAGATCGATTGATTTCAGATTAGACTGAGACTCTGCCAGAGTCAGACACTTAAACAGAATTGAAGTCCAGAATTAGTTTTGATGTTATCGGTAACTGCTGCATATGGACGACATGATTTGTGTCTTTTTCCAAGACAATTACCGTATTGATAACACCGTTTATAGGTTGTCTACCTTAGATAGGCAAGCACCCATATTCTCCGGCTCCCTGAGGCTCAAGAGAACTGGTCCCGCTTAAACCTATATTTACTAGGGTCCTTATTGTAAATTAATATAACTTGAGGGGGTTTTATGAAAAATAGTTTTGATATATTTTCAAAATAAATCTTAAGTATTTATTTATTGTCTTTAGGGTTTTCATAGTTGTAATTTTTATAAAATGAAATATTCTAGTGGATATAAACCTAATTTTGAATAGTATATGGTATTTTCTTGTAATTTGTCTTGTATTGAATGTGATGGCATTTTCATGATCTTTTGTGTGATTCTTTTCTTTTGATTAGAAAACATGGAATATATATTATAGATATTTTGATAATATATATATATATATAATTATAAAAATAGAATTTATTTATTAAATAAAAATCACGTTTTCTTAAAAATTGTAATAAAAATTCCATCGAGATCGAATGCTCCGTGAGGAGGTCTGCATCTTGCTCTACTACTCTCGAGGATGTGCGATAACCCGCACCATCCCGATCGGGTTCCCCAAAATGGGTTGTAGAGGCTTATTTGCAAGGAATTAATTAAAACAATTTAAAGAATACGGGTTTTGATAGTTTAAGGTATTTTAATGTAAATTGAGTTTTGTCCCACAAAAATTGTTACAAGAACCATCATGCTATGTCAAGATGAGTGTTGTGATGAGCTAGGTCATTACCTTGTGAGTTTTTTAAAGTTAATATGAGCCTAACTAAAAAGTAATATCGTATGTAAACTAGATGGTATTTTACCGTAAAAGTTAAATAAAAGTTGTTTAACATTATATTTTGAATTGAAACTTGTTCCAAATGTTATTTAATGGTTAATAAACAATATATAAAAAGATAGTAGATTTGTTATTAAGAAAAATTGTGTTTTTGATGAAATTAGAATAGGAAGTCGGATTAACTCCGCTTCCGACGAGTTTTAGTAGATTGTTGTTTTAGACTAGAAAGCGGTGAGAAGTGAAGGGACTTACCGATTGAAAGAAGAGGGAAGAGGTATAGAGAACTTTCGAAGGTGTCGTGGAGTCATTTAGTCTCCGGATTTGTCCCGAAACGTCGTCGGAAGTTTGACTTGAGCTAACTCCACTTATACAACTTTTGGATTTAAAAAATTTAAAGAGTTTGGGCAATGGATTTCTGAATGAGGAGGCTAGGGTGTGATGTTTTTATTTATAAGAGAAATTAGGGTTTTGAGGATTGAAGAATGAATTAAAAATATGCATTAAAATGAATTAAAGAGGGGATTTATCATTCTCTGGATAAATGCAGAGAAATCAAACACCATGGGGGTAGTGGGGTAGGCCAAGGGGTGTTAGGAAAATTTTTTGGGGGCATTACTAATGGGGGGCCCGGCGGCGCCGGCCCCTGGCAACATCTCGTCGGCCATCTTGGTTTGGTGGGGTGTGGAATCTTTGACACGTGTCCTAAGCTGTTTAAATAACAATTTCCACATGTTTGTTTTATGAGACTTTTCATTTTTATGTGCAGTGCACGTGTAAAATTTTTAGCTTCTAAAAGTTTTAAAGAAAAATTAACAAAAATAATATGTGGCTGAGGGGATTTGAATACATGGGCTACGTCACAGCAGTGTAAGGCTTTACCAATGAGCTACAGGTGCTTTCTTGCTGTTCAAAAGCGAATTAAATACTTATAGCATACACAGGATTGCAAGTACTCTATTTGTACATTAACTTTTAAACAAATTTTTTGTACACTGAAACAGAGTTATTACAGGTTGACTGACTTTGACTTAGTCAACCAGGGTGAAATTTTTGATCCCAACAGATGTGACTAGGAAAGGCCGTCCCAGAGTGACTGGAATCTGACCGCTGGGATTGACGACGAGTTTCGTCTCCAAAACGATGAAATCTATGGGGAATATGAATTCCCCGACCTTAATCAAAATGTCATCGGTCTCTCCCCTCGGTATCTTTGTGGATCGGTCTGCCAATTGCAGAATTATTTTGGTCGGCTTCAATTCTCCTAAACCCAATTGTTCATAAACTGAGTAAGGGAGTAGGTTCACGCTTGCGCCTAAATCTAACAAGGCTCGATTAATTTGTTTGTCTCCGATAGTGCAAGAAATAGTAGGACAGCCAGAGTCCTTATACTTCATCGGAATGGACTTGGACAAGACATCTCTTAAAGTGGCGGTCAAGAAGACTTTTTAGGCACATTCGCGCGTCGATTCTGCGTGCATAAATCCTTGAAGAATTTTGCGTACGCCGAGACTTGTTGAACCACGTTCAACAGTGGGATGTTCACTTCATAACGTTTAAATACTTCTAAAACCTTCTCTATACTTGCAGAGGGCTTCTTCGACCTTAACCTATTGGGGTAGGGAGCCTTGAGCTCAAGCACTTGGTTCGAAGAAGGTGCAAATAGAGTAGGTGCAGAAGGCACGATCGTTCGTGTTGGTACTGCTGGATGAAATTGTGGCGTTGAATCTTGTTGCTTTGAAGTAATTGCAGCTAACGACAAAGAAGAAGAAGGTGAAGATGAAAAAGACGGTAAAGAAGATGAAGAAGTAGACGGGACAGAAGATGAAACAGGCGACGAAACGTGTGCCGGTGAATCGACAACCACACGTTTAGATGAATCGTTAGGTTTGACGACTCTGTTGTAAATCGTGCATCCTGATCTTAGGATGGTGATAGCATTCACATTCTCTACGTTGTTCTGTTGAACAACATGAGCGTTATGGTTCCTTTGTTCTCTCGGGTTCGTCACCGGTTGGGAAGGAAATGTTCCCTTCTCAAGTTCATTCATTGTAGCTGTGAGCTGACTGATTTGAATTTCTAGCCTAGTTATGGCCTGTGTATTAGTGCTATACAACTGACTAGAAGTTTGCATGAATGTAGCCAGACTAAATACAGTCTGTACAGAGGTTTTGATCAAATCTTCTAACCCTTTTTCAATAGAGGACACTTTCTTGTCATCTTGGATGAACCTAGGGGGTGTGAAGGATTGGTTGGGATGATTCGACTCTTATGGTTTGTTGTTAGAATATCCCAATTTCTGATTTTAAAAATTTAAGTTTTGAAATTGTTGGAACGGTAGGTTTGAATTGTTGTTTTGAAAAGGTACATGATTCCAAGCGAAATTGAGTTGGTTCTTCCAACTGGGATTGTACGTCTGTGAGTAGGGATCGTTCCTGGGATGCTGGTTTCGATACAGCGCATTAACGTTTTTGTGTCCCTGGGACCTGACTGTTAGTTGTATGTATGCCCTAGAGGCCAGTATTGTACAGATGATGTATATTATATTGGATGCTTGGACATATATAGAGATGACTTTCTTGCTCGATATGATAGTATGCTATCTGGTTACTCTTTATCTTAACATGTACACTTGTCTCTTTAAACTGTCTTATAGTTACATTTTGATAAAGCCCTTAGGATGTGTACTTGACTACCTGGACTATGATGCAGATCATACTAGTGGGGACATGGTAGTCCATAAGTATATCCTTCAAGGTCCCTAGTCGTGGGTGTATCGAGACAGGGCATCGATATACCAGTGTAGACTAGCGTATACGCTTCTCGACCCATGAGATGGGCGATGGATGATCCCATATCCATTGGTGTTTGACATCAGAGATGGTATACGGGTGCTCAGTGGAGACTGGGTACACTGGACGGACTCGCCGAGAACTCCCAGATGGTATTATACCTCACGTCAGATGGCAGTTCTCAGGTGACACTTGTACAGGTTAGTCTGTAGACCCGAGATCGTCATAGAGTCTTGTGTGATTCCCACTGTGCTTTGATCTCCACCTTACCACGTCCATGAGGGCGTGCAAAACGGTGGTCTTTGGGTACAGTCCCGAGTTACATGGAGACAATGAGCGATAGGAGGGGTTTCGTCTCTCCCGGTATTGGGGGTTGATGTTGCGCTGTGCTCGATTGGCCGTAACAGGGAAGTCCCTGGCCAGGGATGATCAGAGATTTGCTGGTAAGTGTTACCAGTAGTTTCTCGACCCGTTATGAGCATCACATCGGCACGACTTATCGGTTATTGGGGTCTGACGTATACCACCCCTAGACTTGATATGCGACATATCAGACGAACAGACCGGACTGTACGGTAGGTGTTACTGGTTGGATTCACAGGAGTGTGAGCGGGCTAGCTCGTCGATCTTCTGATCGCTCAATACCCGGATGGCCGTTACGTTTAGCAGACCGCTTGCGGCTTGTGGGTGCTTGATATGATCATCATCTGCTACCGGCGTATTGACGAGTCTTTAGAGTCCTACACAGAGGTTTCCTGGCTCAAGCGAAACGAAATAGGAGTGCATATGAGATATGTGCAGGACCGAGAATGATGCGTGTATGTGATACCGTATTTCATTCTCGCGATGAATGTTTCGATTGGTTATATGCGATATAACCTAGTTATCGAATCGTAGATTGATTCGATAAGTCGATACATTGGATACTAGTCGGTTATGTGCGACATGACCGGATCATTGAATCAAGTGTTGATTTAATGATTTAATGTATAATTATATATTTGATATATTACTTTGCATCAACTAGTATTGGTTCATTTTAAAAAGGATTTTCTCACTTGATGCACATTGTATATGTGATATATTTTTTTGTGCACTTGTTTGTATCATGTTTGATGATACTTGCTCACTTGGGTTTGTGTAAAGATTAAACCATGGTTAGATGGATGGTTAGGGTTTTGATTATTTACTTAGTTATTTATTTATTTATTCATTTTGGATATTATTAAGAATGGTGGCTTATTTTGTTTCTATGTTGAAGCTTCTTGAAGCTTTGACAAAGTCCACCATCCTTATCTCATCCTTAACCCTAACCATTCCAACTAACCTTAGTTTAATCTCTTCACTTGACCATGGTCAAGATATGATAAGTATTCATATTAGTTTCATTTTTAAATAAGAAACTTATCATATTCTTTCTTCTTCTCCTTCTTCTTCTTCAAGAAAAACCTTGTCTTCAACAATGGCATCTTGAGCAAAAGTGTGAGAAATCCAATTCTAAAGTGAACCCACCTCCTATTTCTTCACCCTCTACCTCTTGCCAAGTTGTTTTGGGTGTTTTCTTCACAAGTTTCACAACTTGGTGAAGTCGGAGCTTGAACTTGTGAAACCTCGACGTAGATCATCTTCGGCACGAAGCCGACGACCTAGTCCGCCCTATTCTCCGATGAAGCCGACGTTTGAGTTCGGGATTCGAGATGGACAGCGAGAGGACGCCTACGTGGAGCTAAGGAAGTGGAGAACCGGATCTACAAAGGTTGTAGCCTCTCTCCTTTAGTTAAGATGTTAACTAGTTTCGTTTATCGCCTAAACTTCTAGTCAACGATCCGTATTAGGGTTTCTCGGCACCCATAAAATTTGAAATTGGCATGGTTGATGCCTTGTGAGACCTCTATAGTGTGCCTAGGAACCCTACAGTGGTATCAGAGCCTAGTTAGAGCCTTAGGCGAAGTCTAGACGATATTTGAAACCCGATCGAACCCGAAAACCTAACTTTTTGATGCTCTCTGGACTTTTTCTAAAAACTGGGATTTTTCCAGATTAAAAATTCCTAAAAAATTCAGCAGGAAATTGTAAGAATTACTGTGCAAATACGACACTGTTTGGAGCTTAAACAGCCGCGGAACCGCGGCAAGAGCTGGTTCGTGCGGCGGTTCCGCCGCCACTTGATGACGTCATCCCTATCAATTTGCACAGTAATTCCCATTTAACAGTGCTGAGTTCTCTGGGTATTTTTAATATTTATTCAAGAGTTGAATATTCCAGGTTGTTTTGGGGATTCGATAATTCGATCGGATTATCAGATTTTGTCTATCTCGATTCCGGATAATTTTTGAATTTGTTAAAAAGTTCGACCGGATATAAATACCCAACTTTTCCCCTGTCGGGAAATTTCCAAGTGTTGGATTTTTCCGTAGTTTAACGACGTTCTAAGTAGTGCAAGTAACGCGATGGACCCTCTAGAAGACAACAAACCTTAACTCGATTATGTGACCGTCTTGAACTGCCCTTTGAACCTTCGGGTTTGGGGCAGTACGGCGTGCCACATGTGAGGCGTTGGCTTGACCCTTCTACGGCTGGACCGTTGGTACTGAGGCACGAACTGAATGTTGTTTGACTTATTTCATGTGTTGAGCTGTATCGGGAAAACTTGGGTATTCGACTGTTCGATCGGGAAGTTTAACATTTTCTGTTTATCTGGAATGTGATACAATAATTGGAATTCACAAACAGTTATGAGATAACTGAATGAATGTTATAAATCTAGCGGTTTAGTTTCACTTGATATTGAAAAGAGTTTTCAATAATGAGACTAAAATACGGGGTTTATAACTGTTAGGCATGTGATGTCTAAGTATTTCATTTGATTAGGCATGTGATGTCTAAAGAGGTTGCGGATTCCAACTGTTGTAGTTTTACACTTTCTTTTCTGTGACCGTAAGTGTAATATGTGAATCGCCGGTTTCGTTGCTATATGTCAACGACAATTGGGATGCGCATATTTACTTACGTTGATGACATGTGATGTTATGTGATGCTGGATATGTTATATTGGATTGTCGTGTTTGAATAGCCGGGGGTTTTTATGTGAGATGAGTGTTTTTCATTTTCATTCATGTAAAAACTTGTATGTAATATTCTTTTATTTGGGGCACTTCCAGGTTGCGGAAGTTGTCACCCTTTGTATATTATTTACTTTTCCGCATTAGGATAGACCCAAGGAGGGGAGCACAAGTAACCGGGTTCTGGGGTCCAGTGGGAGACCAACTCGAGGAGTCGAGTCCGGGTCTCCTAACCCTAGAATTGGCAGGGTTGCTTGCCGCTCTCGTAGGGGTCTAGGGGTGTGGGATTGGCTATTCATCACGACCGTGGAATCCGTGTTTTATACTGGCTCGTATTGAAAACACGGACGTCCTAGTATATCCAATGTTTCATATGTTTCTTCTGCTGTGATATCTGTGATGTGATCATGTGATGTTCTGTGATAGATACAGTATATAGTATATATGATATATTATATAGACGTTACTTATGTTTTGCACCCGCACTAGCCCTGCCCTGCTCTGTCGTTAGTTACCTAACCTAACGGTGCACGAGGGGACATCGAGGCGAATGCGGATGGCATAAGTGTATGTCGTATTTATCTGTGATGTTTAGGTACTTAAATGATGGGACTTCATTAATGTGATTAATGAAAGTAAAAGAAACCTAAGATGTTGTAGAATCAAATTTTAAACAAAACAGGTAGCTACAGTTCTTGCTTTGCATAGCGGTATATATGATATACCCTGCACCTTATTCGATGAGGAAAGGACCGAGATCCCTTCACCGGGAGTGACTCCTTTAGCAATAACTGGCAGATGCTACACACTCGGTTTGCTTTTGATTGTTTTTGTGTTTTGCTTTGCATAGCGATATGTATGATATATCCCGCACCTCATTCGACGAGGAAAGGGCCGACGATCCCTTCACCGGGAGTGACCCCTTTAGCAAAACTAGAAAAGCCTCAAAATCACTCCATTTCAAAACTTCATTTGATTCTACAACGATATCAAGTTCATTACGCAATAGGTTTTCAGAAAAACCTGTCGTAGCCCTCCGTCATTTCAGATAAGTACTAGTTAGTATTCGTGCTGCGGTTGTTTGGCATGCGTCAAGGCGTAGTGTACGGTAGCTAACTAGTGCTTATCTGCTAGAATACGATGCGATTGGATTAGGGTATTCGCACGGCGTTGTTTGGCATGCGTCAAGGGTCGTGCGGGTGGGTTTAATTCAATCAAGAAATGTACGGGTTGAACTTGACTAGCGGACTATGGGTTGTTTGGCATGCGTCAAGGTCATAGCACGCTAGGGGCAAAATATTATCGGGAATTTCAAGTGTTGAAATTTGCAATGAGATTGCATACCTTCTATGAGATAGTTGGATCCCGATACCCACTGCGAGTAAGAGTTACTCCTGGGAGAGTTTTACACATTACAATTAGCCGATCAAGTAGGTGCCTAGAAAGGTGTCAACGGGGTTACGCCTCTGGGAAAACGAGGTTTACATTAATTAGGTTCGTGCGAAAGCACGGGGGACCTCCCTCAAAGTACCGACACTGGCCTGGTTGAAAGATTGGCGAACTTGTAGTGTGTAATTAATCCCGGCTAGTCTTTCCTTTTAGGGTTTGAAGGAAGATTTGATAAAAAGCAGTGGGAGCCATCCTAATTAGATAAGATAATAACCAATCTGATCTTGCACGAGCTTACGCTAAAGTGTTTTCTTCTCTCTCTCTCCAGGTAGCGACCATTTCATGCCCTAACAAAGATAATAATATGGATGTATTGACTGAACCCGCATGTTATACTGTGCTGGGGAACGTTGGTTCCGTTCTTTCCTATAAGAGTTATAGGAATGAACAGGATATAGGGGAATACCAGGATTCCCATGCCACCCGAATGAAGAAAGTACATGATGATGCATTTTCTTCGGGTGTGTTCGTTACAGAGAACTGTTTCTCCATTTGCTCTACGTCCTGGGTATTAGATACCGGGTCAGGATCCCATATATGTAATCAGTTACATGGGCTTAGAAAAAGTAGAGAACTTGGAGAAGGTGATAAAGACATTAGAGTTGGAAATGGTGCAATTGTTGCAGCTAAGACTGTCGGGGAATATCACCTTGAATTACCTACTGGTAATACATTGGTTCTGAACGAATGCTATTACATGCCGAACCTGATATGCAACATTATATCGGTTTCTTTATTAAGTAAAGAGGGATATAATTTTGTATTACATGATAATGTTATGAACATTTTTCGTAACCAAAAGTTGGTTGGATCAGGCACGTTGTGCAATGGCATTTATGTTCTAAACCAATCAACAGTTCTGAGCATAACAAACACACACAAAAGGAAGAGTTCAGAACTGAACGAATCCTTCTTGTGGCATTGTAGACTGGGTCACATCAATGTGACACGACTGGCTAAGTTGCATAAGGATGGATATTTAAATCCGTTTGAATTTTCATCTTATGACACTTGCCAGTCATGTCTCAAAGGCAAGATGACCAAAACTCCGTTTACGGGACACGGAGAAAGAGTTACCGAACTCTTGGGACTGATACATAGTGATGTATGCGGTCCCATGTCTACAAATGCCAGGGATGGTTCTTCGTACTTCATTACATTCACTGACGATCTCTCTAGATTCGGATATGTGTTCCTGATGAAACACAAATCAGAAGCTTTTGAGAAATTTAGAGAATATAAACAAGAAGTCGAGAACCAAACCGGAAAAAGTATTAAAATCCTACGATCTGATCGAAGAGGGGAATACTTGAGCAATGAATTCCTGGACTTCCTAAAAGAGAATGGGATTCTCTCTCAGCTGACTCCTCCATATACACCACAGCACAACGGTGTATCTGAACGGAGAAACCGCACCCTATTAGATATGGTGCGCTCAATGATGAGTACAGCTGAGTTACCTATTTCCTTCTGGGGATATGCGCTTGAGACAGCCATGGACCTATTGAATAGAGTTCCTACCAAATCAGTGCCTACCACTCCATATAAGATATGGAAAGGGAAGAGACCACATCTTAATTATATTAAGATATGGGGTTGTCCAGCCTATGTCAAAAAACAAAATCCGGACAAACTCGAGGCAAGATCTGTCTTATGTAAGTTTGTAGGATATCCCAAAAATTCACAAGGGTATATCTTCTACCACCCCGAGGAACAAAAGGTGTTTGTTTCTCGACATGCCACTTTCTTAGAAAAAAGTTTTCTTATGAAACAGATAAGTGGCATTGAGGTAGAACTGGAAGAGGTTCCAGCGACACAGACTACAACAGAATATTTGGTAGAACCAGAGGATTCAGTAGTTCCCGATGAACCCCAGCCTCTCCGCCGATCTAGCAGGGTTTCTCGTCCACCTGAGAGATACTACGGTTTTCTCATGGATGGTGGGAGCGAGGATTGCATCATGGAGGATGATGACCCAACTAGCTTCGAGCAGGCCATCACGAGTAGGGACTCAGTGAAATGGCTGGATGCTATGCGGTCCGAGATGGAATCCATGTACACCAACAAAGTATGGACTTTGGAAGTTGCTCCTGAAGGGGTAAAACCCATCGGGAGCAAATGGATCTTCAAGAAAAAACTTGGTGTAGATGGGAAAGTGGAGACTTTCAAAGCTAGACTTGTTGCAAAAGGTTTTTGTCAAAGACCAGGCGTGGACTATGACGAAACCTTTTCTCCAGTGGCTATGCTTAAATCCATCCGAATCATGCTTGCCATCGCTGCATATCATGACTACGAAATCTGGCAAATGGATGTTAAGACCGCCTTTCTAAATGGTGATTTAGAAGAGTGCGTGTACATGACTCAGCCAGAGGGCTTCGTAGACAGTGGGAGCAGCGGGAAGGTGTGCAAGCTGCTTAAATCCATTTATGGATTAAAGCAAGCATCGCGGAGTTGGGAACATCTGCTTTGACGTCGTTATCAAAGAGTTTGATTTCGTCAAAAATCCAGATGAACCTTGTATCTACAAGAAGGTGGCAGAGAGTAAGGTTGTCTTCCTCGTATTGTACGTGGACGACATACTCTTAATAGGAAATGATATTCCTATACTGCAATCGGTCAAGCTCTTCTTATCACAAAGATTCTCAATGAAAGATCTTGGTGATGCCTCCTGCATATTGGGAATAAGGATCTATAGAGATAGATCCAAACGGATATTGGGATTGTCCCAATCCAGGTACATTGACACCATACTAAAGAGGTTTAGTATGGAAGAATCCAAGCGTGGGAACTTGCCCACGATCTCTGGAGTCACTCTCTCCAAAGAGATGTCTCCCAAGACTGATTTGGAGAGAGTTCGCATGCAAGGGATACCCTATGCTTCAGCTGTAGGCTCTATCATGTACGCGATGCTATGTACCAGACCCGATGTAGCATACTCACTAAGTGTAGTGAGCAGGTATCAAGCTGATCCTGGAGAGAGTCACTGGACAGCTGTGAAGAGCATTCTCAAGTACTTACGAAGGACTAAAGAGATGCTCTTGGTGTATGGTAACGGAGAACTCCAAGTGGAGTCCTTTACCGATTCGAGCTTCCAGAGTGATAAGGACGACTCTAAGTCGAAGTCGGGATTTGTCTTTACCCTTTACGGAGGGGCGGTTAGCTGGAAGAGTTCCAAGCAGGAAACCGTGGCAGACTTGACGATGGAGGCTGAATACATCGCTGCCAACGATGCTGCCAAAGAGGCTGTCTGGATCAAGAAGTTCATTACTGAACTTGGAGTGGTTCCATCCATTGAGCATCCAATACCTTTGTATTGCGATAACAATGGAGCGGTGGCTTTGGCCAAGGAACCCAGGTCCCATCAGCGATCCAGGCATATTCTGAGGCGGTATCACCTGATCCGGGAGATAGTTGATCGCCGGGAGATCGAGGTCAGGAGAGTTAACACGAAGAACAACACGGCGGATCCACTCACGAAGGCCATTCCCCAGATACAGTTTGAGAGACTCTTCGGGATGCTCGGTATGCGATACTACAGCAGCTGGCCTTAGTGCAAGTGGGAGATTGTTAGTTGTATGTATGCCCTAGAGGCCAGTATTGTACAGATGATGTATATTATATTGGATGCTCGGACATATATAGAGATGACTTTCTTGCTCGATATGATAGTATGCTATCTGGTTACTCTTTATCTTAACATGTACACTTGTCTCTTTAAACTGTCTTATAGTTACATGTTGATAAAGCCCTTAGGATGTGTACTTGACTACCTGGACTATGATGCAGATCATACTAGTGGGGACATGGTAGTCCATAAGTACATCCTTCAAGGTCCCTAGTCGTGGATGTATCGAGACAGGGCATCGATATACCAGTGTAGACTAGCGTATACGCTTCTCGACCCATGAGATGGGCGATGGATGATCCCATATCCATTGGTGTTTGACATCAGAGATGGTATACGGGTGCTCAGTGGAGACTGGGTACACTGGACGGACTCGCCGAGAACTCCCAGATGGTATTATACCTCACGTCAGATGGCAGTTCTCAGGTGACACTTGTACAGGTTAGTCTGTAGACCCGAGATCGTCATAGAGTCTTGTGTGATTCCCACTGTGCTTTGATCTCCACCTTACCACATCCATGAGGGCGTGCAAAACGGTGGTCTTTGGGTACAGTCCCGAGTCACATGGAGACAATGAGCGATAGGAGGGGTTTCGTCTCTCCCGGTAATGGGGTTGATGTTGCGCTGTGCTCGATTGGCCGTAACAGGGAAGTCCCTGGCCAGGGCTGATCAGAGATTTGCTGGTAAGTGTTACCGGTAGTTTCTCGACCCGTTATGAGCCTCACATCGGCACGACTTATCGGTTATTGGGGTCTGACGTATACCACCCCTAGACTTGATATGCGACATATCAGACGAACAGACCGGACTGTACGGTAGGTGTTACTGGTTGGTTCACAGGAGTGTGAGCGGGCTAGCTCGTCGATCTTCTGATCGCTCAATACCCGGATGGCCGTTACGTTTAGCAGACCGCTTGCGGCTTGTGGGTGCTTGATATGATCATCATCTGCTACCGGCGTATTGACGAGTCTTTAGAGTCCTACACAGAGGTTTCCTGGCTCAAGCGAAACGAAATAGGAGTGCATATGAGATATGTGCAGGACCGAGAATGATGCGTGTATGTGATACCGTATTTCATTCTCGCGATGAATGTTTCGATTGGTTATATGCGATATAACCTAGTTATCGAATCGTAGATTGATTCGATAAGTCGATACATTGGATACTAGTCGGTTATGTGCGACATGACCGGATCATTGAATCAAGTGTTGATTTAATAATTTAATGTATAATTATATATTTGATATATTACTTTGCATCAACTAGTATTGGTTCATTTTAAAAAGGATTTTCTCACTTGATGCACATTGTATATGTGATATATTTTTTTGTGCACTTGTTTGTATCATGTTTGATGATACTTGCTCACTTGGGTTTGTGTAAAGATTAAACCATGGTTAGATGGATGGTTAGGGTTTTGATTATTTACTTAGTTATTTATTTATTTATTCATTTTGGATATTATTAAGAATGGTGGCTTATTTTGTTTCTATGTTGAAGCTTCTTGAAGCTTTGACAAAGTCCACCATCCTTATCTCATCCTTAACCCTAACCATTCCAACTAACCTTAGTTTAATCTCTACACTTGACCATGGTCAAGATATGATAAGTATTCATATTAGTTTCATTTTTAAATAAGAAACTTATCATATTCTTTCTTCTTCTCCTTCTTCTTCTTCAAGAAAAACCTTGTCTTCAACAATGGCATCTTGAGCAAAAGTGTGAGAAATCCAATTCTAAAGTGAGCCCACCTCCTATTTCTTCACCCTCTACCTCTTGCCAAGTTGTTTTGGGTGTTTTCTTCACAAGTTTCACAACTTGGTGAAGTCGGAGCTTGAACTTGTGAAACCTCGACGTAGATCATCTTCGGCACGAAGCCGACGACCTAGTCCGCCCTATTCTCCGATGAAGCCGACGTTTGAGTTCGGGATTCGAGATGGACAGCGAGAGGACGCCTACGTAGAGCTAAGGAAGTGGAGAACCGGATCTACAAATGTTGTAGCCTCTCTCCTTTAGTTAAGATGTTAACTAGTTTCGTTTATCGCCTAAACTTCTAGTCAACGATCCGTATTAGGGTTTCTCGGCACCCATAAAATTTAAAATTGGCATGGTTGATGCCTTTTGAGACCTCTATAGTGTGCCTAGAAACCCTACACCGACGAGAAAGGACATTCATCCTTTATGTGACTAGGGTTCTGATAATTAGCACACACAAGTTGAGAGACTTGGTTAACTGGTGACGGTGATTTTTTGCCCCCATTCGCCGTACAAGAGCGGCGATTTTTGCTTCGGCCGCTATAGAGATGTCAACTACGTGTGCACCACCCTTAGTCGACGTGGATGGTTTCTCGTTCACGCTTTCCCACTGAATGGTCTTGTCAGCCAGCTCTTCTAAAAAGTTCCATGCATCTCAAGCACCATAGCTCAAGAATTTGCATTGATACATGGATTCTAACATCATGCAGGAGCTGGAGTCTAAACCTTTATAGACTATCTGACAAAGTCGCCATTATTCTAGACCCTGGTGAGGACATTTGATTATGATATTCTTGAATCTTTCCAACAATTTCCAAAAGATTTCATCCTCTTCTTGTTTGAAATTGTGAATTTCGTTTCGAATTCGGACAGCTTTATGAATCGGGTAAATTTTTTTACGAAATACTTTCATAAAATCATCCCACGTAGTAATCGATCGAGCAGGTAAACTGTTCAACCAACTCTTCATGTTGTCCTTAAATGTAAAGGGAATGAACTTAAGCTTAACAACATCCCCACCCACTCCTTGGATCTTCATCATAGCTCACACTTTCTCAAATTCATTGATTAAAAGGTAGGCATCTTCGGACTCGAGTCCGTGGAATTTGGGGAGTAGCGGTATGAATTGAGATTTCATTTCATAGTTATTTTCTGCGATGGTGGGCAATACTATACACGAGGGTAGAGATGAATAGTGAGGATAACATTTGTCTTGCAACATGGCTTCTTGCTACTCCATGGTCGTCCGTTCTGTCATTGTCGGTGGCGTGGGAGAA
Source organism: Agapanthus africanus (assembly GCA_030015575.1). Taxonomy (NCBI): domain Eukaryota; kingdom Viridiplantae; phylum Streptophyta; class Magnoliopsida; order Asparagales; family Amaryllidaceae; genus Agapanthus; species Agapanthus africanus. The sequence goes on from CM057342.1 coordinate 222,178,903, forward strand.
GAAGAAAGTGAAGGAGAATGAAGAATAGAACCGGACGACTCTGATAAAGCAGAAGGTGATAACGTCTCGGATGGATCCGAGGAGTCAGAAGATAAAGAAGAGTCGGATGTTATAGTCTGGAACCGGACTAATCGAGATTGTGAATCTTTAGTCCAAGCTGATATGCACTATCCGAATGCGGTAAAAAAGACTAAGAGAATAGAAGAAAATGTTGTTCACAAGTCCTAATTTTTTTTTGTTTTTCTTTTTGTCGTCATATATTCATAAAAAAATCCTAACTATTCATACAAATGGTAAATAAAAAATACAATCATGACACACTTCACACCCTTAATCACTCTGGGGTTTGCCTATGTCAACTAGATTTGCTTAAGAACTTGATTTGTGAAGTAAAATTGTATTGCGAAACGTGTCCAAGATAGACTAATCAAGAAACTAGGTGAGTGCAGTGAAGAAGGGAGGTTTTCCAACGATTTCACGAAATTCCTTAATTAGAATAACCTTCTCTCTTTCGGTGGTTGCGCCTTTCAAACTTTTCTAGACACTTTTTGAACAATATAACAATAGGCGGTGTTCGAAACACAATCAAATTTTCCTACCAAGCTTGAAGTCCTTAAAGACTGAAAGTCTAGTCTCATTCTTTGTGATTTGTGGGCTACAGAGAAGGTAATGAAATCCCTTACCGTATTTTATTGGGGTTCATTGCCCTTAAGTCCGTATTAAATTCATGTAATGTGCAAATAATAAAAAGATGTTCAAATCATCAATCAATCGTTTTTTAATTTTAAGCAGCGCGCTGCAAGAAATACGGTTGGTTCTTTTTGGCTCTTGTGCGGTGAATGTCGCAAAGAAATCCTGCAGAAAATCAAAATATTGGAGTGTCGGATTTGAGAGAATGTATTAGAAAAATACATACTAAAGGTTTTGGGTTAAGAAACCCCCATTAAGTCGATCCTCAAGTGTTTGAGTGTTCGCTTGCGCGGGTCAAACTACCCGGATGTTTGACACTGTAAATCGCTATCGTCTTGGTCTTGAAATTATACTTTGCCCCGTACGATCGCTGCCTGCAATTCCGTTGAAATCTGAAAATGTCGAAAAATACGATATTTAGTGCAAAATACGATATCTCTGGCTAATATGCTGTAAACAAATAATTATGAAATTTAGAGTATAAAAAATGATCAACAACAGAACATTAGAGCAAACACTAAAGAATTAGGAAAAATCAAGCTAATGAGGCCGATATTTGCGGCCATAATATTAAATTTTGGTTCTAAATTTATACTGAGTGCTCTTTGTTCTATAGTTGTCCCAATTTTATACACTAAATCTTTTAATAAAACTCATTGTAACGACTCTAAAATCTTGTACGGAAATTTTACTATTAATATACAAGAAATGAGTTTTACAGCCCGAGTTTGAGTTATAAGTCAATTTTATTAAATAACGGTAAGAAGCCACTTGTAGCTCACTGGTAAAACTCTTGCACTGCTGTGACATAGTCCCTGTGTTCGATTCCCATCAGACACAATCATTCTTTTCTGATTTTTTAAAAAACTTTTTGGAAGCCTAAAAAATTGCACGTGCAATACACGGGGAAATGAAAAGTTCAGAAAAATCAAACATGTGGAAAATGGAGTAAACAGGGATTTAATCAGCTAGCATGAATCTCTATGCCTGATGGCACAAAATGACCGGCAGATTTAGGCTTGGGGCCGACGGGGATGGGTAGATGGTGGCCAAATGGCCACGTGCTCTGCACACTTGTCCCTTCACCTACCCCTAACTCCTCTGCATTGTTTGATTCTCTGCAATCAAACAGAGACCTTTCAATTCACAATTTATCATAATTTTAATACTTTTAATCGACAATTTTAATTCTCAAACCCTAATTCTCCACTATAAATACGACCCCCTAACTTGGTTCAGTACCATTCCGAAAATTCTAGCCAAAACTCTCTAAAAAGTTCCTAGTGCAAGTGAAGTAAAGAGGAGTTAGCAAGCAAGTTGGTTTTGGCGAAGACCGAAGCCTATTCCGGAGCTCCTGCGACACCACGAAGCTCATCTCCTCTTCTTCAATCTCTCTTTTAGATTTCTAAACCGTAAGTCCCTTCCAAACACCATTTCTCTTCATTGAAATTCCATTTTAAAACTTATATCGGTAAGTGGAGTTAATACCGATATCATTTTTCAAAACCCTAGAAACTCCTTCTCCTTTATTCTTTGATCAACCAAGTTTTTCTACAATACTTGTAACCTTAGACCCTGATATTTAGAATCAAATTTCATCAAAATTATCATGTGAAACAACAATAGTAGAACTTTTTCATTAAAATAGCTTGAACTTTATAAACACCTCTTTTAGTAATCGCTTAACAATACCTTAGGAAAACTTCACGGGGTAATGACCAACCCCACACGCACACTTGGATCCATAGCACGATGTCTCTTTTGTTACGAAGAAAAATTTACAATAAAATACCACGTAATTCTAAAACCGGATTTCTTTTAAAGCGGTATTTCATATCCTTTGCGATTATGCATCTAGAACCCTCTTTAGGGGACTCGCTAACGGATGGTGCGGATTATCGCACATCCTTGGGGTAGTAGAACGAGATGCAGATCTCCTCACGGAGCATTCGATCTCGAAAAGATTTAAAAACGGTTTTTAAAAAATATGAATTTTCTAAATAAAATAAAATTATTTTTAAAATAAAATTATATAAAATTATGAAACCATATTTTCAAAATATAATAAATCGATATTTTCAAAAAAATGAAAAGATTAACAATTGTCAATAAAATACCATCAAGATACCCAAAAAGGTAAGTTTTTCAATAAAATACCATGAACTTTTCAAAGCTAAGTATTTATCACTAAAATACCCCAATACTTAAAATCCATGCCCATAACAAACTCAAATAATACTAATCACCCTCGAGATTTACTTTTTAATCTATATTAAAATATTTTCATAAAAACCCCTCGAGATATATATATCAATACTTAAGGACTTTAGTAAATATAGGTTTAAACAGGATCAATTCTCTTGAGCCCCGGTAAGCCGGAGAAAGTGAGTGCTTGCCTATTTAAGGTAGACAACTTAACGGAGTTATCAATGGTAATTGTCTTGGAAAAAGACACAAATCTTGCCGTCCATGTGCAGCAGTTACCGATGACTCCCGAACCTAATTCAAGAGTCAAATCTGTTTACAAGTATCTGACTCAGTCTGAGTCTAACTTCAAACCTGAATTCAAATCAAACAAGAACCTAAATACTTGATCATGAACATGAATACTCAAACTCAAACACTAATATCAAACATGTATACTTGACTTGACTTGACCGAACCATGGTTATAACTTGACTTGAATACTTGATTAAACATGACTACTTGAATATTTTGTATCCATGGTTTCGGCAAGACTTGTAAATATAATCTATACAATACAATACGGAGAGATAAATGGGTAGATTGGTACGGAACGTATATCGTGGCATGATAGGTCATTTAATAGACACCTACATGAATTCTCATGCCGTTGTCCCGTGGGTTATGACGGGGCTTTGTACTACATGTTACCATAGTCCACGGGGTAAGATGGACTCCTCTCGTATACATGAATACCTTCTGTATCAAGCTACAAACAACCACGTTATAATAACCATCACATACCAGTAATGAACCAAACAAAACTTATCTGTTCATTTCACATTACTCGTTATATTCTCTTTCTTCTTTTGGGACTTACCGAGCGTTAGTTCGCTGACGACATTCCTTTCTGTTTCTTTCTTTGGAATCGTCAGGAGGACTGGACTCTCAGGAGATCGAGCCTAGTCAGGAGGACTTGGACCAGCTTGCGGCACAGCCTGACTTCTAGTTCCTTATACTTACTTTCCTGTATGCCATTGTTTAGGCACTACTTATTATCATTGTATCTTTTTATTTTCAAACAATTGTATGTAAAGATGAATGTGAATAAAGTTGTTGTTCTATTTTAATAATCTTGTCATTCTTATACATGTTATAGATTGCTTAATTACGCTTAACGTATTTATTTCTTAGTAAATACGTTACGGCTTGCCACGTTACTGTATCCGTCTACTGGGAAGCGGGGCATAACAAGTTTTGTTGGCGGCCCATGCAGGTCGGTTCTACATGAAGTCTTAAGTAATATATCACAAGAATTATAAGAATCAGCAACTATACATTCTTTACATTTCAAATTTCTTGAATATATCCTAACCATTCCTTTTCTATCAAGATCATGGATTCACCGAACAATACCAGCACAAATGTCAATGGCAACACTCCACCGCCCACTCTACCACCACCACCTACCATTGCAGCTCCTATCAATGAGCAAACGGTATTGTTTGAGGCTATTAAGAGCCTAATGGAAGGTCAGCAGCAGCAGACTGCCATCCTCATGCACCGCCCCGAAACCGAGGCACCCGGAGTCAAGCAATTCCGGGCACTGCACCCAAAAAATTTCTCGGGAAAAGAGAGCCCACTGGAGGCAGAAGAATGGGCTCAATCGATTGAATATGATCTGACAGCAGCTCAAGTGCCAGATATTGCATGGGTGAGAGTTGCTATGACAATGCCAGAGTCTGGTGGAAGGCTGAAGAAAGCCGTCCCACCCAGCCTATAGAGTGGAAGACGTTTCGTGATCTGTTCGATGCGAAGTACTTCCCTGAGACTGCCCGTTTTGACATGGAGCAGCAGTTCATCCATTTACAACAAGGCTCGATGTGGGTCAAGTCTGTAGATGAATACGATGATGAGTTTACCATGCTTAGTAGGTAAGATATTTTCTCAAATTCAAATTTCTGATCTCACTCATTACACTGCTAACACAAGGTCGTAACAGGTTCGCTGCACACCTGATTCGTGCTGCTGAGATCCGGGCACGACGATTTTAGCAAGAGTTAGACCTGGAAATCCAAGCCCTTGCTACAGGGGATTTCCCAACCCATAAGCTTGCTTTGAAGGCTGCCCGACGCTATGAGGCAGTTGTGGAGAAGAAAGGAAGACCGCAGACTGCCGGTGTGAAATTCCTTGCCACACAGATTACAGGAGGAGCCTCTTCTAGGCCAACATTTGCACCCAGGAGACCGGGGGGATTGTTTAACCGGCCCAGTCCAGACTTTTGTTTTTACTGCAAAAGGATGGGACATCTGGCAAAAGACTGCAGGCATGCAAATGGCCTGTGTTTGGTTTGTGGCGCATCCACTCATTCCATAGGAGCATGTCCAAATCGTTTCAACACAGCTCCAGCACCCAGACCAACAATCACAGTCCCGCAGCGGCCAGCCATTCAGGCTCCTACACCCCGTTTAGCTCTCCCTGCACCCGCTCCACGTGGAACTCCTGCACAGCCTCAACTTCAATTCCATCAGGCACAGAGAAACATACCTCAAGGGCAGAGAAACATGCCCCAAGGACAGAGAAATATACCTCCAGCAAGGAGGAATGTACCACGACGTCAGGCCTTTACAATGACGGTCGAGGAGGCCGAAGCCACAGGCCAAGTAATCACTGGTAATTCCCAATCCTTTCAAACCTTTTTCAATATCTGTGTATCACTATATGTTTCCTATATCTAAACCCAAACTCACACAACTTAGGTACAATCTTAGTAGCCTCCCTACCTGCTCTAGCACTCTTTGATACTGGAGCATCACATTGCTTTTTGTCGCAACGGTTCATCCGAACTCATGCGATTCCAGTTAAACCGCTCGTATCCAGCTGGAATGTCAGTTCAGGAAACGACGTTCTAAAAGCAACTTTGGGATACGATCTGTTTCTAGTGGTCGTCTGCAGCAGAGAATTTATGCGGACCTCAAGGTGCTGGACATATCGAACTTTGACGTAGTCTTGGGAATGGACTGGCTGGGAACTTTCTTCGCTACCATCGACTGTCGTCAAAAGAGGGTAGTGTTCGAAATACCAGATCATCCAATGTTCAATTTTAAGAGTAGAAACCATACCTGGGAACCTAGCGTCTACAAAGCAAAACCAAAGAAGGCAGTGGTTGCAGCATTACAAGCGGAAGAATCGAAGCCAGAGGTAGTTCGAGAGTTCGAGGATGTATTCTCAGAAGATATATCAAGTTTGCCTCCCGACCGAGCTCTTGAATTCAGCATCGATTTACTACCTGGTGCGCAACCTGTAATCAAAGCTCTATACCGGTTAAGTCCGGAAGGATTGAAGGAGATCCGCATTCAGTTGGATGAACTCCTGAAGAAATTTTGGATTCGTCCCAGTACTTCAAGTTGGGGATCTCCGGTATTACTTGTGAAGAAGAAAGAAGGTTCATACAGGATGTGTGCGGATTATCGAGCTCTGAATGAAGTGATGATTAAGAACAAGTATCCACTACCGCGTATCGATGATCTTTTCGATCAGCTAAGTGGGTCTTGTGTATTTTCGAAGTTAGATCTTCATTCGGGTTATCATCAGGTGAAGGTCAAAAAGTCCGATATTCTGAAGACGGCGTTTAGGACTCGATATAGTCATTATAAATATCTCGTAATGCCATTTAGAGTGACTAATGCGCCTGCCATATTTATGAACCAGATGAACCAAGTTTTCCGAGAGTACTTAGACAGGTTCGTTATCATCTTCATCGACGACATCCCGGTGTATTCAAAGAATCAGAAAGAACATGCCGAGCACTTAAGGATTGTCCTGGAGATATTGCGACAACATCAGCTCTACGCCAAGTACAACAAGTGTGAATTTTGGCTAGAGCGGGTTGGATTTCTCGGATATATTGTTTCAGGCGAAGGAATCTTAGTAGATTCAGCTAAGGTGTCAGCTGTCAGCGAATGGCCGACACCAAAGACGGTGAAGGATATACGAAGTTTCTTAGGATTAGCAGGATACTACCGACGATTCATTGAAGGATTTTCAAAGATTGCAGTACCCATGACCAAGCTCATATGTAAAGATGAAGTATTCGTGTGGTCAGAAGCATGTGAAAACGCTTTTGTAGAACTCAAGTCAAGATTAACTTATACTCCTATTTTCGTAATACCGGATCAATCTGAAGGATTTGTTGTGCATTGCGATGCGTCCAGTAAAGAATTAGGATGTGTTCTACACCAGCATAGAAAAGTTATGGCTTTTGCATCAAGACAGCTGAAGGTTCATGAGTGCAACTATCCAACACATGATCTGGAATTGGCAGTCGTCATCTTCGCACTTAAGATTTGGCGCCACTATCTCTTGAGAGAACGGGTGGATATATACACTGACCACAAGAGTCTGAAGTATGTATTTACTCAGAAGGAACTAAACATGCGGCAGAGAAGATGGATAGAACTCATGGCGGACTTCGACATCAACATACAGTATCATCCTGAGAAGGTGAATATAGTTCCTGATGCACTTAATCGCCAGCCATTAGCAATGAATCCTACCTCTCAGTGGAAGCTATATCAGGAATTGCACGGATTGGCGATCGAAGTAGTTATGCCGGGTAACGCTTCGTATTTGATGAACTTACAAGTCCAGTCCACTCTTGTCAATCAGATTAAGGCAGCTCAAGCAAATGATGCCAAGCTACAAAAGATCCGAGAACAAGTAAAAAGTGGACATCGAACTGACTTCATCATCCACGAAGATGGATCATTGCGATATGGAAGTCGATTATGTGTACCAAACGGCCCAGTTCGAGAAGAGTTGATGAAAGAAGCTCATTGCTCTCCTTATTCTGTACACCCAGGCGGTTCAAAAATGTATAAGGATCTACAACAACACTACTGGTGGCATAGAATAATGCGCGAAGTAGCAAGGAGCGTAGCCAAGTGTTTGGTGTGTCAGTAAGTGAAGGCTGAACATCACAGAACTGCTGGTCTACTTCAGCCGTTACCAATCCCAGAATGGAAATGATAGCACATTACTATGGATTTTGTGACTGCCCTTCCTCGCATCATGAAGGGTAATGACACAGTATGGGTCATTGTGGATCGACTCACTAAGTCGTCTCACTTTATTCTATTTCGAGTTGGCCAATCAACCGAGACGTTAGCAAAAAAGTACATGAGGTAAGCATAAATCTAAAGTAAGATTTAAACCTTCAAAGTGTACTATATTTAATACCCATGAACTCATGCAACAGATCGTGAGATTACAAGGAGTACCTGTTTGCAGCGTCTCCGATCGTGATACCAGATTTCGATCACAGTTCTGGCAGAGTCTGCAAGCTAGCCTAGGAATGAGTCTGAATTTCAGCACGGTTTATCATTCACACATGGAAGGACAATCCGAGCGAACAATTCAGATTCTAGAGGACATGCTAAGAGCTTGTATGTTAGACTTCGGAGGTTCGTATGAAGATCACCTACACCTTGTGGAGTTTTCATACAACAACAGCTATTAGGCAAGTATTGGAATACCACTATTCGCAGCACTCTATGGAAGGAAGTTTCGTTCACCGCTAAGTTGGGACAACGTTGGAGATCGTAAACTCCTTGGACCAGAGATGATCGTGGCAATTATGGACGTAGTTCGCACGATCAGGGAAAGAATACGTATAGCTCAAGACCGACAGAAACATTGGGCAGATGCTAAATGCCGATATCTGGAGTTCCAACCCGGAGACCGTGTTTTCCTAAAGATCTTTCCAAACAGAGGAGTGATCCGCTTTGGCAAGAGGGGTAAGCTAAGTCTAAGATACATAGGACCGTTCGACATACTCGAATGAGTTAGAGAAGTGGCATACCGTTTAGCACTTCCACCCTCATTGGAAGGAGTGCACAACGTGTTCCACATATCCCAGCTACGACGATATGTGAACGACCCCAGCAACATACTTGATCACTCAGAGCTCACAGTACAGACTGATCTAACTTGCAAGCAACAACCCGTTGAGATCCTGGACCGAAAGGTAAAGACATTATGGAACAAGGAAGTAAACTTGATCCAAGTGATGTGGAGAAAGGATTCTCCAGGAGAATCAGCATGGGAATGAGAAGAAGACATGCGTGCAAGATACCCTTATCTATTTAAAAATTAGTTTCTATGTAAATATAAATTTCGAGGACGAATTTTTAAGGAAGGTAGAATGTAACGACTCTAAAATCTTGTACGGAAATTTTACTGTTAATATACAAGAAATGAGTTTTACAGCCTGAGTTTGAGTTGTAAGTCAATTTTATTAAGTAACAACAAGAAGCCACTTGTAGTTCATTGGTAAAGCCCTTACACTGCTGTGACGTAGCCCCTATGTTCGATTTCCATCAGACACAATTTTTTTTAACGATTTTTTTAACTTTTTGGAAAACCCAAAAGATTGCACGTGCAATACATGGGAAAATAAAAATTTCAGAAAAATCAAACATGTGGAAAATGGAGTAAATAGGGATTTAATCAGCTAGCACGAATCTCCATGCCAGATGTCACAAAATGACTGGCAGATTTGGGCTTGGGGCCGGCGGGGACGGGTAGATGGTGGCCAAATGGCCCCGTACAAATGCACACTTGTCTCTCCACTTACCCCTAACTTCTCTGCACTGTTTGATTTCTCTGCAATCAAACAGAGACCTTTCAATTCATAATTTATCACAATTTTAATACTTTTAATCTACAATTTTAATTTCCAAACCCTAATTCTCCACTATAAATACGACCCCCTACCTTGGATCAGCACTATTCTGAAAATTCTAGCCAAAACTCTCTAAATAGTTCCTAGTGCAAGTGAAGTAAAGAGGAGTTAGCAGGCAAGTTGGTTCCGGCGAAGACCGAAGTCTATTCCGAAGCTCCCGCAACACCACGAAGCTTATCCTCTCTTCTTCAACCTCTCTTTGAGCTTTCTAAACTGTAAGTCCCTTCCAAACACCCTTTCTCTTCATTAAAATTCCATTTTATAACTTATATCAGTAAGTGGAGTTAATACCGATATCATTTTTCTAAACCCTAGAAACTCCTTCTCCTTTATTTTTTGATCAACCAAGTTTTTACATAATACTTATAACCTTAAACCCTAATGTTTAGAATCAAATTTCATCAAAATTCTCATGTGAAACAACAATAATAGAACTTTTTCATTAAAATAGCTTGAACTTTATAAACACCGCTTTTAGTAATTGCTTAACAATGCCTTAGGAAAATTTCACGGGGTAACAACCTACCCCACACGCACACTTGGATCTATAGCACGATACCTCTTTTGTATGAATTTTTGTTACGAAGAAAAATTTACAATAAAATACCACGTAATTCTAAAACCGGATTTCTTTTAAAGCGGTATTTCATATCCTTTGCGATTACGCATCTGCAACCCTCTTTAGGGAACCCACTAATGGATGGTGCAGATTATCGCATATTCTTAGGCCAGTAGAACAAGATGCAGACCTCCTCACGGAGCATTCGATCTCGAAAAGATTTAAATACGGTTTTTAAGAAATACGATTTTTCTAAATAAAATAAAATTATTTTTAAAATTAAAATTATATAAAATTATGAATCCATATTTTCAAAAAAATGAAAAGATTAACAAATGTCAATAAAATACCATCAAGATACCAAAAAGGTGAGTTTTTCAATAAAACACTATGAACTTTTCAAAACTAAGTATTTATCACTAAAATACCCTAATACTTAAAATCCATGCTCATGACAACCTCAAATAATACTAATCACCTTCGAGATTTACTTTTTAATTTATATTAAAATATTTTCATAAAACCCCTTCGAGATATATACATCAATATTTAAGAACTTTAGTAAATATAGGTTTAAGCAGGATCAATTCTCTTGAGACCCGGAAAACCGGAGAAAGTGAGTGCTTGCCTATTTAAGGTAGACAACCTAACAGAGTTATCAATGGTAATTGTCTTGGAAAAAGACACAAATCCCGTCGTCCATTTGCAGCAGTTACCGATGACTCCCGAACCTAATTCAAGAGCCAAATCTGTTTACAAGTGTATGACTCGGTCTGAGTCTAACCTCAAACCTGAATTCAAATCAAACAAGAACCTGAATACTTGATTATGAACATGAATACTCGAACTCAAACACCAATATCAAACATGTATACTTGATTTGACTTGACCGAACCATGGTTATAACTTGACTTGACTACTTGATTACATCATGAACATGACTACTTGAACATTTTGTATCTATAGTTTCGGCAAGACTTGTAAATATAATCTATACAATACGCGGGGATAAAGGGGTAGATTAGTACGGAACGTATATCGTGGCACGAGAGCTCACTTAAAAGACACCTATATGAATTCTCATGCCGTTGTCCTGTGAGTTATGACGGGGCCTTGTACTACATGTTACCATAGTCCACGGGGTAAGATGGACTCCTCTCATATACATGAATACCTTTTTTACCAAGCTAAAAAAAACCACGTTATAATAACTATCATTTACCGGTAATCAATCATACACAACTTACCTGTTCTTTTCACATTACTTGTTTATTCTCTTTCTTCTTTTGGGACTTACCGAGTGTTAGTTCGCTGACGACATTCCTTGCTGTTTCTTTCTTTGGAATGTTCGTTAGGAGGATCGAACTCTCAAGAGATCGAGTCTAGTCAGGAAGACTTGGACCAGCTTGCGGCACAGCCTGACTTCTAGTTTCTTGTACTTACTTTCCTGTATGCCATTGTTTAGGCACTGCTTATTATCATTGTATCTTTTCATTTTCAAACAGTTGTATGTAAGATGAATGTAAATAAAGTTGATGTTCTATTTTAATACTCTTGTCATTCTTGTACATTTTATATATTGCTTAATTACGCTTAACGTATTTATTTCTTAGTAAATATGTTACGTCCTGCCACGTCACCGTATCCGTCTACTGGGAAGCGAGGCGTGACACTCACAATGCGTGCGTGCGTGAAATTAAAGATATCATGTCAATTTCAGTTTTTATGAAAAGATTGCACGATTCAAATCTCAAGTTTTAAAAATAGCGCAAGTGCATGGCGTGTTGTAGCAATCCGGCAAGTACAGGTCGATCCACAGGGAATGGATATCACGACGTTCATTGAGACTGAACGGCAAAACGCTCGATGAGGCCGCTGATCCTTCAGCCTCGAATCTCTTCGGCCTCTTTAAGACTGACAATCATAAAAGAAAAGTTTAATAAGTTAAAAAAATAAATTCATGTTATGAAATAAAGAGATAAAGCACGCACCCACACCTTTCTTGCAAGCTTGCTTCTGAATCTCAGAAGCCTGTGAAGAAGTATCGGTAAAAACTTGGGGATCTAGCAAAAAAGAGACTGGTGAAGCTTTCCTCTTCCTATGCTGTTAATCAGTTGAAGGGTTAATTTCATCTTCCGAGGTCGTTTCTTCTATTATGACACCCTTCATGGGGATAAAAGAAAGTATATTTACCTGTTCTTCTCCACTTGGGAAGATAGGAGGCAGTATTCGCTCCATCGCAGCCCCGGTATCCATAGCCTCAGGAGCACATAGTGTGAATGGAAAACATGCAAACATATTAAATGATAGGCAAAAGGAAAGAAAAGAATAATTATGTGTTAGATATGTATGCCTTAGAGGCAACTATTGTAATTATTGGACATATATATGTACAAGACAGTCTTGCTCGATATGATAGTATACTATTTGGTTTGCCTTTATCATTCATGTGTATGGTTTCTACTTCTTATTACTATCGCTAATACATGTTGATAAAGCCCGTAGGATCTTTGCTTGACTCCCAAGATTATGATAGAGATCGTACTTATATGGCCTGGATAGTCTATAAGCACATCCTTAAATGTTCCTAGTCGTACGAGTATCGAGATTGGGCATCAAACTCCAGAGTAGACTAGTGTATACGTTTCTAGACCCCGACCGGGGTGATGGTAGTTCCTATAGCCATTGGTGTTTGACACTAAAGATTGTATACAAGTGCTCATTGGCGAATGAGTTTCACCGAACGGACTCACCGAGAACTCATGTATGGTATTATACCTATCGTCAGATAGCAGTTCTTTGATGACATAAGTACAGGGTAATCTGTAGACATGAGATTGTCATAGTGTGTTATGTATTTCCCACTGTACTTTGATTATTACCCTACCACAGTTTTAAAGAGCCGTGCAAACATGTTTTAGTTGGGTACAGTCCCGAACCACATAGAGGAAGTGAGCGATCGGAAGAGTTTCGTCTCTCCCGGTATGGGGAGTTGATGTCTTACTGTACCTAATCGACTGTAACCGTAAGTCCCTGGCCAGGGCGGATGAAATAAACTGATAAGTATTATGAGTTTTATCTATTATGGTTATAAGTTACTGATTGGCACGACTTATCGAGTTATTCGGGTTCTGACGGATTCCACCCTCCAGACTTGATATGCGACACTCTCAGACGAAGAGACCAAACTGTACGGTGAGTGTCACTGATAGGCTTTGCAGGGTTAGGATGAGCTTGCTTGTCGACCTTTCTTTCGATAGATACCTGGGTAGCCGTTACGTACAGCTAGTACTACTGACGTGCTTGTGATTATGGATATGATCCCGAACTACTACCAGCGTATTGTCGAGATTTTAAAGTCCCACACAGAAGGTTTCCCAGCCCTGGCAAAACGATCTAGTTTGCGTATGACGATACGCACGGAAGTTCGATTAAACACGTGTATATGATGCACGTATTTTAATTGGACGTTTTGATAATACTTGCCGGATATTAAATCAAGTGTTGATTTAATATCAATAGTATTATATTTTTTATTTTCTCTCTTTACGGTATTCGTATTTTGATACGAATACGGGTATATGTATTTGATACATACACAAGTGTAGGTATTTAATATATATATATATATATATATATATATATATATATATATATTACACTCTTTCCTTATCATCTTAGAAGGTTGGTGAAGGGTGTGGGCTTGTGAGTCATGCGATGAGTACATTCCTCCTCTCCATAAATTGAAAAAGACAAAGAGTTAAATAAATTATTAAGATGTTCTATTCTCTACACTTTATCTTCTTCCTAAAAAACTTTCTAAAAAGAAAAGAAAAGTTAGAAAAGGGAGAAAACATAGAGATAACCTCACTAAACCTCTTGATTTAATTCCCTAGTAAAGAATTAAATCAAGTTGCTTCATCCAATTTCATACAGGTGTGGAGCTAGAGCCGAAGTTCCGGTTTCTTTCGACTGGACCATCTTAGACGAAGAAGATCAACTTGCAAGCTTGTTCAAATCTCTTGGAGCTTAGAAGGGGTCCATCCTAGGAGGTTTAGAAGATGCTACAAAGGTTTTTGTTCTAACTTCTAGCTTAGCTCCTTTATTTTGGCTTCAAGATATAATCTTTAGGTTCGATTTCGGTTTATTAGGGTTTTTGCTCTCTAGATTTTCTAAAATCGCTTCCGCTAATTTTTAAAAATCCTATCTAGCGAGAAAACTACCTAACACTTGTATTAGAGCCACCCTAAAGATTAAAACTTGGTATTGATAGTCAAAAAGATATCGAAATTTCACTTTTGAAAACTTGGTTTTAGAATTTGCCTAAAAAAGCAACTTTTTGACACTTTAATTGAACTCCGGGGTCTTTTGGTATGGACCACGGCCTTGAAAAGGGTTATACTATCATCATATAGCTTGTGAGGAGTCCCAGGAGGAACCCAAACCCTTGAGCACCTTGTGGTGCTCTAGGGTTTGGGGTCCAAACCCAAGAGCACCCTAAATGGTGCTTTCAGGCCACAAGGTGCTATAGGGTTTTGGGTCCCCTTGAATCCCCTCATAATGCTATCTAATTTTGTGTCTTAGGGAATGGGAAACTCTAGGTCTTGATTTGGGATTTTTCCGTGCTCGTTTCGACTCAAAATGAAGGTTTTTGTGGCTTCGGAGTTCGATTGAAATTCAAGTGTTGATATTTCGATTTAACGACGAAATGGAATCGATATAGTTTTGATACAAATTAGTTTTTCGTTTCTTTTCTGTGACAATACATTAATAAACCTCGCTAATTGCTATATGGAAAATTAGACGGGGTTGCACATTTTGGCTTGTGATGTGGTTGTCGTGTTAGAATGGGAATGGAAAACGAATCACCGTGCGAATAGCTTAGAATGGTGTTTTTTCATTCAAGTGTTGTATGTAATTTTTATTTCATTCGATGTTAATTTGTATGTATATATTCTGTTATTGGGACACTTCCGGGTTGAGATTGATGTCTCCATTCGATATATATTTTACTTTTCCCACATCTAGGTTTGACTCAAGGCGGAGTGCTCAAGTTACCGGGTCCTAGAATCCAGAGGGTGGCCATCTCAAGGAGTTGAGACCCTAGTCACCTAAGTCTAGGATTTGCGGGTAGCTTGATGCACTCGTAGGGGTTGAGGATAGATGGCTTAGTGGCTATTCACACGAACGTAGAACTTCGCATTTTGTTTGATGGCTTGATCGAAAGCGGAACTCCTAGTATATCTGTTTTTCATTTGTTTATGTGATATGATCTTGATATAACCGCCTGAGATGAATATATATATATATATATATATATATATATATATATATATATATATATAAACGCTATGTTGGGTTTCTAAGCACCTATAGTAGGGTTTTAAAACGCGGCGAAAGCGATAGTTTTAAAAATCTGGAGAGCATTAGCATACCCAAACCAAGAATCAAACCAAACTGTTAAACTTGTCACTAAACTAGTAAGCTAAAAATAAGAGTTGGCGGACTACAACTTTTGTGGTGCATTAGCCACCTCTCCTTGGACTCCGGCCAGTCTCCAGGAAGCCTGGAATAAGCTTGCTCGATAATCTCCTCGCCGAAGATGATCCACCTTGAGATAACTCCAACACAAGGTTTAGCTTCAAATTGATCTCATCAAAATGAAGCAACCCACTAATTAAACTTGCTAAGAATGATTAGTATGAGATGTAGAATAATTATCTCACTTAATTTTTCTCTTTTCTTTTTCCATTCCGCACTTGAAGAAAATCAAGAGGAAGAAGAAGAACTATGGAGAAGATGAGAATAAGGAATAAGATAAGCATTGCTCAAAAAAATGAGAACAAAACAAGAATGAGTTATGACTAATGAGTCATCCAAATCATCTCATGAATTCTACAACCATCTTAAGTCCATGACTCATTCTCATTCTTCCATATAATTCTCATACTCCCATCACTCATGTATCATCATACAGTCACAATATTTATATCAAATATAAATATTAATCAAGAGAAGAAAATAATAAAGTGAGCATGATATTAGTTAATATATAAATATATAAATATATCAATATATATTTAATTATTAAATCAACACTTGATTTAATAATCCGGCTATATCATATATATACCGGCTAATATTAATAAACACCCGATTAAAATACATGTATCAAATACACGTGTTTAATTGAACTCTTACACGTATCCCTATACGTGCCCTATAGCGTTTCGCATGTGCTGGGAAACCTTTGTGTAAGACTCTAAAGACTCGACAATACGCTAGCAGTAGATTAGGATCTTATTCTTAGCCCACAAGCACGTCAGCGGTACTACCTGCACGTAACGGCTACCCAAGTATTGATCGAAAGAAAGTCAACGAGCAAGCTCATCTAAATCCTGCAAAGTCTATTAGTAACATTACCGTACAGTCCGGTCTTTTCGTCTAAGAGTATCGCATATCGGGTCTACGATTTGAAATCTGTCAGACCCCAATAACTCGATAAGTCGTGCGCCAGAGGACTCATAACCAACCGGAAATACAACTGATAACACTTATCAGTTTATCTCCACTGCGATAGTCATCGACTTGTGGTTGTAGTCATGTCCTGCACAGCACGACATCAACTCCCTATACCAGGAGAGACGAATCCCTTCGACCGCTCACTGCCTCCACGTGCTTCGGGACTATACCCAACAAAAACCTGTTTGCACGACTCCTTTAAGCCATGGTAGGGTAGAAGTCTAAGTATAGTGGGAACACACATGAGACACTATGGCAATCTTAGGTCCTAGGGACTACCCTGTACTCATATTATAAGAGAACTGCCACCTGATATTGGTATATTATCAACTAGAAGTTCTCAGTGAGTCTGTCCAGTGTAACTCATCCAATGAGCACCTGTATACAATTCTCGATGTCAAACACTAATAGCTGCAGGATCAGCTATCGCCCTCCAACCGGGTCAGGAAACGTACACACTAGTCTAAACTGGAGTACCGATGCCCAGTCTCGATACTCCTACGACTAGGGACTTTTAAGAATGTGCTTATCGACTATCCAAGCCCCACCAATATGATCTCCATCATTGTCCTGGTAGTCAAGAAAAAAGCTAGGGCTTTATCTTATGTCTAAACGATACATGATAGTAAATAAAACGCATCGCATGAAATATAAAGGCAAAGCAAATAGTATACTATCTTCTCGAGTAAGATTTTTCTCTCGTATAAGTACTCCAATTACAATAATTGACTTGAGGGCGCCTATATCCAATACGCTGTATATGTTTTGCATCCGTGCTAGCCCTGCCCCCGCCTTGCCGTAAGTTAAGTAACCTTACGGTGAAGACCTGGGCCCTGTAGCGAATGCGGATGGCATATATGTGCGTTCTATTTTTGTTTTTTTCTGGTGTGACTAGGAAGTAAATGATGGGACTATATTAATATGATTAATGTAAAGAAAATAAACGTAAAATGATGTTGTCGAAATAAATTTTAAAACTACTCGGTTTTTTCTCAAGACTACTTGTTTTAAACTGGAGCTTAAGCTACTCCATTTCATATCACTCGGTTTCTACAACGATATCAAGTTCATTATGTTAATGGTTTTCATCAAAACCATCCGTAGCCCTCCGTCATTTTAAATGGATAGAGTACTTAGTATTCATGCTACATTTGTTAGCCTTCGTCAAAGCGTAGTGTATGGTAGCTAAGTGATGCTCATTTGCCGCATATGATGCAATTAGTTAGGACATTCGCACAGCCTTGTTGGCCTTCGTTAAGGGCTATGTGAGTGGGTTTAAATTAGTCACGAAATGACGGGTAAAACTTGACTAGCGGCTTATGGTTTATTGGCTTTCGTCAAGGTCATATCGTTAGGGGTAAAAACCACATCCAGAGTTTCAATTGTTGAAAATTGCAATGAGATTGCATACCTTCTATATGATAGTTGGATCCCGATTCCTACTACGAGTAAGAGTTACTCCTGGGAGAGTTTTTCACTTTACAATTAGCTAATCCAGCAGGTGTCTAGAAACGTGTTAATGGGGGCAACGTCTCTACAGAAACTAGGTTATTTAATTAGTTCCGTGCGAAAGCACAAGCAGACTCCCTCGGAGTACCACCATCGGCTTGGCTGACCGTTTAGCGAAGTTGTAGGATGCAATTAATCCTAGCTAATTCGCTTTTTAAGGTTTTAAGGAGAATTCGACGAAACAGTGGGAGCCATCCTGATTAGATAAGATAATAAACTATTCTAATCTTGCAAGAGCATACGCTGAATAATTCTCCTCTTTCTCTAACAGGCAACAACCAATGACGGGACTTAAGTTTCTACTAGATAAGAACAAACTCACGAGACCTAACTATAAGGACTGGTTGAAGTACGTTAATATTTCCCTAACCTATGATAAGGTCACATACGTCCTTACTGTCTCTGCACCCAAGCTTTCGGGATCTGATTCCTTAATTGTGGATAAGGAGATCAGCAAAACATGGGATCAATACTGCGCTATAGCTAAGTGCTTCGCGTTGGCTTCGATGGATAACGAGCATCAGAGGCAGCATAAGAAGATGGATGTACAGTCTATCTTTCTCCGTACAAAGGACATGTATGGAGAGCAATCTCGTATAACTAGATACGAGACCTCTAAGAAATTGTTTCAGATGAGGATAGCTGTAGGATCATCTGTTGGGGACCACGTCCTAAAGATGATTAGCGTTATTGAAAAGCTCGCAGACCTGGGATGGATACTGGAAAATGTGTTAGCCAGTGTCGCGCACTCTTGTAGGTTTGTAGAGAGGCGGAATTTGCAAAAAACAATTTTAAGCGGGCAACGCCGACTATAACCCCAAGAACTACCGTAAGCTCTAGATAACAAAAACTTGGATAGGTTCTAATCAACTATGAAAGTGATTATACCTATGTGCTCAAGTCCTTCGGGTCTTTTTATCCTCTTCTTAAGCTCCTCGTCCGTCGGGATCGAGCTTGGTCGCCAGCCTCCTCATGTCGAAGACGACCCACCCGAGAGTCTATAGTTCAAGCTCCAACCTCAAAATTGAGGTAACTAAAGCACCTAGTTTGCTAATCTAGACGATTTAGTGGATGTAGAATGTGTTAATGGATTGGTTTATCTCATAAACCCTAGGTTTCTCAACACATGAGAGGGTTAGGGTTTGAGGAAGAAGAAGAGCTCAAAGAAGGAAAGAGAATGTTAAGTGTAGAATGAATGAAAAATGGCTAAGTCTAGAAAATATCAAGCATTTCATTTTACAATATAAATATTGTAACCATACTTGAATAGTCATCACAAATGAATGAATAAAACAAGTAGCCATGATTCAAACCATGCTTTAATACACCTCATCCCTCCACCTCATTATCTATTAAAACAAATAGATTAAAACAAAATGAGGTGTTTTCTTCTAGAAGCATTCTAGTGTAAATACAAGAATACCCTCACCGTATATATATATCCGTATTTGTACTACAAAAAATATGAATACCAAAAGAAAATAATCGAATAGTATAATACTAGATCATTATTAAATCAATAATTAATTCAATAATGCGGCTTAATCCTAAGCCCGCTAGTATTATCCGTCCTAATAAAAATCCTTGTAGCTAGTACACGTATATGATCAGAACCCTGCACGTATAACCATATGGCCTCTACATCATTTCGCTTGAACCGGTAAAACCCTCTGTATGGAACTTTAAAGACTCGACGGTACTCTGGCAATGGGTTTAACCGCAAGCACGTCGGCGACACTAGCTGTACGTAACGGCTACCCAGGTACCTGTCGAAAAGAAGGTCGATGAGCAAACTCATCCGAACTCCTACTGAGCCTGTCCATGACAATCTCCATACAGTACGGTCCGTTCTTCTTAGAGTATCGCATGCCGGGTCTAAGGGTAGAAAATTTCAGACCCCTAACAACCCGACAAGTCATGCCGATGTGGCTCAAGCCCATCCGAGAATCTACTGATCTACCTATCAGTAATTCTCAATCCGCCCTGGCCAAGGACTTATGGTGTTGGCCAACCAAACACAGTGCGACATCGACTCCCTATACCGGGAGAGACGAATCCCCAACAATCGCTCACTGCCTCCATATGGCTCGAGATTGTACCCAACTAAAACCTGTTTGCACGACTCAGTAGAACCATGGTAGGGTAGTAATCAAAGTACAGTAGGAACTCACACGAGACAAATAACGACCTCAGGCCGACAGACTATCTGTACTCATATCACTAGAGAACTGCTATCTGACGATGGGTATAATACCATCTAGCAAGTTCTCGGCGAGTCTGTCCAGTGTACTTACCCTTAGTGAGCACCTATATACGATCATAGATGTCCCATACCAATAGTTGTGGGACCAACCATCACCCCTCGTCGGGGTCTAGCAACATATACACCAGTCTACTCCGGAGTATCGATACTCTATCTCGATACTCCCATAACTAGGGACATTTAAGGATGTGCTTATCAACTACCTAGCTCCCACAAGTATGATTGTCATCATAACGCTGGTAGTCAAGTAATAATCCTACGGGCTTTATCAACATATATTAACGATACGTGTTATGATAAAGACAAACCAAATAGCACACTATCATATCGAATAAGATTATCCTGTATATGTACAAGCATCCACTACACACACAAACACATACAATAATGGCGTCTAGGGCATATATATCGAACAATCTCCCACTTGCATTAAGGCCATATATTGGCGTATCTAGTACCCAATGTCTGCACTAGAACCAGTTGTTAGCGTATCGCATACCCAACATCTCAAATAGTCTCTCGAATTGTGCTTGAGGGAGGGCCTTAGTAAATGGATCCGCCGTGTTCTCTTTTGTGTCAACTCTCCGCACCTTGATCTTCCGGTGACTCCCTGATTAGGTGACACCACCTCAAGATGTGTCTGGATTTCTCATGGGACCGTGGTTCCTTCGCTAAAACCATAGCCCCATTGTTGTCGCAATTCAAAGGTATTGGATCAACAATGGACGGAACCACCTCAAGTTCAGTAATGATCTTCTTTATCCAGACCACTTCTTTTGCGGCATCGTCGGCAGCAATGTATTCAGCCTCCATCGTCGAGTCTATGATAGTGTCCTATTTGGATCTCTTCCAACAGACCGCTTCTCCGTTGAAAGTAAACACAAAATCCGAGATAGACTTGCTGTCATCCTTGTCACTCTGGAAGCTCGAGTCGGTAAAGGACTCCACCTGGAGGTCCCCATTATCGTACTCCAAGAACGGTTTCTTAGTCCTTCTTAAGTACTTAAGAATGTTCTTCACTTCTGTCCAATGGTTCTATCCTGGGTTCGACTGATACCGGCTCACCACGCTAAGCGCATAAGCTACATCTGGTCTAGTATATAGCATCACATATATTATAGATCCTACCGTCGAAGAATAGGGTATAATGCTCATGCATGCCCTCTCCTCATCAATCTTGGGAGACATCTCTTTGGAGATCGTGATTCCGTACAATGCAGGTATATTACCGCGCTTGGAATCTTCCATACTAAATCTCTTTAGTATGGACTCTATGCATCTGGACTGTGAAAGTCCTAACAATCTCTTGGATCTATCTCTGTAGATCTTAATCTCCAGAATGTAGGAGGCATCATCCAGGTCTTTCATGGAGAACTTTTGTGATATGAACAGCTTGACCGATTGTAGCATAGAAATGTCATTTCCTATGAAGAGAATGCCGTCCACATATAAGATTAGGAATACGACAGTTCTTCCTACAATCTTCTTATAGATACAAGGCTCGTCATCGTTTTTGATGAAGTCAAATTCCTTGACTGTTTCATCAAAACAAATG
Organism: Agapanthus africanus; assembly: GCA_030015575.1. Taxonomy (NCBI): domain Eukaryota; kingdom Viridiplantae; phylum Streptophyta; class Magnoliopsida; order Asparagales; family Amaryllidaceae; genus Agapanthus; species Agapanthus africanus. The sequence continues at coordinate 222,200,927 of CM057342.1, forward strand.
TTCCAGCTCCGCGATACCTGTTTTAATTCATAAATGGATTTAAGCAACTTGCACACTTTTCCGCTGCTCCCACTGTCTACAAATCCCTCCGACTGATCCATATAAATGCACTCTTCCAAACTTCCGTTTAGAAAAACCGTTTTTACGTCCATCTACTATATTTCATAGTCATGGAAGGCAGTAATGGAAAGTAGGATCCATATGGATTTGAGCATAGCCACTGGAGAAAAGGTTTCGTCATAGTCCATACCAGGTCTTTGACGAAAACCTTTTGCTACAAGTGTAACCTTATAGGTTTCCACCTGTCCATGTACACCAATCTTCTTTTCGAAGATCCATTTACATCCAACGGGTTTTACCCTAAGAGGAGCAATATCCAAGGTCTAAATTTTGTTGGTGTACATGGACTCCATTTTGGATTGCATAGCATCTGGCCATTTAGCAGAGTCCCTACTGTTAATGGCCTACTTGAAACTAGTAGGATCATTTTCTTCCAAGATGCAATCCTCTCGATCCCCGTTTAAGATAAAACCGTAGTATCTCTCGGACGGATGAGAAATCCTACTAAATCTGTGGAGTGGCTGAGATTCGTTCCGGGATTATTGAATCTTGAGATTCCACCAAATCTTCATTTTCAGCTTGTGGTTCCAGAATTTCTTCCGAGACGGTTCCTCCCCGGGCCCCCGGAGGGGTAATAAAGGTTCGCCCTTTCTAGCTTGAAGACCTTAATAGTCTAAAGAAGACTGATGGCTCACGGTAGAATAAGAGGACAGCAAATCAGGCTTTTATCGTACTCCCACAAATTTCTTTTGCAAGAAATTCCCTTTCCAAGAAGGTAGCGTGGCGAGCTACAAACAACTTCTATTTCTCAGTGTGGTAGAATAGATATCCTAGTGAATTCTTAGGATATCCCACAAACTTACATCTAACCGATCGTGCCTCCAATTTATCCGGATTTTACTTTTTAACATAAGCCGGACAACCCCGTATCTTAATGAATTTAAGACATAGTTTCTTACCACTCCATATTTCATATGGAGTGGGAGGTACGGATTTGGTCGGAACTTGATTCAAAAGATATGCCGATGTCTGAAGCGTATGTCCCCAAAATGAAAGAGGCAGATCAACATTACTCATCATAGAGCGAACCATATCCAATAGGGTACGGTTCCTCTGCTTTGATACACCGTTGTGATGTGGTGTATACAGAGGAGTAAGCTGAGAGAGCATACCGTTCTCTTTTAAGTATTCTAGGAATTCCGTGCTTAAGTACTCCCCTCCTATATTAGATCGGAGGATCTTGATATTTTTTCCAATCTAGTTCTCTACTTCGTTTTTGTATTATTTGAATTTCTCAAAAGCTTCAGATCTGTGTTTCAAAAGATACACATATCCGAACCTAGAGAGATCGTCAGTGAATGTGATGAAGTATGAGAATCCACCCCTTGCATGTATAGACATTAGACCACATGTTGTAGGGTTCCTAGGCACACTAATGAAGTCTCACAAGGCATCAAACATGGCTAATTCAAATTTTTCCTTGTGCCTACAAACCCTAATACGGATCGTTAACTAGAAAACAAGGAGATGCAATGCAAATAAAAGAATTTATCTAAGAGGAAAGGGGCTACAACCTTTGTAGATCCGGTCCACCACTTCCTAAGCTCCGCGATGATGTCCCTCCGCTGTCCAAATCGGATTCCGGACTCTAGCATCGGCTTCATCGAGAAATGGGCGGGCTTGGTCGTCGGCTTCGATGCCGAAGATGATCTACGTCGAGGCATCACTAGATCAAGCTCCCACTTCACCAAGTCATGAAACTTGTGAAGAAAACACCCTATACTACTTGGCAAGAGGTAGAGGATGAAGAAATAGGAAGTGGGTTCACTTTAGAATTGGATTTCTCATTCATTTTGGCAAGTTGCCATTAATGGTTGCAAGCTTTTTCCTTTTGTTGAAGAAGAAGAAGATGAAGAAAAAGAATATGATAAGATATTAAAATATAAAATAAAATGATACTTATCATATCTTTAACCTTAGTTAGGTGTAGATAATTGACTAAGGTTAGTTTGAAGGGTTAGGGTTAAGCATGAAGACAAAATGGTCACTTAGTCAAAGTTTCATGAAGCTTCAACTACAAACAAATCAAGCCACCATTTTCTTTTCTTTTGCCAAAAAGAAATAAATAAATAAATCAATAAATAGATAAAAGAATAAGTAAATAAAATGAAACCCTAACCATTCATATAACCATGGTCAATTCTTTACACAAACCCAAGCTTGCATGTATCATCAAACATGATACAATCTTGTGCACAAAAGTATATCTCATATACAACTTGTGCATTTTAAGTGAGTAAATCCATTTAAAGTGAACCAATACTAGTTAATGCAAAGTAATATATCAAATATATAATTATACATTAAATCATTAAATCAACACTTGATTCAATGATCCGGTCATGTCGCATACAACCGACTAGTATCCAATATATCGACTTATCGAATCAATCCTTGATTCGATAACTAGGTTATATCGCATACAACCATTCGATACATTCATCGCGAGAATAAAATACGGTATCACATACACGCATTATTCTCGGTCCCGCACATATCTCATATGCGCTCCTATTTCGTTTCGCTTGAGCCAGGAAACCTCTGTGTAGAACTCTAAAGACTCGTCAATACGCCGGCAGCAGGTGATGATCATATCAAACACCCACAAGCCGCAAGCGGTCTGCTAAACATAACGGCCACCCGGGTATTGAGCGATCAGAAGATCGACGAGCAAGCCCGCTCACACTCCTGTGAATCCAACCAGTAACACTTACCGTACAGTCCGGTTTGTTCGTCTGATATGTCGCATATCTCGCCTAGGGGTGGTAAACGTCAGACCCCAGTAGCTCGATAAGTCATGCCGACGTAGGGCCCATAACATTCGTGAAACTACTGATAACTCTTACCAGTATATCACTGCAACCCTGGCCAGGGATTTCCTGTTATGGCCAGTCGTGCATAGCGCAACATCAACCCCCAATACCGGGAGAGACGAATCCCCTCCTATCGCTCATTGCCTCTATGTGAATCGGGACTGTACCCAAAAACCACCTGTTTGCACGACTCCGTAGAGCCGTGGTAGGGTGAAAATCAAAGCACAGTGGGAGACACACAAGACTCTATGACGATCTCGGGTCAACATACTAAGCTGTACCAGTGTCACCAGAGAACTGCCATCTGACGTGAGGTATAATACCATCTGGGAGTTCTCGGCGAGTCCGTTCAGTGTACCCAGTCTCCACTGAGCACCCGCATACCATCTCTGATGTCAAACACCAATGGATATGGGATCATCCATCGCCCATCATATGGGTCGAGAAGATATACGCTAGTCTACTCTGGAATATCGATGCCCCGTCTCGATATTCCCACGACTAGGAACATTGAAGGATGTACACATGGACTACCCAGGCCCCACTAGTATGATCTGCATCATAGTCCTGGAAGTCGAGTACACATCCTAAGGGCTTTATCAACATGTAACAGAGAGACAGAAAGTATACATGTTAAGATAAAGAGCAACCAGATTGCGTACTATCATGTCGAGCAAGAAAGTCCTACCTATATATGTCCCAGTATCCACTACAATATACATCCAATGTACAGTAATGGCCTATAGGGCATACATATAACTAACAATCTCCCACTTGCACTAGGGCCATCTGTAGCAGTGGTTGCAGTATCACATACTCAACCATCCCATATAAGTCTCTCTCTGGGAAAAGGCCTTCGTGAGTGGATCCGCCGTGTTGTCCTCTGAGTCTACTCTCCTAACCTTGATCACCCTGGAGATCAATTATCTCCATGATCAGGTGATGCTGCCTCAGAACATGTCTGGGTCACTGATGGGACCAGGGTTCCAGGGCCAAAGCCACACATTCCATTGTCACACAATGGTAGGAACCTAGTTCATCTTATGAACCAATATACACCCAAACTGCCTCTTTGGTAGTATCTTAAATAGCGATGTTACTAGCCTTTATCGTCTAGTTTGCCACGGTATCTAGCTTGGAACTCTTCCAACATACCGTCCCTTTACTGAGGGTAAAGACAATGCCTGTGACTGACATTCAGTCGTCCTTATCATCCTGGAACACTTCCAGTGATTCTCCCCAGGATCGATTGATACCATCTCACTACAACTAGTGATAATCCTAACATCCATTTAGATCTATCACATAGGCCCAAATCTCAGGATTTAGGAGGTATCATCTTTATCCTATATGGAGAATCCATATGATAAGCGGAGATTGACCGTGCGTAGCATAGGAAACTCTTTTCTTATCAAGAGTATGTTGTCCACGTACAATACGAGTATGACCACCTTACTCTCTACTACCTTTTTGTATATACAAGGTTCATCTACTATTTTGATGAAGTCAAACATTTTGACTATTTCATCAAAACTGACGTTCCAACTCCGCGATGCCTGTCTCATCACATAAAACATCTTGCTCATGTTTCCGCTGCTCCTACTGATTACGAAGCCCTCTGGCTGTGTTCTTATAGACGTTCTCTTCTAAATCATTATTTAGAAAAGTAGTCATGGCACCCAACCACCAGATATCGTAGTCATGGTATGTAGCAATGGCAAGTAGAATCTGGATGGACTTAAGCATAGTCCCTTGAAAAGATTTCATCATTATCCACGCCTGTTCGATGATGAAAACCTTTAACAAGTCTAGCTTTGAAAGTCTCAACTTTTCCATCTACACCAAGTAATCTTCTCAAGATATACTTGCTCCTGATGGGGATTTAACCCTTCAGATATAGCAGCTAAAGTCCATACTTTGCTGGTGTACATGGATTCCATCTCAGATTGCTAAGCATCCAGCCATTCTTACAGAGTCCCCACTCTCGATGGCCTGCTCGAAACTAGTTGGGTTATCATCTCATGATGCATTCCTCGCTCCCACTGTCATCGAGAAACCGAGGTATTTCTCAGGCGGATAAGGAACCCTGCCAGATCGGCGGAGAGGCCGAGGTTCGTCGGAAACTATTGAATCCTTTGGTTCTGTCAAATCATTAGCAGTTTTGTACAGCTGGAACCTTTCCAGTTCTACAGAACTGTCCTTGCCTCGATCTTGTCTGGATTTTGCTTTAGATATAGGCCGAACAATCCTAAATCTTAACTTACTTAAGAGATAGGCTCTTCCCACACCATATCTCATATGGAGTGGTAGGCACTGATTTGATTCGAACCTAATTCAATAGGTATGCAGCTTCTCAAGTGCACAACCCCTAAAAGGAAATAGGAAACTCAGTAGTACTCATCATAGAGCACACCATATCTAATACGGTGCGATTGCTCCGCCCTGATACACCGTTGTGCTGTGGTGTATTCAGAGGAGTAATACTGAGAGAGAATCTCGTTTTCCTTTAGAATAGTCCAGGAATGCCATGCACAAGTATTCTCCTCCCTGATCTCATCATAGGACATAATACTTATACCTGTATTGGTTCTCTACTTCTAGCTTATATTCTGTGAACATCTCAAAAGGTTCGGACCTATGTTTCAACAGGAACATATGACTGAATCTTGAGAGATTATCAGAGAATGTAATGAAGTATAAAGAACCAGTCTTGGCATGTGCAGACAGGGGACCTACATACATCAACATGTATCATCCCAAGAGTTCATTAACTCTTTCTCTGTTTCCAGTAAACGGAGCTATGGTCATCTTATCTTTGTGACATGACTGGCGAGTTTCACAAGATGTAAATTCAAACTGATTTAAATATGCATCTAAAATGTAACTTCAGCCAGTCGGGTCGCATTGATATGACCTAGTCTACAATGCCTCAAGAAGGATCCGTTCATTTCTGAAATCTTCCTCTCGTGTGTGTTCTGTATACTAGGAACTGTAGTTTGATTTAGAACGTCAATGCTTTTAGATAACGTGCCTGAACCGATCAACTTTTGATATAGGAAACGTTCAAAACATTATCCAACAATACAAAATTTTATCATTTCTTTACTTATAAAAAGACTGATATGATTTTGTATATCAGGTTCGGTATCTAATAGCATTTTTTCAGAACCAATGTATTGGTAATACAGGGTGACAGTGACCAACAGACTTGGCTGCAACACTTGCCCCGTTTTCTGTCTCATGAAACTTATCACCCGTTCTCAGTTTTCTACCCTTTTGTAGCCCTATGTAACAGATTACATATCTGGGATCTTGATCCGGTATCAAATACCCAGGATGCAGAGGATACTGTGAAACGGTTCTTTGTATAATGAACACACCCGAAGGAGATTCATCATATGCACTCTCTTCGTTTGGGCGGCATAAGGATTCTGGTATTCCCCTATTTCCTGCTCTGTCTTATAACAATTATAAGTTGGAGCGGGACCAACGTTCCCCAGCTCAGTATAACAAGCGGGTTCGGTCAATAATCCGTATTATTATCTTGATTAAGGCGTGATATGGTCGCTACCTGGAGAGAGAGAGAAGAAAACACTCTGCGTGCGCTCTGTCAAGATTAGATTGGTTATAATTTTATCTAATCAGGATGGGTCCCACTGTTTTTATCAAATCTTCCTTCAAACCTTAAAAGGAAAGACTGGCCGGGATTAATTACACTCTACAAGTTCGCCAATCTTTCAGCCAGGCCAGTGTCGGTACTTTGAGGGAGGTTCCCCGTGCTTTCGCACGGACCTAATTACAGTAAACCTCGTTTTCCCAGAGGCGTAACCCCGTTGACACCTTTCTAGAAACCTACTTGATCGGCTAATCGCAAAGTGCAAAACTCTCCCAGGAGTAATAATTACTCACAGTGGGTACCGGGATCCAACTATCACATAGAAGGTATGCAATCTTATTGCAAGTTTCAACACTTGAAACTCCCGATAATGGTTTTTACCCCTAGCACTTATGACCTTAACTAAGGTCAACAAATCATAAGTACTAGTCAAGTTCTACCCGTCATTTCGTGATTAATTAGACCCACCCACATGACCCTTAACTAAGGTCAACAAAGTCACGCGACTGTCCTAACTAATCGCATCATATGCGGTGTAGGAAGACATCACTTAGCTACCGTACACTGTGCCTTGACTATGGTCAACAAACACAGCACGAATACTAAGTACTCTACTTCCTAAAATGACGGAGGGTTGCGAATGGTTTTTATGAAAACCTTTAACGGTTTGAACTTGATCTCGTTGCGGAATCAAATGGTTTTTAAATGGAATGTTTTTCGAGGCTTTTCTAGTTTTGCTAAAGGGGTCACTCCCGGTGAAGGGATCGTCGGCCCTTTTCTCGTCGAATGAGGTGCGGGATATATCATATATATCACTGTGCAAAGAAGAAACTATAGAAGCTATCAAAAGACAAACCGAGGGTTGTAGCATCTGCCAGTTATTGCTAAAGGAGTCACTCCCGGTGAAGGGATCTCAGTCCTTTCCTCATCGAATAAGGTGCAGGATGTTCTATAAGGAACACCGCGATGCAAAGCAAGAACTGTAGCTACCTGTTTTATTTTTGAAATTCGATTCCACAACATCAATTAGGTTTATTTTCTTTCATTAATCTCATTAATGAATGTCCCATCATTTAAGTCCACCTAAACATCACAGATAAATATAACGCACGCTTATGCCATCCGCATTCGCCTCGATGTCCCATCTGCACCGTTAGGTTAGGTAACTAACGCCAGAGCGAGGCAGGGCTAGCACGGGTGTAAAACATAAGCAACGTCTATGTAATATATCATATATACTATATACTATATATATCTGTCACAGAACATCACATGATCACATCACAGATAATGCAGCAGAAAATATCATATGAAATATTGGATATACCAGGACGTCCGTGTTTTCAATACGAGCCAGTATAAAACACGGATTCCACGGTCGTGATGAATAGCCAATCCCACACCCCTAGACCCCTACGAGAGCGGCAAGCAACCCTACCAATTCTAGGGTTAGGAGACCCGGACTCGACTCCTCGAGTTGGTCTCCCATTGGACCCCAGAACCCGGTTACTTATGCTCCCCTCCTTGGGTCTATCCTAATGCGGAAAAGTAAATAATATACAAAAGGTGACATCTTCCGCAACCTGGAAGTGCCCCAATAAAAGAATATTACATACAAGTTTTTACATGAATGAAAATGAAAAACACTCATCTCACATAAAACCCCCCGGCTATTCAAACACGACGATCCAATATAACATATCCAGCAACACATAACATCACATGTCATCAACGTAAGTAAATATGCGCATCCCAATTGTCGTTGACATATAGCAACGAAACCGGCGATATCACATATTACACTTACGGTCACAGAAAAGAAAGTGTAAAACTACAACAGTTGGAATCCGCAATCACTTTAGACATCACATGCCTAATCAAATGAATTCTTTAGACATCGCATGCCTAACAATTATAAACCCCGCATTTTAGTCTCATTATCGAAAACACTTTTCAATACCAAGTCGGGCAATTCAACAAGATTCCCGACATCCTGATCGAATGCTCGTCGCAAACTTTAGTAGGCGGCCGCACCCCCGATGCCGTCGACGAAGTGCACCAAGGCGGAACACCGCTGCTGCGAGCACCCGAACGGATGCTTTCGGCGACGGGGTTCTCCTACAATCACTTGGTCGGGGCAATGGAGTGAGGCTGTCTATTAAGTTTACCCGGCGAGTATCCGCATACGCTACGTGATTGCGACAGACTTTTGATCACATCAAAATTCCGTGGCAACCGATCAAGTGAGACTAAACTGCTATGTTTATAATATTCATTCAGTTATCTCATAACTACTTGTGAATTCCAATTGTTGTATCACATTCCGGATAAGATAGAGAATGTTAAACTTTCCGATCGAACAATCGAACACCCAAGTTTTCCCGAAACAGCTCAATACATGAAATAAGTTTAACAGCATTCAGTTCGTGCCTCAGTACCAACGGTCCAGCCGTAGAAGGGTCAAGCCAACGCCTCACATGTGGCACGCCGTACTGCCCCAAACCCGAAGGTTCAAAGGGCAGTTCAAGACGGTCACATAATCGAGTTAAGGTTTGTTGTCTTCTAGAGGGACCATCGCGTTACTTGCACTACTTAGAACGTGATTAAACTACAGAAAAATCCAACAATTGGAAATTTCCCGGCAGGAGAAAAAGTGGGTATTTATATCCAGTCGAACTTTTTAACATATTCTAAAACTACCCGGAAAAACACACCGACAAAATTAGACAATCCGATCGATACACCGAATCCCCAATACAACCCAGAAAATTCAACTCTTGAATTTAAATTAAAAATTCCCAGAAAATACAGGACCACATTATAGGAATTACTGTGCAAAAAGTAAGACCTGATGTGACTACTTGGCTGCGGAACCGCCGCAATAGCCATGCTATTGCCGCGGTTCCACCGCAGTTTAGAGGAATTGGTCGCTCGAATTTCACAGTAGTTCTTAAATTCTCCTGCTTATTTTTCTGCATATTTTTAATTCTCAAAAATCCACGAATTTCAAAAATGTACAGAGAGCATTTTAGGGTTTGGGTTTCGGTTCGATCGGACTTCTAATTCCATCTACGCATCGCCTAAGGCTCTAGCTAGGCTCTGATACCACTGTAGGGTTCCTAGGCACACTAATGAAGTCTCACAAGGCATCAAACATGGCTAATTCAAATTTTTCCTTGTGCCTACAAACCCTAATACGGATTGTTAACTAGAAAATAAGACGATGCAATGCAAATAAAAGAATTTATCTAAGAGGAAAGGGACTACAACCTTTGTAGATCCGGTCCACCACTTCCTAAGCTCCACGATGATGTCCCTCCGCTGTCCAAATCGGATTCCGGACTTTAGCATCGGCTTCATCGAAGAAATGGGCGGGCTTGGTCGTCGGCTTCGATGCCGAAGATGATCTACGTCGAGGCATCACTAGATCAAGCTCCCACTTCACCAAGTCATGAAACTTGTGAAGAAAACACCCTATACTACTTCGCAAGAGGTAGAGGATGAAGAAATAGGAAGTGGGTTCACTTTAGAATTGTATTTCTCACTCATTTTGGCAAGTTGCCATTAATGGTTGCAAGCTTTTTCCTTTTGTTGAAGAAGAAGAAGATGAAGAAAAAGAATATGATAAGATATTAAAATATAAAATAAAATGATACTTATCATATCTTTAACCTTAGTTAGGTGTAGAGAATTGACTAAGGTTAGTTTGAAGGGTTAGGGTTAAGCATGAAGACAAAATGGTCACTTAGTCAAAGTTTCATGAAGCTTCAACTACAAACAAATCAAGCCACCATTTTCTTTTCTTTTGCCAAAAAGAAATAAATAAATAAATCAATAAATAGATAAAAGAATAAGTAAATAAAATGAAACCCTAACCATTCATATAACCATGGTCAATTCTTTACTCAAACCCAAGCTTGCATGTATCATCAAACATGATACAATCTTGTGCACAAAAGTATATCTCATATACAACTTGTGCATTTTAAGTGAGTAAATCCATTTAAAGTGAACCAATACTAGTTAATGCAAAGTAATATATCAAATATATAATTATACATTAAATCATTAAATCAACACTTGATTCAATGATCCGGTCATGTCGCATACAACCGACTAGTATCCAATATATCGACTTATCGAATCAATCCTTGATTCGATAACTAAGTTATATCGCATACAACCATTCGATAAATTCATCGCGAGAATAGAATACGGTATCACATACACGCATTATTCTCGGTCCCGCACATATCTCATATGCGCTCATATTTCGTTTCGCTTGAGCCAGGAAACCTCTGTGTAGGACTCTAAAGACTCGTCAATACGCCGGCAGCAGGTGATGATCATATCAAACACCCACAAGCCGCAAGCGGTCTGCTAAATGTAACGGCCACCCGGGTATTGAGCGATCAGAAGATCGACGAGCAAGCCCGCTCACACTCCTGTGAATCCAACCAGTAACACTTACCGTACAGTCCGGTCTGTTCGTCTGATATGTCGCATATCTCGCCTAGGGGTGGTAAACGTCAGACCCCAGTAGCTCGATAAGTCATGCCGACGTAGGGTCCATAACATTCATGAAACTACTGATAACTCTTACCAGTATATCACTGCAACCCTGGCCAGGGATTTCCTGTTATGGCCAGTCGTGCATAGCGCAACATCAACCCCCAATACCGGGAGAGACGAATCCCCTCATATCGCTCATTGACTCCATGTGAATCGGGACTGTACCCAAAAACCACCTGTTTGCATGACTCAGTAGAGCCGTGGTAGGGTGGAAATCAAAGCACAGTGGGAGACACACAAGACTCTATGACGATCTCGGGTCAACAGACTAAGCTGTACCAGTGTCACCAGAGAACTGCCTGTTAGTTATATGTATGCCCTAGAGGCCATTACTGTACATAGGATGTATATTGTAGTGGATGCTGGGACATATATAGGGAGGACTTTCTTGCTCGACATGATAGTATGCTATCTGGTTGATCTTTGCCTTAACGTGTATACTGATTGTCTCTCTGTTACATGTTGGTAAAGCCCTTAGGATCTGTACTTGACTACCTGGACTATGATGCGGATCATACTAGTGGGGACATGGTAGTCCATAAGTACATCCTTCAAAGTCCCTAGTCGTGGGTGTATCGAGACGGGGCATCGATATACCAGAGTAGACTAGCGTGTACCTTCTCGACCCATACAGATGGGCGATGGATGATCCCATATCCATTGGTGTTTGACATCGGAGATGATATACGGGTGCTCAGTAGAGACTGGGTACACTGGACGGACTCGCCGAGAACTCCCAGATGGTATTATACCTCACGTCAGATGGCAGTTCTCTGGTGACACTGGTACAGAGTAGTCTGTTGACCCGAGATCGTCATAGAGTCTTGTGTGGTTCCCACTGTGCTTTGATTTCCATCTTACCACGTCCAAGAGGGCGTGCAAAACGGTGGTTTTTGGGTACAGTCCCGAGTCACATGGAGGTAATGAGCGATAGGAGGGGATTCGTCTCTCCCGGTATAGGGGGTTGATGTTGCGCTGTGTTCGATTGGCTATAACAGGAAATCCCTGGCCAGGGTTGCTGAGATTTACTGGTAAGTGTTACCAGTAGTTTCTCGAACAGTTATAGACCTCATATCGACACGACTTATCGAGCTATTGGGGTCTGACGTTTACCACCCCTAGGCGAGATATGCGACAGATCAGACGATCAGACCGGACTGTACGGTAGTGTTACTGGTTGGATTCACTGGAGTGTGAGCGGGCTTGCTCGTCGATCTTCAGATCGCTCAATACCCGGGTGGCCGTTACGTTTAACAGACCGCTTGCGGCTTGTGGGTGTTTGATATGATCATCACCTGCTGCCGGCGTATTGACGAGTCTTTAGAGTCCTACACAGAGGTTTCCTGGCTCAAGCGAAACGAAATAGGAGCGCATATGAGATATGTGCGGGACCGAGAATAATACGTGTATGTGATACCGTATTTCATTCTCGCGATGAATGTATCGATTAGGTTATATGCGATATACCCTAATTATCGAATCAAGGGTTGATTCGATAAACCGATGCATTGCATACTAGTCGGTTATATACGATATGACCGGATCGTTAAATCAAGTGTTGATTTAATGATTTGATGCATAATTATATATTTGATATATTACTTTGCATTAACTAGTATCGGTTCACTTTAAATGGATTTTCTCACTCGGTAGTGCACATTGTATATTCGATATAGTTTTGTGCACTTGATTGTATCATGTTTGATGATACATGTTTACTTGTGTTTTGTGTAAAGTTTAAACCATGGTTATGTAATGGTTAGGGTTTACATTTTCATATATATTTATTTATTCATTTATTCATTTTGGAAAATGTAAAGCAAATGAGAAAATGGTGGCTTCTTTTGTTTTGTTCATGAAGCTTCATGAAGACTTTGACCAAGTTACCATTTTGTCTCATGCTTAACCCTAACCATCCCACTAACCATGATTTACTCTCTACACTTGACCATGGTTCAAGTTATGATAAGGATTATATTTCTTTTCTTTTTTGATTATTCTTATCATAACATTTCTTCTTCTTCTTCCTTGAACTTCAAGAAGAAAGCTTACCTCATCAATGGTGATTGATGAATTAGAGTGAGAAATCCAATTCTAAAGTTAACCCAACTCCTATTTCTTCATCCTCTACCTCTTGCCAAGTAGTAGAGTGTGTTTCCTTCACAAGTTTTAGGGCTTGGTGAAGGTGGAGCTTGATTTAGCGATGCCTCGACGTAGATCATCTTCGGCATGGACATCGACGACCTAGCTCGCTTTTTCTCCGACGAAGCCGACTCTAGAGCCCGGATTTGATTTGGACAGCGGAGAGGACCTCGTTGCGGAGCTATGGAGGTGGAGCACCAGATCTACAAAGGTTGTATTTCCGTTAAACTTTTAGTTAAGTGTTAACTAGTTAGTTTTTCGCCTAGACATCTAGCCGACGATCCGTAGTTTAGGGTTTGTAGGCACCGTAAAATTTGAAATTGGCATGTTCGATGCCTTGTGAGACCTCACTAGGGTGCCTAGGAACCCTACAGTGGTATCAGAGCCTAGCTAGAGCCTTAGGCGAAGTCCAGACGGAATCTGAAACCCGATCGAACCGAAACCCTACCCGCAAAATTGCTCTCTGGACGATTTTGAAATACTGGGATTTTTCCAGATTAAAAATATTCAGAAAACTCATTAAAATAATCTAAGAATTACTGTTTAAATTTGAGGCCTTGATTCATTAAAAGGGGCGCGGATCCGCGGCCTTACAGTAGGCTCAGGCGGCGGATCCGCGGCCCTTTTGTCGTGTTGTGCATAAATTTCTGCACAGTAATTCTTATATATTATTTATGGTGTTTCTGGGAATTTTTAATATTTATTCAAGAGTTGAATTTTCTGCAGTTGTTTTGGGGATTCGGTGTTTCGATCGGAGTATCAAATTTTGTCTGTGTGGCTTTCCGGATAAATCTTAGAATATGTTAAAAAGTTCGACCGGATATAAATACCCAATTTTTCCCCTGTCGGGAAATTTCCAAGTGTTGGATTTTTCCGTAGTTTAACGATGTTCTAAGTAGTGCAAGTAACGCGATGGTCCCTCTAGAAGACAACAAACCTTAACTCGATTATGTGACCGTCTTGAACTGCCCTTTGAACCTTCGGGTTTGGGGCAGTACGGCGTGCCACATGTGAGGCGTTGGCTTGACCCTTCTACGGCTGGACCGTTGGTACTGAGGCACGAACTGAATGCTGTTAAACTTATTTCATGTATTGAGCTGTTTCGGGAAAACTTGGGTGTTCGATTGTTCGATCGGAAAGTTTAACATTCTCTATTTTATCCGGAATGTGATACAACAATTGGAATTCACAAGTAGTTATGAGATAACTGAATGAATATTATAAACATAGCAGTTTAGTCTCACTTGATCGGTTGCCACGGAATTTTGATGTGATCAAAAGTCCGTCGCAATCACGTAGCGTACGCGGATACTCGCCGGATAAACTTAATAGACAGCCTCACTCCATAGCCCCGACCAAGTGACTGTAGGAGAACCCCGTCGCCGAAAGCATCCGTCAGGGTGCTCGCGGTAGCCGTGTTCCGCCTTGGTGCACTTCGTCGACGGCGTCGGGGGTGCGGCCGTCTACTGAAGTTTGCGACGAGTATTCGATCAGGATGTCGGGAATCTTGCTGAATTACCCGACTTGGTATTGAAAAGTGTTTTCGATAATGAGACTAAAATGCGGGGTTTATAATTGTTAGGCATGCGATGTCTAAGGAATTCATTTGATTAGGCATGCGATGTCTATGCAGGTTGCGGATTCCAACTGTTGTAGTTTTACACTTTCTTTTCTGTGACCGTAAGTGTAATATGTGATATCGCCGGTTTCGTTGCTATATGTCAACGACAATTGGGATGCGCATATTTACTTACGTTGATGACATGTGATGTTATGTGTTGCTGGATATGTTATATTGGATCGTCGTGTTTGAATAGCCGGGGGTTTTTATGTGAGATGATTGTTTTTCATTTTCATTCATGTAAAAACTTGTATGTAATATTCTTTTAATTTGGGGCGCTTCTAGGTTGCGGAAGTTGTCACCTCTTGTATATTATTTACTTTTCCGCACTAGGATAGACCCAAGGAGGGGAGCACAAGTAACCGGGTTCTGGAGTCCAGTGGGAGACCAACTCGAGGAGTCGAGTCCGGGTCTCCTAACTCTAGAATTGGTAGGGTTGCTTTCCGCTCTCGTAGGGGTCTAGGGGTGTGGGTTTGGCTATTCATCGCGACCGTGGAATCCGTGTTTTATACTGGCTCGTATTGAAAACACGGACGTCCTAGTATATCCAATATTTCATATGTTTCTTCTGCTGCGATATCTGTGATGTGATCATGTGATGTTCTGTGATAGATACAACATATAGTATATATGATATATTATATAGACGTTACTTATGTTTTACACCCGTGCTAGCCCTGCCCTGCTCTGCCGTTAGTTATCTAACCTAACGGTGCACGAGGGGACATCGAGGCGAATGCGGATGGCATAAGTGTACGTCGTATTTATCTGTGATGATTAGGTACTTAAATGATGGGACTTCATTAATGTGATTAATGAAATAAAAGAAACCTAAGATGTTGTAGAATCGAATTTCAAAATTAAAACAGGTAGCTACAGTTCTTGCTTTGCACAGCGGTATATGTGATATATCCTGCACCTTATTCGATGAGGAAAGGACCGAGATCCCTTCACCGGGAGTGACTCCTTTAGCAATAACTGGCAGATGCTACACACTCGGTTTGTCTTTTGATAGCTTTTAAGAGTTCTGCTTTGCACAGTGATATATATGATATATCCCGCACCTCATTCGATGAGGAAAGGACCGACGATCCCTTCACCGGGAGTGACTCCTTTAGCAAAACTAGAAAAGCCTAAAAAACACTCCATTTCAAAATCATTTGATTCTACAACGATATAAAGTTCATTACGCAAAAGGTTTTCTTAAAAACCTGACGTAGCCCTCCGTCATTTCAGATAAGTCCTAGTTAGTATTCGTGCTGCGTTTGTTGACTCAGTCAAGGCGTAGTGTGCGGTAGCTGATTAGTGCTTATCTGCAATGCATATGATGCGATTGGATTAGGGTAGTCGTGCGGCCTTGTTGACTCAGTCAAGGGTCGTGCGGGTGGGTTTAATTCAATCGAGAAATGACGGGTTGAACTTTACTTGCGGTCTATGGTTTGTTGACTCAGTCAAGGTCATAGATCGCATGGGGCAAAATATTATCGGGAATTTCAAGTGTTGAAATTTGCAATGAGATTGCATACCTTCTATGAGATAGTTGGATCCTGATACCCGCTGTGAGTAATTGTTACTCCTGGGAGAGTTTTATACATTACAATTAGCCGATCAAGTAGGTGTCTAGAAAGGGGTCAACGGGGTTACGCCTCTGGGAAAACGAGGTTTACATTAATTAGGTTCGTGCGAAAGCACGGGGGACCTCCCTCAAAGTACCGACACTGGCCTGGCTGAAAGATTGGCGAACTTGTAGTGTGTAATTAATCCCGGCTAGTCTTTCCTTTTAGGGTTTGAAGGAAGATTTGATAAAAAGCAGTGGGAACCATCCTGATTAGATAAAATAATAACCAATCTATTCTTGCAAGAGCGCACGCTGAGTTTTTTCTTCTCTCTCTCCTGGTAGCGACCATGTTACGCCTTAATCAAGATATTATTGACCGAACCCGCTTGTTATACTGAGCTGGGGAACGTTGGTCCCGCTCCCACTTATAATTGTTATAAGACAGAGCAAGGAAATTGGGGAATACCAGATTTCCCGTGCCGCCCAAACGAAGAGAGTGCATGCTGATGCATCATCTTCGGGTGTGTTCATTATACAGAACTGTTTCTCAGTATCCTTTACGTCCTGGGTATGTGATACCAGATCAGGATCCCAGATATGTAATCTGTTACATAGGGCTACAGAAAGGTAGAGAACTGAGAACGGGTGATAAGTTTCATGAGGCAGAAAACGGGGCAAGTGTTGCAGCCAAGTCTGTTGGTCACTGTCACCCTGTATTACCAATACATTGATTCTGAACGAATGTTATTAGATATCGAACCTGATATACCAAATCATATCACTCTCTTTGTTAGAAAAGAAAGGATATAATTTTGTATTGATGGATAATGTTTTGAACATTTCCTATATCAAAGGTTGATCGGTTCAGGCACGTTATCTAAAAGCATTGATGTTCTAAATCAAACTACAGTTCTTAGTATATGGAACACACACAAGAGGAAGAGTTCAGAAATGAACAAATTCTTCTTGAGGCATTGTAGACTAGGTCAGATCAATGTGACCCGACCAGCTAGAGTTACATATAGATGCATATTTAAATCAGTTTGAATTTACATCTTGTGAAACTCGCCAGTCATGTCACAAAGATAAGATGACCATAGCTCCGTTTACTGGAAACAGAGAAAGAGTTAATGAACTCTTGGGATGATACATGTTGATGTATGTAGGTCCCCTGTCTACACATGCCAGGACTGGTTCTTTATACTTCATTACATTCTCTGATGATCTTTCGAGATTCAGACCTATGTTCCTGTTGAAACACAAGTCCGAACCTTTTGAGATATTCACAGAATATAAGTTAGAAGTAGAGAACCAAAATACGGGTATAAGTATTATGTCCCTTGATGTGATCAAGGAGGAGAATACTTGAGCACGAAAATCCTGGACTATTCTAAAGGAGAATGAGATTCTCTCTCGGCATTACTCCTCCGAATACACCATAGCACGGTGGTATATCGGGGTGGAGCATTCACACCCTATATGATAAGGTGTGCTCTATGATGAGTACTACTGAGTTACCTATTTCCTTTTGGGAGTTATGCACTTGAGAAGCTGCATACCTATTGAATAGGGTTCCAATCAAATCAGTTGCCTACCACTTCATATGTGATATGGAAAAGGAAGAGCCCATTTCTTAAGTTAGTTAAGATTTGGGGTTGTCCGGCCTATGTCTAAAAGCAAAATCCGGACAAGCTCGAGGCAAAGTCTGTAATGTAGAACTGGAAAGGTTCCAGCTATACAAAACTGCAGCTGATGATTTGATAGAACCAAGGGATTCAGTAGATACCAACGAACCTCAGCCTCTCCGCCGATCTAGTAGGGTTCCTCACCCACCTGAGAGATACTTCGGTTTCTCTATGACAGTGGGAGCGAGGATTGCATCATGAGATGATGACCCAACTAGTTTCAAGCTGGCCATCAGGAGTAAGACTCTATAAGAATGGCTGGATGCTTAGTGATCTGAGATGGAATCCTTATACACCGACAAAGTATGGACTTTAGTTGCTATATCTGAAGGGTTAAATCCCCATCAGGAGCAAGTATATCTTGAGAAGATTACTTGGTGTACATGGAAAGGTTGAGACTTTCAAAGCTAGACTTGTTAAAGGTTTTCGTCATCGACCAGGTGTGGATAATGATGAAACCTTTTCAAGTAGCTATGCTTAAGTCCATCCAGATCCTACTTACCACGGCTACATACCATGACTACGATATCTGGCGGTTGGGTGCCATGACTGCTTTTCTAAATGATGATTTAGAAGAGCGCGTCTGTAAGTACACAGCCAGAGGGCTTCGTAAACAGTGGGAGCAGCGGAAACGTGTGCAAGATGTTTTATCTGATAAAGCAGGCATCGCGGAGTTGGAACATCTGTTTTGATGAAGCAGTCAAAGAGTTTGACATCATCAAAATGGTAGATGAACCTTGTATATACAAAAAGGTAGTAGGGAGTATGGTGTAAATCCTCGTAGAGTACGTGGATGACATACTCTTGATAAAAAAGGAGTTTCTTATGCTACGCTCGATCAATCTCCGTTTATCACAAAGATTCTCCGTGAAGGATCAAAATGTTACCTCCTAAATCCTGTGTTTTAATCTATGAGATAGATATAATTGGATGTTAGGATACTCACTAGATGTAGTGAGATGGTATCAATCGATCCTGGGGAGAATCACTGGAAGGGTTCCAGGGTGATACAGACGACTGAATGTCAGTCGCAGGCATTGTCTTTACCCTCAGTAAAGGGACGGTATGTTGGAAGAGTTCCAAGCTAGATACCGTGACATACTAGACGATAAAGGCTGGATACATCGCTACTTAAGATGCTACCAAAGAGGCAGTCTGGGTGTATATTGGTTCATGAGATGAACTATGTTCCTCCCATTGTGTGACAATGGAGTTGTGGCTTATGCCAAGGAACGCCGGTCCCATCAGTGATCCAGACATATTCTAAGGCAGTATCACTTGATCATGGAGATGGTTGATCTCCAGGGAGATCGAGGTTAGGAGAGTAGACTCAGAGGACAACACAGCGGATCCACTCACAAAGGCCTGTTCCCAGAGGGAGACTTTTATGGGATGGTTGAGTATGAGATACTACAACCACTGCTACAGATGGCCCTAGTGCAAGTGGGAGATTGTTAGTTATATGTATGCCCTAGAGGCCATTACTGTACATAGGATGTATATTGTAGTGGATGCTGGGACATATATAGGGAGGACTTTCTTGCTCGACATTATAGTATGCTATCTGGTTGATCTTTGCCTTAACGTGTATACTGATTGTCTCTCTGTTACATGTTGGTAAAGCCCTTAGGATCTGTACTTGACTACCTGGACTATGATGCGGATCATACTAGTGGGGACATGGTAGTCCATAAGTACATCCTTCAAAGTCCCTAGTCGTGGGTGTATCGAGACGGGGCATCGATATACCAGAGTAGACTAGCGTGTACCTTCTCGACCCATACAGATGGGCGATGGATGATCCCATATCCATTGGTGTTTGACATCGGAGATGTTATACGGGTGCTCAGTAGAGACTGGGTACACTGGACGGACTCGCCGAGAACTCCCAGATGGTATTATACCTCACGTCAGATGGCAGTTCTCTGGTGACACTGGTACAGAGTAGTCTGTTGACCCGAGATCGTCATAGAGTCTTGTGTGGTTCCCACTGTGCTTTGATTTCCATCTTACCACGTCCAAGAGGGCGTGCAAAACGGTGGTTTTTGGGTACAGTCCCGAGTCACATGGAGGCAATGAGCGATAGGAGGGGATTCGTCTCTCCCGGTATAGGGGGTTGATGTTGCGCTGTGTTCGATTGGCTATAACAGGAAATCCCTGGCCAGGGTTGCTGAGATTTACTGGTAAGTGTTACCAGTAGTTTCTCGAACAGTTATAGACCTCATATCGACACGACTTATCGAGCTATTGGGGTCTGACGTTTACCACCCCTAGGCGAGATATGCGACAGATCAGACGATCAGACCGGACTGTACGGTAGTGTTACTGGTTGGATTCACTGGAGTGTGAGCGGGCTTGCTCGTCGATCTTCAGATCGCTCAATACCCGGGTGGCCGTTACGTTTAGCAGACCGCTTGCGGCTTGTGGGTGTTTGATATGATCATCACCTGCTGCCGGCGTATTGACGAGTCTTTAGAGTCCTACACAGAGGTTTCCTGGCTCAAGCGAAATGAAATAGGAGCGCATATGAGATATGTGCGGGACCGAGAATAATACGTGTATGTGATACCGTATTTCATTCTCGCGATGAATGTATCGATTAGGTTATATGCGATATACCCTAATTATCGAATCAAGGGTTGATTCGATAAACCGATGCATTGCATACTAGTCGGTTATATACGATATGACCGGATCGTTAAATCAAGTGTTGATTTAATGATTTGATGCATAATTATATATTTGATATATTACTTTGCATTAACTAGTATCGGTTCACTTTAAATGGATTTTCTCACTCGGTAGTGCACATTGTATATTCGATATAGTTTTGTGCACTTGATTGTATCATGTTTGATGATACATGTTTACTTGTGTTTTGTGTAAAGTTTAAACCATGGTTATGTAATGGTTAGGGTTTACATTTTCATATCTATTTATTTATTCATTTATTCATTTTGGAAAATGTAAAGCAAATGAGAAAATGGTGGCTTCTTTTGTTTTGTTCATGAAGCTTCATGAAGACTTTGACCAAGTTACCATTTTGTCTCATGCTTAACCCTAACCATCCCACTAACCATGATTTACTCTCTACACTTGACCATGGTTCAAGTTATGATAAGGATTATATTTCTTTTCTTTTTTGATTATTCTTATCATAACATTTCTTCTTCTTCTTCCTTGAACTTCAAGAAGAAAGCTTACCTCATCAATGGTGATTGATGAATTAGAGTGAGAAATCCAATTCTAAAGTTAACCCAACTCCTATTTCTTCATCCTCTACCTCTTGCCAAGTAGTAGAATGTGTTTCCTTCACAAGTTTTAGGGCTTGGTGAAGGTGGAGCTTGATTTAGCGATGCCTCGACGTAGATCATCTTCGGCATGGACATCGACGACCTAGCTCGCTTTTTCTCCGACGAAGCCGACTCTAGAGCCCGGATTTGATTTGGACAGCGGAGAGGACCTCGTTGCGGAGCTATGGAGGTGGAGCACCGGATCTACAAAGGTTGTATTTCCGTTAAACTTTTAGTTAAGTGTTAACTAGTTAGTTTTTCGCCTAGACATCTAGCCGACGATCCGTAGTTTAGGGTTTGTAGGCACCGTAAAATTTGAAATTGGCATGTTCGATGCCTTGTGAGACCTCACTAGGGTGCCTAGGAACCCTACACTGCCATCTGACGTGAGGTATAATACCATCTGGGAGTTCTCGGTGAGTCCGTTCAGTGTACCCAGTCTCCACTGAGCACCCGCATACCATCTCTGATGTCAAACACCAATGGATATGGGATCATCCATCGCCCATCATATGGGTCGAGAAGATATACGCTAGTCTACTCTGGAATATCGATGCCCCGTCTCGATATTCCCACGACTAGGAACATTGAAGGATGTACTCATGGACTACCCAGGCCCCACTAGTTGATCTGCATCATAGTACTGGAAGTCGAGTACACATCCTAAGGGCTTTATCAACATGTAACAGAGAGACAGAAAGTATACATGTTAAGATAAAGAGCAACCAGATAGCGTACTATCATGTCGAGCAAGAAAGTCCTACCTATATATGTCCCAGCATTCACTACAATATACATCCAATATACAGTAATGGCCTCTAGGGCATACATATAACTAACACATGCATCACCGTGTATGAGTCCAAAGAGCTCTGTTGCTCTTTCTCCGTGTCCGGTGAACGGAGATTTGGTCATTTTTCCTTTGAGACAAGACTGACAAGTTTCATAGGATGAAAATTCGAACGGATTCAGATATCTATCCTTATGTAACTTAGATAGCCTTTTCGCATTGATATGACCAAGTCTACAATGCCGCAAGTAGGCTTCGTTCATATTTGAACTCTTCCTCTTGTGTGTGTTTTATATATTGAAAACTGTATTTCGATTTAGAATGTAGATACCATTACACGGTGTACCTTCTGCAACCAATACCTGATTAAGGTAAATGTTCATGATATTTCTATCTAGAACAAAGTTATATCCATCATTATCAAGTAAATAAACTGATATGATATTGCAAAGCATGTAAGGTACATAGTAGCAGCTGTTCAAAATCATAGTATTGCCGCTTGGCAATACTAGGTGATATTCACCAACGACAGCGTCAACTTATAGTCTGTTCCCTACTCTGAGAGCCATATCACCAGGTCCAACCATCCTACTTTTTCTCAGTTTCTACAATAAATTACAGATATGAGATTCTGATCCAGTATCTAGTACCCAGGAGGTAGGACTAACCGAAAAACAGTTCTTAATAACAAAAACACCTGAAAGAGACGCAATAGTATGCTTCTTTAGGGTCATCAAGGAATTCATGTAATACTATTTCCCTTGCTCATACTCGTGACAGTTGTCATAACTTAGTGTCGAACCGACGTTCCCCAATCCCGAATAAGAATCCGGGTCAGTCAAATCATACATTTTGTTATCTTGATTAAGGTGTGGCATGATTGCTATCTGGAGAGAGAGAAAAGAAACACTCAGTTCAGTGTGTGCTCTAGCAAGTTTAGATTGGTTATTAGTTTATCTAAATATGATGGCTCCCACTGTTTCCTCGAATTCTCTTTTAAACCTTAAAAAGAGAACTAGTCAGGATCATTAACACCTTACAAGTTCGCTAACCGTTCAGGCAGGTGGGTGTTGGTACTCCGAGGGAGGTTCCCTGTGCTCTCGCATAGATCTAATTAAAATAAATCTCGTTTCCACAGAGGTGTAGCTCCGTTGACACCTTTCTAGACACCTGATAGGTTAGCTAATTGTGAAGTAAAAAATATTTTCCAAGAGTAATTCTACTCATCAGTAGGATTGGGATCCAACAATCATTGCGTGATAACCTGGATGGAAGCCACTCTAGCCACTACACTCCAGAAGGTATGCAACACTAGCAAATTTCCTATATATTTGAAACTCCTGATGTAGTTTTTGCCCCTATGACCTTAATGACCTTGACGAATAATCAACAAATTAAAAGATCCTAGTCAAGTTCAACCGATCGTTATCCAAAATTGCATTAGACCCACCCGCATGACCCTTGACGAATAATCAATAAAGTCATACGACTGTCCTAATCAATCGCATTATCTATGTTACAGACAATCATTACTTAGCTACCATACACTATATCTTGACGAATAATCAACAAATGCAGTATGAATACTAAGTACTAATTATCTGAAATGAAGGAGGGCTACTGCTGATTTTTGGCGAAAAACCTTTAACGTAATGAACTTGATATCATTGAAGGAACCGCGTAGTTTTGAAAAAAGAGTGGTTTAGGCTCCGCTTTTGAAAACTGGTGGTTTTGAAGAAAATCGAGTAATTTATAGTAACATAAACCTTTGTTCAAGAGATCACTCCCTGTGAAGGGATCTAGGCTCTTGCCTGCTCGAATGAGCTACGTGATATTCAAGACCGAATACCGTTGTGCAAAGTGAAAGAATACGACTATAGTTTTTCGAAATTTGTTCCGACATCTTTAGGTTTATTTTTCCTTGCATTAATCAAAATTAATGCGGTTCCATCAATTAAAACATATCATACCAGAAAAGAGCGAAAATATAATGTACATATATGCTATCCGCATTCGCCATGGGGCTCATCATGCACCGTTAGGTTACTTAACTAACGGCAGAGCGGGGGCTGGACTAGCGCGGATGCAAAACATATACAACATCTACTAATATATATATATATAGAGAGAGATTAATGGAGGAAAGAGGCCATAGGAGGGAATTCCCTCCTATGGCGTCGAAAAAATACCCTCTCCACCAATTTTTCCGACGATCGGCCCCCATCATCTTCATCGTCATCATTTAAGATGTGGGTACACCAAATTTCATGTGATTCCACAACTTTTTCACCGTTGATTTAGTGGGTTCAAAATTAACGGTTTACCGACAATAGAACTTTTTACATTGCTAAATCAACGGTGAAAAAGTTGTAGAATCACATGAAATTTGGTGTACCCACATCTTAAATGATGACGATGAAGATGATGGGGGCCGATCGTCGGAAAAATTGGTGGAGAGGGTATTTTTTCGACGCCATAGGAGGGAATTCCCTCCTATGGCATCTTTTCTCCATTATTCTCATATATATATATATATATATATATATATAATCATTCGTCCCAGGCATGGTACAAGCAACATCATGGAAAAGCGATAAGCAAAAACAGAATAGCGGATAATCTAGGAGCCCCGGGTTTCATTCGAGCCGCAAATTAAAACCGACATTCCCCGGTCGTATGGATAGCCTGTACAATATAAAACCAAGACCCCTACGAGTGCGGAAAGTTTTCTGCCAATCCCGGAAGCGAGGCAACCCCAATCAACAAAGTGAATGGGCTTCCCAACACTTCACAGAATCCGGTAACTTGAGCACTCCACCGTGGGTCATCCTATACCCCTTACGAGTGCGGCGAATAGCCCGCTAATTCTAGAGTAAGGCATCCCGGTCTCAACTCCATGAGATGAAGGCTTGTTGCCCTCTAGAACCCGGCTATTCGAGGGTAATCCTAGTACAGAAAATAAAAATATATACAGTGATGACATCGACCTCAACCCAGCCGTGCCCCAATGAAAGAATATACAACCAGGCAGAAACGACAGTCCACATGTCGGACACTCGCCCCATAATAAAGAATATACAAATGAATCAAAACTGTACAATAAATATTGCACTAAAGGCTATCCATCACGACAAACCGTCAAACCATCACAAAGATATCACAAGTAACATCACAGATAAACAAGATGCATGTATCCCCTTCTAATCAACGTATAGTGATTAGAAGATGTTAAACAACACATATATGCATCACAAAAACAAGTAAATAAAACCATGACGTTAGAATTCCGCGCACAATTAGCAAACGAAACAATTTTTCCAAGACCTGAAAATCCAGTGAGTTAAAGTCCCCAAAAAATTCGTTTTAAACCAATCCGGGAGTCGAAATGAACTCGAAACCCGTCTGAATCTTTGCGGAGGTGAAGGATACAAAATTAACTGTCGATATGGAGGCCTAAGGGTTGTACCCACCCCTAGGCCCACCATGAGGTGGCCCCCAAGGGGAGGCACACTCGAGAGCACCCTTTTGGGGTGCTCTCAGGTCACCACCCCCAAGGCCACCTTATGGTAGTCTTGGGGGGTGGACCCGACCTTCAGTCCTCCTCGGGGTATCCCCAAGGTGCCCATGCTTCATACCATGGCTTTTTGGTTCAAACCGTGAACCCGCAGGGTGTGCAAACATGTCAAAACTTCAATTTTAGGGACTTTTTTTGTCGATAGTTCATGCGCGACAAAAACGACGGATTTCTAACGTCACTATGAACTATCTAAGGCTTATGGAGTAGATCTGATACTATGTTATCCGGTGTTGCACACTTTACTGGGTTTGTAGAGAGGCGGAATTATTGGCTATGCCACCCTCAAGGCAATTATTGTAATCACATGCAGGCGATTATGATGATTGAGGGAGGAATTATACGGGTAGAATAGTCTTACTCGAGATGATAGTATACTATATGGTTTGTCTCTATCATCATGTACATACATTATGTGGTATTATAGATCACTATTACATGTTGATAGAGCCTATAGGATTCTTGCTTGACTACCAGCATTATGATGGCGATCATATACGTGGGAGCTGGGTGGTCCATAAGCACATCCTTAAATGTCCCTAGTCGAGAGAGTATCGAGACTGGGCATCGATACTTTGGAGTAGACTGGTGTGTACTTTTCGAGACCCTGGCAATGGGCGGTGGCCGGTCTCACAAGCCATTGGTGTCAATTAGTCACCTAAGATAGTATACAGGTGCTCATTAAGTTATGAGTTATATTAGACGGACTCGCCGGGAATATGCTAGATGGTATTATACCTATTGTCAGATAGCAGTTATCAGGTGACATGAGTATAGGTTAGTCTGTCGACCTGAGATTGTCATTTGTCTCGTATGAGTTCCTACTATGCTTTGATTACTACCCTACCACGGCTCAAAGGAGTCGCGCAAACAGATTTTAGTTGGGTACAGTCCCGAGCCACATAGAGACAGCGAGCGGATCGTCTGGGATTCGTCTCTTCCGGTATTAGGAGTAGATGTCGCGCTGTGCACGAGTGGCCATCACCAGAAATCCTTGGACAAGGTGGACAAGAATTACTGATTTGGATCAGTAGTTTATCAGTAGGTGATGGGCTTCACACCGACACGAAATATCGCATTCTTAAGGGTCTGACTTTATCCACCCCCTAGACCCGATATGCGATACTCTTAGATGAACAGATTGGACTGTACGGAGATTTTTCATAGACAGGCTCAATAGGGGTACGAATGAGTTTACTCGTTGACCTTCGTTTCGCTCAATACCTTAGCAGCCGTTACGTACAGCTAGTGCCGCTGACATGCTTGTGGTTAAACCACTGCCAGCGTATTGACGAGTCTTTAGAGACCCACACAGAGAGTTTTCACGGTTCAGGTAATATGATGTAGATGACGTATATTGGGACATATTGGTGTACGATTAAATATGTACACAGGCTACACAGACTTTAATCGGACAGTTGATAATACTAGCGGCTTAGGATTAAGCCGGGTTATTAAATCAAGTTTTGATTTAATAATATATATATATATATATATATATATTTAATATATGTATTCTAGTATTATTGTTCACTATTCATTTTCTCTCTTGACTATTCATATTTTTATACGAATACGCGTATATGTATTTCAATACGTATACCGGATTGTATTCTGTATTTATACGGAATAACTTCTAGAAGATGGACACCTCATTATATTATTTTCTTTTTAGAAAATCATTTGAAAATGAAGTGGAGGGTGAGGTGGCATGAGCATGGATGGAGGTATGTAGAGAGGAATATGCCATTATTTGTTTATTGTAAAATGTTGTGATATATTTTCTATGGTTGTAAAAATAACTGGAATCCATTCTATTCTATATACTACACTCTTCATTCTATTATTCTTGATAGCTCTTCTATGCTTGCTCATTTTTACTCATGCCCATATTTTCCTTACCTCATCCTCCTTCTTCTTTAGTTGCTCACTTGAGCTTAAGAAATGAGAAAAAAAGATAGTGGAAAATTCCTACATCCCCACTCTCCATCCCTAACAACCTTAGAGTGTCGGTTTCTTCGCTTGGCGAAACTGGAGCTCAGATCGTTTTCCTCAGGTGGACCATCTTCGGCGAAAGAGGACCAGCTTGCAAGCGCGATCCGGAGCACTTGAAGAAAACTTGAGGATGTGAGTATTCTATACATAGTAGATTAGTTTAGCTCACTAGGTTTTTCTATACAAGTTCTAGCTCTTTAGTTCGATTCTTGGTTTCGGAACTTTAGCAAATTAGAAATTTTTGAAATACATGTTGCCATCTTCTAAAATTAGTTTGCTAGTATGCCTAAATTCCCAGCACTGGTATCAAAGCCATGCTAAAGGCTAGACTTGTTTGCACTAATTTAGAATTTCGATCGATGGAATTTTTCGATTCACATTTCTATATCACTTGCTTGCTGTTTGAATTTCAAAGATGTTCAAAAAAAATTCTGGTTGTATTAAAATTATGTGCAAGTAAAATTAGAGTTAGGAAAAAAATTTGGACACCTAAGCCCAAAATTCGACCGCGGAACAGAAGTTAAATGCGCTATTTGGCCGCTGAACCGCGGTTCAATTTTTGCTACAGTGCACCAAATTTTTTCTGGGGCTCTAGTTCATAGAAATATTTTTTTGGAATATTTGGTTTTGGTCCAGATTTGTTTGTGTACTGGTTTGTACTTGGGGGGCAATGCGGAAAGTTTTAATCTATTGAAATTTTAAATTTAAGTCTTTCTGAGCATTTGTTTCTGTGACCGTGATTATCATAGCGCGGTATAATTCGACTGGTTGCTATATGGACAATCAGACAGGTTTACGAACATGATATTCGCGTTGATGTTCTGTGTTGCTCTGTGATTATGGTTATGTTGGACTTGTCGCGATGGATAGCCCGGTGTATGTAGTATTAGATGTAGTTCTCTGTGGTGTAATGTATATTCATATTGAGTGGCGAGCGTCCGACATATGGACTGCCGTCATCGCGGCTTGTATTATTCTTTGGGGCACGCCAGGTTGCGAACGTAGTCACCGTTGTATATTCAAGTTTTCCATTACATGCACTAGGATTACCCCGTGGCGGAGTGCTCGAGTAGCCGGGTTCCAGAGGGAAACATGCCTCCATCTCATGGCGTTGAGACCGGGATGCTTTACTCTAGAATTGATGAGCTATTCGCCGCACTCATAGAGGATATAGGATTGACCCGCGGAAGGGTGCCCAAGTCACCGGATTTCGGAAATGCTGGGTTGCTCACTCACTTCGTTGATTAGGGTTGCCTCGCTTCTGGGATTTGCGGGTGGCTTGTTGCACTCGTAGGGGTCTAGGGTCTGATACTATGGGCTATCCACACGACCGGGAAATTGCATTTCATTTTTGGCTCCATTGAAATGTACTTTTTCTAGTTTATCCGCATTTCCATATTGTGTTTGCTTCCACTGTGATTCTGCTGTGATGCTTCTGTTATGTTACTTGATATCATGCGTGAGACGAATATTCATATTATATATATATATATATATAGTATACGCTATATATGTTTTGCATTCGCACTAGTCCTGTCCCCGCCCTACCGTAAGTTAAGCAACCTTACGGTGAAGACCCGGACCCTATGGCAAATGCGGATGGCATATATGTGTGTGATTATTTTCGTTTCTTTCTTGCATGATATGATTAATTGATGGGACTGCATTAATTCTGATTAATGCAAGGAAAACAAATCTAAATGATGTTGTTGGAACCAATTTTTGAAAACTGACATTACATGCGTTTCTTTTTGCTTTGCACAGCGGTATTCGGTTATGAATATCCAGCACCTCATTCGACGAGGCAAGAGCCTAGATCCTTTCATGGTGAGTGACCTCTTGGGCAAAAATTTGCGTCATTATAATAATTTCACTATAGTCGACTCTTTTGCTTTGCGTTGAGGTATTTAGTTAGGAATATCATGCACCTCATTCGATGAGGAAAGAGCCTAGACCTCTTCGTAGGGAGTGACCTCTTTGGCAAAAGTTTACCTGACTATAAACCACTCGGTTTTCTTCAAAACCATGGTTTTCTATAAAATCACTCATTTTTAAAAATGTGGAGCTTAAACCACTCATTTTCAAAAACTGCTTGAGTTCCTTCAACGATATCAAGTTCATTACGTTAAAGGTTTTTCGCCAAAAACCAGTCGTAGCCCTCCGTCATTTCAGATTAGTATTGTTTAATATTCATGCTATGTTTGTCGTTGCTATTCGTCGAGACGTAGTGTGCGGTAGCTCTATAATGCTTTTCTGTCGTATGGATATGTGGATTGGTTAGGACAGTCGTACGACTTTGTTGATCATTCGTCAAGGGTCGTGCGGGTGGGTTTAACGCAATCAAGATAGTGATGGGTTGAACTTGATTAGGACCCTTGATTTGTTGATTATTCTTCATGGTCCTTAGTGAAGGGTTCCTAGGCACTCTCAAGAGGTCTCAGAAGGCATCAACCATGCCAATTTGAAATTTTACGGGTGCCGAGAAAACCTAATACGGATCGTTGACTAGAGTTTAGGCAAAATACGAATCTAGTTAACAACTTAACTAAAGATAAGAAGCTACAACCTTTGTATATCCGGTTATCCACTTCCTTAGCTCCACGTAGACGTCCTCTCGGTGTCCGTCTCGAATCCCGAACTCAAGCATCGGCTTCATCGGAGAAATGGGCGGGCAAGGTCGTCAGCTTCGTGCCGAAGATGATCTACGTCGAGGCTTCACAAGATCAAGCTCCGACTTCACCAAGTTGTGAAACTTGTGAAGAAAACACCCTATACTACTTGGCAAGAGGTAGAGGGTGAAGAAATAGGAGGTGGGTTCACTTTAGATTTGGATTTCTCTCACTTTTGCTCAAGTTGCCATTGATGGACTTAAGCTTTTTCTTGAAGAAGAAGATGAAGATGAAAATAGAATATGATAAGTGATGGATTTAAAATGAAAATAAATCAATACTTATCATAAGCTAACCATGGTAAAGTGTAGAGAATGAACTAGGGTTAGTTCAAATGGTTAGGGTTAAGCAAGAGACAAGAATGGTTACAAAGTCAAAGCTTCAAGAAGCTTCAACTAGAAACAAAGAAAGCCACCATTCTTATCATAATCTTTTCAAAATAAATAAACAAATAAATAAATGAAAGAGCAAAACCCTAATCATCAACTTAACCATGGTTTAATTCTTTACACTTAACCAAATGAGCAAGTATCATCAAACATGATACAAACATGTACACAAAAGTATATCACATATACAATTTGCACATCGAGTGAGAAAAACCATTTAAAGTGAACCAATACTAGTTAATGCAAAGTAATATATCAAATATATAATTATACATTAAATCATTAAATCAACACTTGATTTAACGATCCGGTCATATCGCATATAACCGACTAGTATCCTATGTATCGGCTTATCGAATCAATCCTTGATTCGATATCTAGGTTATATCACATATAACCAATCGATACATTCTTCGCGAGAATGGAATACGGTATCACATACACGCATTATTCTCGGTCCTGCACATATCTCATATGCGCTCCTATTTCGTTTCGCTTGAGCCAGGAAAGCTCTGTGTAGGACTCTAAAGACTCGTCAATACGCTGGTAGCAGATGATGATCATATCAAGCACCCACAAGCCGCAAGCGGTCTGCTAAACGTAACGGCCATCCGGGTATTGAGCGATCAGAAGATCGACGAGCTAGCCCGCTCACACTCCTGTGAATCCAACCAGTAACACTTACCGTACAGTCCGGTCTGTTCGTCTGATATGTCGCATATCAAGTCTAGGGGTGGTAAACGTCAGACCCCAATAACCGATAAGTCGTGCCGATGTGAGGCTCATAACGGGTCGAGAAACTACTGGTAACACTTACCAGCAAATCTCTGATCAGCCCTAGCCAGGGACTTCCCTGTTACGGCTAATCGAGCACAGCGCAACATCAACCCCCAATACCAAGAGAGACGAAACCCCTCCTATCGCTCATTGCCTCCATGTGACTCGGGACTGTGCCCAAAGACCACCGTTTTGCACGCCCTCATGGACGTGGTAAGGTGGAGATCAAAGCACAGTGGGAATCACACAAGACTCTATGATGATCTCGGGTCTACAGACTAACCTGCACAAGTGTCACCTGAGAACTGCCATCTGACGTGAGGTATAATACCATCTGGGAGTTCTCGGCGAGTCCGTCCAGTGTACCCAGTCTCCACTGAGCACCCGTATACCATCTCTGATGTCAAACACCAATGGATATGGGATCATCCATCGCCCATCTCATGGGTCGAGAAGCGTATACGCTAGTCTACTCTGGTATATCGATGCCCCGTCTCGATACACCCACGACTAGGGACCTTGAAGGATGTACCTATGGACTACCATGTCCCCACTAGTATGATCTGCATCATAGTCCAGGTAGTCAAGTACACATCCTAAGGGCTTTACCAACATGTAACTATAAGACAGTTTAAAGAGACAAGTGTACATGTTAAGATAAAGAGCAACCAGATAGCATACTATCATATCGAGCAAGAAAGTCATCTCTATATATGTCCAAGCATCCAATATAATATACACTATCTGTACAATACTGGCCTCTAGGGCATACATACAACTAACACTTAGGTCCTAAAGGTAAAAACTATATCGGGAGTTTCAAATATAAAAGAAACTTGCCAGGCATGTGCATACTTTCTAGAGCGTGGTGACTTGAGTGGCTTCTATCAAGTTATCATGCGATGATAGTTGGGTTCCGATTCCCACTGATGAGTAGCTGTTACTCCTCGAGTGATTTTCAGATGATCCTGACTAATTCTCCTTTTAGGATTTGAAGGAGAATTCGAGGAAACATTGGGAGCCATCTTGATTAGATAAAGACGGTGACAGGGAGGTTTTGATGACCAAAGCTTGCCACTACTGCTGTCCTACACTATGAGATCTGGCAGGTGGATGACTATAACGTCGTTCTAAATTAGTTTTAGAAATGAACGTGTATATGACTCTTCCAGAGTGTTGTTGTAGTCAATGGAAGCAGCGGAAGAGTGGTGGGCCAGTAGCTTATATCTATTTATAGACTAAAGCAGGTATAGCGGAGATAGATCATCTATTTTGATGTGACAGTCATAGAGTTTGACTTCATCAGAATAAAAGATGGACATGGTAAGAAGGTAGTAGGGAGTGATGTCCTGATATTTAGATGACGTACTCCTTATAGGAAGCGATGTTCCTATACTACGATCGGTTATACTATAGCTGTCACAAGGTGTTTCTCCACATAGGATTTGGACAAAATATCAAGGATTCTGATAACTAGAATTATGGTTTTAGATCTAGATTTGGGAAGTGTCCCAATTTGGGTATTTTGACACTATTCTAAAGTGTTTTAGAATGGACGACTCCTGGCATGGTGGTGTACCCGAAGGTGATGGAGTCACCCTCTCTAATGAGATATCTTCTAGACTGATAAGGAGAGGGATTTGCATGATTGACCATATCACTTGCTTAGGCAATTGAGTCAATCATTAGATGTTAAGTACAACACCAGATATTGATTTTGTACTAGCTGCAATAAGCATATATTAATCCAATTTTGGAGAAATATTGGGAAGCAGTTATGAACATAAGAGGATGTTCTTGGTATATGGTAACGGCAGCCTCCATAAGAAGGCGGTTATCATTTTAGGCTTCCAAGGTGACCTAGATGATAGAATGCCTGTCAGAATTAAAGTTTACCCTCTTTTGAGGGACGGTATGTCGGACAGGGGGTCCAAGCGAATACTGAGGAAGGTATGGCGCAGGATACTGATTAAATTCAGTGAAAGATACGGTCTAAGAAGTTTGTTGGATTTAGATTTCATTTATGAACTTCGTCCCATCAGATATCCAGACAAATTTTGTTGTTTGTATCGCTCATTTCGGAAGATAGTCTTTCTTCGTGAAATTAATATATAGAGAGATAAAAATAGAAATATTGGAGCATATCCACTCACTGAGGCTATTTCTCGAACGCGATACTTTTGCAAACAAGCTTTGCGAGACTAATTAGTAGAGAAGTTGGGTGTTCGATATCACACGGGCTGAGAGTATGCGACACTGCAATAATTAGCGTTAAGTGCAAGTGGGAGATTGTTGGCTATAGTGTCCTCAAGGTAATTATTGTAATCGCAGACATACGATTATGATGATTGAGAGAGGACCTATACGGGTAGAACAGTCTTACTCGAGATGATAGTATGCTATCTGGGTTGTCTCTATCATCATGTACATGCATTATGTGGTATTACAGATCACTATTATATGTTGATAGAGCCCATAGGATTCTTGCTTGACTACCAGAATTATGATGGCGATCATATACGTGGGAGCTGGGTGGTCCATAAGCACATCCTTAAATGTCCCTAGTCGAGAGAGTATCGAGACCGGGCATCGATACTCCGGAGTAGACTAGTGTGTACTTTTCGAGACCCCGACGACGGGCAGTGGCCGGTCTCACAAGCCATTAGTGTCAGTTAGTCACCTAAGATAGTATACAGGTGCTCATTGGGTTATGATTTATATTAGACGGGCTCGCCAGGAACATGCTAGATGGTATTATACCTATTGTCAGATAGCAGTTATTAGGTGACATGAGTACAGGTTAGTCTGTCGACCTGAGATTGTCATTTGTCTCATGTGAGTTCTTACTGTGCTTTGATTACTACCTTACCACGGCTCAAACGAGTCGTGCAAACAGGTTTTAGTTGGGTATAGTCCCGAGCCACATGGAGGCAGTGAGCGAGATCCGTCTCTCCCGGTATTGGGGGTAGATGTTGCGTTGTGCACGGGTGGCCATCGCCTGTAATCCTTGGCCAAGGTGGACGAGAATTACTGATTTGGATCAGTAGTTTCTCAGTAGGTGATGGGCTTCATACCAACACGAAATATCGTGTTATTAGGGGTCTGACTTTATCCACCCCCTAGACCCGATATGCGATACTCTTAGACGAACAAATCGGACTGTACGGAGATTGTCACAGACAGACTCAGTAGGGATACAGATGAGTTTGCTCGTCGGCCTTCGTTTCGCATCAATACCTGGGCAGCCGTTACGTACAGCTAGTGTCGCTGACGTGCTTGTGGTTAAACCCACTACCAGCATATTGACGAGTCTTTAGAGTCACACACAGAGAGTTTTCACGGTTCAGACGATATGATGTAGATGATGTATGTTGGTATATACAGGTGTCCAATTAAATATGTGCACAGGTTACACAGAGTTTAATCGGACGGTGGATAATACTAGCGGTTTAGGATTAAGCCGGATTATTAATCAAGTTTTGATTTAATAATTTATATATTTTTTAATATATATATTTTAGTATTATTTTTCACTATTCATTTTCTCTCTTGGCTATTTGTATTTTTATACGAATACGCGTATATGTATTTCGATACGTATACCGGGTTGTATTCCGTATTTATATGGAATATTTTCTAGAAGATGGACACCTCATTATATGATTTTCTTTTTAGAAAATCATTTGCAAATGAGGTGGAGGATGAGGTGGCATGAGCATGGTTAGAGATATGTAGAGTGGAATGAGCCATTATTTGTTTATTGTAAATATTGTGAGATAATTTCCATGGTTGTAAAAATAATTGGAAGCCATTCTATTCTATATACTACACTCTTCATTCTATCATTCTTGATAGCTCTTATATGCTTGCTCATTTTTGCCCATGCCCATATTTTCCTCACCTCCTCCTCCTTCTTCTTTAGTTACTCACTTGAACTTAAGAAATGAGAGAAAAAGATAGTGGAAAATTCCTACATCCCCACTCTCCATTCCTACCAACCTTGGAGCGTTGGTTGCTTCACTAGACGAAGCTGGAGCTTGGATCGTTTCCCTCAGGTGGATCATCTTTGGCGATGGAGGACCGGCTTGCAAGCGCAATCCGGAGCACTTGATGAAAGCTTGAGAATATGAGTATTCTACACATAGTAGATTAGTTTAGCTCACTAGGTTTTTGTATACAAGTTCTAGCTCTTTAGTTCGATTCTTGGTTTCGGAACATTAGCAAACTAAAATTTTTTGAAATCCATGTTGCCATCTTCTAAAATTAGTTTGCTAGTATGCCTAAGTTCCCAGTAGGAATTTAAAAAAAAAACAATTTTATGCAGGCAACACCGACTATAACCCCAAGAACTACCGTAAGCCCTAAATAACAAAAACTTGTATAGGTTCTAATCTACTATGGAAGTGATTATTCTTATGTGCTCAAGTCCTTCAGGTCTTCATATCCTCTTCTTAAGCTCCTCGTCCGTCGGGATCGAGTTTGGTCGCCAGCCTCCTTACGTCGAAGACGATCCACCCGAGAGTGTATAGTTTAAGCTCCAACCTCAAAATTGAGGTAACTAAAGCATCTAGTTTGCTAATCTAGATGATTTAGTGGATGTAGAATGTGTTAATGGATTAATTTATCTCATAAACCCTAGATTTCTCAACTCATGAGAGGGTTAGCTTTTGTCACGCTCCGCTTCCCAGTATACGGGTGGAGGACGCGACGAGACCGCTACATATTTACACAGAAGTAAACACGCTAAGCGTATCTAAGCAATATAAGTAAAATGCACAAGAGACAGTGACAATAGATATAATTGAACATCAACTTTTTTTATTAACATTCTTTTTATAATACATCTGAAAAGTAAATACATGGAATGGAAAGCAATGCCTAAACAGTGGCATAACAGAAATGGAAAATATAGAAAGTAAATGTGTACAAGTAACTAGAGCTCTGGGTCGAAAGCTAGCTGGTCTAAATCCTCGCTGGTGGGCTCGATCTCCAGTGAGTCCGAATCACCTGACAACATTCCAAAGAAGAAGAAAGAGAATGTCGTCAGCGAACAAATCGCTCGGTAAGTCCTAAAGAGGAGGGAGAAGTAGAATAAACAGAGAGAGTATAACTATTATAATGTTGTTTGTTATGTTAACGTAGTTGTTTGTAACCTGGTACATAAGAAGCCAGTGTATACGAGAGGAGTCCAACTTTCCCCGTGGACTAAGGTATAAAGAGCACAAGGAACCGTTCAGCCACGGTACAACGACAATTGAATTCAGGTCAGGTGTATTATGGTTACAGTTTCGTGCCACTTCAAACACATTCCGTATCAATCTGCCCCTTAAAAACCCCGCGATGTCTTGATTTTATTGTTGTATTATTTGCATTGTATATTGAATATAGACGGATGACTTGCCGAAACTATGATATCAGTAATGGAACAGATATAATGGATGAACATGTAAATGGAGTATATCCATGGTTCGGTTCGGTCAAGTTGTATAGATTGAATAGATTGAATATATGGGTTCATAGATTCATGTTGAATTGTAGTTTGATACTTGAATTATATTCAAGTCAGATTTATTATATCGAGACTCAGTCTGAGTCAGACAATTAGAAAGGAATTGAATCCTGAACTATGTTTTGGTGCTATCGGTAACTGCTGCACATGGACGGCAGGATTTGTGTCTTTTTCAAAGACAATTACCGTGTGGATAACACCGTTTGTTAAGTTGTCTACCTTAAATAGGCAAGCACCCATATCTCCGGCTCCTTGAGGCTCAAGAGACTGGTCCCGCTTAAACCTATGTTTACTAGGGTCCTTATTGTAATTTAGTATAACTTGAGGGAGTTTTATGTAAAAAATTATTTTGTATAATTTTCAAAATACACCCCAAGTATTTTATTATCATCTTTAGAGTTTTCATGGATGTATATTTTATCAATGTGACATTTCTAGTGAATAAAACATAATTTCATAATATATGGTATTTATTTGTAATATTGGAATTATATGGTATTTTCTTGTAAATGAGATGTTTTTTTTTGAATTTTGGAAATGTGGAATATTATAAATAT
The DNA here is from genome assembly GCA_030015575.1 of Agapanthus africanus. Classification (NCBI taxonomy): domain Eukaryota; kingdom Viridiplantae; phylum Streptophyta; class Magnoliopsida; order Asparagales; family Amaryllidaceae; genus Agapanthus; species Agapanthus africanus. Next base: position 222,238,607 of record CM057342.1, read on the forward strand.
TAAAAATAGATATCTTGATATTAATTACATATATATTTATTTATTAAAAATATAAGTTTTATTTATAATAGAAATCACATTTTCTAAAGAAAATTGTATTTTAAATCTTTCGAGATTGTATGCTCCTTGCGGAGGTCTGCATCTCACTCTACTAGGCCCGAGGATGTGCGATAATCCGTACCATACTGAATGGGTTTCCCGAAATAGGTTGTAGAGGTGCAATTGCAAATATTTTGTTAAAAATACATTTCTTGTAGAAAAATGTTTTATAAGTCGGAGGTAGTTATGTGTAAAATCGTATTTTCCCAAATCTATGTTCCGAAATTCCATCATGCTATATTAGATATGGGTGTTGTGAAGAGGTAGGTCATTACCTCATGAGTTTTCTAAGGTAATACGGTTTAAAAAAATTCAAGCATGTCGAAATGAAATATAAGGGTATTTTAATATAAAAGTGGAATAAAACTTGCTACAGTTATTATTTTGATTTCAAACTTGTTCTATTATTTTCGTTAATATTTAATGGTCATGACGTAAGAGTTTGGTATTATTATGTTTAAGAAAAATAGAACTTTTTATGGAAAAACCGAATCGGAAGTCGGATTAACTCCGCTTCCGTCGGGTTTTAGTTTTGAATGTTTTTAGAATAGAGAAAGGAAGAAGTAGTAGGGACTTACTGGATGATTGGCTAGAGGAGAGAATGAGGAAGAGGTGGGAGTTGCCGGTGCGTCGTTTCGTCGTCGGAAACTCCTTGAGTTGTCGCCGAAAGATCGTCGGAGCTTCACCCTTTGCTAACTCCACTTGCACAAAAAAGGATCTTGGAATTTTCTTGAGAGTTTTTGTAGGAAATTTCAGTGTGAAGGGGTGTAAAAATAGAGTGTGTATTTATAGGGAAAATTAGGGTTAGGGTGTGATAAAAAATGCATTTAAATTTGCATTAAAAAGGATTAAAATTGGGTATTTTAATTCTCTGGTTAATTGCAGAGAATTTAAACAGTGTAAGGGGAGTGGGGTAGGACAAAGGGTGCAGGGGGTTAAAGAAAATTAGGGTTCGGACCGAGTTGGACTGGCGGCGCCGGCCGAATCAAGGCTTTCGCCGGCCCGAGTCGGGCAAGTCGGGGCTCGTCTTGATGCCATGTGTCGAGGTCAGTTGGTCTATTGCAGTGTACTCGTTTGTTTTATGTGTGACTCTTCAGTTTACGTGTTGTACTCGTGTAGACTCTTGGGCTTCTAAAAGATTAAAAGAATTTAATTTTAAAGAAAAGTATGGCTGATGGGATTTGAACTCTGGTGCTTTAGTTCAGCAGTGCAAGGTCTTACCAATAAGCTACAAGCTCTTTCTTGCTGTTCAAAAGTAAATCAAACTTATAATTTGTGCTCAGGCTCAAGTACCCCTTTCTGTATTTTTTTAAAAAATTGTACAGAAAATTTAGGGTTGTTACATTCTACCCTCCTTATAAAAATTTCGTTCTCGAAATTTGTAAAAGGAAAGTGTAACGGATTTAAGGAAAGTTTGGTGATAGAACTATTGGTAGTGTATGAAAAATATGTGAAAGAACGAAAGATTTGAAAAGAGTTGAGGAAATTACCAGGTTTACCTTGGTCTAAGGTCTCTGCTACTTCTGCTGCTAAAAGGAAAGCCTGAGCCGTGGTACATTCCTCCAAACTGGAGGTACATTCCTTTGTCCTTGGGGCATGTTTCTCTGCCCTCGAGGCATGTTCCTCAGTGCCTGATGGAATTGGTGAGTAGGCTGTGCAGGTGGTGGAGCTTGGAGTGCAAGACGGGTTGCAGGAGCATGGATAGCTGGCCGCTGCGGGTAGTTGGTGGGTGTGTGAGCTGGGTTGCGTCTATTAGAACAGTTTCCAATTCCGTGATTGGATGCGCCACAAACTAGACACGGGCCTTTGGCGTGCCTACAGTCCTTCACTAAATGTCCATTTCTCTTGCAATAGAAGAAAAAATCTGGACTTGGCTGGTTATTGGGTTCTTCCGGTCTCCTGGGTTCAACAGTTGGCCTTGAAGAGGCTCCTCTTGCCATCTGAGTGGCAGGATGCTTCACTCCGGCAGATTGAGGTCTGCCTTTCCTCTTTACCACTGCCTCATATCGTCGGCCAGCCTTCAAAGCCAAGTCATGGGTTGGGAAATCCCCTGTAGCTAATGCAGCTTGGATTTCCGGGTCCAACCCTTGCCGAAATCTTCTAGCTCTGATCTCAGCAGTCGGTATGAGATGGGCTGCAAACCTATTACGGTCTTGTGTTAGCTGTGTAGTATGTGATTTATTGAAAAATCAAATTATTGAGACATATCTTACCGATTGAGAATGGTGAACTCAGTGTCATATTCATCTACTGACTTGGTCCATATTGAACCTTGTTGCAGATGGATGAACTGATGTTCCATGTCGAACCTGGCAGTGTCAGGGAAGTACTTTGCATCGAATATGTCACGAAAAGTCTTCCATTCGATCGGCTGATGAAGACGGCTTTCTTCCGCCTTGCACCAAACCCGTGCATTATCAGTGAGCTGCAGCTTTGCAACTCGAACCCAAGCAATCTCCGGCACTTGTGCCGCTGCCAGATCATCTTCAACGCTTTGAGCCCATTCCTCCGCTTCCAGAGGGCTCTCCTTTCCCGAAAAGTTCTTGGGGTGCAGTGCCCGGAATTGCTTCACTCCGGGTGCTTTCGCTTCTGGACAGTTCAAGAGAATAGCAGTCTGCCGCTGCTGTCCTTCTAAGAGGCTGCGGATTGCCTCGAGCAAAACCGTCTGCTCATTGATCGGAGCAACTACGGAAGGTGTAATCGGTAAGGGAGGTGGAGTGTTGTTGAAGTTGGTGCTAGTGTTGTTTGGGGAATCCATAACCTTGAAAGAAAAATTTGGGTTAGGACAGATTCAAAATATATGATAAGATTCAAGGAATAGGTATTGTAAGGAATGTTTTCAGTTGCTGGTTCTTGTGTTATATTGCTTAGGTTGTCCACGCAGAACTGAACTGCATGGTAAGGTTCCATACAACTCTGACCTGCATGGGCCACCAACAAAATCTGTTACGCCCCGCTTCCCAGTATACGGGTGGAGGACGCGACGAGGCCGCTACGTCTTTACTCAGAAGTAAACACGCTAAGCGTATCTAAGCAATATAAGTAAAATGCACAAGAGACAGTGACAATAGATATAATTGAACAACAACTTTATTTTTTAACATTCTTTTTACAATACATCTGAAAAGTAAATACATGGAATGAAAAGCAATGCCTAAACAGTGGCATAATAGAAATGGAAAATATAGAAAGTAAATGTGTACAAGTAACTAGAGCTCTGGGTCGAAAGCTAGTTGGTCCAAATCCTCGCAGGTGGGCTCGATCTCCAGTGAGTCCGAATCACTTGACGACATTCCAAAGAAGAAGAAAGAGAATGTCGTCAGCGAACAAATCGCTCGGTAAGTCCCAAAGAGGAGGGAGAAGTAGAATAGACAGAGAGAGAGTATAACTATTATAATGTTGTCTGTTATGTTAACGTAGTTGTTTGTAGTTTGGTACAGAAGAAGCCGGTGTATACGAGAGGAGTCCAACTTTCCCCATGGACTAAGGTATAAGGAGCACAAGGAACCATTCAGCCATGGTACAACGATAATTGAATTCAGGTTAGGTGTATTATGGTTACTGTCTCGTGCCACTTCTAACACATTCTGTACCAATCTACCCCTTAAAAACCCCGCGATATCTTGATTGTATTGTTGTATTATTTGCATTGTATATTGAATATAGACGGATGACTTGTTGAAACCATGATATCGGTAATGGAACGGATATAATGGATGAACATGTAAATGGAGTATATCCATGGTTCGGTCCGGTCAAGTTGTATAGATTGAATAGATTGAATATATGGGTTCATGGATTCATGTTGAATTATAGTTTGATATTTGAATCATATTCAAGTCAGATTTATTATATCGAGACTCAGTCTGAGTCAGACAATTAGAAAGGAATTGAATCCTGAATTATGTTTTGGTGCTATCGGTAACTGCTGCACATGGACGGCAGAATTTGTGTCTTTTTCAAAGACTATTACCGTGTTGATAACACCGTTTGTTAAGTTGTCTACCTTAAATAGGCAAGCACCCATATCTCCGGCCCCCTGAGGCTCAAGAGACTGGTCCTTCTTAAACCTATGTTTACTAGGGTCCTTATTGTAATTTAGTATAACTTGAGGGGGTTTTATGTAAAAAATTATTTTGTTTAATTTTCAAAATACACCTCAAGTATTTTATTATCGTCTTTAGAGTTTTCATGGATGTATATTTTATCAATGTGACATTTCTAGTGAATAAAACATAATTTCATAATATATGGTATTTATTTGTAATATTGGAATTGTATGGTATTTTTCTTGTAAATAAGACATTTTTCTTGAATTTTGGAAATGTGGAATATTATAAATATTAAAAATAGATATTTTGATATTAATTATATATATTTATTTATTAAAAATATAAGTTTTATTTATAATAGAAATCACATTTTCTAAAGAAAATTATATTTTAAATCTTTTGAGATCGTATGCTCCTTGCGGAGGTCTGCATCTCACTCTACTAGGCCTGAGGATGTGCGATAATCCGCACCATACTGAACGGGATTCCCGAAATAGGTTGTAGAGGCTCAATTGCAAAGATTTTGTTAAAAATACATTTTTTGTAGAAAAAAGTTTTATAAGTCGGAGGTAGTTATGTGTAAAGTCGTATTTTCCCAAATCTATGTTCCCAAATTCCATCGTACTATGTTAGATATGAGTGTTGTGAGGAGGTAGGTCATTATCTCGTGTGTTTTCTAAGGTAATACGGTTTAAAAAAGTTTAAGCATGTCGAAATGAAACATAAGGGTATTTTAATGTAAAATTGGAATAAAACTTTCTACGGTTATTATTTTGATATAAAACTTATTCTATTGTTTTCGTTAATGTTTAATGGTCATGACATAAGAGTTTGGTACTATAATGTTTAAGAAAAATAAAACTTTTTAAGGAAAAACCGAATCGGATGTCGGATTTACTCCGCTTCCGTCGAGTTTTAGTTTTGAATGTTTTTAGAATAGAGAAAAGAAGAAGAAATAGGGACTTACTGGATGATTGGCTAGAGGAGAGAAAGAGGAAGAGGTAGGAGTTTTCGGTACGTCGTTTCGTCGTCGGAAACTCCTTGAGTTGTCGCCGGAATTTCGTCGGAGCTTCGCCCTTTTGCTAACTCCACTTTCACACAAAAGGATCTTGGAATTTTCTTGAGAGTTTTTATAGGAAATTTCAGTGTGAAGGGGTGTAAAAATAGAGTGGGTATTTATAAAGAAAATTAGGGTTAGGATGTGATAAAAAATGCACTTAAAAATTATTAAAATGGGGTATTTTAATTCTCTGGTTAATTACAGAGAATTTAAACAGTGTAGGGGGAGTGGGGTAGGACAAAGGGTCCAGGGGGTTAAAGAAAATTAGGGTTCGAAACGAGTTGGACCGGAGGCGCCGGCCGAGTCAAGGCTTTTGCCGGCCCGAGTCGGGCAAGTCGGGGCTCGTCTTGATGCCACGTGTCGGGGTCGGTTGGTCTACTGCAGTGTACTCGTTTGTTTTATGTGTGACTCTTCAGTTTACATGTTGTGCTCTTGTAGACTCTTGGGCTTATAAAAGATTAAATGAATTTAATTTTAAAAAAAGTGTGGCTGATGGGATTTGAACTCTGGTGCTTTGGTTCAGCAGTGCAAGGTCTTACAATGAGCTACAAGCTCTTTCTTACTGTTCAAAAGCAAATCAAACTTATAACTTGTGCTCAGGCTCAAGTACCCCTTTCTGTATTTTTTTGAAAAAATTGTACAAAAAGTTTAGGGTTGTTACATGGTTTGAGGAAGAAAAAGAGCTCAAAGAATGAAAAAGAATGTCAGGTGTAGAATGAATGAAGAATGGCTAAGTCTAGAAAATATCAAGCATTTCATTTTACAATATAAATATTGTAACCATACTTGAATAGTCATCACAAATGAATGAATAAAACAAGTAGCCACGCTTCAAACAATGCTTTAATACACCTCACCCCTCCATTTCATTATCTATTAAAACAAATAGATTAAAACAAAATGTGGTGTCTTCTTCTAGAAGCATTCTAGTGTAAATACAAGAATACCCTCACTGTATATATAAACTCGCAGTCGTACAAAAATACGAATACCAAGAGATAAAATAAACCAACAGTATAATTCTAGATCATTATTAAATCAATACTTGATTAAATAATGCCGCTTAATCCTAATCCCACCAGTATTATCCTTCCGAACAAAAATCCGTGTAGTTAGTACAGGTATATGATCGGAACCCTGCACGTATAATCATACGGCCTGCATATCGTTTTTCCTGAACCTGGGAAACCCTCTGTGTGAGACTCTAAAGACTCGACAGTACGCTGGCAGTGGGTTTAACCACAAGCACGTCAGTAGCACTAGCAGTACATAACGGCTACCCAGGTACCTGTCGAAAAGAAGGCCGACAAGCAAACTCAACCAAACTCTTACTGAGCCTGTCCGTGACAATCTCCGTACAGTCCGGTCTATTTGTCTGAGAATATCGTATGCCGGGTCTAGGGGTGGAAAATGTCAGAACTATAATAACCTGACAAGCCGTGCCGATGTGGCTCAAGAGCATCCGAGAATCTACTGATCTACCTATCAGTAATTCTCAATCCGTCCTGACCGGGGACTTATGTTGTTGGCCAACCAAACACAGTGCGGCATTGACTCCCTATACCGGGAGAAAAGAATCCCCAACAATCACTCACTGCCTTCATGTGGCTTAAGACTGTACCCAACTAAAACCTGTTTACACGACTCAGTAGAGCCGTAGTAGGGTAGTAAGCAAAGTATAGTGGGAACTCACACGAGGCAAATGACAACCTCAGGTCGACAGACTATCTATACTCATATCACCAGAGAACTGCTATCTGATGATAGGTATAATACCATGTAGCCGGTTCTCGGCGAGTCCATCCAGTGTACTCATCCCTAGTGAGCACCTATATACGATCATAGGTGTCCAAGACCAATAGTTGTGGGACCAACCATTACCCCTCGTCGGGGTCTAAAAACGTATACACCAGTCTACTCCGGATTATCGATGCCCTGTCTCAATACTCTCACGACTAGGGATATTTAAAGATGTGCTTATCAACTACCCAGCTCCCACAAGTATGATTGTCATCATAACGTTGGTAGTCAAGCAATAATCCTACGGGCTTTATCAATATGTATTAACGATACGTAATAACAAGTAAAACATATACACATGTTAAGATAAAGACAAACCAAATAGCATACTATCATATCGAGAAAGATTGTTCTATATATACATATGTACAAGCATCGACTACACACACACACAATAATGGCCTATAGGGCATACATATCCAACAAAATGAACTATATACTAATCTAGTTCTACAGTCCCTTCCTCCATTTATGCTCAGTTGGTGCTGAATTACAGCATGCACAACATGGAAAGGACTCTCCCTGAGCTTCTCAATATGTTGAGGAGCGCTGAAAGCACATTTAAGAAAGAGAAAACACCCGCTCTTATTGTTGGGAAATCTTCCTCTTCTGTCCCCAAAGCTAAGACAAAGGGAAAGAAGAAGAAACCCACCAAGCCGAGAGGTGGTGTTAAAAAGGCGAAGGGAAAAGACACTTCTGGGGATGCGGGAACAAAAAAGGGCGAATGTTTCCATTGTCATAAGACTGGGCACTGGAGAAGGAATTACAAGGCTTACCTCGCCGAACGCAAGGAAAAGAAGCATGTTGATGTTTCTACTTCAGGTGTGTTTGTCACAAAAAACTGTTTTTCAATTAATTCCGCTCCTGGGTATTGGATACCGGGTCAGGTTCTCATATCTATAATTGTGTGCAGGGGCTGAGAAATAGCAAGTCTTTGAGAAAAGGTGATATGACTCTCCGCGTTGGAAATGGTTCAAGTATTGATGTCGTCGCTATTGGAGAGTATCACCTAGGGTTGCCTTCAGGATGTATATTGGTTTTGGAACCATGTTATTTTGTACCGAACATGTTATGTAATATAATATCAGTATCTATATTAGATAAAGAAGGACTTCATTTTGTGTTGCAAAGTAATGTTATGAATATTCACCTAAATCAACAGTTGATTGGGTAAGGAACATTGAATCACGGTATTTACATCCTGAATCAACACACATTTTTCAACGTCCAACACACTAACAAAGGAAAAACTTCAGACATGAACGAAGCTTTCTTATGGTATTGTAGACTTGGTCATATCAATGAAACAAGACTGACCAAGTTACATAAAGAAGGATATCTGAATCAGTTCAAATATCAATCTTATGCAACTTATCAGTCGTGTCTAAAAGGTAAGATGACCAAAACTCCGTTTATAAGACACAGAGAAAGAGCTACTGAACTTTTGGGACTCATACATAGTGAGGTATGTGGTCCAATATCTATACATGCAAGAAGTGGTTATTCCTATTTCATTACTTTTACCGATGATTTTTCAAGATATGGACATGTTGTAACACCGTAGACTTTCAATTAGTGTTAATTAAGCGATGATGCGGATTTGTTTTTAATAAAGGTTTACAAAAATAGTTTTCAAATATTTTATAAGAAATAATGAATATTTTATTAATATTTATTTGGGCTTGCACACACATGTGCAAGATAACCTAGGGTTAATTGGGGTGTTAACCATGCTTAAGTAGACATAGCACCTTAACCCCATTTTAATTAAATCTTATGTAGTATTTAAATTAATTTGTTAATTAGTTTTTTTATATATATTAAGATTTGAATTTGGAGAGAGAGAAGGTTGACTTTGGACTCATCATGAGGCATGGGACAAGCATGCCATGCATTTATTGTGGAGAGAGGGGGGGAGGCATGGCTTGTGTTAAGCTCACCCCTCATTCTCTAATCCCTCACTCACACACATACACCCTCACACTCTCATTTCCTACTCACATTCTCATACTTCAGCACTCTCTTCCCTCAACTGAAAGCCTCTTCATATTCTTCACAAAATCCTTCACTAATCCTCATTATCTTCACAAAACTCACAAAAACCCTTCATTAAACTTGGTCCAAAGCTCATGGAGATCACTTGGGGTATGGAAAGCTAGGGTTTTGAGCAAGTGTGGTTAGATATAGTCTCTAAACTGTTAATTAGGACCTTTTAGTGTAGTGTGGCTAATTAGTTTCAGTTTGGAAGCTTAAAGTTTCATTTTTTGTGCTAAATATCTTATCTTTGTGTCGTTTTGTAATATCGACAACCTGCTGTGACCCCGAGACTTGTTGGTGAGACCAAACAGTGTGGTAGTGATGTACTAGTTACCCTAAGTTACCACCTGAAGAACGAGACCAATCTGGGCGGTTTTGGCCGGCGAGGTGGGGGCCATATCCGGCGACCTCGGCCATAGGAGGGAGTTGGGGGTTGTAGTTTGGAGGGTAGATCTATGTAGAGGTTTAAGAGTGTTTGGTACTACTGGATTTTTATGTAAGGACCAAAGGTGAAATCTGGGAGCTGTTGTGAGTGCTTACTTGACCATGGTGACACGATTCCTGAATTGAGCCATAGATTTGAACCCTATGCACGAACTTAGGATTTGTTCCGTATCGATTTTGTGACTTTTAGTGTGCCTACAGTAAATCTGGGATGACCCGGGGAATTTCTGAGTTTAGAAAACAAGCCCAGAGGCCTAATTGAACCACTAGGAACCTACTGTACGAAGACGAACCCATTCTGAGCCTTGGGGGCCGAGCTCGCCGGAAATTGAGGGAATGTGGCCGGCCCCATATAGGTGTTTGGTGTCTAAGTTGGTCCAGTAGCTCTTTAACTCCATGTACTACACCCTATACCTGTTTGTTTAACTCCTTTTGGCCTGAGTCAAAATCTGGGAACACATTAGTGTGATTTTTAGACATGTTTTCCGTATTTTGAATGTTTAGTTTTGATATTTGGATTGGTATTTGGTTGTTGGATGTTTGCACATCAACAACAAGAAGTGTTTGGTTGATTTTGTACGTGTAGGCCATAGGTTCTGACCTATGAGCAATGCGCGTACCGTTTTAGATTTCAGAACTTGATTTTAATAGCGTGGCGATATATGTTTTATTGTAGGTACCTTCGCGTGGATTCCGAGGCGACGGAGCATGGCATCATCGACTTCGGCAAGCAAAGACCAAGGTGAGTGGATCTATATCCACGGGGGAAGTCGGGTGGATGGCGTATAGCACCCCCGCAAAGTTTTGATGGAGACATATTTATATAATATGGTTAAGGGAACCTAGATTAGGAAACTAGGGTTAGAGTTAAAAGATAGTTAGTGAAACTATATTGGAAGCTAAATGACAGTTAGAAGTGATATGCTACGGCTAATATGAAATGACGGGAATTGAGGATGATATTTGATGATATTGCCGTTTAGGGTACTAAAGGACTAGATAGTCGACGTAGATGTGCCATCCGAACCATACATATTTCTAAACTGAAGAATCATATGCATCTTTTAAACAGTTACCTTGAGGGACGTTACGGATTTTCAAATGATATCTTTTCCTTAAAAACACCGTAACCCCTATTTTCAAAACTACGATTCGCTTCTTTTAAAATCTGCTTGTATGGTTCGGGTGTGTAGGTTACTTAGTAGAGATAGAATGTTTATGTAAACTCAACTTGATGTGAGATATAAATGTGATGAAGGAACATAAGACAAATATGATGATATGATGATATGTTGGTATACAGATGCGAGTCGATCGAGATGATTTATACCCTGCCGGTCCCCTGATATGAGATTATTGCGGATGTGACCTGGGACATATATATATATATATATATATATAAATATATATATATATATATATAGAGAGAGAGAGAGAGAATGTTGTGAATCATGGATGATAGGCCGTACGTGATATTAGGCCGTACCCTCATTTGTCTTATAGGATGATAGGATCCCTATTAGCTTAATGCCGCCGCACGATGATTTTCCGTGCGTGATGAGTTTGACTTGATGATTGATCCATACCCTTGACTAGAGGTTGTCGTACGATGGATTATACCGTATGCGATGTTGTTAGGCTGGATGCCGATTGATAGATTTACCGACTCGATCATGTTAGATATATATACCTTATAGCTTCCAGCTGACGATTTACCTTATGATGCATTCATGTTATTCACATTGTACTACTTATACCTGTGATAGTACACCTGCACCATTATCGATGATGCGTATGTTACACGTACACAGATCGTAGGCTCACACACTTCATCATCGATAATTGCCATGTCACTACACAGTAGGATCGCTGCATCATGATATGACTCTTTGCATAACATGCTTGCGTATATACAACTTGCACACTCATATTGGTGCACATACAGTGCACTCATGCTTGCGTATATACCACTTGTACACTCATATTGGCGCATATACAGTGCACTCATGCTTGCGTATATACCACTTGTACACTCATATTGGCGCACATACAGTGCACTCATGCTTGCGTATATACCACTTGTACACTCATGCTTGTGTATATACCACTTGTACACGCATATTGGCGCACATATTGTACACTCATGCTTGCGTATATATCACTTGTACACTCATATTGGTGCACATATAGTACACTCATGCTTGCGTATATACCACCAGTACACGCATATTGGCGCTCATATTGTACACTCATGCTTGCGTATATACCATTTGTACACTCATATTAGCGCATATACAGTACACTCATGCTTGCATATATACCACTTGTACACGCATATTGGCGCACATATTGTACACTCATACTTGCGTATATACCACTTGTACACGGCGCACATATTGTACACTCATGCTTGCATATATACCACTTGTATACCCATATTGGTTCACATATATATTGATACATCCATACTTGCACATATACACATTTGTATATCTATATTGGTGCACACATACGTTGGTACATCCATACTTGCGCATATACACATTGCATACCCATATTGGCGCATATACACATTGGTACCTCTATACTTGCGCATATACATATTGTGCCTACATAGATAACTGGTTTTTTTTGGGGAATTGGGAACCGCATGTTATACTTTAAAAAACTGGAATCATTTAAAAGAGCGATTTTCCTTTAATATGTCATATCACTGTTCCATGTTGCATGATATACGGATATGCTTACATTTCTATTATATGTCGCATACATCATGCTCTATGATTTTACGCATTGAGATATGCTGTTTTCATGAGATTTCTGGATTTGAGAACCGTGGACATTTTAAAAGAGATTATGTGTTGTTTTAGAAACCTGGTTTCTCTTGATATGATATTTCAGTGCGTCCACAATGCTTTTTCTCGGTTCTGAGACGTGTGACATGTGCAACCCGATTCGAGGAGGCAGATGAGGCCGATTGCGGATACATGGTAGACCCGGTATGGTACCCCGGAGTAAGAAAGGGATGCTGTGTATACAGACGGTGAGCCTGGCAGAGGGACTACTACCTACCGGTGATAGTATTTGGGCTCGGCGGATATCCGGAGGATACCGACCGGAGTCGAGAGATGGTATGGGCCGATCCGGACTAACGGAGCTCGTGGGCCGATCCGGACTGACGGAGCCCGAGATATGAGGATTTACGTGTCGATACTGGACACGGGTTTCATGATGTTTTCGGGTGTCGATGTTGGACACCCAGGTTCCATCATATTGATGTGTCGCGAGGGACACCGTTGATTTATATTCTCATACATACTTGCATATATACATTGATTATGGTTGGATAAGATCCACATACATACATACACTGATTATCTGGTTGGACGAGATCCACATGCATACATACATTGATTATATGGGTGGACGAAATCCACATGCATACATGCATTGATTATACTGTTGGATGTTATCTACATGCTTATAGGCATTGACTACCTTGTTGGCACACATACCGACCCGGTCACCCTAGATATCATAGTATTACCTTTATGATATAGTTGACCTATGAGTCATTGTTTATTCGGTTTCTACTTGCATATGTTTTTCTACTCACGAGTTGGCAACTCACCCCCGTTGTGCCACAGTTCTTGCAGGTTGACCGCTTAGATCAGTAGCGGCTTCGCTGGCACACAGCTTCATTTGGGTGTTTTGCAGTGGTAGGTGGGGCATTTGTATCGTAGCCACTCTTGTATTATATTTCGTATTGTATCTAGTAAACTCCATCAATCAAAATTTGTAAATTGTATAAGTAATGAGACTTAGTGAGATTGTGGTTGTGAGACTTAGAGCGAGGGGTTTTCCGCTACTGGTGGTTTTTATGTCTTGTTTTTCTTTATCTTTGTGGTGAACTTCGCCGTTGGGCATCGTATACTTATTTATACTGTCTTGTGTGATTGTGATCCGCCGTTTGGCGAAGAGCTAGCTCCCGCTTGGGGATGCTTTTATCATTATCTTGTATATGTGGTTTTGGATCAAAATATACAAAGGAGGTGCTGCCCAAGTTTCTAAAAAGACAAAACATGTTTTTAATCGTGCATAATCCACTTGCATTTTTCATGTTCCTATTCTATGCATTTAAAAAAGCTTGATTTCATTATACACTTATTTCAAAACCCCACCTCCTTTATTTTTCAAAAGGGTTTAGATTTCTGGGTTTCAGCTTTCTTGAATTCCGTTACGCCTTTAGACGTTGCATGATTCAAGTGCTGGTCACGAGCTAATATTTCGGGTCGTGACAAAGTTGGTATCAGAGCACTAGGTTTAACCTTTGTTCGAGTCTATGTTTGAATATGCGGAGTCTAGGGCGGGTATGTATTTCGGAACCTAGGCTTGACCTTTCGGAACTTAGACTTGAACGGGGGGGGGGGATATTAGACCCGAACTTTCGTTTCATAGGCTGACCCTAATTGATGGAGTAAGTAGCTTGAGTAAAGTGATGTACTGTACGTATGTTCCACGGCATATTTACGACACAATACTCCACTTAAGAAACCTTAGGATGTACATATTTTTGAGACTTATGATTCTCTTCATACCTATGATTTTACATCCATTGGAGATCCTCGATTCTATTAGTTCCATGATCATACTTTCATTGATGCTGTTCCTTCTTATGATCATGTATCCATTCTGGATCTGTCGTTTCCTCTCGTGCCGTTGATCTGCTTTCTTCGATACTCGATTGAGGTTCCTGTCACCATGTTTGAGCGCAGATTGAGCTGCTGCTAGTGTTGCGGTCAGGGCGAGCTCGTCTGGTACGAGGGCTAACCATTATGTTTTCTGGTGACATGCGAACGTCTCGATGTAGTGTTATGTTGTGACCTCTTGTAGAAGCGAGTGTTTGGTTTTACACCGGATGATCGGGCCATAGTTAGAGCTGCCAGTTGCGAGAGGACTGTTGATGTACAACATACCTCAGAGATTGGGGTGTCGCCTACCGTGCAGACAGATGACCCAGCTGTTGCTGAGATTAATGGAATGTCGCTTCCAGAGCTTACAAGCTGAGATCGCCGGAGCTTCCAGGCAGAATGCGACAGATGATAGCTAGTCTATCCCGATTTGAGGGACGAAGGTGATTCATTAGATTGATGCGCCGACGTAGTCCCAGTTGAGTTGAAGAGTTCCAGTATGGAGTGTCTTACTCAGATTTAGAGCCGACTGATCCAGAGATGACCATTAATGTACCGCCTTTCCTAGAGGATTGAGGCATTATTTAGCGTGCGGACGGAGGGCATTCACATGTTAGCTAGGCGAAGTTAGAAGTTCGAGCGAGTGTCAGGAACCCATTTTTCCTAAGTTTAAAGTGTTCGGAGGAACATGCAGGTAATTCTATGGACCCTCTAGAAGAATGAAACCCTAACTCGGCATGATGATCATGGAACCGCTTTGAACCTTAGAGTTTATAGAAGTTTAGCGGTGCCATCGGTGAGGCTTGGGTTTGCCCCTCTACGGCTGGTCCAGAGGTGCTGTAGTATGTACCAGATATTTTTAGACTGCGCTCAGGTGTTGAGCCTTCGGGAAATTTTGGGACCTCGATGACTCGATCGAAAAGTTTAACGCCGTCCGGATACCATGTGATAGGAGACCAGTAAGCTGACCAGCTTCGGATAGAGGACCTCATCCAGATGCGTTGTGAGTTGATCGAGAATGGACGAGTATTGAGTATTCCTCCGATGGTTGGAACGAGTTCCCGAGGACGTGTTCGGCCAGATATCTTCTACAGAACGATGGAGATACAGAGTACGCGATTTCGAGTCCGTGTGAGATACTTTAGATTGACCGTGGCCGAGAACAATAGCAGTACACAGATAGCAAGATGTGACGTCGAAGCGGACGATGATAAAGATAAGTTGAGCCAGAGGTTCATGCGAGATGCTGACGAGCTGTTGCTACTCCCTGTCGAGATTAGAAATCTGATATGCTTACAAAGGCGTTGGGATGCGGCCAATTCCCAAGAAAATGTTGTGCTGAGAACGCAGATGTCCAAAGAATGAGAAAAGATTATGTAAGAGTACCAGCCTCTGTACAGTTCGGCATAGGCGAGATCGGAAGAGACCTTGAGCAGGATTCCTTCCAGGACACTGCTGCAATGAGATTTACACCCAGGATCAGATGTGTGATGTGTATTCAGAAGACCAGAGGCCAACGCCAGTAACGTGCTGCTTTACGAGCGGTCGTGATGATTGACCGGGAGATGACCAGAGAAGTGCCAGAACGGAATCGTCCCCGTTAGCACAGTTGACAGGGCCGGTGAGCCGATGGATTGCGAGATTGGTAATCCGAGGAGAAGATGAGTACCCAGAGACAGAGGATGCCAGACCGTGAGCAGGAGGTGAACGGATATTCTTGTTCTGCCGGTTTTAGACGCACCGATTTATTTTTCGACATTGTAGGAGGTGTACCTCAATGTCCTTTGTTGTGATTTGAGTTGGTGATCTGAGTATCACGCTTATATCGCTTGGATTTGAGTTTTGATGACGAGTTCCTGATATTGATTTCGTGCACCATGGCTGCACTTTCTGGGTATTTATATTTTGTGCATAGTTATTGCACTTGAGATATGTTTTTATACACCATTGTGTTGGTTTTTGATTTGTGCATATTTATTGCACTTGATATCGGTTTTGTGCCTTGGCCGCACATGTTTATGATTTCATGGATTTCATACAGTTGATTCAATTTTTGTGCGTTTGGTACGCACTCGATTTGATTTTTGCACTCGGTATAGCTTATATGTGCTCGTAGTGCATTGATATGTGTTTTGTGCACGCAGTTGCACACGTTTATGATCTTATATACCTTGGTACACTCGGTGTTGTTGTTCACGCGTTTGAGTTATTGATCGGTATTTTATGCACAGGATGCACTGTATTTAGTATTTCGTGCACTGGATGCACTGGATTTGTATTTCGTGCCCTGGATGCACCAGATTTATATTTTATGCATTTGTTGCACTGGATTTATGATCTGTGTATTGCTGCACCAGATTCGTATTTCGTACATTAGTTGCACTGGATTTGCATTTCCTGCATTTGTTGCACCGGATGGGTATTTGTGCATTTGTTGCCCTGGATTTATACCTCGTACCTTGGTTGCACCCGATTTATGTATTTGAGCATTTGTGTTGCCAGATTTATGTTTTCGTGTGCGTTGACACTTGCCGTTCGTTTTCGTGCATGCCACTGCACTATATGCTTTTACGGACCCGACGCGCTTTGGTTGGATTTTTGCGCATATTGGGCGCATGATATGAGATGTGGTTTTATACACACCGGATGCACTCAATTGGGATTTTCATTCGTGCATATTAGTTGCACTGGATGCACTCTAGATGTACCAGATATTGTTGTCGTGCACACCCGTTGTACTGGACGGATACTTTCGTGCACACCCGTTGCACTGAGTTTTGTTTTTGTGCCTATTGTGGCATTTGTATTTGGATTTGATTTCCGTGCGCACCAGACGCACGTAATTATTGGATACGCCTTTTGAGGCTGATTTTACTTTTGAGCACCTTGTTTTCATGATAGGCACTATATTATGAAGTAGCTAAACAGGACTGATTTGAGGACAGTACCTGAGTACTTTGCATGCATTAAAAGTTTACCAAGAGGTTTTTGAAAAAGAGCTATAGTCTCGCTATTTCCTACGTGTCCGTGAGCGACACGAACGTTTATAAAGGAAAATCTTTTGGGTTATTTTGAAAACGACGGAAGGTGTATTTAGCAAAACATATATGGACATATATTATTATTTTAAAATGAGCGCCCGTCACTTATGCCGTGAGTTACGCATCATACGGCGATTTAGAAAAGATTTTTGCATGAGTTTTATTCAGTTCTTGAAAGTTTTCCAAAGATGCGTACTATACACGTATTATAGTATTTGATAAGTGTATATTGGATTTCAGTAGAAGATTCGAGATTTGTATCTCTATTGTAACTCCGAGGATATGCGTGCAAATCCGATGATTTGCGTGACGCTTGACGGAGTTCGATTTTGAGTTTTGTACTCGTTTTCATGCGCACTTGACGCACTGTCTTGTTTCTGAATCTTCCGTGATTTTGGAGCCCCGTTGATTTGAGTTGATTATTGAAATATTTTAGATTTTGGGGGTTTAAATTTAAATTCGGGGACCGAATTTCTTTAAGGGAGGAAGATTGTAACACCTTAGACTTTCAATTAGTGTTAATTAAGAGATGATGCAGATTTGTTTTTAATAAAGGTTTACTAAAATAGATTTCAAATATTTTATAAGAAATAATGAATATTTTATTAATATTTATTTAGGCTTGCACACACATGTGCATGATAACCTAGGGTTAATTGGGGTGTTAACCAAGCTTAAGTAGCCATGGCTCCTTAATCCCATTTTAATTAAATCTTATGTAGTATTTAAATTAATTTGTTAATTGGTTTTTTATATATATATTAAGATTTGAATTTGGAGAGAGAGAGGGTTGACTTTGGACTCATCATGAGGTATGTGGCAAGCATGCCATGCATTTATAATGGAGAGAGAGGGGGAGGCATGGCTTGTGTTAAGCTCACCCCTCATTCTCTCATCCCTCACTCACACACATACACCCCCACACTCTCATTTCCTACTCCCATTCTTATACTTCAACACTCTCTTCCCTCTGTTGGAGATAGTGCCCTCAGAGTCAATTATTGGATCACAGGCACGTGATTGCAATGATTGAGGGAGGACCTATCCCAGTACGACAGTCTTACTCGAGATGATAGTATGCTATCTGGTTTACCTTTATCATCGTGTACTGCTTTAGGTGACCTGACAGGTCACTATTGCACGTTGATAGAGCCCCTAGGATTCTTGCTTGGCTGCCAGCAGTATGAGGGCGATCATATAAGTGAGAGCTGGAGTCTATAAGCACATCCTTAAAAGGTCCCTAGTCGTGGGAGTTTCGAGACAGGGCATCGATTCTCCAGAGTAGACTAGTGTATACAGTCGAGACCCCGACGAGGGGCGGTGGCCGGTCTCACAAGCCACTGGTGTCAGTTGGATCACCTAAGATGTATACAGGTGCTCATTGGGTTATGAGTACACCGGACAAGACTCGCCGGGAACATGCTAGTTGGTCTTATACCT
Source organism: Agapanthus africanus (assembly GCA_030015575.1). Taxonomy (NCBI): domain Eukaryota; kingdom Viridiplantae; phylum Streptophyta; class Magnoliopsida; order Asparagales; family Amaryllidaceae; genus Agapanthus; species Agapanthus africanus. The sequence continues at coordinate 222,257,271 of CM057342.1, forward strand.
GACGTCAGATAGCAGTTCCTTGGTGACATGTGTACAGGTTAGTTCATCGACCTGGGGATCGTCATTTGTCTCGTGTGAGTTCCCACTGTACTTTGATTACTACCCTACCACGGTTCAAAGGAGTCGTGCAAACAGGTTTTAGTTGGGTACAGTCCCGAGCCATATGGAGGCAGTGAGCGGATCTTCAGGGGTTCGTCTCTCCCGGTATTGGGGGTGAGGTCGCGCTGTGTCTAGGAGAGCCATTACACGAAGTCCTTGGCCAAGGCAGGAGATTTACTGGTAGGTATTCCAGTAGTATCTCAGGGTGTTCTGGGCTTCACTCCGACACGACTTGTACCGCTTTTGGGGGTCTGACTTTTACCCACCCCTTAGGCCCGACATGCGATGCTCATAGACGAACGGACCGGACTGTACGGATATTGTCACTGACAGGCTCAGTAGGGTGTCAGGATGAGTTCGCTCATCGACTTCCCTTTTAGTCAATAGCTGGTGGCCCGTCACGTATTGGCTTATACCTCTGACGTGCTAGTGGTTAAATCCACAACCATAGTATTGACGAGTCTTTAGAGTCCACCACACTTTCAGTTACTCAAGCTTTCGGGCGAAACGCTGTAGAGGCCGTATGGAGATATGGCAGGGTCCGATCAGATACGTGCGGTATTGCACGGATCAGGATCGGACGGTTTGTACTAGAGGCCGTATGGATATATGGCAGGGTTCGATCAGATACGTGCGGTATTGCACGGATCAGGATCGGACGGATATTACTAGCCGGCTTTAGTTTAAGCCGGATCCTAGTTTAGTACAGTATAGATTTTGTCTCATTGCATTTGTATCCGGACGGAATACAGATGCGGGTGTGTATGCACAGTATGGGGTTTTCCTGTAATTTATTACGGGACCAGTTTTCTGGAGTTGCCAGTTTGCATTCCGTTCCGGCCGGTTTTCCTTTGTTCTTTCCCGGCCGGACTTTTCCGATGGAGGGTGTTATTTGCAAGTTTGCAAATAACACATTGTGGAGGATTTATTTGCAAGTTGATTTATTATGATAGCATCTTTTTGATTCCATTCTCTTCACTTGCTTTTTGTTGATAAGAAAGGATTAGATGTGATTAGAGTTTGATGTGAGATGGTTATGATTATGTTTTGGATGTGGTCACCACTTTTGCTCCTACCATCACCTCCCTTCATGCTTCATAATCTTTCCTCCACCATTTTCTAAGGATGAATGTTTTGATGAGAAAAGAGAGAAAGAAAAAGAGAAGAAGAAGAGAGCTTCATCTTTGAGAGAGTAGCATTCTTGATCTCATTTTTCATGTTAAGAAAAATACAAGCACCATTTTTCTTATCTTGTTTCCTCCATCATCTTCAAATGGCAACAAACCCAAATGAGACATAGCTTCAACCCTACACATTCTACAGCAAATCTTGGACGCGTCGGCCAGCCTACTTCGCGCCCGAGTTGCCTCGGTATTGAGGTGGGAGCCCGTAAAAGTACCCGGCTTCGTGGTGCCCTTTCCGACGAGGAGGAGACGGACGGAGATCCCGCGAGGAGATCGGAGTGGAGATGAAGACCGGAGGACTCGGATCATTCGGTATATCTCTAACCCATCCTCTTGTTAGCTTAGACTAGTTTAATGGCACGATCCGGGGTTTAGTGCGCGGTGGTGCCGGTTTGCTAAGTCCGCAAAAATCAAAGTTTATCACCGTTTCCGCGTTTGGCCGTCGGATTGACGGCCGGGGCGCCGCCGTGCACTTACACCCTCAACTGAAAGCCTCTTCATATTCTTCACAAAATCCTTCACTAATCCTCAATATCTTCACAAAACTCACAAAAACCCTTCATTAAACTTGGTCCAAAGCTCATGGAGATCACTTGGGGTATGGAAAGCTAGGGTTTTGAGCAAGTGTGGTTAGGTATAGTCTCTAAACTATTAATTAGGACCTTTTGTGGCTAATTAGTTTCAGTTTGGAAGCTTAAAGTTTTAGTTTTTGTGCTAAATATCGTATCTTTGTGTCGTTTTGTAATATCAACAACCTGCTGTGTGTTCATACTATAATATTGCATTATTGTACTCCCCATTTTTATTCGTTTTATAAATAAACAGGTACTCTTGACGCACGTTTGTTACATGTTACAGGATACAAGCTCTTGGAGTGAATACAGTGAAAAAGACGAAAGTTGATACAGAAAAGGGACTTTTGACCAACAAGTAGACGGATCCTAGTCAAGCCTAGACTAATAACAGTTCACATAGGTACAAGGCAACGCAAGGTCCAAACATGTCAAAGTAAAATGGTTAAAAGACCAATACGAATTTTCACTGAAGATCTGGAGAAGAATAATGAGCCAAACAAAGAAATAGGATGAAGAAATAACAAGCCCAGACAACTACAATGAATCCCAGAAAAGATGGTGAGGTGATCTCACCAAAGGGCCGCGGAACCGCGGCCCAAGGCCTATCATTGCCGCGGTTCCGCGGCCATTCAGAGCCCGTGTCGGTGCAAATTTCGTGAGTCGGTGCGTCGGTGCTGGTGTTGGGATTTTCCGTGGGCATATCTGTAAAATCATGTGTGCGAGAATCTGTAACCCTAGTTTCCCTGTTTACCTATAAATTATAATCACAGATCTGTAAAACTGATGCCTCTTTTCAATACACAAATTCAGATCTGTTCTGTATTATTGCTTGGAGGGAGCCATCAATAAAATTAGTAAGTTATTTTTAATTCCTTGTTTTAATTCTCTTTTAATTTAGAATGTCTTTTAATCCCCTAATGAGCGAGTAATCTCCTCGCTTGTTAGGGTTAGCCTTAGGGAAAGGTTTGAGAGATGAGATCTCTCACCCCTTTCATGCCCCTTCACAACTAAGAATTAGAACTCCATACATACACGCACACACCGCGCCCTACGGCATCCTACCCCTCGAGGTAACGATGACACCGTAGTATAAAGGCCCGGTTGCGCGTGTTTTCCATGGAGGTTAGGGTAATTATCGATAAAGGAAGGACACGAATCTAGAGGAAGAAATATCTTCCCAAAAGATTCTAATCCACTTTATTGATAATTACCACAACATCTAATAGATCAAAAATAAGGCATTGAAAGCGGTGAGGAAACCTTTAATCACCAAACTTCCTCTAAGCCTAACCCTAGCAAGACTTTAATTTAGATTAATTTAGTTTATCGATAGATCTAGGTTTTTTATATTTAATAAATCAATCCAAACAACATTTGGAATCAACTCGTAAAAACACATTAAGAAAATTACCCATCTCTGTGGATCGACCCGTACTCACCGGCTAGCGGCAAAGCGACGCCGTTTCTGATTACGGTAAATACAAATTTTTGGACAAATCACTGTGACCCCAAGACTTGTTGGTGAAACCAAACAGTGTGGTAGTGATGTACTAGTTACCCTAAGTTACCACCTGAAGAACGAGACCAATCTGGGCGGTTTTGGCCGGCGAGGTGGGGGCCATATCCGGCGACCTCGGCCATAGGAGGGAGTTGGGGGTTGTAGTTTGGAGGGTAGATCTATGTAGAGGTTTAAGAGTGTTTGGTACTACTGGATTTTTATGTAAGGACCATAGGTGAAATCTGGGAGCTGTTGTGAGTGCTTACTTGACCATGGAGACACGATTCCTGAACTGAGCCATAGATTTGAACCCTATGCACGAACTTAGGATTTGTTCCGTATCGATTTTGTGACTTTTAGTGTGCCTACAGTAAATCTGGGATGACCCGGGGAATTTCAGAGTTTAGAAAACAAGTCCAGAGGCCTAATTGAACCACTAGGAACCCACTGTACAAAGACGAACCCATTCTGAGCCTTGGGGGCCGAGCTCGCCGGAAATTAAGGGAATGTGGCCGGCCCCATGTAGGTGTTTGGTGTCTAAGTTGGTCCAGTAGCTCTTTAACTCTATGTACTACACCCTGTACCAGTTTGTTTATCTCCTTTTGGCCTGAGTCAAAATCTGGGAACACATTAGTGTGATTTTTGGACATGTTTTCCGTATTTTGAATGTTTAGTTTTGATATTTGGATTGGTATTTAGTTGTTGGATGTTTGCACATCAACAACAAGGGGTGTTTGGTTGATTTTGTATGTGTTGGCCATAGGTTCTGACCTATGAGCAATGCGCGTACCGTTTTGGATTTCAGAACTTGATTTTAATAGCGTGGTGATATGTGTTTTATTGTAAGTACTTTCGTGTGGATTCCGAGGCGACGGAGCGTGGCGTCATCGACTTCGGCAAGCAAAGACCAAGGTGAGTGGATCTATATCCACGGGAGAAGTCGGGTGGATGGCGTATAGCACCCCCGCAAAGTTTTGATGGAGACTGATTTATATAATATGGTTATGGGAGCCTAGATTAGGAAATTAGGGTTAGAGTTAAAAGATAGTTAGTGAAACTATATTGGAAGCTAAATGACAGTTAGAAGTGATATACTACGGCTAATATGAAATGACGGGAATTGAGGATGATATTTGATGATATTGCCGTTTATGGTACTATAGAACTAGATAGTCGACATAGATGTGCCATCCGAACCATACATATTTCTAAACTGAAGAATCATAAGCATCTTGTAAGTCCATGCTACCTCTCCCGGTACTTTCGGGCAAGCGGAATTTGATAAAAAACGATTTTCTTAAAGATGGTAACATGGACTTAAAACCCGGATCTTTGTTAAACATCTAACTAACAACCTAACTACGAGTTGCTAACTACTCGGTTAGGGGGTTATACCTTTCTTTTTCTCAAACTCCTTCGTCTTCAAGCTTCGATGATCGTCCGGATCGGCTTCTCCCCGTCGTCTCCTTGCGCCGAAGATAGATCCACCTGAAAGCTTCTACCTTTGGCTCCTTCTTCGAACTTTGAAGAAACTAGTTCACTCGGTTTGCTAAACCTTGTGAACTAGAGTGAGTAGAGAAGAGTTTGTATGGGATTTTATCTATGGTTCTTGGTTCTCAACTCATGAGACAAGTGAACCATAGAATTGAAGGAGAGTAAGAGGAAGAGGGTGAGAGCAAGAGCATGAGAGAGCTCAAAACCAAGAGAGAGAAAGGCAAAGAAAGAATGAGCCTCTCTTTTGTCTTTCACCCTCTCATAATCCAAAACAATGATAACATATCATATCAATCAAGTGTTATGTGATGGTTTAAACAACCATAGCCATATCATTTCATGCACTCATTTTGCACAAAAGAGCAAGCAAGCAAAAGTCTTTGCCATGAAATGATAGCTATGGTTATCATGATGGTCAACTAGTCAAGCCTAGTCAACCGGTCAACAAAGTCAACAAAGTCAACAAGTCAACAAAGTCAACAAGTCAACAAAATCAACCCCTCAACAACCATGTCACCATAATACTCAATTAATATAATTGTTAATCACATATCACATTCTCATTAGGGTTGAGCAAAAAGTCAATAGTCAACTGTCAACGGTCAACAACCCTAATGAGAATACTCTGCCTCGGTCTCTCCGTCAACTGTGCATACACACCCACATCCGCGTTCCGAGGAACACGAATGCCTACTGGATAAATCCAATCCCAAAAGGTACACTAGGATCTGGCTTAAACCAAAGCCCACTAGTGATAACTGTCCGGACACTGTACGTGCATAAGTGCACGGATGTGACCGAACCCTGTCGCAAAACCATGCGACCTGCCGCAAAACCATGCGACCTCTACTCTTTTGCCTACAGGCGAATAGTTTTCTGTATGGGACTCTAAAGACTCGACACTACGCTGGCAGTGGGTTTAACCACAGACCGTAAGCGGCACTAGCTGTGCGTAACGGTCCCCAGGTAGATGCCGACAAGAAGACTGACGAGGCGAAACCCATCTGAACTCCTACTGAGCCTGAATGTGACATTCTCCATACAGTCCGGTCTGTTCGTCTGATACATCGCATGGCGGGCCTAGGGGGCGGTAAACGTCAGTCCCCCAATAGCGGTACAAGTCGTGTCGGAGTGAAGCCCAAAACACCCTGAGATAACACTGGAAGCCTACTAGTATATCTCGTTTGCCCTGGCCAGGGACTACTCATGTAATAGCTCTCCTAGACACAGCGCGATGTCAACCCCCAATACCGGGAGAGATGAATCCTGTCTAACCGTCACTGCCTCCAAGTGCTTCGGGACTGCACCCAACTACCACCTGTTTGCATGACTCCTTTGATCCGTGGTAGGGTAGTAATCAAAGTACAGTGGGAACACACTCGAGGCGAAGTGACAGTGTCAAGTCAGCGGACTAAGCTGTACTCATGTCACCTGGGAACTGATAACTGACGATAGGCATAATACCAACTAGTCAGTTCCCGACGAGTCCTGTCCAGTGTACTTGTAATCCAACGAGCACCCGCATACTATCTCAAGTACGACGTACCGACGGCTGTGGGACAGACCGTCTCCCACACTGGGATGAGAAGCGCATGCGCTAGTCTACTCCGGAGTATCGATGCCCTGTCTCGATAGTCCTGCGACCAGGGACCTGCATAAGGATGTGCTTATAGATTACCCAGCCCCACTAGTGTGACTGCCATCATAACGCTGGTAATCAAGCAAAGATCCTAAGGGCTCCACTAATGTGTATAGGCGATATACTAAAATAAACACATGTACACATTGAAGTAGAAACAAACCAAGTAGCATACTACTATTTTGAGCAAGATTGTATATACAAGGTGAATATCCCAAGCTTCCATTAAGTAATATACAAACTAGTATGATACAGTAATGGCCTTTAGGGCATATACACTAACAATCTCCCACTTGCACTAAGGCCATGTACTGGCGTATCGAAGACCTATCATCTCGATCAGCCGCTCGAACTGAGTCTGGGGCAAGGCCTTGGTGAATGGATCTGCAGTGTTATCTTCTGAAGCGACTCTCCTAACCTCGATCTCCTGGCGATCCACGATCTCCCTGATCAGGTGATACCGCCTCAAGATGTGTCTGGATCTCTGATGGGACCTGGGTTCCTTCGCTAAAGCTATAGCCCCGTTGTTGTCGCAATACAGAGGTATTGGATCAACAATGGACGGAACCACCTGAAGTTCTTTCAAGAACTTCCTCATCCAGACAGCTTCTTTTGCGGCATCAGATGCAGCGATGTATTCCTCTTCCATCGTCGAGTCTGCAACGGTTTCCTGTTTGGAACTCTTCTAACACACCGCCCCTCCATTGAGGGTAAAGACAAAGCCCGACATGGACTTGGAATCATCCTTGTCACTCTGGAAGCTGGAGTCAGCAAAGGCCTCGATCTGGAGGTCTTTTCCGCCATATACTAAGAACATCTCCTTAGTCCTTCTCAGGTACTTGAGAATGTTCTTTACTGCTATCCAGTGTTTCTCCCCTGGGTTTGACTGATACCGGCTTACCACACTCAGCGCATAAGCTACATCCGGTCTGGTACACAACATCGCATACATTATAGAGCCTACCGCAGAAGCGTAGGGTATAATAGACATGCGATCCCTCTCCAAATCAGTCTTGGGAGACATCTCTTTAGAGAGGGTGTTCCCGTGACAAGCCGGCAGGTTACCGCACTTAGAATCTTCCATGCTGAATCTTTTCAGTATGGTGTCGATGTACCTGGATTGTGAAAGTCCTAACATCCTCTTGGATCTATCACGATGGATCCGGATCCCCAGGATGTATGAGGCATCACCCAGGTCTTTCATGGAGAACCTGTGTGACAAGAACCCCTTGACAGATTGTAGCATAGGAATGTCATTTCCTATTAAGAGAATGTCATCCACGTATAAAACGAGGAATACTACAGTTCTCGCTACAAATCTACTATAGATGCATGGTTCATCTGGATTTTTGATAAAGCCAAATTCCTTGACCGTCTCATCAAAACAGATGTTCCAACTCCGCGATGCCTGCTTTAGTCCATAGATGGACTTAAGCAACTTGCACACCTTTCCGCTGCTCCCACTCTGAATGAAACCCTCTGGTTGGTCCATATAGACACACTCCTCTAAATTTACATTTAGAAAAGCGGTCTTTACGTCCATTTGCCAGATCTCATAATCGTGGAAGGCAGCAATGGCAAGAAGGATCCGAATGGATTTTAGCATAGCTACTGGAGAAAAGGTTTCGTCACAGTCCAAACCAGGTCTTTGACGAAAACCCTTCGCAACAAGTCTAGCTTTATAGGTCTCAACCTGTCCATCTACACCAATCTTCCTTTTGAAGATCCACTTGCATCCTACGGGTTTTACCCCGTCTGGAGCAATGTCCAACGTCCATACTTTGTTGGTGTACATGGACTCCATTTCGGTCCGCATTGCATTCAGCCATTTTACTGAGTCAACGCTCTGAACGGCCTGCTGGAAGCTAGTAGGCTCATCATAATCTATGATGCAATCCTCTCTATCCCCGTCTATGAGAAAACCGTAGTATCTCTCGGGCGGATGAGACTGCCTACTACTCCTGCGGAGCGGCGTAGGAATGTCCTGTTCTTTTGAACCCTCTGGCTCCACTAAACTTTCAGTAATAGTCTGTGGTTCTGGAATTTCTTCCAGTTCTACGGCGCTCCCACTAATTTCCTTTTCTAAGAACTGGTGTTCTAGAAAGTGGGCATTACGAGAAACAAGGACTTTTTGTTCCTCTGCGTGGTAGAAAAGATACCCCCTGGTGTTCTTTGGGTATCCCACAAACTTGCACAGTACTGAGCGTGCCTCGAGTTTGTCCGCATGCTGCTTTTTGACAAAAGCTGGACATCCCCAGATCTTCAGATATTGAAGATAGGGTTTCTTCCCACTCCATAACTCATAAGGTGTGGTAGACACAGTCTTAGTGGGAACTCGGTTCAAAAGGTATGCAGCTGATTCTAGCGCATATCCCCAGAATGATCGCGGTAACTCAGCGTTACTCATCATGGACCGTACCATATCCAATAGGGTTCGGTTCCGTCTCTCCGATACACCGTTATGTTGCGGAGTGTATGGAGGAGTAAGCTGAGAGAGAATTCCGTTCTCTTTTAAATAGTCCAGGAACTCGGCACTTAAGTATTCTCCACCTCGATCCGATCTTAGAATCTTGATACTTTTGCCGGTCTGTTTTTCTACTTCATTCTTATATTCCTGGAACTTTCCAAAGGCTTCGGACTTATGTTTCATTAAGAAGACATAACCGTACCTTGAAAAGTCATCCGTAAAAGTAATGAAGTAAGAATAACCGCTTCGCGCATGTGTAGACATTGGACCGCACACGTCGCTGTGTACGAGTCATAAGAGCTCGCTCGCCCTTACTCCGTGTCCAGTAAATGGAGTCTTTGTCATCTTTCCTTTAAGACAGGATTGACAAGTGGCATACGATTGATATTCGAACGGATTCAAATATCCTTCTGTATGTAACTTTGTCAACCTTCTCTCATTGATGTGACCCAGTCTACAATGCCATAAGAAAGTCTGATTTATTTCCGGAGACTTTCTTTTGTGTGTATTCTGGACATTGAAAATCTGTGGTTGGTTTAATACGTATATACCATTGCTCAATGTACCTGACCCAATCAGAACTTGATTAAGGTGAATGTTTACAACATTGCTTACAAACGCAAATTCATAACCTTCTTTAGAAACTAAAGATACAGAAATGATATTACAAGTTGCGTTGGGTACAAAAAAGCAATTACGCAAAACCAAAACATGTCTATCTGACATTCCCAGGTGATAGTCCCCCACGGCTTTAGCATCCATGCTAGCTCCGGTCGCAACTCTGAGGGTCATGTCACCTGTCTTCAAAACTCTACGGTTTCTCAACGCCTGCAATGAATTACAGATATGAGATCCTGATCCGGTATCCAATACTCAGGAAGTAGAGTTTATTGAAAGACAATTTTCAATAACATACACACCTGAAGGTGAAGCTGCAACCTGCTTCAATTCCTGTGTCCTGGCTTTCCAAGCCCTGCAATCATTCTTCCAGTGTCCTTTCTTATGACAATAGAAGCATTCTTCCTTATCCACAAGCTTCCCCGCTTTCTTTGTTGCTTTTGCTTTTCCCTTCGTATCCACTTTACTAACACCGCCTCTTGGTTTGGCGGGGGCTTTCTTCTTCTTTCCCTTGGCTTTCGCCTTGGACCTAGAAGAAGATGATCCTCCTACAAACAAAGTGGATGTTTCCCTACCTTTCTGTAGGGTGCCCTCTGCGCTCCTCAGCATGTTGAGGAGCTCTGAAAGTTCAACTTCTTTTTCTTGTAAGTTGAAGTTCAGTATAAACTGGGCGTAAGTGGAAGGAAGGGACTGGAGAACTAAGTCCGTATAGAGCTCACTCTCCAATGTGGTCCCTAGGACCGCGAGCTCCTCAATGTAGCTGATCATCTTAAGCACGTGCTCTGCTACTGATGATCCGACGGCCATCCTTGCCGAAAATAACTTTTTCGACGCTTCGTATCTTGCGATACGAGATTGCTCTCCATACAGTTCTTTTGTATGAAGAAATATGGATTCCAAGTCCATATTCTCGTGCCTCCTCTGATGTTCATTGTCCATAGAGGCAAGTACGAGGCATTTAGCCTTCACGCTATCAATCTCCCAAGTCTTACGGATTTCCTTATCCGCGACGCTGGAAGTGGGACCAGGGACAGGGGGAGCTTTGGTGGTAAGAAGATACCCCAGCTTGTCATAAGTGATTGCCATCTTGACATTCCTGAGCCAATCTTTGTAGTTTGGCCCTGTCAGTATGTTTTTATCTAGAAGTAACTTAAGTCCAGTCATGTCGATTGGTCGCTGCAATTAGGAGAGAGAGAAGAAACACTCAGCTTGATGCTCTTGCAAGTTTAGAATGGTTTTTAATTTGTCTAAACAGGATGGCTCCCACTGTTTCTCGAATCCCTCCTCAAACCAAAAAGGAAGAATTAGTCAGGATCAATCTCACCGTACAATACTTGCTTAGCCGTTCAGCCAGGCCAGTGTCGGTACTTCGAGGGAGGTTTTCCAACGCTTTCGCGAAGTTTCTTAATTAAATAACCTCTTTTCCCTGGGGACGTAGCCCCGCTAACACCTTTCTAGACACCTACTAGGTTTATAGCATTGATCGTTTAGTGAGAAATTTCCCGAGGAGTAGCATATACTCACAGTAGGATCGGGATCCAAATATCATCACGTGACGAAACTGAAGGAATCCTACCAGAATCATCACACTCCAAATGGTATGCAACACTAGCAAGTTTCAGTTCTTTTGAAACTCCCGATGTGGATTTTTGCCCCATGCTCTTATGACCTTGGCGTGAGGTCAAAATGTCATAAGTCACATGTCAAGTTCTTCCCATCATTATCCAGGTTAATTTGAATCCACCCGTACCTACCCTTGACGTAGGCTAAAATGGTAGTACGGCTGTCCCAAACCAACGCATTCTATCTATGCAACAGATAAATATCCGGCAGCTACCAATCACTATGCCTTGGCGTGAGGTCAAAATACATAGCTTGAATACTACCGAATATTTAACTGAAATGATGGAGGGCTACGAATGGTTTTGGCAAAACCGTGAACGTAGTGAACTTGATATAATCGATGGAACGAGATAGCTTTTAAAAGGAGTGGCTCAAGCTCCGCATTTAAAAGTTAGATTTGAAAAGAACAGAGTGGTTTTTCGAAAGTGTTCCAACGACTTTAACTTGGTTTATTATCTTGCATTAGTTCTTTTAATGCGTGATATTCTTGCATTTGTTCTTTTAATGCGTCCCATCATTTAATCCTACCATTGCAGAAAACAACCAAAATATGACGTACGCTTATGCCATTCGCATTCGCCACGGGGCCCCGTCATTACCCGTTAGGTTACTTAACTAACGACAGAGCGGGGGCTGGGCTAGCGCGGCTGTAAAACATAAGCAATGCCTAAATAATATCATATATAGATATAATGCAATGATAGCCATTTCAGATCACAGATGAATACATTGGATATACTAGGAATCCGCAATTCGTACGAGCCTGTAACGAAAAGCAGATTACACGGTCGGGGTGAATAGCCAATACCCTACCCAAGACCCCTACGGGTGCGGCAAACTACCCGCCAAGTACCCGAAGAGAAGCAACCTCCCTCATCCCCGTGAGTAGGCCACTCGGCACTTCGGCATACCCGGTAGTTTGTGCACCCCCTCCATGGGTCTATCCTAGGAGCAAAAACAGTAAAAAGAAATTATACAATGACGGCTACAACCCCGACCCGGTTGTGCGGCCATACAAATAATTATTACATCAATTTACAAATTTACATGAATTGAAAGAAAAGAAAACTCTCGTCTCACAACCCCCGGCTATTCACCCGCGACAATCCAACATATTCATATACACATTCCAATAACATTACAGATCACAGATTTGTATAACCCCCACTAATCGACATATAGCGAATAGCAGACGTTCAATACAAATATCACATCACAGAAAAACCCGTCAGCTGAAGTCTTTTAGAAGTTCGATCAAAAATACGGATTTTCAGGACCCCAAAAATAAAATTTTCGTTCTGGAAAATCTGGGCAGAAAATATATATTCCAAAAATCCCAAAACAATCCCAGAAAAACACTGCACCAAACTTGGACCTCGGCCGAGTCAACTCGGCCGCGTTTCCGCGGCGCTTTGACTCGATCGTTGGACCAAATTTGGTGGGTGTTCACACAAAAGCCTGAGCCGATTTTTAAGATGAAAATTATCAACTTTTGAACAGAAAAAATTTCGGCAGAAACTTGACAGTTTTGGGTTCGTTTTGCGACTTTTCTTTGATCGATCTTCTAGCTACTTTGCTAACATGTTAGATAAAGTTTAACTAGGCTCTGATACCACTGTAAGTCCATGCTACCTCTTCCGGTACTTTCGGGCAAGCGGAATTTGATAAAAAACGATTTTTTTAAAGATGGTAACATGGACTTAAAACCCGGATCTTTGTTAAACATCTAACTAACAACCTAACTACGAGTTGCTAACTACTCGGTTAGGGGGTTATACCTTTCTTTTTCTCGAACTCCTTCGTCTTCAAGCTTCGATGATCGTCCGGATCGGCTTCTCCCCGTCGTCTCCTTGCGCCGAAGATAGATCCACCTGAAAGCTTCTACCTTTGGCTCCTTCTTCGAACTTTGAAGAAACTAGTTCACTCGGTTTGCTAAACCTTGTGAACTAGAGTGAGTAGAGAAGAGTTTGTATGGGATTTTATCTATGGTTCTTGGTTCTCAACTCATGAGACAAGTGAACCATAGACTTGAAGGAGAGTAAGAGGAAGAGGGTGAGAGCAAGAGCATGAGAGAGCTCAAAACCAAGAGAGAGAAAGGCAAAGAAAGAATGAGCCTCTCTTTTGTCTTTCACCCTCTCATAATCCAAAACAATGATAACATATCATATTAATCAAGTGTTATGTGATGGTTTAAGCAACCATAGCCATATCATTTCATGCACTCATTTTGCACAAAAGAGCAAGCAAGCAAAAGTCTTTGCCATGAAATGATAGCTATGGTTATCATGATGGTCAACTAGTCAAGCCTAGTCAACCGGTCAACAAAGTCAACAAGTCAACAAAGTCAACAAGTCAACAAAGTCAACAAGTCAACAAAGTCAACCCCTCAACAACCATGTCACCATAATACTCAATTAATATAATTGTTAATCACATATCACATTCTCATTAGGGTTGAGCAAAAAGTCAATAGTCAACTGTCAACGGTCAACAACCCTAATGAGAATACTCTGCCTCTGTCTCTCCGTCAACTGTGCATACACACCCGCATCCGCGTTCCGAGGAACACGAATGCCTACTGGATAAATCCAATCCCAAAAGGTACACTAGGATCTGGCTTAAACCAAAGCCCGCTAGTGATAACTGTCCGGACACTGTACGTGCATAAGTGCACGGATGTGACCGAACCCTGTCGCAAAACCATGCGACCTGCCGCAAAACCATGCGACCTCTACTCTTTTTCCTAAAGGCGAATAGCTTTCTGTATGGGACTCTAAAGACTCGACACTACGCTGGCAGTGGGTTTAACCACAGACCGCAAGCGGCACTAGCTGTGTGTAACGGTCCCCAGGTAGATGCCGACAAGAAGACTGACGAGGCAAAACCCATCTGAACTCCTACTGAGCCTGTATGTGACATTCTCCGTACAGTCCGGTCTGTTCGTCTGATACATCGCATGGCGGGCCTAGGGGGCGGTAAACGTCAGTCCCCCAATAGCGGTACAAGTCGTGTCGGAGTGAAGCCCAAAACACCCTGAGATAACACTGGAAGCCTACCAGTATATCTCGTTTGCCCTGGCCAGGGACTACTCGTGTAATTGCTCTCCTAGACACAGCGCGATGTCAACCCCCAATACCGGGAGAGACGAATCCTGTCTAACCGTCACTGCCTCCAAGTGCTTCGGGACTGCACCCAACTACCACCTGTTTGCACGACTCCTTTGAGCCGTGGTAGGGTAGTAATCAAAGTACAGTGGGAACACACTCAAGGCGAAGTGACAGTGTCAAGTCAGCGGACTAAGCTGTACTCATGTCACCTGGGAACTGATAACTGACGATAGGCATAATACCAACTAGTCAGTTCCCGACGAATCCTGTCCAGTGTACTCGTAACCCAACGAGCACCCGCATACTATCTCAAGTACGACGTACCGACGGCTGTGGGACAGACCGTCTCCCATACTGGAATGAGAAGCGCATGCGCTAGTCTACTCCGGAGTATCGATGCCCTGTCTCGATAGTCCTGCGACCAGGGACCTGCATAAGGATGTGCTTATAGATTACCCAGCCCCACTAGTGTGACTGCCATCATAACGCTGGTAATCAAGCAAAGATCCTAAGGGCTCCACTAATGTGTATAGGCGATATACTAAAATAAACACATGTACACATTAAAGTAGAAACAAACCAAGTAGCATACTACTATTTTGAGCAAGATTGTATATACAAGGTGAATATCCCAAGCTTCCATTAAGTAATATACAAACTAGTATGATACAGTAATGGCCTCTAGGGCATATACACTAACACATCTTTTAAACAGTTACTTTGAGGGACGTTACGGATTTTCAAATGATACCTTTTTCTTAAAAACACCGTAACCCCTATTTTCAAAACTACGATTCGCTTCTTTTAAAATCTTCTTGTATGGTTCGGGTGTGTAGGTTAGATTAGATACTTATACTTAGTAGAGATAGAATGTTTATGTAAACTCGACTAGATGTGAGATATAAATGCGATGAAGGAATATAAGACGGATATGATGATATGATGATATGTTGGTATACGGATGCGAGTCGATCGAGATGATTTATACCCTGCCGGTCCCCTAATATAAGATTATTGCGGATGTGTCCTGGGACATATATATATATATATATATATATATATATATATAGAATGTCGTGAATCATGGATGATAGGCCGTACGTGATATTAGGCCGTACCCTCATTTGTCTTATAGGATGATAGGATCCCTATTAGCTTAATGCCGCCGTACGATGATTTTCCGTGCGTGATGAGTTGGACTTGATGATTGATCCATACCCTTGACTAGAGATTGTCGTACGATGGATTATACCGTACGCGATGTTGTTAGGCTGGATGCCGATTGATAGATTTACCGACTCGATCATGTTAGATATGTATACCTTATAGCTTCCAGCTGACGATTTACCTTATGATGCATTCATGTTATTCACATTGTACTACTTATACCTGTGATAATACATCTGCACCATTATCGATGATGGGTATGTTACACGTACACAGATCTTAGGCTCACACACTTCATCATCGATAATTGCCATGTCACTATACAGTAGGATCGCTGCATCATGATATGACTCTTCGCATAACATGCTTGCGTATATACCACTTGTACACTCATATTGGCGCACATACAGTGCACTCATGCTTGCGTATATACCACTTGTACACTCATATTTGCGCACATACAGTGCACTCATGCCTGCGTATATACCACTTGTACACTCTTATTGGTGCACATACAGTACACTCATGCTTGCGTATATACCACTTGTACACGCATATTGGCGCACATATTGTACACTCATGCTTGCGTATATACCACTTGTATACTCATATTGGTGCACATACAGTACACTCATGCTTGCGTATATACCACTTGTACACGCATATTGGCGCACATGTTGTACACTCATGCTTGCGTATATACCACTTGTACACTCATATTGGTGCACATACAGTACACTCATGCTTGCGTATATACCACTTGTACACGCATATTGGCGCACATATTATACACTCATGCTTGCGTATATAGTACTTGTACAAGTATATTAGCGCACATATTGTACACTTATGCTTGCATATATACCACTTGTATACCCATATTGGTGCACATATACATTGATACATCCATACTTGCGCATATACACATTTGTATATCTATATTGGTGCACACATACATTGGTACATCCATACTTGCGCATATACACATTGCATACCCATATTGGCGCATATACACATTGGTACCTCTATACTTGCACATATACATATTGTGCCTACATAGATAACTGGTTTTATTGGGGGAATTGGGAACTGCATGTTATACTTTAAAAAACTGGAATCATTTAAAAGAGCGATTTTCCCTTAATATGTCATATCAATGTTCCATGTTGCATGATATACAGATATGCTTACATTTCTATTATATGTCGCATATATCATGCTCTATGATTTTACGCATTGAGATATGCTGTTTTCATGAGATTTCTGGATTTGAGAACCGTGGACATTTTAAAAGAGATTATGTGTTGTTCTAAAAACCTGGTTTCTCTTGATATGATATTTTAGTGCGTCTACCATGCATTTTCTCTGTTCTGAGACGTGTGACATGTGAAACCCGATTCGAGGAGGCGGATGAGGCCGATTGCGGGTACATGGTGGACCCTGTTTGGTACCCCGGGGCAAGAAAGGGATGCTGTGTATACAGACGGTGAGCCTGGCAGAGGGACTACTACCTACTGGTGATAGTATTTGGGCTCGGAGGATATCCGGAGGATACCGACCGGAGTCGAGAGATGGTATGGGCCGATCCGGACCGACGGAGCCCGTGGGCCGATCCGGACTGACGGAGCCCGAGATATGAGGATTTACGTGTCGATGCTGGTTTCGTGATGTTTTCGGGTGTCGATGTTGGACACCCAGGTTCCATTATGTTGATGTGTCGCGAGGGACACCATTGATTTATATCCTCATACTTACTTGCATACATACATTGATTATGGTTGGATGAGATCCACATACATACATACACTGATTATCTGGTTGGACGAGATCCACATGCATACATACATTGATTATATGGGTGGACGAGATCCACGTGCATACATGCATTGATTATACTGTTGGATGTTATCCACATGCTCATACGCATTGACTACCTTGTTGGCACACATACCGACTCGGGATATCATAGTATTACCTTTATGATATAGTTGATCTAAGAGTCGTCGTGTATTCGGTTTCTACTTGTAGATGTTTTTCCACTAACGAGTTAGCAACTCACCCCCGTTGTGCCACAGTTCTTGCAGGTTGACCGCTTGGATCAGTAGCGGCTTCGCTGGCACACAGCTTCATTTGGGTGTTTTGCAGTGGTAGGTGGGGCATTTGTATCGTAGCCACTCTTGTATTATATTTCGTATTGTATCTAGTAAACTCCATCAATCAAAATTTGTAAATTGTATAAGTAATGAGACTTAGTGAGATTGTGGTTGTGAGACTTAGAGCGAGGGGTTTTCCGCTACTGGTGGTTTTTATGTCTTGTTTTTCTTTATCTTTGTGGTGAACTTCGCCGTTGGACGTCGTATACTTATTTATACTGTCTTGCGTGGTTGTGATCCGCCGTTTGGCAAAGACTAGCTCCCGCTTGGGGATTCCTTTATCATTATCTTGTATATATGGTTTTGGATCAAAATATATAAAGGAGGTGCTGCCCAAATTTCTAAAAAGAAAAAACATGTTTTTAAACATGCATAATCCACTTACATTTTTCATGTTCCTATTCTATGCATTTAAGAAAACTTGATTTCATTATACACTTATTTCAAAACCTCACCTCCTTTATTTTTCAAAAGGGTTTAGATTTCTGGATTTCAGCTTACTTGAATTCCGTTACGCCTTTAGACGTTTCGTGATTCAAGTGCTGGTCACGAGCTAATATTTCGGGTCGTGACACATGTGTTCTTATTGAAACATAAGTCCGAAGCTTTTGAAAAGTTTAAAGAATATAAGAATGAAATAGAAAAACAAACAGGCAAGACGGTTAAGATGCTTCGATCAGATCGAGGTGGAGAATACTTAAGCACCAATTTTCTTGAATTCTTAAAAGAGAATGGGATTCTCTCTCAACTTACTCCTCCATATACACCACAACACAATGGTGTGTCGGCATGTAGAAACTGTACCCTATTAGATATGGTACGTTCTATGATGAGTAATGCCGAATTACCGCTTTCCTTCTGGGATTATGCGCTAGAATCAGCTGCATATCTGTTGAATAGGGTTCCAACCAAGTCTGTGTCATCCACTCTGTATGCAAGATGGAGTGGAAAGAGACCATATCTTAATTTCATTAATATATGGGATTTTCATGCTTATGTAAAGAAGCAGAATCCAGACAAACTCAAAGCACGATCGGTATTATGGAAATTTGTGGAATATCCTAAGAATTCTCGAGAATATATTTTCTACTACCCTGAGGAACAAAAGGTGTTTGTTTCTCGACATTCCACCTTTTTAGAAGAGAAATTTCTTGATAAAGAAATAAGTAGGAGCACAGTAGAACTGGAAGAAATTCCAGAACCACAAGCTGATGCTGAAGACATGGTTGAACCTAAAGCTTCAATAGAACCCGACGAACCCCGGCCACTCCATAGATCTAGTAGGCATTCTCACCCACCCGAGAGATACTATGGGTTTCTCAAAGACGGTGATCGAGAAGACTGCATCATGGATGATGATATCCCTACTAGTTTTCAACAAGCTATCACGAGTAAGGATTCAGTGAAGTGGCTGGATGCTATGAGATCTGAAATGGAATTCATGTACACCAACAAAGTTTGGACTGTGGAAGTTACTTCTCCATAGGTAAAACCCGTTGGATGTAAATGGATTTTTAAAAAGAAGATTGGTGTAGATGAACGGGTGGAGACCTATAAAGCTAAACTTGATGCTAAAGGTTTCCGTCAAAGACCAGGCGTAGACTATGACGAAACCTTTTCTCCAGTAGCTATGCTTAAATCCTACGTATCGTACTTGACATTGCTGCCTTCTACGACTATGACATCTAGAAGATGGACATTAAAACCGCTTTTCTAAATGGGGATTTAGAAGAATGTATTTATATGGATCAACCAGAGGGCTTCATTGACAGTGGGAGCAGCGGGAAGGTGTGTAAGTTGCTTAAATCTATTTATGGATTAAAGAAGGTATCACGGAGTTGGACATCTGCTTTGTTGATACGATCAAAGAGTTTGATTTTATCAAAAATGTAGATGAACCTTGTGTTTATAAAAAGATTGTAGGGAGTACGGTCACTTTCCTCGTATTGTACGTAGATGACATCCTCTTGATAGAAAATGGCATTCCTATGCTACAATCGGTCAAACTATTTTTGTCACAAAGTTTCTCTATGAAAGACATGGGTGATGCCTCCTACATTCTGAGGATAAAGATCTATAGGGATAGATCTAAAAGGATATTGGGATTTTCCCAATTCAGGTATATCGACACCATATTAAAGATGTTTAGCATGGAAGATTTCAAGTGCAGTAATTTACCCGCTTTTCATGGAATCACTCTATCTAAAGATATGCCTCCTAAGATTGATAAAGAGAAGGCTTGCATGAGTGTTATACCCTACACTTCTGCTGTGGGGTCTATCATGTATGCAATGTTGCATGCTCGACAAGATGTAGCTTACGCACTTAGTGTAGTAAGCAGATATCAATCCAACCTAGGAGAGAAACACTGCATAGATGTGAAGAATATTCTTAAGTACTTATGAAGGACTAAAGAAATGTTCTTGGTGTATGGTAATGGTGACCTCCAAATAGAGGTCTTTACTGACTCCAGCTTCCAGGGTGACAAGGATGACAGTAAGTCTATCTCCAGTTTCGTGTTCACCTTCAATAGAGAGGCGGTATCTTGGAAAAGTTCCAAACAGGATACCGTAGCAGACTCGACGATAGAAGCTGAGTACATTGCTGCCAACGATGCTGCCAAGGAAGAGGTCTGGATGCGGAAGTTCATCTCAAAGCTCGGTGTGAATCCAACCATTGTTAATCCAATCCCCTTGTATTGTGATAACAATGGGGCTATGGTGTTAGCCAAGAAACCCCGGTCCCATCAGCGTTCCAGACATATTTTAAGACGGTATCACCTGATCCGAGAGATAGTTGATCGCTGCGAGATCAAGGTTATGAGAGTAGACAAGAAGAATAACACAATAGATCCACTCACCAAGGCCCTCCCTCAGATACAGTTCGAGCGACTTTTTGAGATGTTAGGTATGCTATACGCTGATAATTGGCCTTAGTGCAAGTGGGAGATTGTTGGATATGTATGCCCTAGAGGCAATTATTGTTATTGTTGGACATATATATATACAGGACAATCTTGCTCGATATGATAGTATGCTATTTGGTTTTCCTTTATCATTGATGTGTATAGTTTCTACTTGTTATTACTATCGATAATACATGTTGATAAAACCCGTAAGATCTTTGCTTGACTCCAAGGATTATGATAGAGATCATACTTATGAGACCTGGATAGTCTATAAGCACATCCTTAAATGTTCCTAGTCGTGGAAGTATCAAGACTGGGCATTAAACTCCAGAGTAGACTGGTGTATACATTTCTAGACCCCGACCGGGGCGATGGTAATTCCCATAGCCATTGGTGTTTGACACTAAAGACTGTATACAGGTGCTCGTTGGAGAATGAGTTTCACCGAACGGACTCACTGAGAACTCATGGATGGTATTATACATATGGTCAGATAGCAGTTTTTTGGTGACATAAGTACAGGGTAGTCTGTAGACTTGAGATTGTCATATTGTCTTATGTGTTTCCCACTGTGCTACCACGGTTTTAAAGAGCCGTACAAACAGGTTTTAGTTGGATACAGTTCCGAACCACATGAAGGCAGTGAGCGATCGGAAGAGTTTCTTCTCTCCCGGTATGCCTGATCGACTGTAACCATATGTCCCTGGTCAGGGCGGATGAGATAAACTAATAAGTGTTATAAGTTTTATCTATTGAGGTTATAGGTCACTGATTGGCACGACTTATCGGGTTATTGAAGGTCTGACGGGTTCCACCCTCCAGACTTGATATGCGACACTCTCAGATGAAGAGACTGGACTGTACGGTGAGTATCACTGATAGGCTTTACAGGGTTAGGATGAGCTTGCTTGTCGACCTTTCTTTCTGTAGATACCTTGGTATCCGTTACGTACAGCTAGTCCGCTGACGTGCTTGTGGTTATGGATATGATCCCGAACTACTGCCGGCATATTGTCGGGTTTTTAGAGTCCTACACAGAAGGTTTCCCAGCGCTGGAGAAATGATGTAGTGTGCGTATGATGATACGCAAGGGAGTTCGATTAAACACGTGTATATGATGCACGTATTTTAATCGGACATTTTGATAATACTTGCCGAATATTAAATCAAGTGTTGATTTAATATCAATAGTATTATATCTTTTATTTTCTCTCTCTACGGTATTTGTATTTTGATACGAATACAGGTATATGTATTTGATACATACACAAGTGTAGGTATCTAATATAAATATGTGTGTGTGTATTAAATAAATTACACTCTTTCCTTGTCATTATAGAAGGTTGGTGAAGGGTATGGGCTTGTAAGTGATGGGATGATTCATTCATACATTCCCCCTCTCCACAAATTGGAAAAGATGAAGAGTTAAATAAATTATTAAGATATTATATTCTCTACACTTCATCTTCTTCCTCAAAAACTTTCTGAAAAGAAAAGAAAAGTTAGAAAAGAGAGAAAACATAGAGATAACCTCACTACATCTCTTGATTTAATTTCCTAGCAAATAATTAAATCAAGTTGCTTCATCCAAGTTCATACAAGTATGGAGCTAGAGCCGAAGTTCCGGTTTCCTTTGCGTGGATCATCTTAGACGAAGAAGATCAACTTGTAAGCTTGTTCAAATCTCTTAGAGCATAGAAGTGGTCCATCCTAGGAGCTTTAGAGGATGGTGCAAAGGTTGTATTTCCAACTTCTAGTTTTTCTCCTTTATTTTGTTTTCAAGTTATAATCTTTAGGTTCGATTTTGGTTTATTAGGGTTTTTGCTCTCTAGATTTTCTAAAATCTCTTCCGCTAATTTTTTAAAATCCTATCCAGCGAGCAAACTACCTGACACTATGTACAAACAAGACACAAATCACTCACGTTCTTCGATCACTACATTCAGCATGGATGTTGGTAGACAAGCAACTTCAAGGGCGCTCTCATAAAACCAGGGGGGCATGAATGTGGAGAAATCCTCCACCAGCAGGGCATCATAGCCACTGTATGGGACCGGCTTCTTCTTCTTCTTTCTTGTTGCCGCTTACAAATCTCGCATCACCTATGAATTACGGGCAGTCCATACCATGAAGCCCTCGTGCTTCCATCATTTCAATGCCAAATGCCTGATAAACCACTGCCTTGGTGATGGTAGGATTTTATAACCTCTTCACAACGACAAATCCCCTCAAGTGAAGACCATCAGCATTAGCTTCAGGGACATCAACATTGGGGCCTTCATCGGAGGATTGACCCAGTATATTAAAAGTATCGTCCAAAAACTCAAAGTTAAAATCTGCAAAACCAGCCGGCCTTTGAGCGACTCCTCTAGTTCAAGGTCAGGGGACAGTTTGTTCTTTCCTCCCACGCCCAACCGAATAAGTCGAACTGCTCCCTGCTCTACTTGGAACCACTCTAAAAGGGGATTTCTGCAATATATGACCGATAGGGTTGGTGAATGCAGCCTTGTAATACCTGTTGATTGATTGTAAATATACGTTGGAAGGTTCGCCAACATGATCACCAGGCGGCACTATAAATTTCGAGCCGGTATAATAATACCGAAAGTCAAACCAACACTGCCCAAAGACGTCCATTGAAGGTTCAATTATCCTGAAACAAGTGTGTGCTGGGACGTGCTGATCAAATCCCATAAAATGCTCTAGTGTATTGGGGTAACACGGCTCAAAGCTAAGAACGCTCTTCGATCGATAGGGGATCAATCTACACCTTATGGAGATCAAAAACTCCAGAATTCGCCCTAGCGATTTAATCTGACCCGGAGTATTCCTATCAGCTGCATCTAATTACCCGTGTGTAGCAAAGCATATCTTTTCTGCCGAAATGTCCATACCGATTACTCTCTTCTCAAACAGATGCTTGGCATCAGCAGGCCTGAAGACCTCTCTTGCAGATATCCTTACAGAAGAATTGGCATTGGCCAACGCATCAGTTAGCCTTATCATCGAAAGAAAATAAGGGGAAAAGAAGATGGAAGGTGTGATCTTTGTGTATATATGTTCTATGTGAAGCCCCAACTACGTATAAAGATAGTGAAGGGGTCCGCATACTAGAGTACTCCTCAGAGGATCACCTTTAATAAATCAGCCCATGCATCGGTGGAGATGGGGGTAGACATGAATGCCTATTGCATGCCTCATTCTCTCAGCCATGCGATCCGCTATGACAAAGACTTCTGGTCGAATCTGCCCAACCTGCTCTGATGGGAAAGAAAAATGGAAAATCCATAAAGCCACAAAGGCGCTCAAAAAAGTCTCCACGTCGATGTTCTATGACTTGTGCAACTCCTTCAGGTGTTTTTTCATACCAAGTCCGACACGGAGCTGTGACATCTTCAAGCCTCGTATTTCTCCTAACTGCGGGAGTTGTGGAAGCTGGAACAATCTTATTTGTCTCAGGAACTGAAGAGCTTGAAAACATCGCGATATTCAACCAGGTTGTCCTTGGTTTGATTCGTTTAATTTCCATGAAAAAACGGTCTAATCTTTAAAATCATACCGCTCTATAATGTACACCTGGCGTATTCTGACAAGCTATCATATAATAAGCATGGAACAAGTTGCGGCAGGAGTCCTTGATATAAGATTCCTCAGAGTCGTTAGTCCCGAACAAGAAGGTATTAGGGGGATACACTCATCATAAACATCGCCCGTTAATGGAAGTCCAAAGCAATCCTTGATATGAAGGAGAGTGATCCCAATCTCTCCTATAGCCAAGAACGCGGTATTGGTGGCACTGCGGAAAACTTCCAGGAAAACCCTTAAATACTCAACCCTTAGGGTGTGGCAGAAAAGCGAGTAGTAAATAGAATCATATAAGTCGGCATGACATAGCAACTTGTGCTCATAAGTGAGAGCGTACTTGGCCCATTCAATGTAGCCTGGAAGAAATTGTGGGAGTCCAAGAAAACCAAAATGCTTTCCATACCCATGGGTGAAATCTAGAGTAATGAACAGAGAAGAGATCAGGTGGGTATGTGTTGTGTTCACACTTCAAATCATCACTTTTTCAAATACTCATTACCATACCCACCTGTGCACCCACTTGCTTAAATCCATTTGCAAAACATCATAATGGTGTTTGCCCACTTGATGCCTCATGATGGTTCATGCCCACTTGCATGATACCATGACTTGTTCACACTTGATCAAGTTGGACCAAAAAAAGATTTTATTTGTACACAATTTCAATTGTTGCAAAACTTATTTGACTTGATCTGTATTCTGTTACGTTTGCAGTTCCGGCTAAAAACCGTCATTTCTGTTCATGTTGTGTATCGTTTCCAGTGTTTTTGCCTGTGTATCTGTAATCTATACTAATGAGCAGACACAGATTAAATATCACTATTTATTGATAAAATGGATAGGAAATGAGCGGTATTAAAATATAATAAACCGTGCCGAACAAATACCCCCAAATCTATCTTTTGCTTATCCCGAGCAAAACAAAATCCTAACCTCACTTTCGCAGGAAACGCGATTGCACTGAGCCCGTGCAACAAGCCGTTAAATCTCTAGATGTCCCTAATAGGAGGAGTTTTGTCTCCTAAGGGTCAGTGGATTACACCCACAAAATCCCGTCAAGCTAGTTTCTTGAGGAAACAGTTGATTCTAATTTTAAGGTTTAGTATCAAAAGCTAGAAGTTCTATTATCCTAGTCAGCAACGTACAACCCTTATATCTCACTCCTCGCATCTCATTTAACATATGTTTGTATATGTCTTAACGTGATTGTGTGAACAGTGTCGTTTAAGTTTTAGAAACTTCGATTAGAGCCATCATGTCATAAATACAGACCAGGAAAGACTTTTAAAGGATCACACGAGTTTGAAAAGACTTTAAGATTTTCTCAATTTTCATTCTCCAGTTAAGTTTCAAGTTAGAAATTATATCATTTTTGACAGAACTGAGTCTTATTCTTCACTCCTACCCTTCACCTGTCTTCGTTCATACACACCTTTCGTGATCATGAAAAATTCTTATAATCTTATAAATGAAACTTTCATATCTCCGCTTAAAAAAACTGTTATAATAAAAAACTCGTCCCCGTCAAGATTATTCTCTCACAAAGAACCATGAGGACTTTTAATTTGGAGAGAACACTTGCTTAACTTGTTTTATTTAGAGATTGGAGACTTAGCGAGCTTTGGGTCAATGACTCCTAAACCAGATGGTTTTAGGGTATTAGGTGTGGAGACACCCCTAAGACTTAATTTCCTAAGTTACCAAGGCTACAAAATAAAAGACTCATTTTTCATCCTAAAGACGTGTTCGTGTGGATAAGGTGTGTAATCACTCCAACAAAATTCCAGATGAGTTATTTTTCAGACTTAAGCTTCCATTAAAACTTTCAATAATATTCATCATAACCATTTCACTTTATGAACTATTCTTGATATTACTTAACCAGAACAAACATGTTTGACACTAAAGATGTTTATCACTTTTCAAAAGTTTTTAAAGACATTTTAGGCTTTTCATCTAATTCTCAAAAACTCACGACACTTGTAAAGTGATATACAAGGCGCATATTAGCTACGGTTAAACTCAAAGGAGGGTAATCTTTCGGATTTTCAATCTCTCGGCATGAATTTAGTTGTTTCTATCTTATCAAACGAACCGTCAAACTTCGAGTCTAAGTTTCCTCGCTAGCTAATTTGACGACAATGTTTTTATGTTTTGAAAATTTTTCAAATTTTTATGGGTTTTTCATTATATAGGCAATGCAGAATTTACACATGATGCAAAAAAGTAAACGGAGTGCTCACCCCCAAACCTGAGTTTTACGATATCTTCATCGTTGCCCCCGTCTCTGGTAGCTAGACTTAGATATCAGGATGAGTTTTTATTCACGAAAAAGGAAATCTAAGATCTAATTACAGTATTTACAAGTTAAAACATTGCGTTAGTCCAGAAATTAATACCAGCCATTCAAAAAATTTATCGATATAAGGCCAAGGCTGGTAAAAGGAAAAGTATAAGAAAAAGAAAAAAGAAAATGTACATTTTAGTGGTATAGTTGGATGCTAGTAATGGGCCTACGTGTGTGAAAGTAGGGATCAGAAAACGTTAAATATGAAGACGAAGTTTTGAAAGAGTCAAAAAATTGTTGCCCGAATGAATTGTATGTTCAAAAAGCATGTGTTGAGTTTCGAGGTCAGGTTTGTTTAAAAACTGGAGTTCATCCTAAAAAATTTCAACAAAGGAAAGGTCCGGGATGTTCCCAAAGTGATCCTGACTCAAACTTACAAAGAGTATCAAGTTTATCCGTAAATATCTTCTCAATACTTGGAATGAAAGAATGGTTCTCAAGGTTGTCTTCTTCCCTATACTTCTCCACAATTATATTCTCGTCACTACAGCTCATATCTTCTAATACAAGTTCTCTCTCATCACATTCACATATGGGTTGGCCCATGTCATCTAAAAATATAGGTTCCCACTCTAAAATTTTGTCAAACACTTCTTTAATTAGTAAAACTAAAGTCATGGTTTCCATATCCTTGATTTCCTCTAACAATATGTCTCAACCATACCCGTCAAATTCACAAGTTTCCTCTTCTAATTTTTTCCCGATATAATCAGTTGGTGCAAGAATCTCATCTTTAAGTAGTATATCAGTCAAACTATTCTCAATATCACATGTGATAGGAGGCCTATCTGGTACCTGAAGGCTAGTGTTGGACTGACTCGGAGAGTTTTCTTGCTTGTCCTGATAGCACTTAGTCAAATCAATTATATCATCATCATCTATGAAATAATCAAAATTTGTTTGATCATTTACCTCTCTCAGGTGACTTCCTAGCTGACAGATATTGGCATTATTGGTTTCAAATTGACTGTGTTCACTCCCTAAAATCTTCACAGCTAAAATTTTCACTTGTTCGTCGATTCTAGCCAATGATTGAGCTTGAGCGTGAAACAATTGATCAGATTTTTGTATGAACATGACTAGCATCGAAGCTATTTGATTCTCAAATGCAATTGTCACTTCTAAATCTTTTTCTAAAGCGGTCAACCTAGCATCTATCTCATTAGCATACCCTATTTGTGTGTCAAATATTTTAGGAGGGGGGTTATGATGGTAATGATGCTAAAGCGGTTATTCTGTCGGCCACTTTATCTAAGTTTTCAATCATTTGATCTATATTTGAAGTGGGATTGGTTTCAGGAGTGTTAGGTGGGCGACCGATATTAAAATTCTGGTACGGTTGGTTGCCCCTTAGGAAAGGACAGTTTTCAAGAATGTGGAAATATTCTTGGAAATTTGAACAAACGAATTGGGTATGTGTATTTACAAGAGAATATGGATCGTGAAAAATCAAATTAAACTTTGTATCACCCATATCAACAAGCATTCACAAAATCACAAAAACAAAAAATATCACACATCTAGCAGTCTATGTTAAGCTGAGTCAACTAGACCTGCTCAAGAACCTGATTGTCAGAGTAAAATTGTATCGAGAAACAGACCCAAGATATACGAATCAAGAAGCCATGAAAGTGTATAGATAAGGGGAAGTTTTCCAACGCTTTCACGAAATTCCTTAATTAGAATAACCCTTTCTCTTTTGGGGGTTACGCCGTGAACACTTGCCTAAACACCTTGTGAACAATATAACATTAAGCGATGTTCTAAACACAATTAATTTGCCCTATTGAGCGTGAATCCTTAAAGTCAGAGTTTTAATTGATTTTAAAATTACCGTGGGTATGCAAGAATGCAGTTTTGTGATTTGTGGGCCACTAAAAAAGATGATGAAATCCTTTACCGTATCTTGTTTGGTTCTCGTGCCCTTAATATCCGTATTAAGATGTAAATGCGCAAATCAATAAAAGAATTTAAGCAAATCAATCAAGCAAGCAAATCATTTTCGTTTTAGTCTTAAACGCTGCAACAAATATGGGTTAGTTCTATGTTTTATTGGCGGTAAATTGTGCGAAGAATCCTGCAGAAGATATAATAGTGGAATGCGTCGGATTTGAGCAAAAATGTTAGAAAAAATACGTACCGATGCGATTTGGGTTAAGAAACCCCCGTTCAAGTGATCACGAATACTTGAATGTTCGCTTGTGCAGGTCAAACTATCCAGATCTGTACTTCACTAACACCTCGTTATTGATAGTGAACCTTGGTCCGTACGATCGCTGCTCGTAATTCCGTTAAAATCTGAAAATTTCGGAAAATACGATATTTAGTGCAAAAAGTGATATATATGGCCAATTAGCTGCACACACACAATTGTGAAATTTTGCAAATAAAAATGGATCAAAAATAGGTCAAAGAAGCAACCACCAAAATTTTGGAACACTTGGAGTATATGGGGCCGCAAATTGCTGCCAAAGTGATTTTTCCGCCGGCCAACTCTTTGAGTTGGTGATCCAACTTTGAACTGTGTGCTTCTGGTCCTATTAGTGTCCCAATGTTATGTGCAAAATTTTATAATTAAATCCAGAGTGACAGCAGATCAAAAAGACAAAGAACAATAGTTAGAAATGTTAGTTTTGAATTTTTTTAGTTAAAGTTAGTTTTGTATATACAATCGAACAATAAATAACAACCCATAATGACTACCGCTTTCCCAGCAACGGCGCCAAAAACTTGTTGGTACTTCACCCACACGCGCTTTTTGTTGGATATAGTGCCCTCAATACAATTATTGTAATTGCAGGCACGCGATTATGATAATTGGGGGAGAACATATACAGGTAGAACAATCTTACTCAAAATGATAGTATGCTATCCGGTTTGTCTTTATCATCATGTACATGCATTATATGGTATTGCAGATCACTATTACATGTTGATAGAGCCTATACAATTCTTTCTTGACTACCAATATTATGATGGCGATCATATACGTGAGAGCTGGGTAGCCTATAAGCACATCCTTAAATATCCCTAGCCATGGGAGTATCGAGACGGGGCATTGATATTCTGGAGTAGACTAGTGTATACGTTTCAAGACCCTGACGAGGAGCGGCGGCCGGTCTCATAAGCCATTTTTGTTGTGTCACCTAAGATAGTATGCAGGTGCTCACTGGAGGTGAGTACACTAGATGGACTCGCTGAGAACTTCTAGATGATATTATACCTATTGTCAGATGGAAGTTCTTAGGTGGCATGAGTACAGGTTAGTCCTTTGACCTGAAGTCATCATTTGTCTCGTGTGAGTTCCCACTGTATTTTGATTACTACCCTACCATGGCTCAAAGGAGTCGTGCAAACAGGTTTTAGTTGGGTACAGTCCCGAGCCACATGTAGGCAGTAGTTGACTGTCAGGGATTCATCTCTTCTGGTATTAGGAGTCGATGTCGCGCTGTGTTCAGTTGGCTATCACCAGAAATCCGTGGCCACGGTGGGTAGGATTTAATAATAGTTGATTAGTAGTATCTCAGTTGGTGATGAGCTAGACTCAGATACAACTTATCGGGTTAGTAGGTTATCCACTCCCTAGACCTGATATGCGATACTCTTTGACGAAGAGACCGGACTGTACGGAGATTGTCACATTCAGGCTCGGTAGGGTAAGGACGCACTTGATTGTCGACCCCCTTTTAACAACTACCTGGGTAGCCATTATGTACAGCTAGTGTCGCTGACGTACTTGTGGTTAAACCCACTGCCAGCGGATTGTCGAGTCATAAAAGTCCCACACAGAGGGTTTTACCGGTTCAGGCGACAAATATAGGAGCCGTACGGTGGTACGTGCATGGGGTCCGATTAAATAAGTGTACGCGATACACAGACTTTAATCAGATGGTTGATAATACTGGCCGGCTTAGGATTAAGCCGGATTATTAAATCAGGTTTTGATTTAATAATTTATATATGTATTTTGATACATATATTTTAGTATTATTGTTCACTATTTATTTTCTCTCTTTGGTGCTATCCGCATTTTTATACGGATACGCGTATATGTAGCGATACATATACCACATGAAGTATTCCGTATTTATACGGCAATGCTTCTAGAAGAAGGACACCTCATATTTAATTTTCTATTTAGAAAATTAAAAAGAAAATGAGGTGGCAAGTGGAGACAATGAAGCATGAGTCCAAACATGGTAGAAAAGAATGGCTTCATTTTTATATTGTTATCTCATTTGGATGCACTATTGCATCATGGTTGGATATGGTAGCCATTCTTTTCTACAAGTGATGACTTGAGGATTTTTCTTCATCTCCTCCATGGATGCTTCATGCTCTTCATCTCCTTCTTCTTCTTTCTTTAATTTTAAGCAAGATTCTAGAGAGAAAATTTAGTAGAGTATTCCTACATCACCGGCCATCCAAACCTAGCAAGTTTAGACCGTCGATTAGAGATTCCTCCGCGTTCCCTCATGTGGATCATCTTCGGCAAAGGGTGGTCGATGCTCAAGCGCGATCCCGGCAGCTATGAGCTTGGAGGGGTCTTCCACAATTGGGTAGACACGCGACAAAGGTTGTATTTCTCAAACCTTGTATGTTTAAGATTTCTAGTTTAGGGTGTTTGGATCGAATTCTCGAGTTTGAGCGTCCGGTGCCCGCAAAAAGTTTTTATTTTCGCTTCCGTCTCGTCCGTGGCCTCAGCGGCGCGGGTACCGGATCCCAAGATGGTATCAGAGACACCCAAACACCATAAACTAGTGTTTGATGATGCTTAAGTTTCAAAACCGAAAACACCATTTTCAAAACCCAGTTTCTGTTCGAAACTTTTTTGGTCTTTAAAAAATTTATAAACAAGTGCAGAAGCTTAGTCTAGACTAGATAGTGACACACAATGAAAAAGAGCGGATTTTGTCTTGATTGGACTGGTGAGAATGCCATTTTGGCCGGCCTCACCTTTTTTACTATTCACTTTGGAACTCGTTTTCATGGTGTGTACTGGGTTTTGTAAATTGGTATTTTTGGTATTGTTTGATTTGTCCCAAATTTCCACTTGTGTCATCTTAGCTTTAGGACAATTCGGAAGTTTTAAAAACTCAAAACTTTTGCATCGTCGGTATCTATGAGGTTGTATATGTGTTGCTGCCGCTTCGCTTCACTGACTTGACGAGATTTAGATGGGGTTGCACACATTCTGGTGTTGCTTGCTTCTGCCATTATATATATATATATATATATATATATATATATATATATATGTGGTTATGGTTTGTGTGGATTGTCGTGATGGATATCCTTGTATACAATGTTAGATGTACAGTTAAGATTCATTTGTATATTCATTATTGCGAGGCGAACGTCCGACATGTGGACTGCCGTCACTGCCAGTTTGTATATTCTTTTATTGGGGCACGACCGGGTTGAGGTCGATATCGCCATTGTATATATATTTTCTTTTCTGTACTAGGATTACCCCGCGAAAGAGTGCTCGAATAGCCGGGTTCTAGAGAGCAACGGGCCCGCATCTCATGGAGTTGAGACCAGGGGTGTCTTACTCTAGAATTGGCGGGCTATTCGCCGCACTTATAAGGGGTATAGGTTGCCACGGAAGGGTGATCAAGTTATCGGATTCTGTGAAATGCTGGGTGGCCCACTCACTTTGTTGATTGGGGTTGCCTCACTTCAGGGATTGGCGAGTAACATGCCGCACTCGTAGGGGTCTAGGATCTTCATTGCACTGGCTATCCATACGACCGGGGAACGCCGTGTCTCATTTATGGCTTAAATGAAATGCGGAGCTCCTAGATTATCCGCTATTCCATATTGTTGTTCGCATGCTTGTGGTGATTTTATCTGCCAGTGATGACTATTATCTACTTGCGATGTTGATATATATATATATATATATTATATATTTAGTAGATGCTTCTATATGTTTTTTCATCCGCGCTAGTCCAGCCCCCGCTCTTCTGTTAGTTAAGTAACCTAACGGTGCATGATGGGGCCCCGTGGCGAATGCGGATGGCATATAAAAAGCATGCTATTTTAGTTGTTTCTTTTGTGGCCTGGAAACATAAAATGATGGGAATGCATTATCGAAATAATGCAAGGAAAAATAAACCTAAATGATGTTGTCGGAACCAATTTTAAAAATACTCGGTATTCTTCAAAACTCATGGTCGTATTCTTTTTTGCTTTGCATATAGAATTCGGTTAGGAATATCCAGCAGCTCATTCTATGAGGGAAGAGCCTTGATCCCTTCATTGGGAGTTCGCTCTTAAGAAAAAGTTTATGTTACTAGTTTTAAAATGCGGAGCTTAAACCACTCCATTTCAAAACCACTCGAGTTCCTTCAACAATATCAAGTTCATTATGTTAAAGGTTTTTGCCAAAAACCAGCCGTAGCCCTCCGTCATTTCAGATAAGTACCTCATAGTATTCGTGCTATGCACGTTAGTCTCTATCAAGGCATAGTGTACGGTAGCTACGTGATACTTGTTTGTAGTATGGATATGCGATTATCTAGGACAGCCGCATAATGACGTTAGTCTCTATCAAGGGCTTGTGCGGGTGGGTTTAGATCAATCTTGGATAATGACGAGTTGAACTTAACTAGCGACTTATGGCACGTTGGTCTCTATCAAGGTCATGAAGTCGTCAGGGGCAAAAACCATATTGGGAGTTTCAAACATATAGGAAACTTACCAGGCATGCGCATACCTTCTGGAGTGTAGTGACTTGAGTGGATTCCGTCAGGTTATCACATGATGATAGTTGGGTCCTGATTCCCACTGATGAGTACGTATTATTGCTCGGGAGATTTTCACTTAAATGATCCTGACTAGTTCTCCTTTTAGGGTTTGAAGGAGAATTCGAGAAAACAGTGGGAGCCGTCCTGATCAGATAAAGTGATAACTAATCTGATCTTGATAGAGTGCACGCTGAGTGTTTCTTTTCTCTCTCTCTCTCTGGTACAGCGACCCATGACTTACCTTAAAAACTTATGAACCATTTTGACCGAACCTTTTTACACCCTTGGCTTTGGCTTGTCTTGATTCGTGACAAAGTCGCATATATCCCTACCACTCCTACTCTACCTTTTGCACTTCTTCAGAACACGTCGTATCACTATGTTGATCCATATTGCTTGGAACGGCCATCATATAGCTATATACGAACTCGAAGAAGTTACTTCAGTTGAGGATGGCCACAGGTTCTAAAGAAATTGAATAGGATTATTCAGTTGTCTCTTCACTTTACCTTCTCTCAGGTTGCGAGAACTCCTTGATTAGGAGAGTATGCTTATTGGATAGTCTTCTTCCAAACCTTAGGTTGGTACCAAAAGGTAGGGAAGGAAGTAAACCAGTTAGCATAGGAACGGTGTGCAGAAGGTAAGAAGTAGAGACATATAAAGGGACTGAAGTGAGGGCAAAGGTATTTGCAAATACTGTCATGAATCTGGATAATGGAAAAGGCATTACTAGGAATACCTGGCCATCCCCTATGAAACATTTTCATGTTTCAGTTTTTCCGTGTACATGTAAAAGAGAACTGTTTTCCCAATTAATTCTGACTCTAGGGTATGTATTTACCAGTTTTAGATCTCACATATGTATGGTGTTACAGATGATGAGTAGGAGAAGAATATTGGGAAATGAGCAATTTGATCCTCAATATCAGAATTCATTGTAATTGGTGATATTGGATTAAATCGTCTGGCTTTTGCCTGACGGCAAACATTTGGTTTCAAATAATCGTTCTTATGCACCAGATTTTAAAATGAAATATCTATACCTTTACTTTTATAAAGTGAGATATACATTTTGAAAATTGTGTTGTAAACATTTGCCTTTTATCAGTTGAGGATAGGGTAAGGTGTATTGAATAACGGTGTAAGACATTCTTAACCAAGATACAGTTTTCAGTTTACAAAACACATAATTTGAGTTGGTATACTCTCGAGACTTATACATGAAAATGTATGTTGTCCAGTGTCCTTTGAGACAAGGGGTTGGTACTCTTACTTCATTCAGGATAACCTATGAGTTCTCTGGTTTTAAACACGCATTCGTAGTAATACAAGGTCAAAGATCTTGAGAAGTTTATAGGTATAAGAATAAAATAGAGAACCATATATTGGAAGTATCGGGATTCTTCAAGGTGATTGGATATGTATATACTTATGCTGGGTATTTCATTATAGTAATATCGAGAACTTGATTCTCTCATAGGTTACTCATCAGTGGACGTGCTCCATGATAAGTACTGATGTATTGGCCTTTTCCATTAGGTGATATGCACTGGAAACAGCTGCATGACATTTGAATCCGGTTCCATCTAAATTAGTGCCCTGATTCTATATGGATACAAAATGGTTACATATCTTCAGCTTGTTAAGATATGGAGTTATCCGGTTTCTGTCTAAAAGCAAAATCCGGGCAAACTCGAGGCACGCTTCGGTAATGGCGGTTTGTGGATTATCCTAAGCATTAGCGAGGATTTTGTTTCTACCATTTTCAAGATCAATAATTATATTGTTCTTGACTCGCCATATTTTTACAAAAGGATCTTTTTGCAAAAGAAACTAGTGGGAGTATGGTAGAATTGGAAGTAATTCCAGGACCACAAACGGTTACTGAAAATTTAGTAGAACCTAAGGATTCAATTGGACTTGACAAACCGTTAGCCACTCCGCAGATTCTAATAGGTGACTTCAGACACCCGAGAGACATTTCGGTTTTCTCGTAGACGGTGACAGGGACGTCAGAATCATGGTGATGATGGCCCTACTAGTTATCAGTAGGTCATAGGAAGTGGAAACTTCCAAGTGACCAGATGCTTCATATCCAAGATGGACTCCACGCACTTTAGCAAATTATGGATTTTGGATTTTGCTAGGTGCTCCAGAACGGGGTAAAACCCATTAGGAGCAAGTAGATCTTTCGAGATCTGTACAGGTATAAAAGTTCTAACCTAATAAGGCTAGACTTATTGTAAGGAGTTTTCATCAAATACCTGTTGTGGATTGTGATATAATTTTTACTTCAGTGTCTATGCCGAAGTCCATATGGATATGACTTGACACTGCTATTCCCCCTACTTGTTATCAGCGGGTCATTGGAAGTGGTAACTTCCAGGTGACCAGATATTTTATACTCAAGATAGACTCCACGCACTTCAGCAAATCATGGATTTTGGACTTTGCTGGGTGCTCCTGATGGGATAAAACCCATTAGGAGTAAGAAGATCTTTCGAGATCTATGCAGGTGGAAAAGTGCTAACCTAATAAGGCTAGACTTGTTGTAAAGAGTTTTCATCAAATACCCGTTATGGATTGTGATGTGACTTTTACTTCAGTGTCTATGTTGAAGTCCATATGGATATGTTTTGGCACTGATGCAGTTCATGACTATGATATCTGGCAGGTGGGTGACTATAACGTCTTTCCAAATGGTATTTTGGAAGTGCACGTGTATATGACTCTGTCAGAGGGTTATCATAGTCAGTGGGAGCATCAGAAGGTGTGCAAGATGCTTATGTTTATTCGTAGACTAAAGCAAGGAGAGCGGAGACGGATCATCTGTTATTGATGTGACAGTCAGGATGATTGACTTTGTCAAAACAAAGGTGAACCTAGTAAGAAGGATGTAGGGAGTACTGTCCATGTTTTAGATGACATACTCCGGATAGGAAGTGATGTTCCTATATTACAATCGGTCATATTTTTAGTTGTCACACAGTATTTTCTCCACGTTGGATATGGATAGTATATCAGGAGTTCTGATGACTAGATCTATGGTTTTAGATCTAGATTTGGGAAGTTCCCCAATCAGGTAATTGGAGAGCATTCTAAAAGTATCTTAGAATGGACGACTCCTGGCATGGTAGTGTACCTGCAGGTGATGGAGTCACCCTCTCTAAAAGGATGTTTTTTTGGACTGATGAGGAGAGGGACATGCATGGATGACACATTATTTGCTTAGGCAATTGAATCAATCATGCAAAGTCTTCTACAATACTAGATATTGTTGTTGCACTAGTTGCAACAAACAGATATTAATCCAAATCAAGAGAAACAAAGGGAAGCAATTATGAACATTAGAGGATGTTCTTGGTATTTGGTAACGGCAACCTCGTCTGGGAGGCGGTTATCGGTTATGGCTTCTAAGGTGACCTGGATGACAGAGATGCTGTCAAGTTTTGAGTTTAGCCTCTTCTGAGGATCAGTATATTGGATAGTGTTAAAATAGAGATACTGAGGTAATCATGGTGCAGGATGCTAGTTATAACTCAACAAAGGATACAACCTAAGAAGTTTGTTGGATAGGAGTTATTCATTGATGAACATGGTCCCATCAGGTATCCAGACAAATTCTTGTGGCGGGGTATCGCTCAGTTTGGGAGATTGTTCATCTTCGCAATGTTGAGATATAGAGAGAAGAAGTTGAAACATTACAGCGGATCCACTCACTGAGGCTATTTCTTGAACACAGATGTTCCTCAATCGAGATTTGAGAGACTGATTACTAGAGAAGTTGGGTATTCGATAGAACACGGGATGTGGGTATGTGATATCACAATAATTAGCCTTAAATGCAAGTGGGAGATTGTTGGATATAGTGCCCTCAAGGCAATTAATGTAATTGCAGGCACGCGATTATGATAATTGAGGGAGGACCTATACAGGTAGAACAATCTTACTCAAAATGATAGTATGCTATCTGGTTTGTCTTTATCATCATGTACATGCATTATGTGGTATTGCAGATCACTATTATATGTTGATAGAGCCCATAGGATTCTTGCTTGACTACCAGCATTATGATGGCGATCATATACGTGAGAGCTGGGTAGCCTATAAGCACATCCTTAAATGTCCCTGGTCATGGGAGTATCGAGACTGGGCATCGATATTCCGGAGTAGACTAGTGTATATGTTTCGAGATCCCGACGAGGGGCAGTGGCCGGTCTCACAAGCTATTGGTGTCGTGTCACCTAAGATAGTATACAGGTGCTCACTGGAAGTGAGTACACTGGACGGACTCGCCGAGAACTTCTAGATAGTATTATACCTGTCGTCAGATGGAAGTTCTCAGGTGGTATGAGTACAGGTTAGTCCTTTGACCTGAAGTCGTCATTTGTCTCATGTGAGTTCCCACTGTACTTTGATTACTACCCTACCACGGCTCAAATGAGTCATGAAAACAGGTTTTAGTTGAGTACAGTCCCGAGCCACATGGAAGCAGTGGTCGACTGTCAAGGATTCGTCTCTCCTGGTATTAAGAGTCGATGTCGCGCTGTGTTCAGTTGGCTATCATCAGAAATCTGTGGCCACGGTGAGTGAGATTTACTGATAGTTGATCAGTAGTATCTCGGTTGGTGATGAGCTAGACTCAGACATGACTTATCAGGTTAGTAGGGATCTGACGTTATCCACCCTCTAGACCCGATATGCGATACTCTTTAACGAAGAGACTGGACTGTACGGAGATTGTCACATTTAGGCTCAGTAGGGTAAGAACGCACTTGATTGTTGACCCCCCTTTCGACAACTACTTGGGTAGCCGTTACGTACCTAGTACCGCTGACGTGCTTGTGGTTAAACCCACTGCCAGCGTATTGTCGAGTCTTTAAAGTCCCACACAGAGGGTTTTCCCGATTCAGGCGACAGATGTAGGAGCCATACGGTGGTACGTGCAAGGGGTCCGATTAAATACGTGTACGCGATATATGGATTTTAATCGGACGGTTGATAATACTAGCCGGGTTAGGATTAAGCCGGATTATTAAATCAGGTTTTGATTTAATAATTTATATAAGTATTTTGATACATATATTTTAGTATTATTATTCACTATTTATTTTCTCTCTTTGGTGCTATCCGTATTTTTATACGGATACGTGTATATGTAGCGATATATATACCAGGTGAAGTCTTCCGTATTTATACGGCAATGCTTCTAGAAGAATGACACCTCATATTTAATTTTCTATTTAGAAAATTAAATATGAGGTGTCATTCTTCTAGAAGCATTGCCGTATAAATACGGAAGACTTCACCTGGTATATATATCGCTACATATACACGTATCCGTATAAAAATACGGATAGCACCAAAGAGAGAAAATAAATAGTGAATAATAATACTAAAATATATGTATCAAAATACATATATAAATTATTAAATCAAAACCTGATTTAATAAAATTAAAAGGAAAATGAGGTGGCAAGTGGAGACAATGAAGCAAGAGTCCAAACATGGTAGAAAAGCATGGCTTCATTTTTATATTGTTATCTCATTTGGATGCACTATTGCATCATGGTTGGATATGGTAGCCATTCTTTTCTATAAGTGATGACTTGAGGATTTTTCTTCATCTCCTCCATGGATGCTTCATGCTCTTCTTTAGCTCTTCCCCTTCTTCTTCTTGCTCTCATTTTTAAGCAAGATTCTAGAGAGAAAATTTAGTGGAGTATTCCTACATCACCGGCCATCCAAAAATAGCAA
Source organism: Agapanthus africanus (assembly GCA_030015575.1). Lineage (NCBI taxonomy): Eukaryota > Viridiplantae > Streptophyta > Magnoliopsida > Asparagales > Amaryllidaceae > Agapanthus > Agapanthus africanus. Next base: position 222,296,244 of record CM057342.1, read on the forward strand.
CTTTGGACCGTCGGTTAGAGCCTCCTCCGCGTTCCCTCATGTAGATCATCTTCGGCAAAGGTTGGTCTATGCTCAAGCGCGATCCTGGCGGCTACGAGCTTGGAGGGGTCTTCCACAATTGGATGGACACGTGACAAAGGTTGTATTTCTCAAACCATTTATGTTTAAGATTTCTGGTTTTGGGTGTTTGGATCGAATTCTCGGGTGTGAGCGTCCGGTGCCCGCAAAAAATTTTTGTTTTCACTTCCATCTCGTCCGCGGCCTCCGCGGCGCGAGTACTAGATCCCAACACTTTTATGGTTTTGAAAGAAATGGTTTTCAGAAATAGTGTGCACGCAAGCTCGGTCTCGTTTTAAAATTTATAAACCGCATGCGCACGGCGCATTGTAGCAAACCGGCGAGTACGGGTCGATCCACGGGGAATTGGTGATTAGAGATTGTTGTTAAAGATTCAAAGAGAAAGAATTTGGTTTGTCTTGAAAATCAGAAAATCAGAAAATATGGAACAAGGTTAAGAAAACGGCTGTGGCTCCGGTTCGGATGGTTGAATCGTAGCGAATTACTTGACACTATCTTGATTATGAGTTGTTCCGTCCTTGTGTTGATTCTGGTGTGAAGTATGGCTTGTCAAGGCATTTGCGAAGCACAAGTCATCAAGATATCGAAATTCAACGTTAGAAACGAAACGAATCCGTATTGTTCTCACTTACCGTTTGTATGTCCAAACTTAAACTATCAACACTAAGCACAAGGGTTAGTAAAAATACATCAACAACAAATACACAAATTAGCACATGAGAGCAAGTGGTTATAACATTAAACTTACTAAGTAAGTTGCGATAGAATAGGATATATGAAATGAAGAAGTGTGTCAATCAACTTGCTAACAAAATACCTTATCTAACACTTAACAACCTTAACACTATTGTGATTCTAACTTTAACATTGCAATATAGTGTATGATGAGGTTACCAAGTAACCATAGAATCACATATCATATCAAACTAATCTAAGTTAGCAATCTTAAGGTTACAATCAAGATTTGAGCACATTAAATATTCACAAGAGATGAAGGAAGGCAAAACTATTCATCTCACATCCTCACCATCACCACAACCAAAGAGAACTACACAAATATCACAAAATAGAAAATGAGACACAAGATAAGAAAAAACATAAAACATAAGAACAAGAGTAAGAATTTAAACAAAAGGAAAGTGCAAGTTCTTTATTAATAAAATGGAGGATTTGAGCAACAAAGTAGATAGCAATTTCAACCTCCTTAATAGAGCATTCAAGTGAGAGCTCAAAGAGGGAAGAAGAAGAAGCTATCAAGTAATACACACTATTCTCACTCAAAAAGCCAACCCAGAACTAAATCTGAGATCTGCTATTTATAAACAATCTAAAATCAAAAGTTGCATATACAAGTGGACTACATATATAAAATGGGACCCACTAAACTTGGACGAACCCAATTGGCCAAGAGGATTAAATCTGCGGCCATAGTCAGGAGTCTGGGGCCTACCTTGGTTCAGTAGTCTTCTGATCTCAAGTGTATCTCTCTGTAGTTGCAAATTCTTTTAATTCACACATGGGTGAAATCTAGAGTAATGAACAGAGAAGAGATCAGGTGGGTACGTGTTGTGTTCACGCTTCAAATCATCACTTTTTCAAATACTCATTACCATTCCCACTTGTGCACCCACTTTATTAAATCCATTTGCAAAACATCATGATGATATTAGCCCACTTGATGCCTCATGATGGTTCATGCCCACTTGCATGATACCATGACTTGTTCACACTTGATCAAGTTGGACCAAAACAAGATTTTACACAACTTCAATTGTTGCAAACTTATTTGACTTGATCTGTATTCTATCCCTGTTTCCCCAATAAGAGAGCAAGGCTCTGTTCAAAATTTGAACTGAGATAGCGCCTCACGTGCAAAGCACGAGAGCGCCATCGCCCAGAGTTAAAAACTCTGAGGCAGCGCCTCACGTTCAAAGCACGAGAGCACCAGCGCCAAGAGTTAAAAACTCTGAGGCGGCGCCTCACGTGCAAAGCACGAGAGCGCCGGCGCCAGAACTAAAAGTTCTCCACCATTGGATCAAAGATCCAATGTAGATGATAAATCATCAAATTACAGAATTAAATTCTGATGAGGAAATATATTGTTCAAATCTTTCTAAACAAGAAAGATTACGCTCTGTAAAACAGAGCACCGTTGGATTAAAGATCCAATGGTGATTAAAGAATCACCAAATTACAGAATAAGCTCTTTATGGAAAATATTTTTCCAATCTTGTTGAGAACAAGAAAATATCTTCTGTAAAACAGAAGGCCTAGGATCAAAGATCCAACGGGGGATAAAATCCCCATATCAATTAGAGATCTCTTAATGAGAGATTTGCTTAACTAAATTAACAAATCAGCCTCCACTATATAAAGGACCCAAGACTTCAAGTCTTGTAGAGAAGAACCCCAACCCCCCCATAAACTTCAAACTTCAAGACGAGAACGATTTCTCCTCAACGTAAATAAAAATAAGAGAGATCATAGCATCTCCTCCATATTTAAGAGTTTAACTCTCATATTAGAAGAACTTAGTTCTTTCTCCAGATCTCAGATCCATAAGACAAATTCTTTCACAAGTGAGAATCTAATTCTCAGAGAATTGAATTGAGCAGAATAGAAAACTCAGTGCTTAGCACTCAAAGTCTGGCGCTCAGCGCCGAGCGCTCCATGTGCTCATCATGTGGGCGATATTTAATAAGAAGTTCTTAGAACTCGAAGTTTGGCGCTCAGCGTCGAGCGCTCCACATGCTCCTCACGTGGGCGCTATTTAATAAGAAGCGCTTAGCACTCAAAGTCTGGCGCTCAGCACCGCGCGCTCCACGTGCCCCTCACGTGGGCGCTATTTAATAAGAAGTACTTAGCACTCAGTGTATGGCGCTCAGCGCCGAGCGCTCCTCGTGCTCTACACGTGGGCGCTATAAATTGTTTAACACTCCATATAAAAGAATATAAATAAAACAAAAAGAAAAAGGAGTGTCAGAACCCAAATCAATGCTCAGCAGTGCTGATACAGAAAGGGGATCAAGCCCAAATAAGTAATCAAGTGGGCTGTGTAAGTCCACGTTGCGACCCCCGGTTCTTACGGGGAGGCGGAAACGGTATAAAAATCAAATTATTAGCGCAAGGGGCAACATGGACTAAGCAAAGTCGAGATCTTTGACTAAACTAAAACTAGCATACTTAGCTAAAGAGAGTTAGCTACTCGGATGGAGATGGTTATACCTAAACTTGAACTCCTTCGTCTCCGAGCTCCGATGGTGGTCCGAGGGCTCCTTCTCGTCGTCTCCGTACGCCGAAGATAGATCCACCTGAAAGCTCCAACCTTTAGCTCCTTCTTCGTTCTTTGAAGAAACTAGTTCACTTGGTTTGCTAAACCTAGTGAACTAGAATGAGTAGAGAAGATTTAGAATGGGATTTTATCTATGGTTCTTGATTCTCAACTCATGAGACAAGAGAACCATAGATCAAGAGAGGGAGCAAGAGGTTGAGGGTGAGAGCAAGAGGAGAGCTCAAGAACAAGAGAGAGAATGAGCATGAAAGAATGAGGCTCTCTTTTTTGTCTCTCACCCTCTCATAATCCAATGTAATCATAACTCATCATATCAATAAAAGTCTTATGTGATGGTTGAAGCAACCATAACCTTATCATGTCATGCACTCATTTTACTCAAATGAACAAGCAAGTAAAAGTCTTTGGCATGAAATGATAACCATGGTTATCATGATGGTCAACTAGTCAAGCCTAGTCAACCGGTCAACAAAGTCAACAAGTCAACAAAAGTCAACAAGTCAACAAAAGTCAACAACCAAGTCACCATAATACTTAATTAATATAATAGTTAATCGCATATCATATTCTCATTAGGGTTGAGCAAAAAGTCAAAAAGTCAACGGTCAACTGTCAACAACCCTAATGAGAATCCGCTGTCTGTGCCTCCCTGTCAACTGTGCATACACACCCGCATCCGCGTTCCGAGGAACACGAATGCAAACTGGATAAATCCAATCCCATAAGATACACTAGGATCTGGCTTAAACCAAAGCCCGCTAGTGTAAACTGTCCGGACACTGTACGTGCACAAGTGCACGGATGTGACCGAACCCTGTCGCAAAACCATGCGACCTGTCGCAATACCATGCGACCTCTACTCTTTTGCCTAAAGGCGAAAAGCTTTCTGTGTGGGACTCTAAAGACTCGACACTACGCTGGCAGTGGGTTTAACCACAAACCGCAAGCGGCACTAGCTGTGCGTAACGGTCCCCAGGTAGTGCCGACAAGAAGACCGACGAGGCGAAACCCATCTGAACTCCTACTGAGCCTGAGTGTGACATTCTCCGTACAGTCCGGTCTGTTCGTCTGATACATCGCATGGCGGGCCTAAGGGGTGGTAAACGTCAGTCCCCCAATAGCGGTACAAGTCGTGCCGGAGCGAAGCCCAAAACACCCTGAGATAACACTGGAAACCTACCAGTATATCTCGTTTGCCCTGGCCAGGGACTACTCGTGTAATGGCTCTCCTAGACACAGCGCGATGTCAACCCCCAATACCGGGAGAGACGAATCCTGTCTAACCGTCACTGCCTCCAAGTGCTTCGGGACTGCACCCAACCACTACCTGTTTGCACGACTCCTTTGAGCCGTGGTAGGGTAGTGATCAAAGTACAGTGGGAACACACTCGAGGCAGAGTGACAGTGTCAAGTCAGCGGACTAAGCTGTACTCATGTCACCTGGGAACTGACAACTGACGATAGGTATAATACCAACTAGTCAGTTCCCGACGAGTCCTGTCCAGTGTACCCGTAACCTAACGAGCACCCGCATACTATCTCAAGTATGACGTACTGACGGCTGTGGGACAGACCGTCTCCCACACTGGGATGAGAAGCGCATGCGCTGGTCTACTCCGGAGTATCGATGCCCTGTCTCGATAGTCCTGCGACCAGGGACCTGCATAAGGATGTGCTTATAGATTACCCAGCCCCACTAGTGTGACGGCCATCACATCGCTGGTAATCAAGCAAAGATCCTAAGGGCTCTACTAATGTGTATAGGCGATATACAAAAATAAACACATGTACACATTGAAGTAGAAACAAACCAAGTAGCATACTACTATTTTGAGCAAGATTGTATATACAAGGTGAATATCCCAAGCATCCATTAAGTAATATACAAACTAGTATGATACAGTAATGGCCTCTAGGGCATATACACTAACAATCTCCCACTTGCAATAAGGCCATGTACTGGCGTATCGAAGACCTATCATCTCGATCAGCCGCTCGAACTGAGTCTGGGGCAAGGCCTTGGTGAATGGATCTGCAGTGTTGTCTTCTGAAGCGACTCTCCGAACCTCGATCTCTTGGCGATCCACGATCTCCCTGATCAGGTGATACCGCCTCAAGATGTGCCTGGATTTCTGATGGGACCTTGGTTCCTTCGCTAAAGCTATAGCCCCGTTGTTGTCGCAATACAGAGGTATTGGATCAACAATGGACGGAACCACCTGAAGTTCTTTCAAGAACTTCCTCATCCAGACAGCTTCTTTTGCGGCATCAGATGCAGCGATGTATTCCGCTTCCATCGTCGAGTCTGCAACGGTTTCTTGTTTGGAACTCTTCCAACACACCGCCCCTCCATTGAGGGTAAAGACAAAACCCGACATGGACTTGGAATCATCCTTGTCACTCTGGAAGCTGGAGTCAGCAAAGGCCTCGATCTGGAGGTCTTTTCCGCCATACACCAAGAACATCTCCTTAGTCCTTCTCAGGTACTTGAGAATGTTCTTTACCGCTATCCAGTGTTTCTCCCCAGGGTTAGACTGATACCGGCTTACCACACTCAGTGCATAAGCTACATCCGGTCTGGTACACAACATCGCATACATTATAGAGCCTACCGTAGAAGCGTAGGGTATAATAGACATGCGATCCCTCTCCAAATCAGTCTTGGGAGACATCTCTTTAGAGAGGGTGATCCCGTGACAAGCCGGTAGGTTACCGCGCTTGGAATCTTCCATACTGAACCTCTTCAGTATGGTGTCGATGTACCTGGACTGTGAAAGTCCTAATATCCTCTTGGATCTATCACGGTAGATCCGGATACCCAGAATGTATGAGGCATCACCCAGGTCTTTCATGGAGAACCTGTGTGACAAGAACCCCTTGACAGATTGTAGCATAGGAATGTCATTTCCTATTAAGAGAATGTCATCCACGTATAAAACGAGGAATACTACAGTTCTCGCTACAAATCTACTATAGATGCATGGTTCATCTGGATTTTTGATAAAGCCAAATTCTTTGACCGTCTCATCAAAGCAGATGTTCCAACTCCGCGATGCCTGCTTTAGCCCATAGATGGACTTAAGCAACTTGCATACCTTTCCGCTGCTCCCACTCTGAATGAAACCCTCTGGTTGGTCCATATAGACACACTCCTCTAAATTTCCATTTAGAAAAGCTGTCTTTACGTCCATTTGCCAGATCTCATTATCGTGGAAGGCAGCAATGGCAAGAAGGATCCGAATGGATTTCAGCATGGCTACTGGAGAAAAGGTTTCGTCGTAGTCCAAGCCAGGTCTTTGACGAAAACCCTTTGCTACCAGCCTAGCTTTATAGGTCTCAACCTGTCCATCTACACCAATCTTCCTTTTGAAGATCCACTTGCATCCTACGGGTTTTACCCCGTCTGGAGCAATGTCCAACGTCCATACCTTGTTGGTGTACATGGACTCCATTTCGGTCCGCATTGCATCCAGCCATTTCACTGAGTCAACGCTCTGAACGGCCTGCTGGAAGCTAGTAGACTCATCATAATCTATGATGCAATCCTCTCTATCCCCGTCTATGAGAAAACCGTAGTATCTCTCGGGCGGATGAGACTGCCTACTACTTCTGCGGAGCGGCGTAGGAATGTCCTGTTCTGTTGAACCCTCTGGTTCCACTAACCTTTCAGTAATAGTCTGTGGTTCTGGAATTTCATCCAGTTCTACTGCGCTCCCACTAATCTCCTTTTCCAAGAACTGGTGTTCTAGAAAGTGGGCATTACGAGAAACAAGGACTTTTTGTTCCTCTGCGTAGTAGAAAAGATACCCCCTGGTGTTCTTTGGGTATCCCACAAACTTGCACAGTACTGAGCGTGCCTCGAGCTTGTCCGCATGCTGCTTTTTGACAAAAGCCGGACATCCCCAGATCTTCAGATATTGAAGATAGGGTTTCTTCCCACTCCACATTTCATATGGTGTGGTAGGCACAGTCTTAGTTGGAACTCGGTTCAAAAGATATGCGGCTGATTCTAGCGCATATCCCCAGAATGATCGCGGCAATTCAGCATTACTCATCATGGACCGCACCATATCCAATAGGGTGCGGTTCCGTCTCTCCGATACACCGTTATGTTGCGGGGTGTATGGAGGAGTAAGCTGAGAGAGAATTCCGTTCTCTTTTAAATAGTCCAGGAACTCGGCACTTAAGTATTCTCCACCTCGATCCGATCTTAGAATCTTAATACTTTTGCCGGTCTGTTTCTCTACTTCATTTTTATACTCCTGGAATTTTCCGAAAGCCTCGGACTTATGTTTCATTAAGAAGACATAGCCGTACCTTGAGAAGTCATCCGTAAAAGTAATGAAGTAAGAATGTCCGCTTCGGGCATGTGTAGACATTGGACCGCACACGTCACTGTGTACGAGTCCCAAGAGCTCGCTCGCTCTTACTCCTTGTCCAGTAAATGGAGTCTTTGTCATCTTTCCTTTGAGACAAGATTGACAAGCGGCATACGATTGATATTCGAACGCATTCAAATATCCTTCTGCATGTAACTTAGTCAACCTTCTCTCATTGATGTGACCCAATCTACAATGCCATAAGAAAGTCTGATTTATTTCTGGAGACTTTCTTTTGTGTGTATTCTGGACATTAAAAATCTGCGGTTGGTTTAACACGTATATACCATTACTCAATGTACCTGACCCAATCAAAACTTGATTAAGGTGAATGTTTACAACATTACTTACAAACGCAAATTCATAACCTTCTTTAGAAACTAAAGATACAGAAATGATATTACAAGTTGCGTTGGGTACAAAAAAGCAATTACGCAAAACCAAAACATGTCCATCTGACATTCCCAGGTGATAGTCCCCCACGGCTTTAGCATCCATGCTAGCTCCGTTTGCAACTCTGAGGGTCATGTCACCTGCCTTCAAAACCCTACGGTTTCTCAACGCCTGCAAAGAATTACAGATATGAGATCCTGATCCGGTATCCAATACCCAGGAAGTAGAGTTTATTGAAAGACAGTTTTCAATAACATACACACCTGAAGCTGAAGCTGCAACTTGCTTCAATTCCTGTGTTCTGGCCTTCCAGGCCCTGCAATCATTCTTCCAGTGTCCTTTCTTATGACAATAGAAGCATTCTTCCTTATCCACAAGCTTCCCCGCTATCTTTGTTGCTTTTGCTTTTCCCTTCGTATCCACTTTACTAACACCGCCCCTTGGTTTGGCGGGGGCTTTCTTCTTCTTTCCCTTGGCTTTCGCCTTGGACCTAGAAGAAGACGATCCTCCTACAAACAAAGTGGATGTTTCCCTACCTTTCTGTAGGGTGCCCTCTGCGCTCCTCAGCATGTTGAGGAGCTCTGATAGTTCAACCTCTTTTTCTTGTAGGTTGAAGTTCAGTGTAAACTGGGCGTAAGTGGAAGGAAGGGACTGGAGAACTATATCCGTATATAGCTCACTCTCCAATGTGATCCCTAGGTCAGCGAGCTCCTCAATGTAGCCGATCATCTTTAGCACGTGCTCGGCTACTGATGATCCGACGGCCATTCTTGTCGAAAATAACTTTTTCGACGCTTCGTATCTTGCGATACGTGATTGCTCTCCATACAGTTCTTTTGTATGGAGCAATATGGACTCCATGTCCATATTCTCATGCCTCCTCTGATGTTCGTTGTCCATCGAGGCAAGCAGGAGGCATTTGGCCTTCGCGCTATCAATCTCCCAAGTCTTGCGGATTTCCTTATCCGCGACGCTGGAAGTTGGACCAGGGACAGGGGGAGCTTTGGTGGTAAGAAGATACCCCAGCTTGTCATAAGTGATTGCTATCTTGACATTCCTGAGCCAATCTTTATAGTTTGGCCCTGTCAGTTTGTTTTTATCTAGGAGTAACTTAAGTCCAGTCATGTTGATTGGTCGCTGCAATTAGGAGAGAGAAGAAGAAACACTCAGCATGATGCTCTTGCAAGTTTAGAGTGGTTTTTAGTTTGTCTAAACAGGATGGCTCCCACTGTTTCTCGAATCCCTCCTCAAACCATAAAGGAAGAATTAGTCAGGATCAATCCCACCGTACAATACTTGCTTAACCGTTCAGCCAGGCCGGTGTCGGTACTTCGAGGGAGGTTTTCCAACGCTTTCGCGAAGTTCCTTAATTAAAGAACCTCTTTTCCCTGGGGGCGTAGCCCCGCTAACACCTTTCTAGGCACCTACTAGGTTTATAGCATTGATCGTTAAGTGAGAAATTTCCCGAGGAGTAGCATATACTCACAGTAGGATCGGGATCCAAATATCATCGCGTGACGAAACTGAAGGAATCCTACCAGAATCATCACACTCCAAATGGTATGCAAATCTAGCAAGTTTCAGTACTTATGAAACTCCCGATGTGGATTTTTGCCCCATGCTCTTATGACCTTGGCGTGAGGTCAAAATGTCATAAGTCACATGTCAAGTTCGTCCCATCATTATCCAGGTTAATTTGAACCCACCCGTACATACCCTTGACGTAGGCCAAAATGGCAGTACGACTGTCTCAAACCAACGCATTCTATCTATGCAACAGATAAATATCCGGCAGCTACCAATCACTATGCCTTGGCGTGAGGTCAAAATACATAGCTTGAATACTACCGAATATTTAACTGAAATGATGGAGGGCTACGGATGGTTTTGGCAAAACCGTGAACGTAGTGAACTTGATTTGGTCGATGGAACGAGATAGCTTTTAAATGGAGTGGCTCAAACTCCGTATTTTAAAAGTTTGTTTTAAAAAGAACCGAGTGGTTTTTCGAAAGTGTTCCAACGACTTTAACTTGGTTTATTATCTTGCATTAGTTCTTTTAATGCGTGATATTCTTGCATTAGTTCTTTTAATGCGTCCCATCAATTAATCCTACCATTGCAGAAAACAACCAAAATATGACGTACGCTTATGCCATTCGCATTCGCCACTGGGCCCCGTCATTACCCGTTAGGTTACTTAACTAACGACAGAGCGGGGGCTGGGCTAGCGCGTCTGTAAAACATAAGCAACGCCTAAATAATATCATATATAGATATACTGCAATGATAAACATTTCAGATCACAGATAAATACATTGGATATACTAGGAATCTGTAATTTGTACGAGCCTGTAACAAAAACAGATTACACGGTCGCGGTGAATAGCCAATACCCCACCCAAGACCCCTACGGGTGCGGCAAACTACCCGCCAAGTACCCGAAGCGTAGCAACCTCCCTCATCTCCATGAGTAGGCCACTCGACACTTCGGCATACCCGGTAGTTTGTGCACCCCTCCATGGGTCTATCCTAGGAGAAAAAACAGTAAAAAGAAATTATACAATGACGGCTACAACCCCGACCCGGTTGTGCGGCCATACAAATAATTATTACATCAATTTACAAATTTACATGAATTGCAAGAAAAGAAAACTCTCGTCTCACAACCCCCGGCTATTCACCCGCGACAATCCAACATATTTATATACACATTCCAGCATCAAACACAGATCATGTATAACCCCGACCAATCGACTTATAGCGATTAGCCGACGTTCAATACATGCAAACATCACAGATATAACCATCATAGTCAAAGTGCAGTGAAGTTCGGAAAAAAATACGGAATTATAGGACCCCAAAAGGAAATTTCTTTTCTGGAAAATCTGGGCACATATAATATATTTCAAAAATCCCAAAACCAACACAGACACACACTGCACGAAAACGATGCAGAGAAGACGACAAACTGCGGCGCTTCCGCGGCACATGCCTACCTCGTGCGGCGGAAGCGCGGCGGTTTGAACGAATAATGCAACGTTTTTCTTGGGTGTTCACACAAAACCCTGAGCCGAATTTAGGTATATAAATTTTTTCATTTTGAGCCAAAAAAATTTCAACAGAAACTCAGGTTTTGTAAAAGTTTGGTTTTTTTTATTTTTCCGGTTCCGAACTTCGTTACACTTCACTACCAAGCTAGTTTAAGTTTAGTTAGGCTCTGATACCACTGTAAGTCCACGTTGCGACCCCCGGTTCTTACGGGGAGGCGGAAACGGTATAAAAATCAAATTATTAGCGCAAGGGGCAACATGGACTAAGCAAAGTCGGGATCTTTGACTAAACTAAAACTAGCATACTTAGCTAAAGAGAGTTAGCTACTCGGATGGAGATGGTTATACCTAAACTTGAACTCCTTCGTCTCCGAGCTCCGATGGTGGTCCGAGGGCTCCTTCTCGTCGTCTCCGTACGCCAAAGATAGATCCACCTGAAAGCTCCAACCTTTAGCTCCTTCTTCGTTCTTTGAAGAAACTAGTTCACTTGGTTTGCTAAACCTAGTGAACTAGAATGAGTAGAGAAGATTTAGAATGGGATTTTATCTATGGTTCTTGATTCTCAACTCATGAGACAAGAGAACCATAGATCAAGAGAGGGAGCAAGAGGTTGAGGGTGAGAGCAAGAGGAGAGCTCAAGAACAAGAGAGAGAATGAGCATGAAAGAATGAGGCTCTCTTTTTTGTCTCTCACCCTCTCATAATCCAATGTAATCATAACTCATCATATCAATAAAAGTCTTATGTGATGGTTGAAGCAACCATAACCTTATCATGTCATGCACTCATTTTACTCAAATGAACAAGCAAGTAAAAGTCTTTGGCATGAAATGATAACCATGGTTATCATGATGGTCAACTAGTCAAGCCTAGTCAACCGGTCAACAAAGTCAACAAGTCAACAAAAGTCAACAAGTCAACAAAGTCAACAAAAGTCAACAACCAAGTCACCATAATACTTAATTAATATAATAGTTAATCGCATATCATATTCTCATTAGGGTTGAGCAAAAAGTCAAAAAGTCAACGGTCAACTGTCAACAACCCTAATGAGAATCCGCTGTCTGTGCCTCCCTGTCAACTGTGCATACACACCCGCATCCGCGTTCCGAGGAACACGAATGCAAACTGGATAAATCCAATCCCATAAGATACACTAGGATCTGGCTTAAACCAAAGCCCGCTAGTGTAAACTGTGCGGACACTGTACGTGCACAAGTGCACGGATGTGACCGAACCCTGTCGCAAAACCATGCGACCTGTCGCAATACCATGCGACCTCTACTCTTTTGCCTAAAGGCGAAAAGCTTTCTGTGTGGGACTCTAAAGACTCGACACTACGCTGGCAGTGGGTTTAACCACAGACCGCAAGCGGCACTAGCTGTGCGTAACGGTCCCCAGGTAGTGCCGACAAGAAGACCGACGAGGCGAAACCCATCTGAACTCCTACTGAGCCTGAGTGTGACATTCTCCGTACAGTCCGGTCTGTTCGTCTGATACATCGCATGGCGGGCCTAGGGGGTGGTAAACGTCAGTCCCCCAATAGCGGTACAAGTCGTGCCGGAGCGAAGCCCAAAACACCCTGAGATAACACTGGAAACCTACCAGTATATCTCGTTTGCCCTGGCCAGGGACTACTCGTGTAATGGCTCTCCTAGACACAGCACGATGTCAACCCCCAATACCGGGAGAGACGAATCCTGTCTAACCGTCACTGCCTCCAAGTGCTTCGGGACTGCACCCAACCACTACCTGTTTGCACGACTCCTTTGAGCCGTGGTAGGGTAGTGATCAAAGTACAGTGGGAACACACTCGAGGCGGAGTGACAGTGTCAAGTCAGCGGACTAAGCTGTACTCATGTCACCTGGGAACTGATAACTGACGATAGGTATAATACCAACTAGTCAGTTCCCGACGAGTCCTGTCCAGTGTACCCGTAACCTAACGAGCACCCGCATACTATCTCAAGTACGACGTACTGACGGCTGTGGGACAGACCGTCTCCCACACTGGGATGAGAAGCGCATGCGCTGGTCTACTCCGGAGTATCGATGCCCTGTCTCGATAGTCCTGCGACCAGGGACCTGCACAAGGATGTGCTTATAGATTACCCAGCCCCACTAGTGTGACGGCCATCACATCGCTGGTAATCAAGCAAAGATCCTAAGGGCTCTACTAATGTGTATAGGCGATATACAAAAATAAACACATGTACACATTGAAGTAGAAACAAACCAAGTAGCATACTACTATTTTGAGCAAGATTGTATATACAAGGTGAATATCCCAAGCATCCATTAAGTAATATACAAACTAGTATGATACAGTAATGGCCTCTAGGGCATATACACTAACAGGCTGAGCCCAAGGTTGGCCAAACCCCAAATCGACCGAGCCCATATGCCCTCTTCTAAATTGGCCTTAGTCCCAAACAAGACTACCAAGTCCCTAATGAACATTCATTGGTTCAAGGGCACATCACCTCACACCTCTGATACATGTCGTTGTAATTCTTCAACGTCTTCAGAGAGGTGGCGGGTCCGGAAAACCAGCAATAATGGACCGCAACGTCTTTAAACTAATAACGGACCACAACGTCCTTAAACTAATAACGGACCGCAACGTCTTTAAACTACTGTGGACCGTAACGTCCTTAAACTAAACCCTCACCTCAAAAATGGTGATCCGCAGACCGTAATGTCCCTAAACTAAAATCTGGACCGAAACGTCCTTAAACTAAACCTTGGACCGAAACGTCCTTAAACTAAATGTGGACCGTAATGTCCTTAAACTAGCCTATGCACCGCAACGTCCTTAAACTAAAACGATGGAGCCCAAATGCTCTTCTGTTGGATCAAAAATGATCCTGAACCTCTGTTGAGTAGATATTAGTCCAATGTTGGATTAACGTATCCTTAACAAACATTTGAGTTGATCTTAATCTTAAATAAGGCTAACAATCCTTAAATCAAACAAATCCAAATCTAAGAAAATACGGATTTGGACTAATCCACGCTCTATGGGCGACAATACGAATTAGTCTCCGTATACAATCCATGGGAACCAAAAATAACACAAACACACACGACATGAAGTGACCTTCTGGAGCCGGAGAAAGTGGTTACCGCGATACGGTAACGTAATTAACTGCAGGGGATTGCGCCTGCAGGAAAAAATGTCCCCACAATCAAAAACCCCTCACAATGAGGGGGAATCTGACGAAGTCTGCTATATCGGCCGCATCTGTCCAAACCATCGATACACGATGCCATAAATCAACTTGGTATCTTCGGAGAGGTAGACGGATAAAACCAAATAGCATCCGCCCCCAAAATTCAAGCCAGAAGTCCTGACGTCCCAGTCGCGTCTTTCGGCGGTAAACAGATTCTGGCACGCCCGGTGGGACCTTTTCCTCTTTCCACTCCACACTTCGTGTGTCGTGTTCACGGATGAATCACGGTTTAATATGGTTGCCCCTGGATTCAAGGTACTAAGATTTGGTGTCTTGCTCCCGTGCAGAGAAAAGAAATTCAATGGCTTCCAGCTGCACCAATTGCAACAACAACTCCCGCTCCGCCCCGTCTGGAGGAGTAACTTACGGGCCCCAAGTGGCCTCCATTCTCGCAATGCCGGTGGAACAGGTGACACAGGCCACCACAGGTTTGTTCTTCGGGACCATGCTCCCACCGATAAGCTTCAACGCTCCAATGCCTTCACAAGAAGCTCTAAAGAAGTCGGTCTTTGATCGGCTTGCAACTACCGCGGCCCCTCTCAACGGGTCGTCCAAGTCTACTACCTCTGTCTTCGACAGGATGAGCCTAAACTCAAATGGGCCCGCAAAGAGGCTTACAATACCGGTGAAGGCTATCCCAACTCTTGCTGCAGGTGAAGTCATCCAAACTACTTCCCCTACTCAAAAGTCGGCCTTCGACAGGTTGACCATTCTTTCCCAGCAGATGTCAGTCTTTGACAGGCTGGCGCCAATAACAGTCTGTCCTCAAAGCAAGGGGCATGACGAAGCTACTCCGACGATAGAGGTGTCCCGGCTACACGACGTGCTCGACGTCGTCACTGGCACCGAGTGAGGAGAACTGGGGGCAGTTCCCCTTCTAGACTTACCCCACCAGCTCCAATGGTGGAAGTTGATGCTGTTGTTCCAACTGGGAACAGCTTTGAGCCGCTCAGGAGGGTACTCAAGAATTCTCCAATTGCCGTACTAAAAAGGTCTACTGCACCTGCGGAGAACATCATAAAGGCAAAGCCGGAACAGCCCCCTCAGCGGCTGTCCTCCAAAATCCACAGAGTCTGGCGAAGAGTCCAAGACTCTGTAATCGAAAAAGACTACTCCCGCCAATCGAAGAAAATGAAGTTTCGACAAGAGGAAGATCATCCTGCTGTCGTACCACGGAAAGTATCGTCTGCAACATCCTCCTCAACTTCGACCGCCCATAAAAGGAGGAGGCCGGAGAAGATCCCCGTGCCGACGACAAATCTCAAGGGCACTAAACCTAAATGCCCCAAGTCTGGGAGGCATGGTAGTGCACACCATTTATATGGATTCCGGAAAAGAGGAAATACGTGCTTCTGGAGGCCATTGACCACTCACACGGTCTGTGACGAATGCTCAGGAGCAACAACAAAAAATCCAAGAGATGCTGACAAAGATGGACGCACTCACCGGGCAGAAGGAAAGCCCAGAAGTATCGTCGGATCAACGCCAAGAGCAGGAAACCGACGCCGAGTTCCTCCGAAGAATGCTCAAAAAGAAAGATAAAGAAGCCGCGGAACAAGCGGCTAATATAAAACAAATGGCTCTCCTGTTCCAAGACATGGTGGGGTTGATGATCCAACCCGACCCTCCAGTTGAAGATCCCCCAATAATCATTGAAGACGACAGAGGGGAGACATCAAACCCTCTTCCGGCTTTATCAGCAGCCAGGGAGGAGAAGATCTTGAAAGCTGTGCTTGATGACTACATAGCTCAACAAATACGAGCTCATCAGGCAAGCGAAACTGCGGGCCAAGTCGTTAGGACTAGGCGACCCTATCCAAGATGGTACGATCAAATTAAGTACCCACCGAGATATACGATCCCTAAATTTCACGTGTATAAGGGCACAGGCAACCTCCATCAGCGCGTCGCTCAGTTCAGGGCTCTCTGCGGCAATACTTGAGGCGACGACAAATTGCTACTTCGCCAGTTTGTCGGCAGCTTAGCGGAGACGGCATTTGAATAGTACTCGGAGCTTCCGAATGACTCCATCAAAATATTCATAGAAATGGAGTTGCTATTCACCCAGCGTTTCGCAAGCGCCAGCGAACACACCTCGATCACGGCGTTGATCAATGCCAGGGTGAAGCCAGGAGAGACATGGGTTCAGTATGCAATTCGGTGGCGGAACCTATGGTCGAAATGCAAACAACGCATAGAAGAAGCTCCTGTTGTGGGCATGTTCGTAGGGACCTTCGACCCGCAAGCGACTATATCCCAGTTTATGATGTTTTTCAAGCCGACCGCTTTCCAAGCCTTGATCGACAAGCTGGCCCAAGTGGACCAGATGGTTCATAGACCACCCTCCTCGAAAACGGAGGTTCAAAATGAAAAGGGCCAAGGGAAAGCGACCTTTGTCGCCAACGCTCAGCAACAGCAGAGTGATCTGAAACTAGCTGCTCGCCAAAAAAATAAACAATAATCACTCGAAGAAAAAGCTGAGACGTCCTCACTCATTCCCTCGGGATAAAACGATAAGACTGTTCGAACTGGCGGTGCACAACAGGCTTATCACTCTACCAGATCCGAGATGCCCACTGCAACCGGGCGACTCCAGCAACCCCAATTACTGCCCCTACCACCGAATAGTGGGCCACCCAATCGAAGATTGTTTCGTCTTCAAAAACTGGATTGAGGACCAGTACCAACAAAGCAAATTCGCGCTGTCTGAAAACTGGAGGGTAGCCCCACCACAAAATCATGTGCCAAAAGCAAGAGTAGAACCAGATCAACATCGGTTTTGGAAATGAACTTGTACCTGTCACATGATAACGCTGTCGGAAGAAGGAGAGCGCGAGAATATGGATGACCTCTCCTGGTGCTTCGAAAATGAAGATGAAGATGAGTTGATCTCAGAATTTCCACCGGCTCCAAAAGAATTAGAAGATGGGATACACACCACGGCGGACAACCTGAAAAAAATCGACTTGGGGACGGAAAACGACCCGCGACCAACGTTCGTCAGTGAACTGCTATCTCATGAATAGGTGGCTACGTTAAAAGATGTGCTCATGCAGTATAAAGACTGCTTCGCGTGGAACTACTCTGAGATGCCGGGACTAGATCCAGAAATAGCGATACATAAACTGGTAATATCGTCGTACATTAAGCCAGTCAAGCAAGCGCCAAGGAGAATGCGGCTCGAACTTGAGAAGGGTATCAATGCCGAAGTCAAGAAACTAATTGACTCCGGCTTCATCCAAGAAGTTCAATACCCCAACTGGATCGCCAACATTGTCCCAGTGATGAAGAAAAATGGGACGGTGCGCATCTGCATGGACTTTAGGGACCTCAACAAAGCCTATTCGAAGGATGACTTTCACGTACCGGTTACCGAGCTGATGATAGATAACACGTCCACCCACGAAGTCTTCTCCTTCATGGACGGATCATCAGGGTACAATCAAATAAAGATGGATCCCGAAGACCAAAAGCATACCGCTTTCCGGACTCCTCTGAGCATATTTTGCTATAAAGTGATGCCTTTCGGTCTGAAGAATGCAGGCACTACCTACTAGAGGGTCATGACGAAGATCTTCGATGACCTCATACTTGAGATTGCCGAATGTTATATCGACGACCTCGTAGTGAAAAGCAAATCGTATAAGGAACACTGGGAGCATTTGAAAACGGTGTTCCAACGTCTTCGTAAGTATAACCTGAATATGAACCCTCTGAAATGCACATTTGGAGTCTCCTCTGGCAAATTTCTAGGGTTCATCATACAACATCGGGGCATCGAAATAGATCCATCAAAGATCAAGGTGATTATAGAAATGCCCACTCCAAGAACTTTAAAACAATTGCGGTCTCTACAAGGAAAGCTCGCGTATATCCGACGATTCATAGCCAACCTTTCCGGAAAATGCCGTCCCTACAGTCACCTAATGAAGGAGGGAACCCTGTTCGTTTGGGATCGTAAATGCCAAAGCGCACTGGCCGAAATCAAGCAATATCTGCAGAACCCGCCGGTATTGACCGCTCCAGTCAAGGGAAAGCCCTTCATCCTATACAAAACAGCCCTTGAAGAATCTTTAGGCACGCTATGGGCACAGGAGAACGACCAAGGGAAAGAGAGAGCCCTCTACTATTTGAGTCGAGTTCTCCTGGGGGCAGAAAACAACTACTCCCCTATCGCAAAACACTTCCTGGCGTTAATCTTCGCGATAACGAAGTTTCGGCATTATGCTTTAGTGCATGAGGTCCATCTCATATCAAAAGTGGATCCTCTCAAATATTTGATGTCAAGAGCCATACTAATGGGACGGCTTGCTAAATGGGCCCTACTCTTAATGGAATTCTCGATAACATACCGACCTCTCAAGGTAGTGAAAGGCCAGGCCATCGCCGACATCCTCGCTGAGCATCTGATACTTGCTGATTCACCCATAAATTGTGAATTACCAGATGAGAACGCGTTTGACACGATCGACGGGGAGAGAGGAGAGAGTGATACCCGATAGGAACTCTACTTCGATGAGGCATCTTCCATGAAGAAGCGAAAGCACAGCTCCCCGATAATCAAATCTGGGGTAGGCCTCATCTTCGTGACTCCACAAGGAGGGATAATGCGCATTGCCTTTTCCTTAACAAAGCCGAGGACAAACAATGAAGTAGAATATGAGGCTTTGATAACAGGTCTTGAGATCGCTGTCGACATGGGAATCGAAAACCTCCTCACAAATGGAGACTCCTAGCTGGTCGTTTGTTGGCTATAGTGCCCTCAAGTCAATTATTGGATTACAGGCACATGATTGCAATGATTGAGGGAGGACCTATACCGGTAGAACAGTCTTACTCGAGATGATAATATGCTATCTGGTTTGTCTTTATCATCGTGTACATGCTTCAGGTGATATTATAGATCACTATTACATGTTGATAGAGCCCATAGGATTCTTGCTTGACTACCAGCAGTATGATGGCGATCATATACGTGAGAGTTGGGTAGTCTATAAGCACATCCTTAAAGTGTCCCAAGTCGTGGGAGTTTCGAGACTGGGTATCGATACTCCATGAGTAGACTAGTGTATACAGATCGAGACCCCGACGAGGGGCGATGGCCGGTCTTACAAGCCATTGGTGTCAGCTGGTTCACCTAAGATAGTATATAGGTGCTCATTGGGTTATGAGTACACCGGATAGACTCGCAGGGGCACTGCTGATTGGTACTATACCTATCGTCAGGAGCAGTTCCCAGGTGACATGAGTACATCTTAGTCCGTTGACTTGACACTGCTACTTTGCCTCAAGTGTGTTCCCACTGTTCTTTGATTTCTACCCTACCACGGCTCGAAGGAGTCGTGCAAATAGGTAGTAGTTGGGTGCAGTCCCGAAGCACTTGTAGGCGGTGGCGGTTAGACAGGATTCGTCTCTCCCGGTATTGGGGGTTGATATCGCGCTGTGTTTGGAAAGCTGTTACACAAAGTCCTTAGCCAAGGCAAGTGAAATTTACTGGTAGGTATTCCAGTAGTTTCTCAAGGTGTTCTGGGCTACACTCAGACACGACTTATACCGCTATTGGGGGTTTGACGTTTACCATCCCCTAGTCCCGATATGCGATACTCATAGACGAACAGACCAGACTGTACGGCGATTGTCACAGATAGGCTCAGTAGGGTTTCAGGATGAGTTCGCTCGTCAGCTTCCCTTTCGCTCAATACATGGGCAGCCGTTACGTACAGCTAGTGCCACTAACGTGCTTGTGGTTAAACCCACTGCCAGCGTATTGACGAGTCTTTAGAGTCCCCCACAGAAAGTTTACCAAGTTCGGACGAAACGTTGTAGAGGCCGTATGGTTTTATGGCAGGGTTCGATCATATACGTGCACTTGTGCACGGATCATGATCGGACGGATCATACTAGTGGGCTTTGGTTTAAGCCAGATCCTAGTATTAGATTGTTGGATTATTTTTGTCTCGTTGTATTCGTATTCAGTCGGAATGCGGATGCAGGTATGTATATACAGGTAAGGGGTATTCTTGTGATCCGTCACGAGTTTACTTTAGAAGATGCCATTCTTTTTATTGTTTTAAACATTTGGATTAATGTTTATTAAGTGGAAATTGTGAGTGCAAGTCTTGATCAAGAGCATTAAATGTGGCATGTGCATTTTTGATGACTCATGGTGTGTTTTCTTATGCCATGTCTATTCTCTTGATTGATTATTGTGTGGGATTGATATGTAGAGAGAGGGGGGGCAACCATAAAAGGTGGGGGATTGGTCTTGAGATTTCATTAGAGCTCTCACATTTTATCTCACACAATAAGCAAGCTCTTCTTCTTGACTAGCCTTTTTCTTAAGCTCACAACTTCCATCAATGGTTTCTTCTTCAACCTCCACTCTATCCCTCTCATGTGTTGAGAATCCTAGAGTGTCATGAGACAAAGTAATCACATCCATCTCTACTTCACCTTGGACATGTCGGCTAGCAAATTTCAAGTCCGAGTTGCTTCGGTTTGAAGCGGGAGCTCGTATAAAGAATTCTCGACGTGGACCCACTTCGACGAGCGAGATCGGAGAGCGGACTTGTTCGGGGCAGCCGGAGAGGAGCTAGGCGCAGAGATTGATGACCGAAGGACACGGATCGATCGGAATAATCTCTTAACTCACTTTATATTATTCTAGTTAACAGTTAATGGTTCGATCCGGGTGATTGGTTGCGGTAGCGCCAAGTTTTAAAAGTTTTTGTTCCGCATTTGGTCTCGAATTGACGGCCGGGCACTGCCGTAGCCCAACATGGTATCAGAGTCAACCCATTAACCCTACTAACTAGTTTGCATAAGGTTAAAATCTCGATTGACAAATTTTTCCGAATTACGAATCTATGTTCATGTGCCTGCTGTCGATTTTCAAAGTTGTTCTAAATTTTTTTTTTGGGTATCTTAGAATTATGTGCAGACAAAACTAGAGCTACAGAAAAAAGTTGGTAACTTAATTCTAAAATTCCGCCGCGGAACCGGAGTAAAATGTCGCAGTTTGCGGCCCTTCCGCCGCTCTTTTTGGGCTACAGTACCCCAAAATTTTTCTTGGGCTCTAGTTCATGAAAATAGGATTTTTATGATATATAGTTTTGGCCTAGATTTGTTTGAGTGCTGGATTTGCATTTGGGGCCTATTTGGAAAAGTTTTGTCGATCGAAATTTTAAATGTGTATTTTTCACTACTTGCATTACTATCTGCGACCATGAATGTCATTAGAGCGGTGCAACTTGTCTAATTACTATAGTTCTATTAGACGGGTTTGCGAACGTGACATTCACGTTGATGTTCTGTGTTGTGCTGTGATATTGCGGATTGTCGTGGTGGATAGCTTGCGTGCAATGTTAGTACAGTTTGGTTTTATTTATACATTTGATATCGCGGGACGAGTGTCCGACATGTGGACTGCCGTCACTGCATGTTTGTATATTATTCTTTTGGGGCACGACCGGGTTGAGGTCGATGTACCCGTTGTACATATTTTCTTTTCTGTACTAGGATTACCCCACGGTGGAGTGCACGGATAGCCGGATTCTAGAGGGCAACGGGGCCGCATCTCATGGATTTGAGAAGGAGGGGGCTTCACTCTAGAATTGGCGGGCTATTCGCCGCACTCGTAGGGGGTACAGGTTGACCCAAGGAAGGGTGCTCAAGTTACCGGATTCCGTGAAGTGTTGGGTGGTCCATTCACTTTGCTAAAGGGAGCTGCCTCGCTTCAGGTTTTAGCGAGTAACTTGCTGTACTCGTAGGGGTCTAGGTTTTCATTGCACAGGCTATCCACAGACCAGGGGAACGTCGGGTTTCAGTTGTGGCTCAAAGGAAACCCGGGGCTCCCAGATTATCTGTATTGTTCTGTGATACTTATTACTTTTCTGTGATGTTGCATTTATCATGCCTGGAGCAATTATTATATATTGCTATATATATACTAGTAGATGTTGTATATGTTTTACACCTGCGCTAGTCCAGTCCCCGCTCTGTCGTTAGTTAAGTAACCTAACGGGTGATGACGGGACCCAGTGCCAAATGTGGATGGCATATACGTACATCATATTTTCGTTCTTTTCTGGTGTGATTAATTGATGGGACAGCATTGATTCTGATCAATGCAAGGAAAACAAACCTACTCGATGTTGTTGGAACAATTTTCAAAAAGCTGTTATTGCAAGAACGTTTTCTTCTATTTTGCACAGTGGTATTCGGTTATGAATATCCAGCACCTCATTCGACGAGGCAAGGGCCGAGATCCCTTCATCGGGAGTGACCCCTTGGACAGGAGTTTGCGTCAGGGTAATAACTTCACTATAGTCGATTACTTTTTGCTTTGCATCACGGTATTCAGTTGGCATATCCTGCACCTCATTCTACGAGGAAAGAGCCGAGATCCCTTCACCGGGAGTGGTCTCTTTAGCAAAGGTTTTCATCACTATGGATTTGTAAAAAAACTATCCGGTTCCTTCAACGATATCAAGTTCATTACGTTAAAGGTTTTTCGCCAAAAACTATTCGTAGCCCTCCGTCATTTCAGATTAGTATTGCATAGTATTTGCGCTGCGTTTGTCGTTGCTATTTGCCGAGGCATAGTGTGCGGTAGCTCTGTAATGCTTTTCTGTCGCATGGATATATGGATTGGTTCGGACGGTCGTACGACTTTATTGATTATTCGTCAAGGGTCGTGCGGGTGGGTTTAACGCAATCAAGATAATGACGCGTTGAACTTGACTAGGACCTTTTGATTTGTTGATTATTCGTCAAGGTCACTTGGATCCTAAGGGTAAAAACCACATCAGGAGTTTCTAAAGAAACTGAAACTTGCCAGGCATGCGCATACCTTCTGGAGTGTGGTGACTTGAGTGGATTCCATCAAGTTATCATGCGATGATAGTTGGATCCCGATTCCCACTGACGAGTTGGTTTACTCCTCGGGTGATCCCGACTAATTCTTCTTTCAGGTTTGGAGGAGAATTTGAGGATCTAGTGGGAGACATCCTGATTAGATAAAGTGATTAACCATTCTGATCTAGGTTAGAGTGCACGCTGAGTGTTTCTTTTCTCTCTTTCTTTGACAGCGACCATGGCCCGACCCTGGACTATAACTCGGTAACCAAGTTAAGCGAACTTTCTTAAAACACTGGCTTTTCGATTGTTTGAGTTGCATACATCCTTGCCACTCCTTCTTTCACCCTTTGCTTTTCACCGGAACACCCCGTATCACTACGAACATCCACTTCCATTGGATAAATCCATTGTATAGTTACATACGAACTCGAAGGAACTTGTTCCAGATTTGAGGATGGATTCTGGTTCTGGAGAAATTGAAGAGGACTATTCAGTTGTCTTTTCCTTTTAGCTTCTTTCGGGTTGTGAGGGCTCTTAGGATTAGGAGAGGGTACACCTATTACGTTTATTGGATAGTCTTCTTCCAAGCCATAGGCAGGTGCCGAAAGGTAGGGAATGAAGAAAACCAATTAGCCTAAGTGTGGTGTACAGAAGGTAATAAGTAAAGAAAAATAAAGGGATTAGAAAGAGAGCAAAGTAAAATGCGACTGCTATCATTCATCACCAAACTGCGTATATCATCGCCACTCTTATTTCACCTTTGCATTTCTCCGGTTCATGAGAAATTGAATAGGATTATTCAGGTTGTCTTTTATCATCACCTTCTCTCAGGTTGCGAGTACTCCTAAGATTAGGAGGGTACACCTATTAAGCTTATTGGATAGCCTTTTTCCAGACCATAGGCTGGTGCCGAACGGTAGAGAAAGAAGAAAACCATTTAACGATAGTGTACAGAAGGTAATGAGTAAAGACAAATAAATGGATTTAGAGAGATGGCAAGAAAATATACGGTTAGAGTCATGAATCTGATAATGGAAGAGGCATTACTAGGAATACCCAGATACCCTTTCGAAATATTTTCATGTTTCAGTTTCACTGTGTATTGTTAATAGAAAACTGATTTCCCTATTAGACCTTGCTCTAGAGTATGTATTTACCAGGTTTGATTCTCACATCTGTATGGTTTTACAGATGATGAATGGGAGTAAGTTATTTGGAATTAGGTGATCATCCTCATTATATCGGGATTCGTTGTAATTGGTGATATTTGAGGAAATCACCTGGCTTTTTGCCGGACGGTAAATATTTGGTTTTGAATATCCGTTATTGTGCACCAATTTCAAACTGATATATCTGTACGTTTATTTTATAAAGTGAGATATAACTTTTTGAAATTATGTCCATGACATTTATTTATATCAGTTGATGGTTAAGTAAGGAGTATTAAACAGCGGTGTAATTCTTCATAACCATAGTACATGTTCCCTGATTAAAAATCAGGAACTACCTCAAAGAAGTATCACGTGCTCACACGTGACCAGGGGTCACGTGTGGACACGTGATCTATTTACAGAGTTAAATTCTAAACAAGCAGAAGCGTAAACAAACGGCTGAGAAATTCCCCAATGGGGTCACGTCGCACTCACACGTGACCAAGGGTCACGCGCTCATACGTGACCAAGGGTCATGCGCTCCCACGTGACCAAGGGTCACGTGACAGGCTTTGAAAGCCGTATAACTTAACAGAATTAAATTCTAATTCTCTAAATCTTTCCAAACAAAAAAAAGGATTCTGGGGGACAGTTGGATTAAAAATCCAAGGGTGATTAAAAATCACCAATTTATGGAAAGATCTTAAACAATGAAAGATTTCCCTAAATCTTACCAAAAATAACAAACAGAATATCTTTTGGATTAAAAATCCAACGGTGAATAAAATTCACTGGGTGATCTAAAGGATCATATTAATTATGAAAACAAACAAAATCTTTCAATGAAAGATTTACGAAACAAATTGATTCTTTTCCTTCTCTTATAAACAGAAGCCAAGATGAGAAAAAAGATATAGAATTTTGGGATCTGGAAATTTTCTAAAAGCAAATAGCAGAGAGAAAAGAAAGGAGAATTTAATTCTCAAGAAAGAAACCCTAGGTGAGAAAAAAGAAAAAGATCAAACTTCAAAAAGAGAATCTAATTCTCATATCTAAGAGTTTAACTCTTCTGCAAAATAACTTAGTTCTTCCTCTGGTTGAAGATCCGCAGAAGCAAATCTCCCCATAGGTTGAGAATTTAATTCTCATTGGATTGAGATTCTGCCATGCAGATCCAAAACTTATAGGGAGAATTGAGTTTAAAGAATTTAGTTTTCCCAAATTCACAGGAATTTAATTCCTCCAAGATAAAACTAGGGTTTAACCCTATATGAGAATTTAATTCTCCCAAAATTATAGGAATTTAATTCCTTCAAGATGGACAGAACTAGGGTTTAACCCTAATTGAGAATTTAATTCTCTCAAATTCACAGGAATTCAATTCCTCCTAAATGAAATTAGGGTTTCACCCTATATAAGAATTTAATTCTTTTACATATATGGGAATTTAATTCCTCCAAAAAGAAATTAGGGTTTAACTCTACATAAGAATTTAATTCTTTCACAAAAGGAATTTAATTCCTCCAAAATCATAATTAGGGTTTAACCCTATAGAGAATTTAATTCTTAAATATAAAGAGACTTAAAAGATCTCCATATATGTAAAGAACTAAGGTCACGTGGCCCCACATGACCCCCGAAAAGATCCCCAAAAATGAGAAGGAAAAAGCTTTGAGGCAATGCCTCACGTGCTCCCACGTGACCTCCAAAACAAAGAGAATAAAAGCAAAGGAAATATTGGCTCTGGGCGCTCTCACGTGTTACCACGTGACCCCTAATAAATGCCTTAACGAATCAGTGCATGAGTGTCTATCACGTGCCCACACATGATGGCCAAAAAATTAAAAAGTGTTTAACACTTATTTGCAGAACAAAGTGAGGAGATCTGGCCCCACCTTTAGGCGCTCTCACGTGTTGCCACGTGACCCCTAATAAATGCCTTAACGAATCAGTGCATGAGTGCCTATCACATGCCCACGCGTGATGGCCAAAAAATTAAAAAGTGTTTAACACTTATTTGCAGAACAAAGTGAGGAGATCTGGCCCCATCTTTGGCGCCCTCACGTGTCCCCACGTGACCCCTCTTTTTTCAGTGTTTAACACTAATTCGAGAGCTTTATTTCCAGTGTTTAACACTGATTATCTTCTAGTGTTTAACATTAAATTGAGAATCTTATTTCTAGTGTTTAACACTACTTTGAGAATTTTATTTCCAGTGTTTAACACTGTTATCTTCTAGTGTTTAACACTAATTTGAGAGTTTTATTCCCAGTGTTTAACACTGCTGTTCCCTATTGTTTAACATTATTTTTAGCCAAATTGGCTAATTTTCCAGAGGCAAAAGCCTCCTCTTCAACTGAGTCTCAAAATTGAGTAAAACTCACAGCTACAATATTAATGCCCAGTCAAAAATAAAAATGTTATCAGAGACCTCAAACTCTTGTTTAGCATTGCTAAATAATGTGGGCTTGAACCCAGACAAGTGTCTAATGGTCCAACAAAGGGCCAACACTTCAGATCTAATTGGACTTAGCCCAAATTGGCCATAAGTCCTCAATTCAGATTTAACTGAGCCAATGTGCTCATAATCTAATTATTTGATCTTAGATCCAAATTGGACAACAGATCCCCAAGCAACCTTGGGTACATCTTTTCACTCCTCTGATATTTGTCGTTGTAATCCTTCAACGACTTCAGAGAGGTGACGGGTCCCGACAACCACACATTTCATGGACTGTGGGGTCCTTAAACTCACGGACTATGATATCCTTAACCTCGACCGTGATTTCTTTAAACTAATATTGGACTGTGGGGTCCTTAAACCCACGGACTATGATGTCCTTAACCTTGACCGTGATGTCTTAAAACTAACATTGGACTGTAGGGTCCTTAAACCCACGGACTATGATGTCCTTAACCTCGACCGTGATGTCTTAAAACTAACATTGGACTGTGGGGTCCTTAAACCCACGGACTATGATGTCCTTAACCTCAACCGTCATGTCTTTAAACTAACATTGGACCGAGATGTCCTTAAACTAACGATGGACCATAATGTCCTTAAACTAATCATCGACCGCAATGTCACTAAACTAAACAGTAGAGCCCAATTGTTTTCTTGTTGGATCTAAACGATCTCGTTAAGTTGATCTTAGTCTAAGATAAGACTAACCTATCCTTAACAAACGTTTAAGTTGATCTTAGTCTCAAATGAGGCTAGCATATCCTTAAACCGGAACCCCCAAACCCAAATCTAAGAAAGATACGGATTTGGACTAATCTACGCCCTACGGGCGACAACATAAATTAGTCTCCGTATACGATCCATGGGCAACCAAAAACAAAACAAACACACACATGACACGAAGTGACCATCTGGAGAAGGAGAAAGTGGTTACCGCAATGCGGTAGCGTAATTAACTGCAGGGGCTTGCGCCTGCAGGGAAGAGCGACCCCACAATCAAAAACCCCTCAACGAGAGGGAATCTGATGAAGTCTGCTACATCGGCCGCATCCGTTTAAACCTTCGATACATGGTGCCATAAATCAACTTGGCATCTTCGGAGAGGTGAACGGATAGCACCAATTAGCATCTGCCCCGAAATTCAGGAAAGACGTTTGCCGCGTCTTTCGGAGGGGAACAGATTCTGGCACGCCCGGTGGGACCTTTTTCTCTTTCTACTCCACACTTCGTGTCGTGTTGAACGAATCGTGGTTTGCTAATGGTTGCCCTTGGGTTCGAGGTACTAAGATTTGGCGTTTTTTTTGGTGCAGAAAGCGAAGGATCAATGGCGTCCACTTGCGCAAAGTGTTCCAACTGCAATTGCAACCCGCGCTCCGCCTCATCTGGAGGCATAGCTTATGGGCCTCAAGCGGCTTCCTTGTTCACGATGCCGGTGGAATAGGTCATTCAGGCCACCACAGGATTGTTTTTCGGGACCATGCTCCCACCGATGAGTTTCAGCGCCCCTGTGCCAGCACCGGAAGCTCACAAGAAGTCGGTCTTTGATCGGCTTGCTACTGACGCGTCCCCTCTCAACGGGTCGTCCAGCCCCAGCGCCTCAGTCTTTACCAGATTGGGCCAAAGTTCATGCAGGCCCATGATGAAGCCTGCAGTTCTAGAAAAAGTTATTCCGAAAAGGATAGCCATCCCTGCTCCTGAAGTCGTCAGGGCGGATTCTCCTGCCAAAGGGTCAGTCTTTACAAGACCGACTATTCCGGCTCCCACTCTTGTTCAAAAGTCTGTCTTCGACAGATTGGCTACTGTTGCTCAACGGACGTCAGTCTTCAAGAGGCTGGCACCGGCGACGCCTCACTTGAACATGGGACATGACGAAGCTATCCCCATCACCGAACCAACACCATCGGCTCGACACGCTCAACGTCGCCACTGGCACCGAGTACGAAAGGCCGGGGGTAGCTCTCCGTCTGGATTTACTCCACCAGCTCTAACGGTGGAGATCGATGCTGCTGTTCCAACTGGGAACAGCTTTGAATTGCTGAACAAGGTGTGCAGGAACTCTCCTACCGCCATACTGAAAAGATCTCCTTCACCCGTAGAGAATGTTACAAAAATGAAGCCGGAGCGGTCCCCTCGGCGGCTATCCTCCAAAATTTACAAAGTCTGGCGACAGGTTCAAGACTCAGTAATTGATCAAGATTACCCTCGCCGACAGAAGAAGCTGAAGGTCCAGCAGGAAGAGAACCGTCCTGGCAAGCCACGGAGGACGACAACCACCTGGGTTCCCGCTACAACGTCCCCCTCAACGTCAACTGCTCAAAAGAGAAAGAGGCCAGAGAAAGCCCCCGTGACCAGGGCAGAACGTAAAGACGCTAAGCCCAAACGCCCCAAGTCAGGGGGCATAGCGGTACATACGGTTTACATGGCTTCCGGAAAGGAGGAAAGCCACACTTCGACGGGCCACCGACCGCTCACCTGATCGATAACAAGGACTCAGGAACAACAACAGCAGAAGCTTCAGGAGATGCTGACTGTAATGGCCGCACTCACCGGACCAAGAGAAAGCCCAGAGGCGTCATCGGAACAATGTCACGACCAAGAAACTGAAACTGACGCTGACTTCTTACGCAGGGTCCTCGAAAAGAAGGACAGAGAAGCTGCAGAACAAGCTGCCAACATAAAACGAATGGCGCTTCTCTTCCAAGACATGGTCGGGATGATGTTACAGCCGGATCCCCCAGCTGAAGACCCTCCGATCATTATTGAAGACGACAGAGGGGAGACATCTAACCTTCCTCCGGCCCTTTCAGCAGCCAAGGAGGAAACCATTTCCAAAGCCGCACTGGATGACTATATAGCTTAACAAATACGAGCTCACCAGGCAAATGAAGCGGCTGGCTAAGTCGTTAAAACTGGGCGACCATATCCAGGCTGGTATGACCAAATAAAATACCCGCCGGGATACACGATCCCCAAATTCCATGTGTACAAGAGGACGGGCAATCCCCATCAACATGTCACTTAGTTCAGGGCTCTTTGCGGCAACATAGGGGGTGATGATAAGCTTTTGCTCCGCCAATTCGTCGGCAGCTTGTCGGAGACGGCATTTGAATGGTACTCCGAACTTCCAAACGACTCCGTCAAGACTTTCGCAGAAATGGAGTTGTTGTTCACCCAGCGATTCGCGAGTGCTAGTGAACGCACCCCAATAACGGCATTGATCAATGCCAGGGTGAAGCCAGGCGAGACGTGGGTTCAATACGCGATCCGAAGGTGGAATTTATGGTCAAAATGTGAGCAGCGCATCGAAGAAGCACCAGCGATGGGCATGTTTGTGGGCACCCTAGATCCTCATGCAACTATTTCACAATTCATGATGTTCTTCAAACCGACCACATTCTAAGCTTTAATCGACAAGCTGGCCCAGATGGGTCACAGACCGTCTCCTCCGAAGCCGGAGTCGCGGAACGAAAAGGGTAAAGGGAAGGCGACCTTCGTTGCGAATACCCAACAATAGCCCAATGCCCTAAAACTAACGGATCAACTGGAAGAGAGACGATGCTATTATAATGAGAAAATGAAGCGTCCTTACTCGTTCCCATGGGACAAAACGAAGAGACTATTCAAATTGGCGATGTGCAACAGGCTTATCAATCTGCCAAATCCTAAGCAACCACTGCAACCCGGCGAAGCGAATAATCCCAATTATTGCCTTTACCACCAAACGGTAACTCATCCAATCGAAGATTGCTTCATCTTTAAGGGATGGATCGAGGATCAGTACCAACAAGGCAAGTTTGCGATGTCTGAGAAGTGGAAAGTAAGCCCACCACAACCACACACTCCTAAGAAGACGGACGCACCTGGGGCATCGTGCTCTTTTGTTGAAGAAGCTCCATGGGAGGTCATTCTTTCAGCCAAAACCAAAAGAATGCTGAATGATCTCCAGACATGCCCGGCGATCAGGTGGAAGAATCCGCTGGAACCCTAGATCATCGAAGGAATGCTGAAGCCGTGCCCAACTCCAAAGATTGGTGGTGATAGCCAAAGTGTTCATACCCAGCCGTCAAAACCTTCGAAAAAGAAGAAAAAATCCAAGAAGCCCGTGAAGTCTGACGACAAGCGCACGGACCTGCAAAAGCAGATTGATGCGCTGGAAGAATATAACCAGAAGGCGCGGACTCCAATCACGCTCCAAGAGTTCCTCAGCCACGTCCTTGAAGACAGAGATGATGGAGAAGACTCGTCGGATGAATCTGAAGATTACGTAGCAAGTTGCCATGTGATCACTCACTCGTCGATAGACGATGAAGAAGCTCCTTGCACCAAGAGACTAGGGGCAAGTCCTGAACCGGAACTTTCAGGGTCTTCAGACGAAATGATCGGCGCATTCCTAAATGAAGCTTTTCTGAAAAGTAAAGCTGGTCGGGAGCGTGAGATGGCCATATTTGAAAAGGTCAAACGCCGGGGACTGGACGAAATAGTCGAAACACTCCCGTCGAATCAAAAGACATCCGTCA
The DNA here is from genome assembly GCA_030015575.1 of Agapanthus africanus. NCBI lineage: Eukaryota > Viridiplantae > Streptophyta > Magnoliopsida > Asparagales > Amaryllidaceae > Agapanthus > Agapanthus africanus. The sequence continues at coordinate 222,327,659 of CM057342.1, forward strand.
TGAATAAAAATAAGTTCAAGACGAGGAAAAGGTTTGCTAAAGCCATATCAATGAGAATGAAGCTACCACCCTCCGAAGGAAACACTCTCGGTGAAGCAAAGATGCATCCTAGCTACTGCCTATATTATCGAAAGATGGCACACCTCATCGAAGAGTGCAACGCTTTTAAAAGATGGTGGCAGGGGCATGTTGCTCACCGACAACATTTTAAGCAGGTGAAACGCAAGACTCGTAGGGAGCAAGGAAGTACGACCGAGGAGTATAAAAGAACCGCCGGCAACTGTCGCATGGTTAACACCAGAGGATCACAAGTTCTCACCTTCGGGAGCGACTCTGACGAAGAAATGACTCTTGGCCCTCTCTTCAAAGAATCCACCTCGGGAAAAGAGGAAGAACCGAAGACCTGTGAAAATATCCAGCTGCGCAATCGTACGCTGCCCGAAAAGAATCTCAGACCCACGAATAGAAAAGATAAGGGAAAAGAAAAGGTCCCTGAGGATATCACCCTAGATGAACAAGTCATGAAGGAGCTGATAGCCAAGGACCCGCCGAAGAAAAGTAAGGTGGACTACAACGTTCTGGCGCATTTGAGGAAGTTACCCTCGCAGCTCAGCGTTCTCGATACCCTTTTACTATCCAAAGAGGCAAGAGATTCGTTGATCAAGGCGCTACAAGAGCCAGAGCAATTCCAAGCTTTCCTCGCCGAGGAAAGGATGAAAGACGAGTTGGAAGAAGTGCACACAGCCGATATCACCTTCGACGATGAAGATCTCCTCCTTGGGACGTGTGAACACAACCGTCCCCTTTATGTCTCAGGATACTGTCACGATATCAAGATAGGCAAAATCCTGGTCGACAATGGGTCTTCCGTCAATCTCCTTAACGTACGAGTGTTGAAGGAAATCTGCATGAGCGTTCAGCACCTAGCTCGTGATAAAATCACCATCTCCGGGTTTGACTCCCAGTCATCACGGACTCTCGGGTCTGTGATACTGACTTTACGCTTTGAGCTGTTTGTCACGGGTATTAAATTTCATGTCATTGACACCAATACATGCTACAATGCTTTGCTCGGCCGGCCTTGGTTACACGAGTACAACATCATCCCTTCTACATAGCATCAGTGTATGTAATACTTCAAGGATGGTCTCGAGTACACCGTAACAGGAGAGTTGAACCCATTCTCCGTAAACGAAGTCCGAAAGTACGAAGATGAAAAATACTTCCTGCCAGATTTCGAAGACACGGGGAGATGTCACAAACCAAAGGACAAAGCTATCACCATTATTCCAGTCTTCGGGAGTGATACCGAGGAGGAAGAAGAGATAGTTTATTCAGGGCCACCCTAATATAACAAGTCGGGACCATCCATCCCTATGTTGATATTTGGCAGCGACTCGGAAGACGAGGTTAACGCTATATTTTCCGCTCGGCCATCAATACAAGCCTTCATTGGTGATAATCAGAGTTTGCAGATCACCATGGTTCCACAAGAGCACTGCAAAGATCTCGATGCACTTGAAGCTTATAGTGTGCAAGAGCTGCAAACATTATACGTCCCTCCCGGGCGAAAAGGTGAACAGGCGATCCTATTCTACCGATCCGGGGAAACCAAAGTGGAGAAGGAAATCTGGCACGGTGCCGATTCTACGCTCGACCATAATCACAAATTCGTCGTTCGGGAATAATTCGGCGAGGTCGAAAATTCGGATTCGGAGAATTATTCGGAAAAAATCGGCAGGTATTCGGGAAAGATTCGGTAAGTGTTCGGGAAATGTTCGGGAAGGATTTCGAGCAATAAATTAATATATGAGACGCTAGGTTTTGATTTTGTGAATTATTTGCTGTTTTTTGAATTATTCGGTGTTTTATCACATAATTCGGGAATAATTCACGAATTATTCGCGAATAATTCGTGAATTATTCGGCCAGTTCGGCAATGGCGATTAATTCGGAGATTAATTCGTTTGATCAAGAATTCGTGAATTATTCGCGAATTCGGCGAATAATTCACGCATTATGTGACTATGCGCTCGACAGGCTCCAGCCCATCCGTCTGCCTAGATATTACACAGAAAGTTTGAAAAGGTTACTGAAGCGTCAAGGAGTACCCTTCAGACAGACCACTTGACAGGCTCAATTCTACAATAGGATTTGGGATGTCCCTGGAACTCAGCGCAAGTTGCCCAACGGGAGAATGGAAACAAAGGGGCTTGGATATCTTCAATCCAGAAAACGAGAGCGAGTCCATGGCAGCTACGTTATACATGACTTCGATGAAGAAGAAGAAGACATTCTGTTAAGAGAGACCGGTCCTGAACCAAGACAAGGTCCTGTCATCAAGATGTAGAGCCCGTCATTTGAAGAATGAATGAACAAGCTGGTAAGGGAAGCGGGTCAAAAGATCCGAGATGATCATAACCGCGAGATGGCCATTTACGAAAAAGTCAGGACACGGCGCCTCCTTCAACAAGCCGCGGGGAAGGGCAATGCTCTTCCTTATCAACTCGTCATACAAAAGGCCCGATGCAGAGGAAAAAATAAATCAAAGAGTGGGAAAGGCGTTCGAGAGCGACAAAGCGGGACCAAGAAGCCACGCGATCGGGAATCGAGCAATCCGGATTCGTCTCTTATAAAGAAGATGAGTCGAGCATACTCTTTTCCTCAGAATAAAACACGGAAGATACTTGATCTTGCTATAAGATATCGAATGATCGCCCTCCCGGAGTCCAAACACCCCGAGAAAGCCAACGAGGTCTCTCACCTAGACTATTGCTCCTATCACCAAGCAGTAAGACATCCTCTCAAGGATTGCTTCACCTTCAAGAACTGGGTTGAAGACCAATATCAGCTCGGCAAATTCGCTCTATCTAGCAGTTGGAGGATAAATCTGCCACAGAAGCACGAACCAAAAGCCGCGCATACGGCGAGAGTAGAACCAGATCAACATCGGTCTTGGAAGCGAGCTCGTACCTGTCATATGATAACGCTATCAGAAGAAGAGCCCGAGGATATGGAGGACCTCCCCTGGTGCTTCGAAAACAATGATGACGAGGTGATCTCAGAATTTTCACCGGCGCCGAAAGAGCTGGAAGATGGAATACATGCCACTGCAGATGATCTCAAGAAAATTGATTTGGGGACGGCAAGTGACCCGCGGCCGACATTCGTCAGTGAGTTGCTGTCTGAAGAAAGGGTGGCTACACTAAAAGATGTGCTCATGCAGCATAAAGATTGCTTCGCATGGAGCTATTCCGAGATGCCAGGACTAGATCCAGAGATTGCCGTCCACAAACTGGCAATATCCCCGGACGCCAAGCCAATCAAACAAGCACCGAGAAGAATGCGGCTCGAGCTTGAAATGAGCATCAACGCCGAGGTCAAGAGGCTGATCGACTCTAGTTTCATCCAAGAGGTTCAGTATCCTGACTGGATCGCCAACATCGTCTCGGTGATGAAGAAAAATGGGACAGTGCGCATATTTGTGGACTTTCGGGATCTTAATAAAGCCTGCCCGAAAGATAACTTCCCAGTACCGGTCACCGAGCTAATGATAGACAATACGTCCACTCACGAAGTTTTCTCCTTCATGGACGGATCGTCAGGATACAATCAAATAAAGATGCATCCTGAAGACCAGAAGCATACCGCTTTCCGGACGCCTTTGGGTATATTTTGCTACAAGGTGATGCCTTTCGGTTTAAAGAATGCTGGTGCCACCTATCAGAGAGCCATGACGAAGATCTTCGATGACCTCATACATGAAATCGTCGAATGCTATATTGATGACCTCGTGGTGAAAAGCAAATCATACGAGGAATATTTAGAGCATCTAAGAATCGTGTTTCAACGCCTTCGGCAATATAACTTGAAGATGAACCCTCTCAAATGCACGTTCGGAGTTTCCTCGGGCAAGTTCCTAGGATTCATTGTCCGACATCGAGGCATCGAGATAGATCCATCAAAGATCAAGGCGATTATAGAAATGCCCCCGCCAAGGACTCTCAAGCAATTGCGATCTCTCCAAGGGAAGCTCACGTATATCCGGCGATTTATAGCCTATCTCTCAGGAAAGTGTCGTTCTTACAGCCACCTGATGAAGAAGGGAACCCCTTTTGTCTGGGATCGCAAATGCCAAAGCGCGCTAGACGAAATCAAGCAATACCTGCAGAATCCGCCAGTACTGGCCACTCCCGTTAAGGGAAAACCTCTCATTCTGTTTACAACCGCCCTTGAAGGTTCCTTAGGTGCATTATGGGTACAGGAGAACGACCAAAGGAAAGAGAGAGCCCTCTACTATTTGAGTCGAGTTTTACTGGGAGCAGAAAGCAATTATTCTCCCATCGAAAAACACTGCTTGGCATTGATCTTCGCGATAACGAAGCTCAGGCACTATGCGTTGGCGCATAAAGTCCGTCTCATATCGAAGGTGGATCCTCTCAAGTACTTGATGTCAAAGGCCATATTGACGGGGCGGCTCGCTAAATGGGCCCTGCTCTTGATGGAGTTCTCAATGACTTATCAGTCTCTTAAGGCAGTGAAAGGCCAGGCCATCGCCGACTTCTTCGCTGAGCATCCGATACCTGCCGATTCTCCCTTGAATTGCGAATTGCCAGACGAACATGAGTTTGACACGATCGATGGAAGTGATACCCGGTGGGAACTTTACTTCGATGGGGCATCCTCCATGAAGAAGCGCAAACAAAATACCCCCATAATCAAATCAGGGGTAGGCCTCATCTTCGTAACTCCACAAGGAGGGATAATGCGGTTTGCCTTCTCCTTAACAGAGCCGAGGACAAACAATAAAGCCGAGTATGAAGCTCTGATAGTAGGTCTCGAGATCGCTATCGACATGGGGATTGAGAACCTCCTCATATACGGAGACTCCCAACTGGTCGTTAGTCAAGTAAACGATGACTATCAAACATGCAAACCAGAACTGGTGAAGTACGGCGAGAGAGTACAACAACTGCTGACCCAAATACCTTCCTGCACCTTGGAAAGCATACCGCGTGCGGAAAATAGCAAAGCGGATGCATTAGCCAAGCTTGCTAAAGAATTGGCCGATGAGAACCTCGATGACGTAAGAATCGTGGTACAAAATCGTCAGGTTCTTGCACCGGCAGAAATATCTCCGGAGCCATCTGAAGAAAAGGGAACGACCGAGCAAATGACTCTACAAATAAAAGACAAAGAATGGTTGAGGATTGGAGAGAAGTCTTTATAGACTACTTCAAATCCCGTCGCACACCTAAAGATGCGTCCTCGAAACATCAGCTCATGAAGCGAGCCCTAGCCTTTGCCTTCTTCAACGATACTCTGTACAAGAGGTCATTTGATTCTTTATGGCTAAGATGCTTGGGACCTGAAGAGGCAAAGAGAGTCTTCCAAGAAACTCACGATGGACTCTGCGGTTCTCACCAAGCCGGGCCGAAGATGAAGCTGAAGATTAAACGGATGGGTTATTATTGGCCCACGATGATCCAGGACTGCCTCGAGTATGTGAAGCAATGCCACTCATGCCAGATCCATAGGGATTTTATCAATCAGCATCCAAATCACTACATCCAATGGTGGCTAGCTGGCCATTCGAAATGTGGGGAACTGACATAATCGGCCCCATCGAACCAGCATCGTCCAGAGGACATCGATTCATTTTGGCGACAACTGATTACTTCTCCAAATGGGCAAAAGCAGTACCGCTGAGGGAAGTGAAGACGGAGAATATCCTCTATTTCTTCAAGACACACATCATTTATCGGTTTGGAACTCCGCGACGAATCATTTTCGATAACAGGCCAGCCTACAGAAGCCACAAGATCATCCGCTTCACAAAACAACACAACATAGACTGGAGATACTCCTCAGTTTATAATCCCCGAGCTAACGGTCTAGCTGAGGCTTTCAACAAGACCTTGACGAAGATCGTGAAAAAGGCGGTGTCACGAAATAAAAAAGACTGGCACGAGAGACTGCATGAAGCTTTCTTGGCGTATCAGACTACGTTCAAAACGGCCACGAACACAACGCCGTACGCATTGGTATTCAGTACAGAAGCGGTACTCCCTCTTGAGATAGAGTTACCCTCTCTATGAGTGGTAGTTCATTATGAGCTAACGGACGAAGAGAATGCCCACCTTCGGCTTGATGAGCTCGATGCCCTTGATGAAACCCGGCTCATGTGCAACAAAATCTGGAAGCTTATAAAGCAAAGATGGCACGCTCATATGAAAGATTGACTAGGACGAGGACATTCCGCCAAGGCGAACTCGTGCTAGTGGTCAAAAGACCTATGATCCCCAATCGCGCCAAGCGGGGGAAATTCTTGCCGAACTATGAAGGCCCGTATATCATAGACAAAGTCTACCAGGGTGGGGCCTATCTACTCTTGGACATGCATGGTGAAAGACCTTTCAGGCCAATAAACGGTCGCTTCCTGAAGAGATACTACGCTTGACGAGTCATGGCCTAGGTCAACGATAGATGACGACGCCTATGTCCGCTCGCTATCTTCCTAAGCCCAAACTCTATAAGTAGTAGCCGAACAACGGACCGAAACGTCCTTAAACTAACAGCGGACCGGAACGTCCTTAAAACTAACGATGGACCGAAACGTCCTTAAAATAACGGTGGACCACTATGTCCTTGAACTAGCTGTTGACCGAGATGTCAATAAACTACGATGGATTGCAGCATCCCAAAGTTGATACCAAAAAAAGAATAAAAAAAAAAGAAAACGGTATGTTCATAAGCAAAATGGGCACGGATGAAAACCCGAAAGGGCTCCGTGAGTAAAAACAGCAGAGCTACCGGCGAGTTTTATGAAAACCCGAAAGGACGCAACCTCGTTAGAATAAAAAAAAGAAAAAAAAAAAGAAAACAGTATGTCCATAAGCAAAATGGGCACGGATGAAAACCCGAAAGGGCTCCGTGAGTAAAAATAGCAGGGCTGCCGGCGAGTTTTGTGAAAACCCGAAAGGGCGCAATCTCGTTGAAAGACACTTTCAAGGTCCTCTTGACCTTGTAAGGAGAAACCACTTGCGTGAGATCCTTACGACTCACAAGGGAGCAACACACTTAGGGATCCCCACGATTCCTAAGAAGAAATTACACTTGCGTGATCCTCACGACTCGTAAGGAGAACCCTCTTATGAGACCCTCACGGCTCATAAGATTTAAAAGTCTTAAACTACAGGGATCTGAACCTGTTCTTAAGCAACCCCCACAACCTCCAAAACTGCCCTACAAGTGGTTCAATATTGACCCTCGAATACAATCCACGGGCGCGAATAAACATTTCCCTAACGAAGTCCCATCCGTGACTAGGGATATGTCTAGACGGTGAACAGCCCTTGTAAGTCCTCTCGACTTAGAAGGAGAAAATACTCTTGTAAGATCCTTACGACTTACGAGAAGCCATACACTTAGGATTCCTCACGATTCCTAAGGAGAAAACGCACCTACGAGATCCTCACGACTCACAGGGAGAAATACCTTTATGAGGCCCTTACGGCTCATGAAGTCAAAAGCCTTAGTCAACAGGATCTTAACCCTATTTACTAAGCCACCTTTGTTCGACATCGACAGAGGCAAATGATGATTCTCTCCTGGCAATATCCCAGTTGTAGCGGTGCTGATGCCGAAATCGGTGTCCAAATCCAAGCTTGCAACAAAAAGCGGGCAAGCCACGCATGCATACAAAATAGCCAAAATGATGGGGCAACTTGCAAACAAAATCAGCAAGTAAAAATGTATGCATGCGAAATAGACGAAATGATTGGGCAACTCGCAATAAAAAGCAGCGAGTAAAAATAAAAAAATATAACCAAAATGATTGGGCACCGCGAAAAACAGCCGAAATGATTGGGCAATCGCGACCTTCGCGACATAAAAGCTGAAATGATAGAGCATCGCGGAAAGAAATAAAATATATATATATATATATAAAATTTATGCCCTACAGGTGATATCACATCAATCCCTGTATACAATCCAGGGGCTCAAACAAAGAGGGAATCACACCTTTCCTCCCCAGGTTTTCATCAGAAAGAGAAACCAAATCTCAACGGTTCACAGATAGCCTGGAGATCATCTCAACATTCGTCTCATTACAACAGACACAACATAAAATAAAGCGGAACAGCGGCAACCTCCAGTTCCATGACTTGGCGGTGCACAGATGACCGACAGTCAAATCCCGACTCCGCGAAATGCGGATAAAGTCAAAAATTCCTGGCTACGTGGAACACGGTTTACGTCAATCCTGACCCCGTGGGAAACGTCCAGAGCGGATCCTGGTCCTCGCAGAGCACGGCAGTGAACCCGTGTTAAAAATCCAGAGTGGAGCCTGGTCCTCACAGAACACGGCAGTGAACCCGTGGGAAACATCCAGAGCAAATTCCTGGCCACGTGGAACGCAGCTTACGTCAATCCTGACCCCGTGGGAAACGTCCAGAGCAGATCCTGGTCCTTGCAGAGCACGGCAGTGAACCCGTGTGAAGCATCCAGAGCGGAGCCTGGTCCTCACAGAACACGGCAGTGAACCCGTGGGAAGCATCCAGAGAAAATTCCTGGCTACGTGGAACGCGGCTTATGTTAATCCTGACCCCGTGGGAAACGTCCAGAGCGGATCCTGGTCCTCGCAGAGCACGGCAGTGAACCCATATGAAGCATCCAGAGTGGAGCCTGGTCCTCGCAGAACACGGCAGTGAACTCGTGGGAAGCATCCAGAGCAAATTCCTGGCTACGTGGAACGCGGCTTATGTCAATCCTGACCCCGTGGCAAACGTCCAGAGAGGATCCTGGTCCTCACAGAGCATGGCAGTGAACCCGTGTGAAGCATCCAGAGCGGAGCCTGGTCCTCGCAGAACACGGCAGTGAACCCGTGGGAAGCATCCATAGCAAATTCCTGGCTACGTGGAACGCGGCTTATATCAATCCTGACCCTGTGGGAAACATCCAGAGCGGATCCTAGTCCTCACAGAGCACGGCAGTGAACCCGTGTGAAGTATCCAGAGCGGAGCCTGGTCCTCGCAGAATACGGCAGTGAACCCATGGGAAGCATCCAGAGCAAATTCCTGGCTACGTGGAACGCGGCTTATGTCAATCCTGACCCCGTAGGAAACGTCCAGAGCGGATCCTGGTCTTCGCAGAGCACGGCAGTGAACCCGTATGAAGCATCCAGAGTGGAGCCTGGTCCTCGCAGAATACGACAGTGAACCCGTGGGAAGAATCCAGAGCAAATTCCTGGCTACTCGGAACGCGTCTTATGTCAATCCCGACCCCGTGGGAAACGTCCAGAGCGGATCCTGGTCCTCGCAGAGCACGGCAGTGAACCGGTGTGAAGCATCCAGATCAGAGCCTGGTCCTCGCAGAACACGGCAGTGAACCCGTAGGAAGCATCCATAGCAAATTCCTGGCTACGTGGAATACGGCTTATGTCAATCCTGACTCCGTGGGAAATGTCCAGAGCGGATCCTGGTCCTCGCAGAGCAAGGCAGTGAACCCGTGTGAAGAATCCAGAGCGGAGCCTGGTCCTCGCAGAACACGGCAATGAACTCGTGGGAAGCATCCAGAGCAAATTCCTCGCTACGTAGAACGCGGCTTATGTCAATCCTGACCCCATGGGAAACGTCCAGAGCGGATCCTGGTCCTCGCAGAGCACGGCAGTGAACCCGTGTGAAGTATCCAGAGCGGAGCCTGGTCCTCGCAGAACACGGCAGTGAACCCGTGGGAAGCATCCAGAGCAAATTCCTGGCTACGTAGAACGCGACTTATGTCAATCCTGACCCCGTGGGAAACGTCCAGAGCGGATCCTAGTCCTCGCAGAGTATGGCAGTGAACCGTGTGAAGCATCCAAAGCGGAGCCTGGTCCTCCCAGAATACGCAGTGAACCCGTGGGAAGCATCCAGAGAAAATTCCTGGCTAAGTGGAACGCGGCTTATGTCAATCCTGACCCTGTGGGAAACGTTCAGAGCGGATCCTGGTCCTCGCAGAGCACGGCAGTGAACCCGTGTGAAGCATCCAGAGCGAAGCCTGGTCCTCGCAGAACACGGCAGTGAACCCGTGGGAAGTATCTAGAGAAAAATTCCTGGCTATGTGGAACGCGGCTTATGTCAATCTTGACCCCGCGGGAAACGTCTAGAGCGGATCCTGGTCCTCGCAGAGCACGACAATGACCCCGTGTGAAGCATCCAGAGCGGAGCCTGGTCCTCGCCGAACACGGCAGTGAACCCGTGGGAAGCATCCAGAGCAAAATTCTCGGTTACGTGGAATGCGGCTTATGTCAATCCTGACCCTACGGGAAACGTCCAGAGCGGAACCTGGTCCTCGCAGAACATGGCAGTGAACTCGTGGGAAGCATCCAGAGCAACTCCTGACTCTATGAAATGCGGATAAGGGCAACTTCACCCATCACTTGAAGGTCCTCACGACTCGTAAAGGAGCAAATTCTCTTGTGAGATCCTTACGACTTTCAAAAGAAAACACACTTAGGAATCCTCACGATTCTTAAGGAGAAATTACACCTACAGGATCCTCTCGACCGGTAGGGAGAAAATTCTTTATGAGACCCTTACGGCTCATAAAGTTGAAAAGTCTTAGGAGGCGGATCTTAACCCTGAATCCTAAGCCATCATTGTCCTGTAAAGAGATCGAAATAGACTATCCACAGAATACATTCAATAAAAAGGGACACACCATTATGAAGAAAAATATGTCTTTTATTCATGAATCAAAATGAATACAAAGTACAATTCGTGAAAGAACAAAAAAATATACTCTTATTCAGAAGTATGTACAAAGGAAGAATAAAGAAAAATATATACAAGTCTTTAAGTCGGCGGGCGATTTAGCAGATTGGTCAGCTCATCCCTCTTTCGCTGGGCCTCGCCTTCATGGTTTAGTATCGTCAGAAGACGGGCCTCCGCCTGAGCTTGCTGGGCCTAACATGAGGCGAACCGGCCTTCAAGCTCTTTCTCGGTAGCCTTATGAGCCTCAACCCTCTCACGAGTGAACACGGTGGCTTTGTCGATGGCCACCACCTCCTTGATGGCCTCTTGAAGCACTCGCCAAACTTCATACGCTTTATTGGCCTTGGCCGTAAGGTTGGCCTGAAGCTCTATCAGCGCTTTCGAACCCAGCTCCCTCTCTGAGAATTTGCGGCCGAGCCTCTTCTCACAGGATATCGTGTTTGCCGCACACCGCTCAATTAGACCCACAGGCCCGCCTTCGCAGCCACAGCCTCCGAAGAGAGTCGAGTACATTCAAGCACATGCAAGCAAGCCTCCACCTGCCAACAAAACTCAACCCAGATTTGCACCACTGCTTCGCTATGATAGGTGGCAAGAAAGGAAAGAGAGACGTTAGCTTCAGCGGGGAACGCTTCGGCGGTGATTAGACTGCCAGCGTGAAGTTCCTCAATTAAAGATGACAGAGAGGCGAGGCTTAGCTTAGCCATCCGTTCCGAGGCTCGCAGAGCATAAGGGCCAGGTGGCATAGCGATGCGTGACTCCAACATGGGAAGAACTAGCAGGGCTGTTCAGATTTATAAACAGTCAGCGAAACTGGTAAACAAAGAACAAGTGGAACGACGTTGAGACTTTACTTACCCACAGTCATGCAAAAGGGATCTGAAGGCTCCCCATGCCCTTCAAGAATCTCGACCTCGTCGTCGGCCTCCAGAATTGTAAAAGATGCCGGTGTCATTTTATGAAGCAGTGATAATGCTGTGAAAAGAAGGTAAGCAACGCTAACCTTGCCCAGACGAGAGCATGATGCGCTGAGGAGGTATTGCTTGCGGGCCAGCCATCTCCAACAAGCGCTGAAAAGACTGCCTGGGAGACAGATCAGCAATAGAGGCCGCCAATCCGCACAATTCTGATAAGACAAAAGGTGTCAGATAATGGAAAGGCTACTGATTTAAAATATAGAAGGGTACCTTCAACGCTCCTCCCATTCTGAGCTGGAGGGATAGCAGCTTCAACAGCCTCCGCCGTGGCCTCGGGCACATCATCAGGGACGCGGGCCGGTATAGCGGCCTCTGAGGAAGGAGCAGCGGCTGCCGCTGCAGGTTCCAACGAAAGGATGGTAGCCTCCGCTACTTGCACCCTGGCTTCTGGATCGCCCTCAGGTAGATCCATTGGAATGACAACGGACAAAGGTGCCTCCCCTGATGGAGCAAGTGCTTCGGGAGCAGGAACCGCTGCAGGAAGCTTTATCGCAAGAGTAAAAGTTTCATCAACCCCCTCCACACTGATTGGTGCTTCACCGGGGATATTAGCAGACTCTATGGCCAAAACACGACTTAGAGCCTCTGCCACCGCCAAAATCCCTGCAAAGTTTGTAGAAGGATAAGGATACATATATGTGTATACAAGTAATATGAAATATTACAAAGAAAATACAGAAACATACCGATGCGCAAGGGAGCATCCAGTTTGGCTTGTTCAAGCCGACGCTCCTTCATAAGGAGATGTGCTCGCCGAGGTCCGAGGGTAGACTCGTGGCCGCCGGTCCACAGGGAAAGAGCGTCCTCGGCGTCGCCCGAAACAACCTGTTTAAGGGCTCTTTCACCCCATTCTTCCAAAGGGCCGATGAATCGTCGTCGAATCCACGGAGGGTCTTCATAAAAGATAACGGCAAGGTAGGGCTTCTTCGGAATCCGTACGTTCTCCGACTCATCTTGCGAACGTCGTATAGCCTCAGCTAATTGTGCGGCTTCCTCGGCAGACGAGCTCGGGAAAAGTAGGCCAACGTCCGACTCTTGCATAGCTAACGGTTCGTCCTGAAGAATGGGCTCAGACTCTACTAAAGAGTCAAGCAGATTGGTAGCCGTCTTCCTCCATCGCATGGATCCAGAACCAATCGCCGAGGATGACCGTTTTCTCCCTCGTAGAACCTTGGCACGACGCTGACCCACTTCACCTTCAACGCCCTCGCTCCCAACGCCCTCGCTTGGCGCTGCGACCGAGGACGACATGGCCATTGTCAATGCCGCAGGCAATGATACTGCTATCGGCGCCCGATTAGCCTGCGATCGAGTACCCAATGGCATACCAACTGTGGGAGTGAGGTCCACATCCGCTGCCCCCGGAATAAGCGCAACACTGGTGTCCCTCTGGGGAAAGCGAACCGGTGCACGCGGTCGTGGCGGAACTCCCGTGGCCTGAACCGGAATAGGAGCACCGTATCCAAGAAGCACCCTCTTCTCCTCAGCAATAATCGGACTGACCCGATGAAGGTACCAGTCCGTGAAGGATCCCACACATCGGGGAATGTGGTCAGCTTCAGGAATCATGAAGTAAGAACCAGTGTTCAGCCTCATGAAATGATGAGCAGCATCACGAACAGCTTCAGGTTATGGGCTGGGCGCAACTGTAAATGCCTCAAAAGGGACGCCCTGATCATATCCAAGTTGCCGGGCGAAGCGATGTAGATTATACCGCATGAAAAGGGCCACACTGTTTTGACGAAAGACCAGATAACCTGGTCTGATCGCGTACAGATGCATGGCCTCTCTGGGCTTCAGAGAAGGTGCCCCCTCTTTTGACAAGTCCTGGAGTTGTTGAATTGGACCTGAAGGAGAGGATAGGGCCCGATCAACGAATACCAATCGGCCCGCACTAGCATAGGGAGCAATCAACACGCGAATGGCCCCGGACTGAGTCGGGTCAGGAGCAGAAGCACCCACCAGCCGCATGAGTCGCGGAAAAGTGTAGGCATCATAAAAATTGGGCCGCCGGTGCGCAGCAAAGGTCCCCAACACATGCATTTTAATCCAAGACGTGAAGTAATGGAAAGAAAAGTTTACTACGTCCACACCGGGAGTTGAGGTATTGGCCGCGGCGCCTAACCCATGATAAAAATGCGCCAGCGCCGGGGTGCCTACAGCCAACCGTGTTCCCTCAGCAATGCGATGAGTAGGGTAGATAACAGAGACTCTCATGAAACGACGATGCATGGGGATAACGAACCAGCTGAGCCAGACGCTGATGAAGCCTACAAAGAAAGTCTCCTCATTCATGCCGGGAGCTGCAATCGATTCGAAAGATACCGCCGACATGATGGGAATGTAATATTGCGGCAAGTCCTCTTCCTTAGTCGGCCGCCTGTCCAAACCAAACCCAAAGGGGTCATTAATGTTTGCAAACTTCAGAGCCGTCTTTGATAGGACACCCTCGTGAAGGAAGCAAGCAATGAAGCTCTTAAAAGTGACGCCTTGCTCCTCAGATTCTGTGAACAGTTTGTCAAAGATGCCCAGGGCCTTGATCAAACTCGGGCGCTTGTGTCGGACGGCGTTCTCGGTAGACAGGCCGTCAAGCATTGTGGGCTCGGTCTCAAAGACGTACTCGTCGGGAGGCAGCAATTCCTCATAAAGGGTCCTCCTGATTGGCAGCCCCGAGATCTCGCGAAATTCTTCCAAGGAAATCGAAACTTCGCGGTCCCCTAGGAGGAAAGTGTTGGTGGGGAGATTCCACTGGTTCAAGAAAGCCTTAACCCACCAGACATGAGGAGATTGGTAGTGGAAGAGAGATGCATATATTGCCTGATAAAGTCCAACCCTCTGCAGTCACGCGCGATGGGCGGACAGGATGTAGCTGTCCCAAAAAAGGTAGCCCGTAGGGTGTCGAGGGGTGAGCCCTATTTTGTAGATCTGCCCCCATGGTTTGGCCTCGCCCTGGCAAATGCGGTGTCCCAGAATATCTATGGCCGGGATAGGATGATTTGGGATGCCAGTCGTCGAAGGCTCAAGCCGCCCCATAGAAGTCCAATTCGGCATCTCCACGGCAAAGACTGTCCTTGGAGGATCCATCAGCAGGAACGGATAGGTAGGCTCGGTTGGTATCTAGCAAAGGAAACTACGGCGACCACGGATGATGTGACCATACCAGGTCCCCCACAAAAGCAAGTTGGTGCAGTTAGGGTCATGAGCCCTGATCATCGCCATCACTTCCTCGTCAGATGGTGACTGAGGAAAAGCGGCCTCCGAACAAGTGAAAGGAAAGTACGGAACGGAAGTCATTGTGACTGAAATAAAATAAGGGGAAACTGTTAAAGCGAAGCCAACAGTGTATATAATATATGATTATAAATATATATATATATATAAAGACAGCGACAGAGGACTCATTTTATGGGACCATTGGTTACAAAACACACGGGTCCCACAAAATCAAGACGGCGGCTGGATAATGATGAGGCAAAGCAATTACAATGAGACAAAAAGAAGATTCTCAATAAATGAACAGTGGATTTCAAATGACCCTACACATTCCACTAAGAGAAATCCATCTTGGACTCTGTAACAAATCAAACAGAATCAAGGGAATTAAATTCCCAGAAATCACCACTGCAAACTTCTTCTTCTTGGTTGCAGAGAGACGACTCAGGGCAAGAAAAACCCAAGAAGTTCTCTAGGAAGAACTAAGTTCTCCATAGGTATCAAATTCCTTTTGGAAAAGGGGAATTAAATTCCCAGAGACATTTTTCAGAGCCAAAGCTCTTTGAAGATGGAATTAAATTCCATGGAAAAGACAAGCACCATCGACCCCTGAAGATCAGAGCAACCTTAAAGGGTCTGTAGATTAAAGAATGAGTGGTTTTCTTTTTAAAGAACTTAAAGAAAAAATAGGTTCTTGATTAAAAGGAAAAACCCTTGGTGTGGATTTAAAATCCAAAGAGTTCATATGAATAGAAGTTCTTCGATCGTTCAAAGATCATTACCTGAAGAAAGGGTCTTTCTTGAGCAGAGTTAAACTCTGGAAAATTTTCGAGACAGAGAACTAAGCTCTGAGAACGAGAATTAAATTCTCAAAAAGAAAATTTAACAAGAAAGAAGATGAGCAAAGAGTGGAGGCGCTTCTGAAGAGACCCCTGCATTTATAGGATGTGAGGGAAACGTTTCATCTCCCCTATTCCCTAGACAGATCCAACGGTCACAAAAGTGACAGCGCTGCACTCACGTGCAGACACGTGAGAGCAACGCTGTGGGAGCATTTGTTCCCTGATTAAAAATCAGGAACTACCTCAATGAGGTATCACGTGCTCACACGTGACCTGGATACGTGATCTATTTACAGAGTTAAATTCTAAACAAGCAGAAGCATAAACAAACGGCTGAGAAATGCCCCAATGGGGGGTCACGCGCTCACATGTGACCAAGGGTCACGCGCTCACACGTGACCAAGGGTCACGTGCCAGCACGTGACAGGCTTTGAAAGCCGTATAACTTAACAGAATTAAATTCTAATTCTCTAAATCTTTCCAAACAAAAAAAGGATTCTGGGGGACCGTTGGATTAAAAATCCAAGGATGATTAAAAATCACCAATTTATGGAAAGATGTTAAACAAGAAAAGATTTCCCTAAATCTTACCAAAAATAACAAACAGAATATCTTTCGGATTAAAAATCCAACGGTGAATAAAATTCACTGGGTGATCTAAAGGATCATATTAATTATGAAAACAAACAAAATCTTTCAATGAAAGATTTACGAAAAAAATTGATTCTTTTCCTTCTCCTATAAATAGGAGCCAAGAGGAGAAAAAAGATATAGAATTTTGGGAACTGAAAATTTTCTAAAAGAAAATAGCAGAGAGAAAAGAAAGAAGAATTTAATTCTCAAGAAAGAAACCCTAGGTGAGAAAAGGGGAAAAGATCAAACTTCAAAAAGAGAATTTAATTCTCATATCTAAGAGTTTAACTCTTCTGCAAAAGAACATAGTTCTTCTTCTGGTTGAAGATCTGCAGAAGCAAATCTCCCCATAGGTTGAGAATTTAATTCTCATCGGGTTGAGATTCTGCCATGCAGATCCAAAACTTAGAGGGAGAATTGAGCTTATAGAATTTAATTCTCCCAAATTCACAGGAATTTAATTCCTCCAAGATAAAACTAGGGTTTTACCCTATATGAGAATTTAATTCTCCCAAAATTATAGGAATTTAATTCCTTCAAGATGGACAGGACTAGGGTTTAACCCTAATTGAGAATTTAATTCTCTTAAATTCACAGGAATTCAATTCCTCCTAAATGAAATTAGGGTTTCACCCTATATAAGAATTTAATTCTTTTACATATATGGGAATTTAATTCCTCCAAAAAGAAATTAGGGTTTAACTCTACATAAGAATTTAATTCTTTCACAAAAGGAATTTAATTCCTCCAAAATCATAATTAGGGTTTAACCCTACAGAGAATTTAATTCTTAAAAATAAAGAGACTTAAAAGATCTCCATATATGCAAAGAACTAAGGTCACGTGACCCCTGAAAAGATCCCCAAAAATGAGAAGGAAAAAGCTTTGAGGCAATGCCTCACGTGCTCCCACGTGACCTCCAAAACAAAGAGAATAAAAGCAAAGGAAATGTTGGCTCTGGGCGCTCTCACGTGTTACCACGTGACCCCTAATAAATGCCTTAACGAATCAGTGCATGAGTGCCTATCACGTGCCCACACGTGATGGCCAAAAAATTAAAAAGTGTTTAACACTTATTTGCAGAACAAAGTGAGGAGATCTGGCCCCACCTTTGGGCGCTCTCACGTGTTGCCACGTGACCCCTAATAAATGCCTTAACGAATCAGTGCATGAGTGCCTATCACATGCCCACACGTGATGGCCAAAAAATAAAAAAGTGTTTAAACAGTTATTTGCAGAACAAAGTGAGGAGATCTGGACCCATCTTTGGGCGCCCTCACGTGTCCCCACATGACCCCTCTTTCTTCAGTGTTTAACACTAATTCGAGAGCTTTATTTCCAGTGTTTAACACTGATTGTCTTCTAGTATTTAACATTAAATTGAGAATCTTATTTCTAGTGTCTAATACTACTTTGAGAATTTTATTTCCAGTGTTTAACACTGTTATCCTTTAGTGTTTAACACTAATTTGAGAGATTTATTCCCAGTGTTTAACATTACTGTTCCCTAGTGTTTAACACTATTTTTAGCCAAATTGACTAATTTTCCAGAGGCAAAAGCCTCCTCTTCAACTGAGTCTCAAAATTGAGTAAAACTCGCAACTATAATATTAATGCTCAGTCAAAGATAAAAATATTATCAGAGACCTCAAACTCTTGTTTAGCATTCCTAAATAATGTGGGCTTGAACCCAGACAAGTGTCTAATGGTCCAACAAAGGGCCAACACTTCAGATCTAATTGGACTTAGCCCAAATTGGCCATAAGTCCTCAATTCAGATTTAACTAAGCCAATATGCTCATAATCTAATTATTTGATCTTAGTTCCAAATTGGACTACAGATCCCCAAGCAACCTTGGTTCAAGGGTACATCTCTTCACTCCTCTGATATTTGTCGTTGTAATCCTTCAACGTCTTCAGAGAGGTGACGGGTCCCGACAACCACACATTTCATGGACTGTGGGGTCTTTAAACTCACTGACTATGATGTCCTTAACCTCGACCGTGATGTCTTTAAACTAACATTGGACTGTGGAGTCCTTAAACCCACGGACTATGATGTCCTTAACCTTGACCATGATGTCTTAAAACTAACATTGGACTGTAGGGTCCTTAAACCCACGGACTATGATGTCCTTAACCTCGACCGTGATGTCTTAAAACTAACATTGGACTGTGGGGTCCTTAAACCCACGGACTATGATGTCCTTAATCTCGACCGTCGTGTCTTTAAACTAACATTGGACCGAGATGTTCTTAAACTAACGATGGACCGTAATGTCCTTAAACTAATCATCGACCGCAATGTCACTAAACTAAACAGTAGAGCCCAATTGTTCTCTTATTGGATATAAACGATCTCGTTAAGTTGATCTTAGTCTAAGATAAGACTAACCTATCCTTAACAAACGTTTAAGTTGATCTTAGTCTCAAATGAGGCTAACATATCCTTAAACCCGAACCCCCAAATCCAAATCTAAGAAAGATACGGATTTGGACTAATCCTTGCCCTACGGACGACAACATAAATTAGTCTCCGTATACAATCCACGAGCAACCAAAAACAAAACAAACACACACATGACACGAAGTGACCATCTGGAGAAGGAGAAAATGGTTACCGCAATGCGGTAGCATAATTAACTGCAGGGGCTTGCGCCTGCAGGGAAGGGCGTCCCCACAATCAAAAACCCCTCAACGAGGGGGAATCTGACGAAGTCTGCTACATCGGCCGCATCCGTTTAAACCTTCGATACAAGGTGCTATAAATCAACTTGGCATCTTCGGAGACGTGAACGGATAGCACCAATTAGCATCTGCCCCGAAATTCAGGCAAGACGTTCGCCGCGTCTTTCGGAGGGGAACAGTACAGTTTTCAACTTACGACGCACAGGGTTTGAGTCATTCAACTCAGGGGACTTATACAAAGTATTGTATGTTGTCCAATGTCCATTAGGACAAAGGGGTTGGTCCTCGTACTATATTCTGTTTACTTGTGACTCCTCAAGTTTTAGACAAGTGTTTCATAGAAATATAAGGTCCAAGTTTTGAGAAGTTATAGGTACAAGAATAAAGTAGAGAATCATGTGTTGCAAATATCAGGATACTTCAAGGTGATTGAAGAAGAAGATACTTGTGTTTGGTATTCAGTTGATAGTAATAGTTTTGAGAACTTGCTTCTCTTTCAGGTTACTCATAATTGGATGCACTCCTAAGTTGAGTAATGCTGATCGGCTTCTCTCCATTTAGTTGACATGCACTGGAGACAGCTGCATGATTTGAATCTGGTTCCAATTAAATTTGTGCCTCTGTTTCTATATTATATATAGAATGGATCATATCTTAACGATTAAGGTATATGGAGTTGTCCGGCTTATGCTTAAAACCAGACTCTGGATAACTCAAGACATGTTTCTGTAATGGCAGTTTGTGGATTAACCCAGGCTATGATGAGGGTTAACTTTCTACTATCTGGAAGATCAATAGTGATATTGTTCTTGACACGCCACAATTTTAGGAAAATGGATTTTTTCAGAAAACAGTAGTGGGAGTATAGTAGAACTGGAAGAGATTCCAGAACCACAAACGATTACTGAAAATTAAATAGGACCTAAAGATTCAATCAGGTTTGATAATCCATTAGCCACTCCGCAGATATGGTGGGTAACCTCAGGCGCCCGAGAGGTATTTCGGTATCCTCAAGGACGGTGACAGGGAGGTTCTTATTTATCCAAACTTGCCATTACAGCTGTTCTAGACTATAAGACCCGGTAGGAGGATGAGTATAGTGTCGTTCTAAACTAGTTTTAGAAGTGCACGTGTATATGACTCTGCCATAGGGTTGTCGTAGTCAGTGGGAGCAGCGGAAACATAGTGGATAAGTAGCTTGTGTCTATTTATAGACTAAAGTATATATAGCGGAGATAGATCATCTATTTTTGATATGACGGTCATAGGTTTTTTGACTTCATCAGAATAGAGGATGGATCTGTTGAGAAGGTAGTAGGGTGTGATGTCCTGGTATATGGATGACATACACATAGTAGGAAGTAAAATTCTTATCCTGCAATCGGTTATACTGTGGTTGTCACACAGTGGTCTCTCCACATAGGATATGGATATAATATTAGACATTCTGGTCACTAGATCTATGCTTTTAGATCTAGATTTGGAAAGTGTCTCAATCTGGGTACTTAGACAGTATTCTAAAGGTATTTTAGAATGGACGACTCCTGGCATGGTGGTAAACCTACAAGTGATGGAGTCACCCTCTCTAAAGGTGTCTTCAGACTAAAAGGGAGAGGGATGTGCATGATTGGCATATCACTTGCTCAGGCAATTGAGTCAATCATGAGATGTTAAGTACCACACCAGATGTTGTTTTTGCACTAGATACAATAAGTTTATATATTGATCCAATACTGGAGAAACGTTCGGAAGCAGTTTATGAACATAAGTGGATGTTCTAGGGATATGATAATGACAGCCTTCTTTCGGGAGACGGTTATCATTCCAGGCTTCCAGGGTGACCTGGATGACAGAGTGACTGTCAGAGTTACAGTTTTCCCTCTGACGAGGGGCAGTAATTTGGACAGGTGGTCTAAGAGGATACTGAGGAAGGCATGGCGCAGGATACTGATTAAATTCAATTGACGATACAGTCTAAGAACTTTGCTGGATTTGGAGTTCATTTGTGAACTAGATCCCATCAGATATCCAGACATATTCTAAGACAGGTATTGCTCATTTCGAGAGATGGTTTTCTCCGCGAACTTGAGATTAAGAGAGACATAGAAAAAATCATCAGAGCGGATCCACTCACTGATGCTATTTCTCGAAAGCAATAGTTTCACAAACGAGCTTTGTGAAACTGATTAGTAGAGGCGTTGGGTGTTCGGTATCACACGGGCTGTGAGTATGCGACACCGCAATAATTAGCCTTAAGTGCAAGTGGGAGATTGTTGGCTATAGTGCCATCAAGTCAATTATTGGATCACAGGCACGTGATTGCAATTATTGAGGGAGGACCTATACCGGTAGAACAGTCTTACACGAGATGATAGTATGCTATCTGGTTTGTCTTTATCATCGAGTTCATACTTCAGGTGACATTACAGATCACTATTACATGTTGATAGAGCCCATACGATTCTTGCTTGACTACCAGCAGTATGATGGCGATCATATACGTGAGAGTTGGGTAGTCTATAAGCACATCCTTAAAGTATTCCTAGTCGTGGGAGTTTCGAGACTGGGCATCGATACTCCATGAGTAGACCAGTGTATACGGATCGAGACCCCGACGAGGGGCGATAGCCGGTCTCACAAGCCATTGGTGTCAGTTGGTTCACCTAAGATAGTATACAGGTGCTCATTGGGTTATGAGTACACCGGATGGACTCGCAGGGGCACTGCTGATTGGTACTATACCTATCGTCAGGATCAGTTCCCAGGTGACATGAGTACAGCTTAGTCCGTTGACTTGACACAGCTATTTTGCCTCAAGTGTGTTCCCACTATTCTTTGATTGCTACCCTACCACGGCTCAAAGGAGTCATGAAAATAGGTAGTAGTTGGGTGCAGTCCCGAAGCACTTGGAGGCGGTGGCGGTTAGACAGGATTCGTCTCTCCCGGTATTGGGGGTTGATGTCGCGCTGTGTTTGGAGAGCCGTTACACAAAGTCCTTGGCCAAGACAAGTGAGATTTACTGGTAGGTATTCCAGTAGTTTCTCAAGGTGTTCTGTGCTACACTCCGACACGACTTATACCGCTATTGGGGGTTTGACGTTTACCATCCCCCTAGTCCCGATATGCGATACTCATAGACGAACAGACCGGACTGTACGGAGATTGTCACAGATAGGCTCAGTAGGGTTTCCGGATGAGTTCGCTCGTCAGCTTCCCTTTCGCTCAATACATGGGCAGCCGTTACGTACAGCTAGTGCCACTAACGTGCTTGTGGTTAAACCCACTGCCAGCGTATTTACGAGTCTTTAGAGTCCCCCACAGAAAGTTTCCCAAGTTCGGGCGAAACGTTGTAGAGGCCGTATGGTTTTATGGCAGGGTTCGATCATATACGTGCACTTGTGCACGGATCATGATCGGACGGATCATACTAGTGGGCTTTGGTTTAAGCCGGATCCTAGTATTAGATTGTTGGATTATTTTCGTCTCGTTGTATTCGTATTCAGTCGGAATGCGGATGCAGGTATGTATATACAGGTCAGGGGTATTCTTGTGATCCGTCATGAGTTTACTTTAGAAGATGCCATTCTATTTATTGTTTTAAACATTTGGATTTATGTTTATTAAGTGGAAATTGTGAGTGCAAGTCTTGATCAAGAGCATTAAATGTCGCATGTGCATTTTTTATGACTCGTGGTGCGTTTTCTTGTGCCATGTCCATTCTCTTGATTGATTATTGTGTGGGATTGATATGTAGATAGAGAGAGAGGGCAGCCACAAGAGGTGGGGGATTGGTCTTGAGATTTCATTAGAGCTCTCACATTTTATCTCACACAATAAGCAAGCTCTTCTTCTTGACTAGCCTTTTTCTTGAGCTCACAACTTCCATCAATGGCTTCTTCTTCAACCTCTACTCTATCCCTCTCATGTGTTGAGAATCCTAGAGTGTCATGAGATAAAGTAATCACACCCATCTCAACTTCACCTTGGACATGTCGGCTAGCAAACTTCATGTCCGAGTTTCTTCGGTTTGAAGTAGGAGCCCGTATAAAGAATCCTCGACGTGGAGCCACTTCGACGAGCGAGATCGGAGAGCGGACTTGTTCGGGGAAGTCAACGAGGAGCTAGGTGCAGAGATTGAAGACCGAAGGACACAAATCGATCGGTATAATCTCTGAACTCACTTTACAGTTTGCTAGTTAACGGTTAATGGTTCGATCCGGGTGATTGGTTGCGGTAGCGCCAAGTTTCAAAAGTTTTTGTTCCGCATTTGGCCTCAGATTAACGGCCGGGGTGCTGCCATAGCCCAACATGTTAGCCAAGTAAACGGTGACTATCAGACATGCAAGCTAGAGTTGGTAAAACATGGCGAAAGAGTGCAGCAGTTACTAACTCAAATCCCTTCCTACGCTCTACAAAGCATACCGCGTACAGAAAATAGCAAAGCGGACGTATTAGCCAAACTCGCTAAAGAACTGGCTGACGAAAACCTCGATGATGTAAGAATCATTGTACAAAGTCGTCGGGTTCTTGCACCAGCAGAAATATCTCCGAGGTCGTCTGAAGAAAAGGAAGCGATCAAGCAAACAACCTTACAAATAGAGGATCAAGAAAAGGCTAAGGATTGGAGAGAAGTCTTTATAGAATACTTCAAATCCCGTCAAACACCGAAAGATGCATCCTCAAGACATCAGCTCATGAAACGAGCTCTGTCTTTCGCCTTCATCAATGATACTCTATATAAGAGATCGTTCGACTCTCTGTGGCTGAGATGCTTGGGACCAAAAGAAGCAAGGAGGGTCATCCAAGAAACTCACGACGGACTCTGCGGTTCTCATCAAGCCAAGCCAAAGATGAAGCTGAAGATCAAAAGAATAGGCTACTATTGGACCGCGATGATCCAGGACTGCCTCAAATACGCGAAGCAGTGCCACTCATACCAAATTCATGGAGACTTCATCCACCAGCATCCAAACCCACTACACCCAACAGTGGTTAGCCGGTCATTCGAAATATGGGGAACCGATATAATTGGGCCCATCGAACCAGCCTCATCCAAAGGACATCGGTTCATATTGGCAACAACTGATTACTTCTCTAAGTGGGCAGAAGCCGTATCGCTAAGAGAAGTGAAGACGGATAACAACCTCCATTTCTTTAAGACACACGTCATCTATCGGTTCGGTACTCCGCGACGGATTATCTCCGATAACGGGCCGGCCTACAGAAGTCACAAAATCAGCCGCTTCGCACATCAGCATAACATAGACTGGAGATACTCTTCGGTCTATAATCCCCGAGCTAAAGGACTAGCTGAGGCTTTCAACAAAACCTTGACAAAAATCATAAAGAAGATGGTGTCCAAAAATAAAAAGGACCGGCACAGGAGACTGCATGAAGCTCTCTGGGCGTATCGAACTACGTTCAAAACGACTACGAATACAACGTCGTATGCATTGGTATTCGGCATGG
This sequence comes from Agapanthus africanus, assembly GCA_030015575.1. NCBI lineage: Eukaryota > Viridiplantae > Streptophyta > Magnoliopsida > Asparagales > Amaryllidaceae > Agapanthus > Agapanthus africanus. Next base: position 222,352,235 of record CM057342.1, read on the forward strand.
AAGCGGTACTCCCCTTGGAGATAGAGCTACCCTCTCTACAAGTGGCGGTTCATCACGAACTAACAAATGAAGAGAATGCTCATCTTCGGCTTGAGGAGCTTGACGCCCTCGATGAAACTCGTCTCATGGCACAGCAAAACTTGGAGGCTTACAAAGAAAAGATGACATGCTCATACGAAAGATTAACTAGGCCAAGAACATTCCGCCATGGCGAACTCGTGCTAGTTGTCAAAAGACCTCTGATCCCCAACCGTGCCAAACGGGGGAAATTCGAACCAAACTATGAGGGCACGTACATCATAGGCAAAGTCTACCAAGGTGGGGCTTACTTGCTCATGGATATACATGGCGAAAGACCCTTCCGGCCAATAAACGGCCGATTCCTTAAGAAATACTACGCCTGACGAGTCACAGCCCAGGTTAATGATAGATGACGATGCTTGTGTCCGCTCGCTGTCTTCCTGACTACCAAACTCTGTAAGTGTTATCCGGCAAAACTTCTCCGCAGAAAACTAGCTACGAACCGAAACGTACCTAAACTAACAATGGACCGCAATGTCCTGAAACTAGCTACGGACCGAAACGTCCCTAAACTAACAATGGACCGCAATGTCCTGAAACTAGTAACGGACCATAACGTCCTTAAACTACTACGAACCGCAGCATCCTTAGACTAACGCGGCAAAAAAAACGGTACGTCCATAAGCGAAATGGGCATGGATGAAAACCCGAAAGAGCTCCGTGAGTAAAAACAGCAAGGCTACCGGCGAGTTTGTGAAAACCCGAAAGGGCGCAGACTCGTAAAAAATTTCCTGTGCACTTGCAGGGTCCTCTCGACCTTGTAAGGAGAAAATACCCGCATGAAATCCTTATGACTCATAAGGGAGCAAAACACTTAGGAATCCACACAATCCCTAAGGAGAAATGACACTTACGAGATCCTCACGACTTGTAAGGAAAATTCCCCCCCCCCTTATGAGACCCCCACGACTCACGGGATTCAAAAGTCTTAAGATTCAGGGACCTGAACCTATTTTTAAGCCATCATATCCCCCAAACTTTTGCCCTACAGGGGGTCAATATTGACCCTTATATACAATCCACGGGCATAAATAAGCGTTCCCTCGCCCAGTTCCACCAATGGTGTGAAATTCCCCTATCTGGTGAACAACACTTGTAGGTCCTCTCGACTTGCAAGGAGAAAATGCTCTCGTGAGATCCTTACGACTCTCAAGAGAAAACACACTTAGGAGTCCTCATGACCCCTAAGGAGAAATTACACCTACGAGATCCCCATGACTCGTAGGGAGAAATACCTTTATAAGACCCTTACGGCTCACGAAGTCAATGGCCTTAGTCGTCAGGACCCTAACCTTGTCTACTAAGCCACCTTTGTTTGATAGAGACGAAGGCAAATGATGATTCGCTCCTGGCAACATTCCAGTAGTAGCGATACTGATGCCTAAATTAGTAACAGATTCCAAGTCCTTTCACGGCAAGTGATAATTCACTCCTGGCAATATTCCAGTCGCAACGATACTGATGCTAAGATTGGTATCAGAGCTCAAGTCCACACTCGCAACAAAATCAACGAGCCAAAAATACAAAAAAAATATAGCCGAAATGATTAGGCAACTCGCAATAAAAAGCAGCGAGTAAAATGAAAAATAGCCGAAATGATTGGGCACCGCAAAAATTAGCCGAAATGATTGGGCAATCGCGACTTTCGCGATATAAAAAAGCTGAAATGATAGAACCTTACGGAAGGAAATAAAAAAAATGAAAGAATGAAACTTCTGCCCTACAGGCGAGTCCAGACTGACCCCTGTATACAATCCATGGGCATAAACGAAAAGGGAACCACATTTCCCAACAGACTCTATCAAAGGGAGGCTCAGATCTCGACGGCAACATCTGCATCCCAGAAGATCAACGCGGCGTTCCTTCCCGACACCGCAGAAAGTGAAGCAAGTCAACCAATGACCTCCCCGACGAAACAACGCTCCATCTCGGAAACAAGTCAAATGATGACCTCCCCGCTGGAACAACGCTCCGTCTCGGAAACAGGTCAACTAATGACCTCCCCGCCGGAACAACGCTCCGTCTCGGAAACAAGTCAAACGATGACCTTCCCGCCGGAACAACGCTCCATCTCGGAAACAAGTCAACCAATGACCTCCCCTCCGGAACAACGCTCCGTCTCGGAAACAAGTCAACCAATGACTTCCCATCTCGGAAATAAATCAACAAATGACCTCCACTCCGGAACAACGCTCCATCTCGGAAACAAGTCAACCAATGACCTCCCCGCCGGAACAACGCTCCGTCTCGGAAAAAAGTCAACCAATGACCTCCCCGCCGGAACAACACTCCGTCTCGGAAACAAGTCAACCAATGAACTCCCCGCCGGAACAATGCTCCGTCTCGGAAACAAGCCAACCAATGACCTCCCCTCCGGAACAACGCTCCATCTTGGAAACAAGTCAACCAATGACCTCCCCGCCGGAACAACGCTCCGTCTTGGAAACAAGTCAACCAATGACCTCCGTGCCGGAACAACACTCCGTCTCGGAAACAAGCCAACCAATGACCTCCCCGCCGGAACAACGCTCCGTCTCAGAAACAAGTCAACCAATGACCTCCCCACCGGAGCAATGTTCCGTCTCGGAAACAAGTCAACCAATGACCTCTCGATTCATCTCGACCCCCAGGGAGATCAGTGTCTCTACGCAAACCATTCAACCCGTAAAAAGAAAAACTCTCTTGTGAGATCCTTACGACTCTCAAGAGAAAACGCACTTAGGAGTCCTCACGACCTCTAAGGAGAAATTACATCTACGAGATCCTCTCGACTCATGGGGAGAAACGACTTTATGAGACCCTCACGGCTCATAAAGTTGAAAAGTCTTAGGCAGCAGACCTGAACATGTTTCCTAAGCCATCACTACCCTACAAGGAGTTCAGGATGAACCATTATCTACCATCTACAGGCCACATTTGCTAAAGTCACATGCCAATGACACAACAAAGAAAAGAAAGCGATAGTATGAGATAAAATATGCCTTTTATTCAGGAATTCAAATGAATACAGGATACATCACATAAAAGAATCAAAAGTGAATGCATGTTATTCACTAATTACAAATTTTCAGTCAAAAAATAAAGAAACGGTTGCTAAGAAGGAGGCATATTCAATAAGTCAGCAGGCCGCTCACGCACTCCTCTCAATCTCTTCTCGTGGTCAGCCACAGCGGCCAACTCCACTTCAATTTGAGTTCGCTGCTGCGAACAGGACGAAAGCTTTTCTTCAGTTTCTAGCATGGCAGCTTCACAGTCCTGTACAACCCGCTCGGTGAGGTCAAGCATCCGCTTTAGCGCCAACCCATCCGAAATACATCTTTAAAGGTTGTCAAAGACGGCTTTTAGCTGTGCAACATTCGCTTCAATTTAGGCGCGCAATCAGACAGACTCGTTGGAAGCCACTTCATGTTCCTTTCGTCTCAGGGTCGCCTCTGGTTCAAAATGACGGAGGAAAGGAACACTATGCTCAACCCATGCAGCTCGCTGGGAATTCAAAGCCAGAACCTCAGGAGCAATACGCTTGAACTCAATCTCATGCAAGCAAGCCTCGATCTTTCTGCAGTAATTAACCCAAGGCTCGACGACACCTTCATCATGGAAGTTCACGAGCATCACCAGCATAGGATTAACCTCAGCAGCAAAATCTGCAACAGATGTGAGGGCCTCGGCGTCAAGATCCTCGATGAATTCGCTCAATATGCGTCAACCGTTTGCAGCACTCCTGGAAGATATGCATTTAGCAAAAGGCCCTGCTGGAATTGGGATGCAAGACTCAAAAGGAGCTGGAGCCTGTGCGATTGCTGCAAAATAAATTATGGTCAAATGTCGACTCGTGAGGTAAATAAAATACACGAGCGATGGAGTCTACTATACCGGCTGTGGCAGGTGGCAAAATAGGGAGTACCGGAGACGCGGCTATTCTCTCGACTCCTCCTCCGATCCGTGATGCTGTGATCAATATAAAGAAGATTTAGCAACAATACAGCTATTCATAAAAGAAAGAAGGAAACAATAGCTGAAGAATATACTAACCAGTACCAGGAGGAGGAATGACTTCCGACTGGAAGGAGAAATGTGGGTTCAACACCTGGTATAGATGGTTGAAAAGGACTCCTGCAGGATTGCGACAATATACTGTCAATACAAGGAAGATGGTATCCACAGTTAAACTAAATAAGTCGCAAACCCATACCTTCCAATATTTGAGAGGACACGGGAGAAGATGAAGGGACGGCGACCGTCAGAGCAGCGACTGGTGACGCTTCTTCAGATGCCACAACCTCAGGATTCTCCGCTCCTGTACTCAAGACGAACAACATATCATTAGAAGAGCTGAACAAGATTGAAAAGCTTGAAAATAGAGACTTAGCAATTACCTGATAAATCAGGGAGCGAAACCATTGCGGGGGCATCACCTTCTTCGCTCTCTCTCAGAGGAGTAGATTCCGGGCCCATAGCTTCATCCCCTGACTCGACGAGGGCCATCGCGACGCTTGCAACGCCCGCCGATACCAAGGAACCGCAGGGAGAAAGGGCAGCGGTCTGGACAGCCCCAGATTCCAGAGAGAGGGTAGCAACTTCAGGCACGGTAACCGCCAGGGTTTTACCCGTCATCCCATCGCCAAGACTAGGCCCTGCAGAAAATGCATATGTCAAAATTCGAAGATCAAGTTCTAGTAAAAGACTCAGCATTACGTTACCTTGGAGCAGCTTTTCGGTTTCTTCCCGACCCACGCGCGCAACCTGTCTACGGGCGGTAGACAACGCAGAGGGAACATCCGCTGAAGGAGTATCAGCAAGCGGAATGATGCTTGAGCCTGCACCCACGGCCAAACCAACATCGCGTTCCCTCGCCGCATGCTTCCTACGCTTCCTTTCGGTCTGAGCAGTAAGAAGAGATCTCCTCAAGACCTCTGATAAAGAGACGTCGTCATCCGAACCAAGCTCTGCCTCTGGAGCCGTTACGGCATCCTTCATCGGCTGCTTCAGCAATGCTTCCTGCGGGGACGTTGGGAGAGCTGGGGCCACAACAGCTGGCTCCGGAAGTTTAGCCGCATCGCTGCCCGGGATCGGTACTACACTTGGAATAACCCGAGTCAAGGTAGTCCCTACAACAAGATGAAAGAAAGGGTCAGAGCATGAATAAAGAAAGGAATAAAGGCATAATGAATGGAATTATACCAAGGCCCAAAGAAGCACGGGGCCTCTCCTCCTCTTCGAATGTTTTGAGGGAAGCCGCGAGAGCCACTTCGGCAGAAATACCTGTTGAAGAAGAAAGCGTCAGTAGAAGCATAATAAAAGAAGATAGCTGCGGAAGAATGTAACTGAAGTATACCTGACTTCGCGATAGTAATCAGTGCCGCTTCATCACGAGCCAGTCGCTCGGAAGCTATAAGGGCAGCCTGGAGATCAGTATCATCCGCAGGCGTGATGAATAAACCCTCATTGGTCCCATACACACACAAACCCTCGCTGTAAGGAGCATGTGGCTCCTGGCTAAATATGACGTCGGCAGAAAACAATGACTTCTTCTTCTTTTGCGAGCGAGCGCCAGCAACCGATGATAAGAGCTTGCGCTTAACGGGCATTTTTAGGCAGCGGGTCCCGATTTCAACACCAACGCCAGACTCCGGGGATGCTGAAGCTACCATTTCTACAAGAACGCAGGGTAGAGACTCCTCAGGAAAGGCGCACGGGACACAACCGCAGCAGCTTCTTTTAAGGAAGGACGAACAGTGGTCCATCGCTTTAAAGGGACAGCTGGATTACCAGCAGGGACTGCACCCTTGCGATCGAGCAGTAACCGCCTTTCTGTTAGTGTATATGCCCTAGAGGCCATTACTGTATCATACTAGTATGTATATTACTTGATGGAAGCTTGGGATATTCACAGTTGTACAGACAATCTTGCTCGATATAGTAGTATGCTACTTAGTTTGTCTCTGCTTTAATGTGTACATGTGTGTTTCTTTATTATATCACCTATACGCATTAGTGGAGCCCTTAGGATCTTTGCTTGATTACCGGCGTTGTGATGGCGATCACACTCGTGGGGGCTGGGTAATCCACAAGCACATCCTTATACACGTCCCTAGTCGTGGGATTATCGAGACAGGGCATCGATACTCCGGAGTAGACTAGCGTATGCGCTTCTCATCCCAGCATGGGAGACAGTCTGTCCCACAGCCGTCAGTACGTCGTACTTGAGATAGTATGCGGGTGCTCGTTAGGTTACGAGTACACTGGACAGGACTCGTCGGGAACTGATGGTTGGTATTATACCTATCGTCAGTTATCAGTTCCCAGGTGACATGAGTACAGCTTAGTCCGCTGACTTGATACTATCACTTCGCCTCGAGTGTGTTCCCACTGTTCTTTGATTACTACCCTACCATGGCTCTACTGAGTCGTGCAAACAGGTAGTAGTTGGGTGCAGTCCCGAAGCACTTGGAGGCAGTGATGGTTAGACAGGATTCTTCTCTCCCGGTATTGAGGGTTGACATCACGCTGTGTCTAGGAGAGCCATTACACGAGTAGTCCCTGGCCAGGGCAAGCGAGATATACTGGTAGGTTTCCAGTGTTATCTCAGGGTGTTCTGGGCTTCACTCCGACACGACTTGTACCGCTATTAGGGGACTGACGTTTACCACCCCCTAGGCCCGCCATGCGATGTATCATACGAATAGACCGGACTGTACGGGGATTGTCACATACAGGCTCAATAGGAGTTCGGATGGGTTTACCTCATCGGCCTTCTTATCGACATCTACTGGGGACCGTTACGTACAGCTAGTGCCGCTTGCGGTCTGTGGTTAAACCCACTGCTAGCGTACTGTCGAGTCTTTAGAGTCCCACACAGAGAGTTTCCCTGCACTGGGCGAAACGTGTAGAGGTCGTATGGTTTTACGGCAGGGCTGCGATCACTTACGTACACTTGTGTGCATGTGGTGTTCGGGCAGGCAATACTAGTGGGCTTTGGTTTAAGCCGGAACCTAGTATTGCACGGATAGATTTGTTTTGTCTTCTGCGCATCCGCATTCTATGGAATGTGGATGCAGGTGTGTATGCATAGTTTTCCGGAGCGATGAAGGAGGAGGTGCCTCATTAAGGTTTTTGGCAATTCGTTTGGTCGAAACCATTATGAGCCGCGGACATCATTTACTAATCCTTTTAGTGATAATTTTATGATGGCTAATTGCATTTACCATTTGACCATCATGACCTCTCTTGACTTTGTTGACCGGTTGACCATGTTGACCATTGACCTTCAAGAGAGGTCTACACTCTTCTTTTCATTTTCTTTTTCTTTTGGATTATGATAATGGTCATTTCAATATAGCCATCAACTTTATGTTGATAAGATTTGTAATGATGTTTTAGTGTATTATTGCAACCATGGTTATTTTCTTTAGTTCATAATTCTTTTCACATTCTCTCTCTTGCTCTTTCTCATGAGAAGAAAAGAAAAGCTCCATGGTTGCTAGCTCCTCCTTCTTCCTCCTCTTGATTCATATTTTGATCTCATATGTTGAGAGATAAAGATTCCAAAAAGACAAACACCTCCATCTTTCTCTTCTACACAACCTAGGGTACCAAGACTAGCAATCTTGTTACCTTAGTTATCTCGGCTCGAGGTGGAGCTCGGTGTACATCTCTCGGGTGGATCGTCTTCGACTCAAGGAGGCCGTGGAGGTGACCAAAGTCCGGATCAACCCTCGGAGCAAGCAAGGAGAAGAATAACAAGAAGAGAAGGAGTTCAAGTTGAGGTATAACCCCTAACCGAGTAGATAAATCTCTAGTTAGGATGCTAGTGTGTAGTTTAGCAAAGATCCGGCTTTTACGGTCCATGTTACCAAGTCTAGAAAATTTTTGTTTTACCATTTCCGCAACCCCGAAAGTACCGGGAGAGGTAACGTGGACCTAACAGTGGTATCATAGCCTAACTAAACACACCCTAGCATGTTAGCAAAGCATTTAGAATATCGACCGAACGAAAAAACCGCAAAACACCCCGGAAACCCTAAGTTTCTGCCGATTTTTTTTCTGCTCAAAAAATCATAAATCATGTCTTAAAAATCGGCTCAGGCTTTTTATAGAACGCTGGAGAAAAACGATCCCCTAACTCGGTTAAAGCGCCGCGGAACCGCGGCATAAGCTTGCTTATGCCGCGGAACCGCGGCCGAGTTAACTCGGTTGGGGTTCTGGTTTCCTGCAATTTTCTTATATGGGTATTTTGGGATTTTTGGTATATGATTTTTCTGCCAAGATTTTCCACAAAGAAAAATTTGTTTTTGGGGCTCAAAAATCCGTATTTTTTGGTCGATGTTCTGTAGACATTGGCTAATGGTTATATCTGTAATGTTATATATGTATTGAACGTCTACTAATCGCTATACGTCGATTAGTGGGGGTTATACATATCTGTGATCTGTGTTGTTGATGGTATGTGTATATGAACTCGTTGGATTGCCGCGGATGAATAGCCGGGGTGGATGTAAGATGAGAGTTTCTTTTTCTTTCATTCATGTAATAAATTTGTAAATTGATGTAATATTATTTGTATGGCCGCACAACCGGGTCAGGGTTGTAGCCGTCATTGTATAATTCTTTTTATGCTCCTAGGATAGACCCATGGAGGGGGTGCACAAACTACCGGGTATCTCGAAGTGCCGAGTGGCCTACTCACGGTGTTGAGGGAGGTTGCTTTGCTTCGGGTACTTGGCGGGTAGTTTGCCGCACCCGTAGGGGTCTTGGATGGGGTATTGGCTATTCATCGCGACCGTGTAATCCGCTCTTCGTTGCAGGCTCGAACGAATCGCGGGTTCCTAGTATATCCAAAGTGTTCATCTGTGATCTGGATTGGCTATCATTACTATATATCTATATATAATAACTATTTAGGCGTTGCTTATGTTTTTCAGCCGCGCTAGCCCAGCCCCCGCTCTGTCGTTAGTTAAGTAACCTAACGGGTGATGACGGGGCCCCGTGGCGAATGCGAATGGCATAAGCGTACGTCATATTTTGGTTGTTTTCTGCAATGGTGGATTTAAATGATGGGACGCATTAAAAGAACTAATGCAAGAAAAGAAACCTAAAAGACGTTGTTGGAACAATTTTTTCAAAAAGCTGTTATTGCAAGGATGTTCATTTTTGTTTTGCATCGAGGTATTCGGTTATGAATGCCTAGCACCTCATTCGACGAGGCAAGGGACGAGATCCCCTCATCGGGAATGACCCCTTGGACAAAAGTTTGCGTTAGGGTAATAACTTCACTATAGTCGATTATTCTTGCTTTGCATCGAGGAATTCATCTTATGAATGCCCAACACCTCACTCGACGAGGAAAGATCCGAGATCCCTTCACAGGGAGTGACCTCTTTAGCAAAAGTTTTCGTCACTATATTTTCAAAAACTGTATCACGTTCCTTCAACGATATCAAGTTCATTACGTTAACGGGTTTTTGCCAAAACCCAGTCGTAGCCCTCCGTCGTTTCGGATTGATATTGCTTAGTATTCGTGCTACGTATTTCGTGCTTAGCCGAGGCGTAGTGTACGGTAGCTATGTAATATTTTTCCGTAGGATACAAAGTGATTGGTTAGGACAGTCGTGCGGTCATTTTGGCTCAGTCAAGGACTCGTACGGGCGGGTCTAATGCAGTCAAGATAATGACGGGTTGAACTTGACTAGGATCCTTTGATATGTTGGCTCAGTCAAGGTCACTTGGGTCCTAGGAGCAAAAACCACATAGGGAGTTTCAAAAGTACTTAAACTTGCTAGTGTTGCATACCATTTGGAGTGTGATGATTCTGGTAGGATTCCTTCAGTTTTATCACGCGGTGATATTTGGATCCCGATCCTACTGTGAGTATATGCTACTCCTCAGGAACTTTCTCGCTTAACGATCAATGCTATGAACCAAGTAGGTGTCTAGAAAGGTGTTAGCGGGGCTACGCCCACAGGGAAAAGAGGTTACTTAATTAAGGAACTTCGCGAAAGCGTTGGAAAACCTTCCTCGAAGTACCGACACTGGCCTGGCTGAACGGTTAAGTAAGTATTGTACGGTGAGATTGATCCCGACTAATTCTTCCTTTATGGTTTGAGGAGGGATTCGAGAGACAGTGGGAGCCATCATGTTTAGATAAATTAAAAACCAATCTAAACTTGCAAGAGCGCACGCTAAGTGTTTCTTTTCCCTCTCTCCAGGTAGCAACCATTTCACGCCGTAATCAAGATAATAAAATGTATCGCTTGACCAATCCGAATTCTTATTCGGAGCTGGGAAACGTTGGTTCGGCTCTAACTTGTGACAACAGTCATAAGTATGAGCAAGGGAAAGGGGATTGTATGGATTCCCAGGATACCCAGTTGAAAAAGAAGCATGGTTTTGCATCTACTTCAGGTGTTCTTGTAATTGAGAACTGTTTTACGGTCAGCCCTACCTCCTGGGTACTTGATACCGGATCAGGATCTCATATCTGTAATTTATTGCAGGGACTGAGAAAAAGTAGGAAAGTTGCACCGGGTGATATGTCGCTCAGAGTAGCGAACGGAGCACAAGTTAATGCGGCAGCCGTCAGTGAATATCACCTAGTATTGCCAAATGGCAAGACTATGATTTTGAACGATTGCTAATATGTACCTTCCATGGTTTGCAACATCATATCAGTTTCTTTACTCGATAAAGATGGATATAACTTTGTTCTTGATAGAAATATCATGAACATTTACCTTTATAAGGTACTGGTTGCAGAAGGTACACTGTGTAATGGTATCTACGTTCTAAATCAGAATACAGTTCTCAATGTACAAAACACACGCAAGAGGAAGAATTCAGATACGAATGAATCTTACTTGTGGTATTGTAGACTTGGTCATATCGGAGAGAAAAGACTGAGTAAGTTGCATAAAGATGGACTCTTGGATGCGTTCGAGTTTTCATCTTATGAAACTTGTCAGTCTTGTCTCAAAGGGAAGATGACCAAATCTCCATTCACCGGACATGGAGAAAGAGCAACAGAGCTCTTGCGACTCGTACATAGTGATGTATGTGGTCCGATATCTATATATGCAAGGGGTGGGTTCTCGTACTTCATCACATTCACTGACGATCTCTCTAGGTTCGGATATGTGTATCTGATGAAACACAAATCTGAAGCTTTTGAGAAATTCAAGGAATTCAGAAATTAAGTAGAGAACCAGACTGGCAAAAGTATCAAGATCCTCCGGTCTAATAGAGGAGGGGAGTACTTAAGCACGGAATTCCTAGATTACTTAAAAGAGAATGGTATTCTCTCTCAGCTTACTCCTCCTTATACACCACAGCACAACGGTGTATCGGAGCGGAGGAATCGTACCCTACTGGATATGGTTCGCTCCATGATGAGTAATGCCGAGTTACCTCTTTCATTTTGGGGACATGCGCTGTTGACAGCAGCATATCTATTGAACGATGTTCCGTCTAAATCTGTGCCTAAGACACCGTTCAAGATATGGAATGGTAAAAAGCCGTATCTTAAACGTATTAAGATATGGGGTTGTCCGGCCTATGTAAAAGTACAAAATCCGGACAAACTTCAGGCACGCTCAGTTCTATGTAAATTTGTGGGATATCCTAAGAACTCCACAGGATATCTGTTCTACCACACCGAGGAATAGAAGGTGTTTGTATCTCGCCACGCCACCTTTCTAGAGTGGCAATTTCTTGCAAAAGAAACAAGTGGGAGTTCGGTAGAACTGGAAGAAATTCAGCGACCACAAAATGAAACTGAAGATTTGACAGAACCTCAGAATTCAATAACCCCGGTCGAACCTCAGCCACTCCGCAGATCTGGTAGGATTTCTCATCCGCCCGAGAGATACTACGGTTTTCTTATAGACGGGGATCGAGAGGATTGCATCTTGGAAGAAGATGACCCTACCAGTTTCAGGCAGGCCATTATCAGTAGGGACTCTGATAAGTGGCAGGAAGCAATGCAATCCGAAATGGAGTCCATGTACGCCAATAAAGTGTGGACCTTGGATATTGCTCCACCTGGGGTAAAACCCGTTGGATGCAAATGGATCTACAAAAGGAAACTTGGTGTAGATGGGCAGGTGGAAACCTATAAGGCTAGACTCGTTGCAAAAGGTTTTCGTCAAAGACCTGGTTTGGACTATGACGAAACTTTTTCTCCGGTGGCTATGCTCAAATCCATTCGGATCCTACTTGTCATTGCTGCCTTCCATGACTATGAAATCTGGCAGATTGATGTTAAAATGGCTTTCCTAAATGATTGTTTGGAAGAGTGCGTTTACATGGATCAGCCAGAAGGTTTCGTAGACAGTGGGAGCAGAGGGAAGGTGTGCAAGTTACATAAATCCATTTATGGATTAAAGCAGGCATCGCGGAGCTGGAATATCTGTTTTGATGAGGCAATCAAGGAATTTGATTTCATCAAGAACGAAGATGAACCTTGTGTCTATAAGAAGATTATAGGACGAACTGTCATATTCCTAGTCTTGTATGTGGACGACATTCTTTTGATAGGAAATGACATTCCTATGCTACAATCGGTCAAGCTATTTTTGTCACAACGGTTCTCCATGAAGGACCTGGGTGATGCCTCGTACATTCTGGGGATCAAGATCTATAGAGATAGATCCAAGAGACTACTGGGACTTTCGCAGTCCAGGTACATAGAGACCGTACTAAAGAGATTTAGTATGGAGGATTCCAAGCACGGTACATACCCGCATTGCACGGAGTTACCCTCTCTAAGAAGATGTCTCCTAAGACTGACGAGGAAAGGATTCGCATGAGCACTATACCCTACGCTTCGGCGGTAGGATCTATAATGTATGCGATGCTATGTACAAGACCAGATGTAGCTTACGCGCTGAGCGCGGTAAGCCGGTATCAGTCAGACCCAGGTGAGGACCACTGGACAGCAGTGAAGAACATTCTCAAGTACCTGAGAAGGACTAAGGAGATGTTCCTGGTTTACGGTAATGGAGACCTCAGGGTCGAGTCCTTTACCGATTCAAGCTTCCAGAGTGACAAAGATGACAGCAAGTCTGTCTCGGGTTTTGTGTTTACCCTCAATGGAGGGGCGGTATGTTGGAGGAGTTCCAAACAGGATACCGTCGCAGACTCGACGATGGAGGCTGAATACATTGCTGCAAGCGATGCTGCAAAAGAGGCGGTCTGGATGAAGAAGTTCATTAGTGAACTTCAGGTGGTTCCGTCCATTGTTGACCCAATACCTTTGTATTGCGATAACAATGGGGCTATAGTTTTAGCGAAGGAACCAAGGTCCCATCAGAAATCCAGGCATATCTTAAGACGGTATCACCTGATCAGGGAGATCATTGATCGCCAGGAGATCGAGGTGCGGAGAGTGGACACAAAGGACAACACAGCGGACCCATTCACGAAGGCCTTACCCCAGACTCAGTTCAAGCGGCTGATCGAGATGATAGGTCTTCGATACGCCAGTACATGGCCTTAGTTCAAGTGGGAGATTGTTAGTGTATATGCCCTAAAGGCCATTACTGTATCATACTAGTATGTATATTACTTGATGGAAGCTTGGGATATTCACAGTTGTACAGACAATCTTGCTCGATATAGTAGTATGCTACTTGGTTTGTCTCTACTTTAATGTGTACATGTGTGTTTCTTTATTATATCACCTATACGCATTAGTGGAGCCCTTAGGATCTTTGCTTGATTACCGGCGTTGTGATGGCGATCACACTCGTGGGGGCTGGGTAATCCACAAGCACATCCTTATACACGTCCCTAGTCGTGGGATTATCGAGACAGGGCATCGATACTCCGGAGTAGACTAGCGTATGCGCTTCTGATCCCAGCACGGGAGACGGTCTGTCCCACAGCCGTCAGTATGTCGTACTTGAGATAGTATGCGGGTGCTCGTTAGGTTACGAGTACACTGGACAAGACTCGTCGGGAACTGATGGTTGGTATTATACCTATCGTCAGTTATCAGTTCCCAGGTGACATGAGTACAGCTTAGTCCGCTGACTTGACACTGTCACTTCGCCTCGAGTGTGTTCCCACTGTTCTTTGATTACTACCCTCCCACGGCTCTACTGAGTCGTGCAAACAGGTAGTAGTTGGGTGCAGTCCCGAAGCACTTGGAGGCAGTGACGGTTAGACAGGATTCGTCTCTCCCGGTATTGGGGGTTGATATCGCGCTGTGTCTAGGAAAGCCATTACACGAGTAGTCCCTGGCCAGGGCAAGCGAGATATACTGGTAAGTTTCCAGTGTTATCTCAGAGTGTTCTGGGCTTCACTCTGACACGACTTGTATCGCTATTAGGGGACTGACGTTTACCGCCCCCCTAGGCTCGCCATGCGATGTATCAGACGAACAGACCAGACTGTACGGAGATTGTCACATACAGGCTCAGTAGGAGTTCGGATGGGTTTACCTCATCGGCCTTCTTATCGACATCTACCTGGGGACCGTTACGTACAGCTAGTGCCGCTTGCGGTCTGTGGTTAAACCCACTGCCAGCGTAGTGTCGAGTCTTTAGAGTCCCACACAGAGAGTTTCCCTGCACTAGGCGAAACGTGTAGAGGCCGTATGGTTTTACGGCAGGGCTGCGATCACTTACGTACACTTGTGTGCGTGTGGTGTTCGGGCAGGCAATACTAGTGGGCTTTGGTTTAAGCCGGATCTTAGTATTGCACGGATGGATTTGTTGTCTTCTGCGCATCCGCATTCTACGGAATGTGGATGCAGGTGTGTATGCACAGTTTTCCGGAGTGATGAAGAAGGAGGTGCCTCATTAGGGTTTTTGGAAATTCGTTTGGTCGAAACCATTATGAGCCGCGGACATCATTTACTAATCCTTTTAGTGATAATTTTATGATGGCTAATTGCATTGACCATTTGACCACCATGACCTCTCTTGACTTTGTTGACCGGTTGACCGTGTTGACCATTTACCTTCAAGAGAGGTCTACACTCTTCTTTTCATTTTCTTTTTCTTTTGGATTATGATAATGGTCATTTCAATGTAGCCATCAACTTTATCTTGATAGGATTTGTAATGATGTTTTAGTGTATTATTGCAACCATGGTTATTTTCTTTAGTTCATAATTCTTTTCACATTCTCTCTCTTGCTCTTTCTCATGAGAAGAAAAGAAAAGCTCCATAGTTGCTAGCTCCTCCTTCTTCCTCCTCTTGATTCATCTTTTGATCTCATGTGTTGAGAGATAAAGATCCCAAAAAGACAAACACCTCCATCTTTCTCTTCTACACAACCTAGGGTACGAAGACTAGCAATCTTGTTACCTTAGTTACCTCGGCTCGAGGTGGAGCTCGGTGTACATCTCTCGGGTGGATCATCTTCGACTCAAGGAGGCCGCGGAGGTGACCAAAGTCCAGATCAACCCTCGGACCAAGCAAGGAGAAGAATAACAAGAAGAGAAGGAGTTCAAGTTAAGGTATAACCCCTAACCGAGTAGATAAATCTCTAGTTAGGATGCTAGTGTGTAGTTTAGCAAAGATCCGGCTTTTACGGTCCATGTTACCAAGTCTAGAAAATTTTTGTTTTACCATTTCCGCAACCCCGAAAGTACCGGGAGAGATAACGTGGACCTAACACTTTATTCCCTAATAACGGCACCCGTCGCATGCTGGTACCACGCCACGTATGCGTTCAAGGCTTCCGGAATGGAGCTTGGCTCAATGACGAGAAAGTTGGACCCGGTATTTAGCCACATGTAGTGGTGCAGTGCGCTGTGGATACCCTCTTCCGTAGCAACCGGCTCAACTAAAAAAGCCTCAAGCGGGACACCCTGATCGTAACCCGACTGTTGAGCAAAACGGTGCGGGTTGTATCTCATGAACAGTGCCAAGTCGTTCTACCTGAACACAAAAAAGCCCGGCCTGATTGAATACAAATGCAGAATCTCCCGAGCCTTCAATGTAGGAGCCTCGTCTTCGAAGGTATCGCGTAGCGGCTGCACCATTTTAGTGGATTCCTTGCCGATAGTTAAGACCTTATCGACGAAAGTCATGCTATCCCCGACCATACGCAGGCGAAGGACCAGACGCCGAGCATCTCGCTGTGACGGATCTAAAGCAGAAATGTCAACTAGAAACATAACCCGGGGGAAATTATAATTGTCATAGAAACGGAGCCGTTTGTGGACTCCAAAAGCACCAAGCATATGCAGCTCGATCCACGACGTGAAATAGTGCAGCGGAAGATGTACGGGCTGTACCCTCGGCTGAATGGTGTATGCCGCTAAACTTAGGCCATGATACAGGTGAGCCAGCCCAGCGATCTCGACGGCCACTCGCGTCCCGTCAACCATTCGGTGAGCCGGATAGAAGACGGATGGCCTCAAATACCGAGGGTGCATTGGAAGCAAAAACCAGCTTAACCATAGGCCGAGGAACTGTTAGTGTATATTCCCTAGAGGCCATTACTATATCATACAAGTTTGTATATTACTTAATGGAAGCTTGGGATATTCACAGTTGTATAGACAATCTTGCTCAAAATAGTAGTATGCTACTTGGTTTGTTTCTACTTTAATGTGTGCATGTGTTTCTTTTAGCATATCGCCTATACATATTAATGGAGCCCTTAGGATCTTTGCTTGATTACCAGTGTTGTGATGGCAGTCACACTAGTGGGGGCTGGGTAATCTACAAGCACATCCTTATACAGGTCCCTAGTCATAGGATTATCAAGATGGGGCATCGATACTCTGGAGTAGACTAGCGTATGCACTTCTCATCCCAGCAGGGGAGATGGTCTGTCCCACAGCCATTAGTACGTCGTACTTGAGATAGTATGCAGGTGCTCGTTAGGTTACGAGTACACTGGACAGGACTCGTCGGGAACTGTTGGTTGGTACTATACCTATCGTCAGTTATCAGTTCCCAGGTGACATGAGTACAGCTTAGTCCGTTGACTTGACACTGTCACTTCGCCTCGAATGTGTTCCCACTGTTGTTAGATTGCTACCCTACCACGGCTCAAATGAGGCGTGCAAATAGGTAGCAGTTGGGTGCAATCCCGAAGCATTTAGAGGCAGTGACGGTTAGACAGGATTCGTCTCTTCCGGTATTGGGGGTTGATATCGCGCTGTGTCTAGGAGAGCCATTACAAAAAGTCCCTGGCCAGGGCAAGCGAGATATACTGGTAGCGTTTCCAGTGTTATCTCAGGATGTTCTGGGCTACACTCCGACACGACTTGTACCGCTATTAGGGGACTGACGTTTACCGTCCCCCTAGGCCCGCCATGCGATACTCTTAGACGAACAGACCGGACTGTACGAAGATTGTCACATTCAGGCTCAGTAGGAGTTCGGATGGGTTTACCTCATCAGTCTTCTTATCGGCATCTACCTGGGGACCATTACGTACAGCTAGTACCGCTTGCGGCCTGTGGTTAAACCCACTGCCAGCGTAATGTCGAGTATTTAGAGTCCCACACAGAGGGTTATTCGCCTTTGGGCAAAACAGAGTAGAGGTCGCATGGTTTTGCGACGGGGTTCGTTCACATCCGCGCACTTGTGCACGTTTGGTGTCCTAGCAGTTATTACTAGCAGGCTTTGGTTTAAGCCAGATCCTAGTATTTGTTTTGGGATTGGTTTTGTCTCAGTGTATTCGTGTTTCTCGGAACACGGATGCGGGTGTGTATGCACAGTTGACAGAGGCAGAGGATTCTCATTAGGGTTGTTGACTGTTGACGTTTTCCAAACCCTAATGAGAATGAGAAATATGATTAATGGTATTAATTAAGGATAATTGTGCCATGGTTAGGGTTTTTGACCATTTGACTATGGTTGACTTGTTGACCTTTGTTGACATATTGACCATCATCATTTCACATGAAAGATGCTCTTTGATTCTTGCAAAATTCATTTAATGTGAAATGATAATGGTCATTCCAAATGAACCATCACAATTTCTTTGATTATTATTATTTTTCATAATTCACTTATATGAGAGTATGGTTGCAAATATATCATCATTCTTGCTTGCTCTTTCTCTCTCATAGGTTTTAGCTCATCCTCTTCCTCTCTCTCAAAGCTCTCATCTCTCATGTGTTGAGAACCATTAGCTCTTGAGATAAAACCACCAAAACTCCTCTCTACTCATTCTAGAGTTCTAGGTTTAGCAAGCCAAGCACTTTAGTTACCTCTAGGTTGAGGTAAGAGCTCAAGGTAGAGGCCTTCGGGTGGATCTTTCTTCGGCAAAGAGAAGGCGACGAGGAGGAGCCGTTCAAACCACTCCAAGGAGCAAGAAGAGAAGGAGTTCAAGACCTAGGTATAACCTTCTAACCGAGTAGCTAAATCTTTTAGCTTGTTTGTTAGTTTTTGTTTAGCAAAGATCCTCCATTTCTAGTTCATGTTACCTTGTGTTAAAAAAACCGTTTTTTACCTATTCCGTCTCCCCGTAAGCACCGGAGTGGGTAACGTGGACTTACAGTGGTATCAGAGCCTAGCTAAACAACAACTAGCATGTTAGCAAACTGTTTAGAACTTCGATCCGAAAAAAATCGCGAAACATGTCCAAAAACTAAACTTTCTGCCAATTTTTAAAACTGCTCTAAAAACAATTCCACATACCTTAAAAATCGGTGCTGGGTTTTTTAAGAACATGCAGAAAAAATGAGACCACGACTCAGTCAACTCGCCGCGGAAGCACGGCGAAACCACGCGTTTCGCCGCGGATGCACGGCCGAGTCGACTCGGCCGCGACTCGTCTTTGCTACAGTTTGTTCAGTGTTCTGTTTTAGGATTTTTAGGATATTTTGTTTCTACCCAGAATTTCCATAGAACAATGTTGTGTTTGGGGTAGTTACAAATTGGAGTTTTGATCGAAGTTCCACAAACTTTTGCTAAATGGTTATATCTGTGATGTGATATATGCACTAAACGTCGACTAATCTCTATACGTCGATTAGTGGGGTTGTGCATATTTGTGATCTGTAATGTTGTTGGTTTGTGTATATGAACTTGTTAGATTATCGCAGATGGATAGCCGGGGGTTGTGAGATGAGAGTTTTCTTTATCTTTCATTTGATGTAATATGTAAATTGATGTAATATTATTTTATGGCCGCACATCCGGGATGAGGTTGTAGCCGCCATTGTATATTATTTCTTTTACTGTTTTTGCTCCTAGGATAGACCCAAGGTAGGGTGCACAAACTACCGGGTACTTTGAAATGCCGAGTGGCCTACTCACGTTGTTGAGGGAGGTTGCTTCAATTCGGGTACTTGGCGGGTAGTTTGCCGCACCTGTAGGGGTCTAGGGTGGGGTTGGCTATTCGTCGCGACCGTGTAATCCGTCTTTCGTTGCTGGCTCGAACGAAACACGGATTCCTAGCATATCCAATGTGTTCATCTGTGATCTAGAATGGCTATCATTGCATCTGACGAATGTATATATCTATATATGATATCTAGTAGGCGTTGCTTATCTTTTGCATCCACGCTAGTCCAGCCCCAGCTCTGTCGTTAGTTAAGTAACCTAACGGGTGATGACGGGGCCCCGTGGCGAATGCGGATGACATAAGCGTACGTCATATTTTCGTTGTTTTCTGCAATGATAGATTAATTGATGGGACGCATTAAATTAATGCAAGAAAATAAACCAAAGTTAAGTCGTTGGAACAATTTCAAAACCACTCGGTTTCTCCTCAAAACAGAAAACTTTTAAAACGCGGAGCTTGAACCACTCCTTTTAAAAGCTATCGCGTTCCTTCGATTATATCAAGTTCACTACGTTCACGGTTTCGCCAAAACCATTCGTAGCCCTCCGTCATTTCATATGGATAGTCAATAGTATTCAAGTTGTGTTTGTTGGCCAAAATCAAGGCATAGTGATTGGTAGCTATTGGATATTCATATGTAGCATAGATAGATTCGTTGGTTTGGGACAGTCGCACTGCCTTGTTGGCCAAAGTTAAGGGTAGGTACGGGTGGGTTCAAATTAACCTGGAAAATGACGGGTAGAACTTGACATGTGACTTATGATTTGTTGGCCAAAGTCAAGGTCATAAGAGCATGGGGCAAAAATCCACATCGGGAGTTTCTAAAGAAACTGAAACTTGCTAGTGCTGCATACCATTTGGAGTGTGATGATTCTGGTAGGATTCCTTCAGCTTTATCACACGATGATATTTGGATCCCGATCCTACTGTGAGTATATGCTACTCCTCGGGAAACTTTCTCACTTAACTATCAATGCTATAAACCAAGTAGGTGTCTAGAAAGGTGTTAGCGGGGCTACGCCCACAGGGAAAAGAGGTTGTTTAATTAAGGAATTTCGTGAAAGCGTCGTAAAACCTCCCTCGAATTACCAACACTGGCCTGGCTGAACGGTTAAGCAAGTATTGTACGATGAGATTGATCCCGACTAATTCTTCTTTTTTGGTTTGAGAAAGGATTCAAGAAACAGTGGGAGCCATCTTGTTTAGATAAACTAAAAACCACTCTAAACTTGCAAGAGTATCACGCTAAAGTGTTTCTTCTCTCTCTCCTTATTGCAGCGACCAAACATCATGACCGGCCTTAAGTTACTACTAGATAAAAATATACTGACAGGGCCAAACTACAAAGATTGGCTCAGGAATGTCAAAATGGCAATCACTTATGACAAGTTGGGGTATCTCCTTACCACCAAAGCTCCCCCTGTCCCAGGTCTTCAATC
The DNA here is from genome assembly GCA_030015575.1 of Agapanthus africanus. NCBI lineage: Eukaryota > Viridiplantae > Streptophyta > Magnoliopsida > Asparagales > Amaryllidaceae > Agapanthus > Agapanthus africanus. Next base: position 222,373,006 of record CM057342.1, read on the forward strand.
CAGTGTCGCGGATAAGGAAATCCGTAAGACCTGGGAGATTGATTGCGCGAAGGCCAAGTGCCTCGTGCTTGCCTCTATGGACAATAAACATCAGAGGAGGCACGAGAATATCGACCTCGAATCCATATTTCTCCATACTAAGGATCTGTATGGGGAGCAATCCCGTATCGCCAGATACGAAGTCTCGAAAAAGTTGTTTTCGGCGAGATTGGCCGTCGGATCATCTGTAGCGGAACACGTGCTTAAGATGATTGGCTACAATGAAGAGCTCGCGGACCTCAGGACCACGTTAGAGAACGAGCTCTACACTAACCTGATTCTCCAGTCCCTTCCTTCCTTTTACGCCCAGTTTATCCTGAACTTCAATATGCAAGGAAAGGAAGTTGAACTTTCGGAACTCCTAAACATGTTGAGGAGTGCAGAGGGCACCCTACAGAGAGTAAGAGAAGCATCCACTTTGTTTGTTGGAGGAGATTCCTCTTCTAGGTCCAAGGTGAAAGCCAAAGGAAAGAATAAGAAGGCCCCCACAAAACCAAGGGGCGGTGTTAGTAAAGTGGAAACCAAGGGAAAGGCAAAAGTAGCAAAGGTAGCGGGAAAGGTTGTAGGAAAGGAAGAGTGCTTTTATTGTCATAAGAATGGACACTGGAAGAAAGATTGTAGGGCTTGGAAGACCAAGAACCAGGACCCGAAGCAAGTTGTGGCTTCGGTTTCAGGTGTGTATGTTATTGAAAACTGTCTATCAATAAACTCTACTTCCTGGGTATTGGATACCGGATCAGGATCTCATATCTGTAATTCTTTGCAGGCACTGAGAAAGCGTAGGGTTTTGAAGGCAGGTGATATGACCCTCAGAGTTGCAAACGGAGCTAGCATGGATGCTGAGTCCGTGGGGGACTATCACTTGGGATTGTCAGATGGACATATTTTGGTTTTGCGTGATTGTTATTTTGTACCCAGTTCGACTTGTAATATCATATCTGTATCTTTAATGTCTAAAAAAGGTTATGATTTTGCATTTTCAGCAATGTTGTAAACATTCACCTTAATCATGTTCTGATTGGGTTGGGTACATTAAGCAACGGTATATACGTATTGAACCAACCACAGATTTTCAATGTCCAGAATTCACACAAAAGAAAGTCTCCAGAAATAAATCATGCTTTCTTATGGCATTGTAGACTGGGTCACATAAATGAGACAAGGTTAACTAAGTTGCATAAAGAAGGATATTTGGATCCATTCGAATATCAATCATATGCAACTTGTCAATCATGTCTTAAAGGAAAGATGACAAAAACTCCGTTCACTGGACACGGAGTAAGAGCGAGCGAGCTCTTGGGACTCGTACACAGCGATGTATGCGGTCCAATGTCTACACATGCGCGAAGTGGTTATTCTTACTTCATTACTTTTACGGATGATTTTTCAAGGTACGGATATGTCTTCTTAATGAAGCATAAATCATAAGCCTTTGAAAAATTCCAGGAAAACAAGAATGAAGTAGAAAAACAAACAGGCAAAAGTATCAAGACACTGAGATCTGATCGAGGTGGTGAATACTTGAGTGCCGAGTTCCTGGGTTACCTAAAAGAGAATGGAATTCTCTCTCAACTTACTCCTCCATACACCCCACAACATAATGGTGTATTGGAGAGAAGGGACCAAACCCTATTGGATATGGTATGTTCCATGATGAGTAATGCTGAGTTGCCGCGATCATTCTGGGGATATACACTAGAATCAGCTGCATATCTTTTGAACCGAGTTCCAACTAAGACAGTGCCTACCACACCATATCAGATGTGGAGTGGGAAGAAACCCTATCTTAAGCACATTAAGACATGGGGATGTCCAGCTTTTGTCAAAAAGCAGCATACGGACAAACTCGAGACACGCTCAGTACAGTGCAAGTTTGTGGGATATCCAAAGAACTCTAAGGGATATTTCTTCTATTACGCAGAGAAACAAAAGGTTTTTATTTCTCGTCATGCCTGCTTCTTGGAAACTGAATTTTTGGAAAATCAGATAAGTGGGAGCGCAATAGAACTGGAAGAAATTTCAGAACCACAAGCTATTACTGAAAGCTTAGAAGAACCAGAAGGTTCGAAAGAACAGGACATTCCTACGCCGCTCCGCAGGAGGAGTAGGCAGTCTCATCCGCCCAAGAGATACTACGGTTTTCTCATAGATGGGGATAGAGAGGATTGCATCATTGATAATGATGAGCCGACTAGCTTTCAACAGGCCATTCAGAGCAGTGACTCGGTAAAATGGATGGATGCAATGCGGACCGAAATAGAGTCCATGTACACCAACAAAGTATGGACTTTGGACGTTGCTCCAGAAGGGGTAAAACCCGTAGGCTGCAAATGGATCTTCAAAAGGAAGATTGGTGTAGATGGACAGGTTGAGACCTATAAGGCTAGAATTATTGCAAAGGGTTTTCATCAAAGACCTGGTTTGGACTATGACGAAACCTTTTCTCCAGTGGCTATGCTCAAATCCATTCGGATCCTTCTTGCCATTGCTGCCTTCCACGATTATGAGATTTGGCAGATGGACGTAAAGACCGCTTTTCTAAATGGAAATTTAGAGGAGTGTGTCTTTATGGACCAGCCAGAGGGTTTCATTCAGAGTGGGAGCAGCGGGAAGGTGTGCAAGTTGCTTAAGTCCATTTATGGACTGAAGCAGGCATTGCGGAGTTGGAACATCTGTTTTGATTAGACGGTCAAAGAATTTGGCTTTATCAAAAATCCAGATGAACCATGTATTTATAGTAAAATTGTAGCACGAACTGTCATATTCCTCGTTTTATACGTGGATGACATTCTCTTGATAGGAAATGACATTCCTATGCTACAATCTGTCAAAGGATTCTTGTCACACATGTTCTCCATAAAAGACCTGGGTGATGCCTCTTACATTCTGGGGATCCGGATCCATCGTGATAGGTCCAAGAGGATATTAGGACTTTCACGGTCCAGGTACATCGACACCATAGTAAAAAGATTCAGTATGGAAGATTCCAAGTGCGGTAATTTACCGGCTTGTCACGGGATCACCCTCTCCAAAGAGATGTCTCCCAAGACTGATTTGGAAAGAGATCGCATGTCTATTATACCCTACGCCTCTGCGGTAGGCTCTATAATGTATGTGATGTTGTGTACCAGACCAGATGTAGCTTATGCACTGAGTGTGGTAAGTCGGTATCAGTCGAACCCTGGGGAGAAGCACTGGATAGCGGTAAAGAACATTCTCAAGTACCTGAGAAGGACTAAGGAGATGTTCTTGGTGTATGACGGAAAAGACCTCCAGATCGAGGCATTTGCTGACTCCAGCTTCCAGAGTGACAAGGATGACTCCAAGTCCATGTCAGGTTATGTCTTTACCCTCAATGGAGGGACGGTTTGCTGCAAGAGCTCCAAGCATGAAACCGTTGCTGACTCAACTATGGAAGCGGAGTACATAGCTGCTTGCGATGCCGTAAAAGAAGCAGTCTTGATGAGAAAGTTCTTGACAGATCTTCAGGTGGTTCCGTCCATTGTTGATCCAATACCTCTGTATTGTGACAACAACGGGGCTATTGCTTTAGCAAAGGAACCCAGGTCCCATCAGAGATCCAGACACATCTTGAGGCGGTATCACCTGATCAGGGAGATCGTGGATCGCCGGGAGATCGAGGTTCGGAGGTCTGCTACAGAAGATAACACTGCAGATCCATTCACGAAGGCCATACCCCAGACTCAGTTCGAGCGGCTGATCGAGATGATAGGTCTTCGATACGCCAGTACATGGCCTTAGTGCAAGTGGGAGATTGTTAGTGTATATGCCCTAGAGGCTATTACTGTATCATACTAGTTTGTATATTACTTAATGGAAGCTTAGGATATTCACAGTTGTATAGACAATCTTGCTCAAAATAGTAGTATGCTACTTGGTTTGTTTCTACTTTAATGTGTGCATGTGTTTCTTTTAGCATATCTCCTATACACATTAGTGGAGCCCTTAGGATCTTTGCTTGATTACCAGCGTTGTGATGGCAATCACACTAGTGGGGGCTGGGTAATTTACAAGCACATCCTTATACAGGTCCCTAGTCGTAGGATTATCGAGACAGGGCATCGATACTCCGGAGTAGACTAGCGTATGCGCTTCTCATCCTGGCAGGGGAGATGGTCTGTCCCACAGCCATTAGTACGTCGTACTTGAGATAGTATGCGGGTGCTCGTTAGGTTACGAGTACACTGGACAGGACTCGTCGGGAACTTTTGGTTGGTACTATACCTATCGTCAGTTATCAGTTCCCAGGTGACAAGAGTACAGCTTAGTCTGTCGACTTGACACTGTCACTTCGCCTCGAGTGTGTTCCCACCGTTATTAGATTGCTACCCTACCACGGCTCAAATGAGTCATGCAAACAGGTAGCAGTTGGGTGCAGTCCCGAAGCACTTGGAGGCAGTGACGGTTAGACAGGATTCGTCTCTCCCGGTATTGGGGGTTGATATCACGCTGTGTCTAGGAGAGCCATTACACAAAGTCTCTGGCCAGGGCAAGCGAAATATACTGGTAGTGTTTCCAGTGTTACCTCAGGGTGTTCTGGGCTACACTCCGACACGACTTGTACCGCTATTAGGGGACTGACGTTTACCGCCCCTTAGGCCCGCCATGCGATACTCTTAGACGAACTGACCGGACTGTACGAAGATTGTCACATTCAGGCTCAGTAGGAGTTCGGATGGGTTCACCTCATCAGTCTTCTTATCGGCATCTACCTGGGGACCGTTACGTACAGTTAGTACCACTTGCTGCCTGTGGTTAAACCCACTGCCAGCATAATGTCGAGTCTTTAGAGTCCCACACAGAGCGTTATTCGCCTTTGGGCAAAACAGAGTAGAGGTTGCACGGTTTTGCGACGGGGTTCGTTCACATCCGCGCACTTGTGTACATTTGGTGTCCGAGCAGTTATTACTAGCAGGCTTTGGTTTAAGCCAGATCCTAGTATTTGTTTTGGGATTGGTTTTGTCTCAGTGTATTCGTGTTCCTCGGAACACGGATGCGGGTGTGTATGCACAGTTGACAGAGGCAGAGGATTCTCATTAGGGTTGTTGACTGTTGACTTTTTCCAAACCCTAATGAGAATGAGAAATATGATTAATGGTATTAATTAAGGATAATTGTGCCATGGTTAAGGTTGTTGACCATTTGACTATGGTTGACTTGTTAACCTTTGTTGACATATTGACCATCATCATTTCACATGAAAGATACTCTTTGATTCTTGCAAAATTCATTTAATGTGAAATGATAATGGTCATTCCAAATGAACCATCACAATTTCTTTGATTATTATTATTTTTCATAATTCACTTATATGAGAGTATGGTTGCAAATATATCCTCATTCTTGCTTACTCTTTCTCTCTCATAGGTTTTAGCTCATCCTCTTCCTCTCTCTTAAAGCTCTCATCTCTCATGTGTTGAGAACCATTAGCTTTTGAGATAAAACCACCAAAACTCCTCTCTACTCATTCTAGGGTTCTAGATTTAGCAAGCCAAGCACTTTAGTTACCTCTAGGTTGAGGTAGGAGCTCAAGGTAGAGGCCTTCGGATGGATCTTTCTTCGGCAAAGAGAAGGCGACGATGAGGAGCCGTTCAAACCACTCCAAGGAGCAAGAAGAGAAGGAGTTCAAGACCTAGGTATAACTTTCTAACCGAGTATCTAAATCTTTTAGCTTGTTTGTTAGTTTTTGTTTAGCAAAGATCCTCCATTTCTAGTCCATGTTACCTTGTGTTAAAAAAACCGTTTTTTACCTATTCCGCCTCCCCGTAAGCACCGGGGTGGGTAACGTGGACTTACAGGAACCCCAGAAAGAACGTCTCTTCATCGACGTCTGAAGCTGCGAGCTCTGCAAAGGGGACGGCCGGGGCGTCTGGGATGAAGAAATTCCTTTGATTCGCTTCCGCTATCGGCTAATTGTCCAAGCCAAAACCAAAAGGATCGTCAAGCTTGGAGAATTTCGCGGCTTGTTTTGACAAGATTTCCGGGCGAATAAAGCGGGCGATGAAATCCGCGAAGCTGACTCTGTGCCCTCCGGACTCGAGAAACAGACTCTCGTAAATGTTAAACACCTTGATTAGACTCAGGAATCGATGTTGAATAGCATTCTCCGGAGTGAGACCCATCACCACTGATTTGGTGGCGAAGATGTACTCATCAGGGGGAAGTATTTCCTCATAATGTTCCCCTCTGACGGGTAGGCCCAAAATTTCTACAAATTCCTCCAAGGAAATTGAAACCTCCTGGTCCGATAAAAGAAAGGTGTGAGTCGAGGTATTCCACTGTTCCAAGAAAGCCTTCACCCACCATACGTGAGGCACAGGATACTGGAAAAGAGACGCGTAGATAGCAGGGTATAACCCGAGCTTGAGCAGCAGCAACTTTTTGGCCGACAAGATGTATCGAGCCCACTGCAAGTATCCGGCTGAATGGCGGGGAGTCAAGGCTATCATGTATGCTTGTCCCCAAGGGCGCGACTCGCCTTGACATATGCGCCACCCCAGAATATCTAAATCCATCGGCGGCTGTAGAGATATCAAGCTCATAGAGGGCTGGAGGCGTCCCTCCATAGTCCAGTTAACCTCCTCCACAGCATAATTCACCTGGGGTGAGTCGGCTTAATGAATGGCGAAAATTGGTTCTGAAGGCGCGGCACAAGAGAAACTGCGCCGATCCCGAATAATTTGGTTGTACCATAACCCCCATAAGTGAAGAGACTTCTGCTCCGGGTCATGATTTTAATCAGTGCAAAAACTTCCCGATCTACAGGCGCGTCGGCGTATGCACTCTTTGGGCGAACAAATGGGAAAGAAGAGTCAAAAGACATAGTACCTGCGCGAAAAAAAATGAGGGTTAGATGTCAATACTACATTACAAATTCTGACATTTGGTACTTTAAATTTGTACCACAATGCAATGCAGGAAAAAAGGGACCGAGGGGGGACCTATAAAATCAAAATGATGGCTCATCATTGATGAGATAGTCAGTCATTAAGGAAGAAATCCTAAAAAGATTCTCATTTAATGAGAAACCCATTGGACTAAGGAGTTAAACTCCCTCGAGAGCAGTGCTCTGCAAACAGAAAATACATCTGTCAACTTTAATTAGGAGGGGAATAAAAATTCTCCAAAATTTCTAAGAGCCATGCTCTATGAAAACGATGGAGTAATCCATCAGAACCCTAAAAAGCAAAGCTTTTTGTAGAGTAAAATCTTCAAGATCTTTAAGATCTACAAAACGAACTCTAAGAGTTCTTCATAGAGATGAACAATGTTCTAATTGATGGGTTAAGTAACCCTAAGAATCCATTTTAAGATCTACGATCTGAGAAGAGCAAAGCTCTGTTAATGTGTTCGATCCTTACCAAATTTGGTCAGAGTTTTAACTCTAAAAGGAATTTCCTTGGGCAGAGATCTAAGTTCTGAAGGGAGAATTAAATTCTCAGAAACAAGAAAGGAAGAAGATGAACAGAAGACATCTCAAAGGCCAAAGGCCCTACTTATAGGCGCTGGAATGCGATCCAACATCTAAGATGATCCAACGGTGGAAAGGTTGACACCGTTGCACTCACGTGTGAGCCACGTAAGCGCAACGGTAGGGGGGCATTTGTTTCCCCCAATAAGAGAGCAAGGCACTGTTCAAAATTTGAACTGAGACAGCGCCTCACGTGCAAAGCACGAGAGTGCTAGCGCCCAGAGTTAAAAGCTCTGAGGCAGCGCCTCACGTGCAAAGCACGAGAGCACCAGCGCCAAGAGTTAAAAACTCTGAGGCAGCGCCTCACGTGCAAAGCACGAGAGCGCCGGCGCCAGAACTAAAAGTTCTCCACCATTGGATCAAAGATCTAACGAAGATGATAAATCTTCAAATTACATAATTAAATTCTGTTGAGGAAATATTTCTCGAATCTTTCTAAACAAGAAAGATTACGCTCTGTAAATCAGAGCACCGTTGGATTAAAGATCTAATAATGATTAAAGAATCACCAAATTACATAATAAGCTCTGTATAGAAAATATTTTCCCAATCTTGTTGAGAACAAGAAAATATCTTCTGTAAAACAGAAGGCCTAGGATCAAAGATCCAACGGGGGATAAAATCCCCAAATCAATTAGAGATCTCTCAATGAGAGATTTCCTTAACTAAATTAACAAATCAGCCTCCACTATATAAAGGACCCAAGACTTCATGTCTTGTAAAGAAGAACCCCCCCCCCCCATAAACTTCAAACTTTAAGACGAGAACGATTTCTCCTCAAGGTAAATAAAATAAAGAGAGATCATAGCATATTCTCCATATTTAAGAGTTTAACTCTCACATCAGAAGAACTTATTTCTTTCTCCAGATCTCAGATCCATAAGACAAAGTCTTTCACAAGTGAGAATCTAATTCTCAGAGAATTGAATTGAGCAGAACAGAAAACTCAGTGCTTAGCACTTAAAGTCTGGCGCTCAGCTCCGAGCGCTCCACGTGCTCCTCATATGGGCGCTATTTAATAAGAAGTACTTAGCACTCGAAGTCTGGCACTCGGTGCCGAGCGCTCCACATGCTCCTCACGTAGACGTTATTTAATAAGAAGCGCTTAGCAATCGAAGTCTGGTGCTCAGCGCCGAGCGCTCCATGTGCCCCTCATGTGGACGCTATTTAATAAGAAGTGCTTAGCACTCAGTGTCTGGCACTCAGCGCCGAGCACTCCACGTGCTCTGCACGTGGGCGCCATAAATTGTTTAACACTCCATATAAAAGAATATAAATAAAACAAAAAGAAAAAAGGTGTCAGAACCCAAATCAATGCTCAGCAGTGCTAATACAGAAAGGGGATCAAGCCCAAATAAGTAATCAAGTGGGCTGAGCCCAAGGTTGGCCAAACCCCAAATCGACCGAGCCCATATGTCCTCTTCTAAATTTGCCATAGTCCCAAACAAGACTACCAAGTCCCTGATGAGCATTCATTGGTTCAAGGGTACATCTCCTCACACCTTTGATACATGTCGTTGTAATTCTTCAACGTCTTCAGAGAGGTGGTGGATCCCGACAACCAGCAATAACGGACCGCAACGTCAACGTGCTTAAACTAATAACGGACCGCAATGTCTTTAAACTACTGTGGACCGTAACGTCCTTAAACTAAACCCTCACCTCAAAAATGGTGATCCGCGGACCGTAACGTCCCTAAACTAAAATCTGGACCGAAACGTCCTTAAACTAAACCTTGGACCGAAACGTCCTTAAACTAAACGTAGACCGTAATCTCCTTAAACTAGCCTATGGACCGCAACGTCCTTAAACTAAAACGATAGAGCATAAATGCTCTTCTATTGGATCAAAAATGATATTGAACTTCTGTTGAGTAGATCTTAGCCCAATATTGGATTAACGTATCCTTAACAAACATTTGAGTCGGTCTAAATCTTAAAAAAGGCTAACGATCCTTAAATCAAACAAATCCAAATCTAAGAAAATACGGATTTGGACTAATCCACGCCCTACGTGTGACAATACGAATTAGTCTCCGTATACAATCCACGGGAAACCAAAAATAAAACAAACACACACGACACGAAGTGACCTTCTGGAGCCGGAGAAAGTGGTTACCGCGATACGGTAATGTAATTAACTACAGGGACTTACGCCTGCAGGGAAAAATGTCCCCATAATCAAAAACCCTTCACAATGAGGGGGAATCTGACGAAGTCTGCTACATCGGCCGCATCTGTCCAAACCTCCGATACACGGTGCCATAAATCAACTTGGCATCTTCTGAAAGGTGGACAGATAAAACCAAATAGCATCTACCCCCAAAATTCAAGCCAGACGTCCTAACGTCCTGGTCGCGTCTTTCGGCGGTAAACAATCCCGTTTGCAGTTCCAGCTAAAAATCTTCATTTTTATTCATGTTGTGTATCGTCTCCAGAGTTTTTGCCTGTGTACCTATAATCTGTACTAATGAGCGGACACAGATTAAATAGCACTATTTATTGACAAAATGATAGGAAATGAGCGGTATGAAAATGTAATAAACCGTGTCGAACAACACCCTCCCTTGCTAGAGGATTCGACGTTCCATCACCAGAAGAACTCCAGTCAACCAAATTCAAATCCTCTCCCATGATCTGCGCTGAGGCTGGGTCTTGAGAGACTTTAGAAGGAACCTCCATCAAAACGGGAATGTTCGATGGTACTCTGTTGGTCGACATGTTGCGATTTGCAGAAAAGACAAACAAAAAGCCATGAGAGACAGGAAAACGCTAAAAGAAAAAAAATGTAGCCTAGGCTAAGGGGGTCCCCGACATGGAATATCCTATATGGAAAAAGGGTCCCCGGCAGTGGGTGCGCAAGCCAATTCAAAGGGAAAGAAAGGTCCCCAATGGCGGGCACCTATACCAAATAAAAAGATGTCCCCAATAATGGGCACCTCAAGCAAAAAGAAGGGGGTCTCCGATGACAGCACCCAAAATAAAAAAGGGGGTCCCCGATGGTGGGTGCCAAGCAAAAGAAAAGGGGGTCCTCGACAACGGGCACCCCAAGTCCAAATGAGGGGTCCCTGAAATCGAAGACCCCGTCATCTTCCTCCCTGAACCAAGTGGGGTCCCCGAAACTAAATTCCTTTTAAGGAATCGATGGTGGAGACCTTCGAAAAGCCCCAAATCCATACAATTTCGATCTACGATTCCCCCAAACAAAAGTTAGGCACGATCTCCTGTCAAATTGAAGGAAAAACCATGAAGAAAATAAAGTGTTTAGTCCTATTTCTCGAAATCGAGGATATGGGTGAACCTAATCCTAATAGGGAAAATAGGTTTCGCTATTTCCTATGATTTAGATATGAGAACGAGTCCTGTCTCTTCAATTGACAAGAAAACGTACCCATAGGGTTCGCTTCCGCCATTAAATCACCGCGTTGTGGTGAATCCACGACGAAATGATCGACGGAGTTGTCGAGAAGGCGGAGCCCCCTCTTATTCGCGGGTCACCGGCGATAGGGTCTTACCATGATCAATAATGTCACGCGCGCAAGGAAGAAGAAGAAGAAAATAAGGGGAGGCGATCGATCTCTCTGAGTTAAAATAAAGAAGATAAGGAAATAATGAGAAAAAAGAGAGAAAGAATGCCTATTTATAGGGAAGGAATCCCAAAAAACACTCCCCAAATCTTGGACAATCGCGTCTGTTCGATTCAAGTTTGAATTTGGGTTATTGATCTATGATAGGCCCATTCAAATTTCATCCCAAATCAAAGCAATGGGTCCCCGACATTGGAGACCCTTCTTGCCTAAGCAATGGGTCCCCGACATTGGAGACCCTCCTTCTCCTAAAGCAATGGGTAACCCTAATGGCAGGGAACCCATTATCCAACATCAAATAGTATCGGCGGCGGGAACCTCATGTACCAACATTTACTACAGAAGTTTTGTTCTTTGACCAAAAAAATCATGCCAGCGGTGATATGAGAACTAAATCAACAATAAAAGCATATTTTTGACAGAAAACTTCCATCAATTTCATGCACAAGGACGATTTGTGTGCCTTCATCGATAGGGATGGAATTTGTTTGACGTGAAAAATTCATCGAATAAAGATAAACATGCATTTCAATTCAAAAGAACGAACATTTAAAAATTCATTTCAGGCACCAAATACGGGATCTGAACTACAAGGATTAACAAAATAGTATACAAATATCTAGAGCTCTCGCTCGGCCTTCTTTACCATGTCGTAGCGACACCCTTCACGTGAAGTATCTGTCCATCTGCTCACACAGCATCCGTTGGCAAAAGAAGCCATGATGGCCCGTTAAGCCTGTATCTGGCTCAAGATATGGACAGAATGGTCTCTCAGAGGCTTGGTGATTAGATACGCTTCATGAATAACATCGATCTTGTCCTCCACGGTGTTAAGCATCACCAAATTCATCTCCGCCAGATGAGGGGAAATGGCATCAAGGATAGCAAGAAAGATCATCCGAAGCCAAATAGAACCGACCGACAGAGGAGACCCTACACGAGTCACGAGCTTATGCATCACCGTATCACACTGAGCATCCATGAAGGTAGGGTTCACCAAGCGTGCAGTGAAGTAAGGGATGATGTCCCTAGTGGGAACTTCCCATGGCTTCCGAGAAGCATGTGGGCAATTGCAAGCCGTTGTTCTATCTTTTTCTTTAGCAAATGAAGAAGAAGATAAACACTCCTCAAACTTATAAAGAAGAAGAAGAAAACATTTAAACCCTAACACACAAAACGTTGCATGTTGTTAAGGGATGGAACGTTTCTCGAGCATTGACAAAGAGAAATGCAAGAAAAAGCGGAAAGATGGTTCGGAAAACTATGAAAAGTCAAAAGGAGGCTCCCGCAATCCTCTAGAGGGTCCCCGAAATAGGGTCTCCGCCGTGGTGCTCCAATAGGCTCCTGTCATCCTCTAGAGGGTCCCCGAAATAGGGTCTGTGACGCTATGCTCCAATAGGCTCCCGTCATTCTCTAGAGAACCTCCGACGCAGGGTCTCCGCCTGATTCAAGAGGGTCCCCAAAATAGGGCCTCCGCTATGCCCAAATAAAGCCCTCGACATAAGGTCTCCGCCAATCCTCTGGAAGGATCCCCGACGTCGGAGACCTCCTCACAAAACGTGAGGTGGCTGCTATAACGGTGCCCCCACGTCCCAAATCGTGGCCCACATTTCATGGCCATGATTTTAACATCCCTGAGGCTATAAAAGTTCCCCATAAGCCTTTGAGAAAGCCCCAATCACCATTAATCGACCCTCATCACCAAAAATCACCAAGCATCACTGTTGGAGCAACAAAGAACATCAAAAAGACAATTAAAACCCTAAATTTCGAAGAAGAAGAAGAAGGGAATAATCCAAATTCATGTAAGTATGAGCGACGAGGCTCCACTTCGCTGCAAATTCTCACTCGATTCAAATGATACTCTCTGCAAATTGTTTTGAGATTCATTGGATGCTTGATGTCCCCGAAATGCAAAGTCATAAATCCCTACTTTGAACTTCTTGATGAACTCAAAATTCCATAATAAGCCTCATGATTATCGGATGCTTGCAAACGTTATCCTCTTCTAGATGCTTCTCAGGGTTATCCCCATATATACGGATGCTCATTCGAGTTATCCCCCAAGAGATTGTCCTCGTAATGGACTCCGTGGACTTATACATAGGTATAAAATGAATAAATATACATACATACATACATACATATTGGACATGAACCAAAGGACAAACATTTGAACTTTTGCTAACAAAATAACCAACGGCGGGTACCTCCATGAAATCAACCACTGGCGGTGGCTTCCAGAGCTCTACGACCCCAATTGAAATCAACGACGGAGACCCTTAGAACTCCTCGCTTCTATCAAAACTCAATGGAGGCAACCCCTAGCGAGCCCCACACCCACTAAATCAATGGCGATGGCCCCTAGAACTCCCTGCTTCTACCAAAACCCAATGGCGGTGACCCCTAGAGGGCCCCACACTCACCAAATCAACTTCGGAGACCCCCTAGCCCTAAACCTACCAAATCAACTTCGGCAACCCCCTAAAAGGCATCTTGCCTCTAAACGTCAATGGCGGCGACCCCAGAAGTCTCTTGCCCCACCAAATTCGACGACGGAACCTCCAGAGGCCCCTGTCCTAACCAAAACTCATTAGTTGTGACCCTCCCTGGGCCACCGCACCTTCTAAAATCAATGGTGGTGACCTTTATAAGTCCCCGCAACCCCATAACCAATGGTGGCGACCCCCTAGACTTGCTATCAAACCCACTTTTGAACTTTTCCACACATATATATCTAAATCCTTTTGCCTTATGGTAGGTTAACATAATACAACCTACCATATACAATCCACGGGCTACCTACGTGACATAGAAGTCAATTTTTGTGACCTAGAAGTCAACAATCCCAAGCACACTAAACCACACACCAGAGACCATAAAACTTGCCCTATGGTAAGAAAAATAGCTTGTCATATACTATCTAAGGGCTAGCATCGTGGCATATAAGCCAATCGGATGGTCGGAGATGACCTTAAACTAATATTTATGTCCGAAATGGCTTTAAACTAATACCCATGTCCGAAATGACTTTTAACTAATATAAATATGAAATATATGCCAATGGACCTCCCTTGGTTCGAAATGACCCTAAACTACTACCCATGTCCGAGATGACTTTAAACTAATACGCATGCGTCGGGTAGTTCTTCTCGTGGGTCTTTAGCTGACGAGAGGCGTACGCCACTACTCGACCATGATGCATCAAAACGCAGCCTAAACCCTTCCCAAAAGCGTCATTATGAATCACCAACCCACCATAACTATTTGGCACAGTCAGAATTAAGGTCGTAGTCAACTTCTGCTTCAACAGCTCGAACGTCTTAATGCACTTTTCGGACCAAATATAAGGTACCTCCTTCCGCGTAAGTTTCGTCAAGGGCTCTTCCACTCTGGTGAAATCCTGAACAAACGGTCGATAATATCCGGCCAGTCCTAGAAAACTCCTGATCTCAGCCACTATCTTCAGTGTCGGCCAGTCTCTGACAAATTCTATTTTTGCCGGATCCACTGAAATTTCATCACTCGAAACGACATGCCCCAGAAATTTTACCTTGTCGAGCCAAAACTCGCATTTGCACAGCTTATCATAGAGCTTCTCCTCCCGCAAAATCTACAATACAATACGTAGGTGCTCGGCATACTTGTCTCAACTCCTGAAGTAGACTAGAATGTCGTCGATGAATACAACGATAAACTGGTCCAAGTACTTAGAGAAAACCCTGTTCATCAAGTCCATAAATATAGCATGTGCGTTGGTAACACCGAACAATATCACAAGGAACTCATAATGACCATATCGGGTTAGAAAAGTCATCTTGCATATGTCCTCAGTCGTAACTCTGATCTAGTGGTACCCTGATCGAAAGTCTAGCTTTGAGAATACTCGGGCACCACCGAGCTGATCAAACAAGTCGTCAATGCGGGGAATCGGGTACTTGTTCTTAACACTGACTCTGTTCAGTTCCCGATAATCGATGCACATGCGCAAGGATCCGTATTTCTTCACCAATAACACTAGAGCACCCTACGGAGAAGCACTTGGGTATATGAATCCCTTATCCAGAAGATCTCCTACCTGCTTCTTCAATTCAGCTAACTCGGCTGGCGCCATCCTGTATGGAAATTTAGAAACTGGCGATATACCTGGAATCAAGTCTATCGAAAAGCCCAAAATACGAGGCGGGGGTAAAACAGGTAGATCTTCGGGGAAAACATCAAGAAAATCTCGAACAACCTCCGGTTCTAGTTTCTTATCTATCTCTATAGCGGTCAGAGTCTTCGGCTTCACTCGGAACTTAACCGGTTCTAATGACTTACTACCACCCATGAATATGAACTCCGGATGATTAAGAATGCGTAAAGTCACACTCATAGCTCGACAATTAATAACTGCATGGAATGTGCTCAGCCAATCCATCCCCAAATAGCGTCATAGGTAACAGTCCCAATGAAAAGGAAGTTCGCATAGAATTCTCTACCGCAAACTACTACAGGACACAGCCTACACTCTCAGCTGGACACGATAACCCCATTACCAGTATGCATCTCCCAACTATTGGTTAACAGATCATGTGGTATAGAGTGAGTGTCGACAAACCATGCAGATATAAAATAGTGTGAAGCACCTGAATCAAACAATACTCTAGTTGGTACAGAATAAATAAGTGGAGTACCTATGGCCACTTCTCCAGAAGCTTCCTCCTTCTCGGTAGTCAGGGTGAAAGCTCGTCCCTGACTTCAACCTGTACCAGCCTTCCTCTACTTAAAAGGATGCTGCTGAGATACTAGAGGGGTACCCCTCTGAGCTGAAGTACCGAACGACTGCTATTATTGCCCGGATCTTCCCTATAGCTTGGATCTTTGAAGACAACCGCTGACCCTGTGTTCGATGGATCCACAAATCGGGCACTTTTCTTTGGCTCTGCGACAGTCCCTATGAAGGTGACCCGGCCTCTTGCAATAATCTTATTGTTCACCGCCGAAAGACGTGACCGGGACGTTGGGACGTCTGGCCTGAATTTTGGGGGGCAGATGCTATTGGGTTTTATCCATCCACCTCTCCGAAAATACCAAGTTGATTTATGGCACCATGTATCGGAGGTTTAGAAGGATGCGGCCGTTGTAGCAGACTTCATCAGATTCCCCCTCATTAAACTACAAAACCAACTTCTTTCGCACCGGGTTGTGACGGATTTTGATTGTGGGAATGCTCTTCCCTACAGGTGCAAGCCCCTACAGTTAATTACGTTACCGCGTAGCAATAACCACTTTCTCCTTCTCCAGATGTTCACTTCGTGTCGTGTGTGCTTGTTTTATTTGTGGTTGCCCGTGGATTGTATACGGAGACTAATTTATGGTGTCGCCCATAGGGCGGGGATTAGTACAAATCCGTATTTTCTTAGATTTAGGTTTAGTGGATTTAAGGCTCGTTAATCTCATTTGAGATTAAGATCAACTTAAATGTTTGTTAAGGATATGTTAGTCTAATTTTAGACTAAGATCTACTCAACGGGGGTTAAGGATCATTTTTGATCCAACGAAAGAGCATTTGGGCTCTATCGTTTTAGTTTAGGGACGTTACGGTCCATTGGGTTTAAGGACATCTTAGTCCATGTTTAAGGGCATCATAGTCCATAGAATTTAGTTTAGGGACATTACGGTCCATTAGGTTTAAAAACATCATAGTCTGTAGGGTTTAAAGACATCATAGTCTGTAAGGTTTGACATCATAGTCTGCAGGGTTTAAAGATATCATAGTCTGTAGAGTTTAAAGACATCATAGTCTATAGGTTTTAAAAACATCATAGTCTGTGTTTAAAGACATCGTAGTCTGTAGGGTTTAAAGACATCATAGTCTATAGGGTTTAAAGACATCATAGTCTGGGTTTAAAGACATCATAATCTGTAGGGGTGTTTAAAGACATCATAATCTGTAGGGTTAAAAGACATCATAGTCTGTGTTTAAAGACATCATAGTCTATAGGGTTTTAAGACATCATAGTCTATAGGGTTTAAAGACATCATAGTCTGTAGGGTTTAAAGACATCATAGTCTGTAGGGTTTTGGTCTAACAGTTTGGGGATGCGCCAAAAGTTATTGGTTATTGTGACCCTCCATCTCTCTGAAGACATTGAAGAATTACAACGACATATATCATAGGTATGAAAAGATGTACCCTTGAACCAGATTTCAGATTGAGGAGTCATCAGTCATGAGCATGGAGGCTCAGTTTATTTAGAGATTCAATCTCAGGAAAGACTTAGCCAATCTGAAGTTGAAGTTAGCCTCTTATAGTGTTAAACACTGGTATATGCTCAGCGCTCACGTGCTCCCACGTGAGACGCTTGAAGCAGTGTTAAACACTAAAAGATTGGGGGTCACGTGTGGCACGTGAGGCACTTAGCATTGGGCGCTGCCTCTCTGGGTTTATTCTCTTGTTCTTTTCTGAGCGCTAAGCACTATCAGTGCGGGGGGTCACATGTAAACACGTGATCCATTTCAGTATCTCTTTTGAGTTCATCACAGGTGGTCACTTGTGAACACGTGATCATCAATACGCATTGAATTCTTTCTCTGAGTCTTAAAGAAAAACTCAACTCACTTATTATATATTTTTATAAAGATTTAATTCTTTGGACTTAGTTCTTCTCTATCTGCATGACAGAGTCTCCTTGATGAGAATTAAATTCTCAACTTGTGGGGAGATCTGCTTCTGCAGTTCTCTCACCAGAAGAAAGAACTAAGTTCTTATATGAAAGGTTAAACCGTAGTTTTATCAGAGGAATTAAATTCCTATATGACTTTTAGGAGAATTAATTTCTCCGAACTTAGATCTTCTCCTAGGTTTTGGATCTGCATGGAAAAATCTCCCCGATGAGAATTAAATTCTCAACTTGTGGGGAGATCTGCTTCTGCAGATCTTTTTACCAGAAGAAAGAACTAAGTTCTTTGGAAGAGTTAAACTCTTATAGAGACGAAGAAGTAAGATGTTCTCTGTGTTTTGTTCCTTCTTACCTAGGGTTTCTTCTTTTCTTTTGAACTTGCAGTTTATGGGGGGATTCTTCTCTCTCTTTTTTTCTTTTTTCCTTCTTTTTTTCTCTCTAGTCTCGAGTCCTTTATATAGCAGAGGCACGTTTGTTGATTTAATGAAATCTCTCATTGAGAAATTTTTGATTGATTCAGGGATTTTATCCACCGTTGGATCTTTGATCCAGGAACTTCTGTTTTACAGAAGACTTTTTTCTTGTTTTTAACAAGATTGGAAAAATATTTTCCCATATAGAACTTATTCTGTATCTTGATGATTTTTAATCACCATTGGATCTTTGATCCAACGGTGCTCTGATTTACATAGTACAATCTTTCTTGTTTAGAAAGATTGTGGAAAATATTTCCAAAATAGGGCTCTGATCCCTTTTATTTAGAATTTAATTTTATCGTCTTAGAAGACATTTGAGATCTCTCACGTGCAGCACGTGACACTTCACAGAATTAACTTGGTTCGTTTGTATGCAGCAGTCCAACCAGAGGGAAGGCATCGCGTGGTAACACGTGAGCTTCTTTGCTCTTTGTTTGTTTTATAACTGGGTCCTACACGTTTTGTGTGAAAGACGATCACGTTTTTGCACGTGAGGCTTTAATTACCGCTTACAAGTGGAGTCGCTTGCTCTATATACAGATGCATCACGTGCTTGCACGTGATACTCCACTAGCCGGAAATTTTTTCCTTTCCCTCTCTGAGTCTATTTATAAGGGCTCGATGATCACGTGCTTACATGTGATGCTTCCATTAGTGGGGAATTTTCCTTTCCCTTTTTCTTTCTGAATTTTTATAAAGGAAAAAATGCTTGCACGTGAGTGCAGCGCTGTCACCTTTGTAGCCATTGGATCTACCTAGGGAATGAGAAAGATGAATCGTTCCCCATCATGTCTTATAAATGCAGAGGTCTCGTCTCTGCGACGCCTCCGTTCCTTCATCTTCTTCCTTCTTTACTTTCTTTGAGAATTTAATTCTCCTCTTCAGAGCTTAGCTCTCTGTCCATTGAAAATTTCCAGAGTTTAACTCTGCCAAAAAGAACCACTTTTTAGGTAAAGCTCTTGAATATTAAAGAACCTTTTTCTTAGAGAAAGCCTCTAGATTTTAAATCCATCATGAGAGCTTTACTCTCCTCTAAAAACCCATCTCTTAGAGATCCAAAGATGTGATTTTTGAGTAATAGCTCTCAATGCTTTGGGCATTCCTCTTCTGACCTTTATGGGATTTGATTTCCTCTTTACGAGGCTCTCTGGAATTTAATCCCATCGCATAAAAAGAATTTAATTCCTCATTGAAGAGCGTTGCTCCGAAGATCAATAGGACCCCGCGGGAATTTTCCTCCGTGATGTTCTTGAGAACATTTCATAGGGTTGCACAATTTTTAAACTTGTTGGATGTTTTAACAGTTTTTTTTATGAGGATGTAAAGAGTTGTTTAAACTCTCGTGTTCGTTTAATGAGAATCATAATAAACCATGTCTTAATCACTTTGACTATTAACTCTCACTGATTTTCCTCTTCAGATACTATGGCTGTTTATCTGTATGATCTTGACGAAATTATCTCCTATGAAGATATCTGCGTCCTAGGTCGTTGTCAAAATCAGGAGTTTACGGACGCTCAATGTGCTGAGGTTATGCATCGCCTCGATGAATACAACGGTCGACTACTCCCCCGTCATTCCGCTTTGTTGAAGATCATCATGAGAGCGATCTGGGAAGCCTTTCCTAGATTTTATGAAGCCATGCTGCTGGAGGCGCTTGACGACGCTGAAGACAAGGTACACTCAGTATATCTGATGGGATTGATCTCGAAAAGGCGGCGAGATAGTCTTGTTGATATCTTGCATCAAGTTTTCCAACAGACAACGATAATCTCTGCTTATCAAAGGGCGGATGATATCAGCAGGAATCCTGATGCTTGTATTCGCGAGAAGATGCACACGAGAATGGTCAGAAAAGCCAAAAACGCTTTACTCGACCTTGCTTCTGAGTTCCTTAATCCATGTCCAGGATCAAGTGTTCTGCCATTGTAAACATTTTCTTTTATTTTTACATCATGTACAAGTTCTTAGAATATGAATAACAAAACTTTACGTTTACCCTCCTTTCTTTTTATATTTACATATGTTATGTATGTGGTGTTGTTTTACTGCTGTTAGTGTTCACGTGTTTTGCGCATGAGGCGCCGTTGGGGATTTTAATCCTGCACTAGCGCCTACGCTCATGTGTTATGCACGTGTGGTGCCATTTTAGTTTTCAAAAGGGATCAAGGCTGGTGCTCACGTGCCATGCACGTGGGGCTTTGCTGATGAGGTCGTTTCGCCTACCTACTTTGATTTCCATGAGTCACTCTTTTCTTTTCCCATGCCCCCCTTTTTCCGTCCTTGGGAATAGCTCCACCATGCACGATGTTTTTTGTGCATAGCTTTGAATGCGTCTCTTTATCTCTTTATAACCCGAAGCTACATCTTCCTTCTTTTCTTCAAAGAGAAACTCTTCTTTTCTTAACAGAACTCAAACAATCCCAGAGCTATGGTATGCAATCGCCCTTACGCTTGTCGGCAACCATAGGAGGTGCCCATCGAGAAAATGATTCCTCGCCTTGATGCACGGCTAGTAGATCCCTTTTTTACCGACGCTCAATATGACACGGTGATGTATGAGCTCCTGACTCGTAGGAGCTCTCCTCTTCCTATAGGCTCCATTTGGCTCCGGATGATCTTTCTATCCGTGCTCGCGGATATTCCTCCTCATCCGGCAGAAATGACCCCGGCAATTCTTGATACGGCGAGGATAAACTTGAGTGCTTTCACGAGGCACGCTTAATTACCCAGGCTCTGAAGGATCGCTCGGTTCATTTACTAAGTCAAATAAGAGCCCGGCGGGCTATCATGTCTGCTTTCGCTGATGAGCATGGTGCTAATCGGTGGGGATCAACCCCTCACGAAGACCGTCGCTTCGACATGGTGGAGAGGTCAGAGAGGGAATTGGAGAACCTTGTGTTTTGTTTTGTTAACCCTTGTATCTCTGATCTCATATTTGGTGATCTTTTCCCTGTAGAGTAATATATTTATATTGGTGTATTTTTCTTATTATTGACTGTCGAATGTTTTCTTGTTGAATGTTTTCGGTTCATCATATATCTGTGAGTGTATTGCACCTTTGTACATGATCTTTCTACTTTGCCTTTAGGAGTTTTTCTTTTAAGTGTGAGCGCTATCGTAGTGTTGTACATAAATCAGCACGTTTTGAACACCATTTCCATTTAAGCACACATGCAGTCATACTGTCGTGTCTTCTTAGCAAATGCATCTTGTAGATAGTCTATCTTGTTCTCCTTGTAGGGCAGCGACGGCTTAGGAAACAGGTTCAGATCTGCTACCCAAGACTTTTCAACTTTATGAGCCGTGAGGGTCTCATAAAGACTTTTCTTCCTGTGAGTCGTGAGGATCCCGTAGGTGTATTTTCTTCTTAGGAGTCATGAGGATTCCTAAGTGCGTTTTCTCTTGAGAGTCGTAAGGATCTCACAAGAGAATTTTCTCCCTTACAAGTCGAGAGGACTCGTAAGTGGTTGGTGAGTTGACTTGTTACCGAATCGAAGCATTGCTCCGATAGGGAGGTCAAGGGTTGACATATTTCCGATTCGAAGCGTTGCCTTACGACGGGGAGGTCATTGGTTGACTTATTTCCAAGACGAAGTATTGATCCGGCGGGGAGGTCAGTGGTTGACTTACTCCGCTGTCACGACCCAAAATATTAGCTCGTGACGGGAATTTAAATCACGCCACGTCTAAAGGTGTAACGTAAATCAAGTAAGCCGAAACCCAGAAATCTAAACCTTTTTAAGAAAATAAAAGAGGTGAAGTTTTGAAATAAAGGTATGGTGAAAATCATAAGTTTTCTTAAATACACAAGTAATGGAATATGAAAATGCAGTAAATTTTACTAGTTGGAAACATGTTTCGTCTTTTAAAAATTGAGGCAGCACCTCCTTTGTATATTTTGATCCAAAACCACAATACAAGATAATATAAAAGGCATCCCCAAGCGGGAGCTAGCTCTTCGCCAACCGGCGGATTCACAACCACGCAAGACATTATATATGTATACGATACCCAACAGTGAAGATCAACACAAAAGATAATGAATAAAGCAAGACATCAACCCAATAAGCGAACATATAACCCATCACTCAAGTCTCGCAACTACAAGTTTTTCTAAGTCCAACTACATATACAAATACTAGTTTCTGATTTGATGGAGTTAACTAGATACAACAGGAATAATAAATATAAGAGGGGTATGATCCAACATGTACCACCTACCAAAGCAAAGCATCCAAATGCAACTATATGCCGGCGATGCCGCTACCAATCCATGCGGTCAACCTGCAAGAACTGGGCACAACGGGGGTGAGTTGCCAACTCATGAGTAGAAAACATCAACAGGTAGAAATCGAATAAAATAACGATTTCCTAGGTCAACAATATCATGAAGGTAATACTATTATATCTAGGGTGACCGTATCTGCATATGTGCCAACAATACTCAAAGTCTATATGCATGCGGATATCATCTAACCATATAATCAATGCCAGTATGCGTGTGGATCCCATCCATGTGTCAACCAATGACACCACAACATCATACATGTAAATATCATAAAAGTATATGCATGAAGGTATAAGGATATAAAGCAACGTGTGTCCCTCGCGACACATCAAAATCATGGAACCTGAGTATCCAGCAGCGACACTCAAAACATCATGAAACCCGTGTCCAGCATCGACACGTAAATCCTCATATCTCGGGCTCCGTCGGTCTGGTTTGGCCCTCGGGCTCCGTCTGCAGGATCAGCCCGCGGGCTCTGGCAGAACGGGTCGGCCCATATCCATCTCTCGACTCCGGTCGGTATCCTCCGGATAACTGCCAGGTCCAACCAATCACCGGTAGGTAGTAGTCCCTCTGCTAGGCTCATCGTCTACTGCACAACAATCCGTTCTCTCCCTGGGATACCATTCCGGGTCCACCATGAACCCGCAAATGGATCATCCAACTCCTCAAATCGGGTTTCACATATCACACGTCTCAGAACCGAGAAAACGCATGGTGGACGCACTGAAATATCATATCAAGAGAAACCGGGTTTTTAAAACAGTACATACTTTCTTTTGAAATAACCACGGTTCTCAAATCTAGAAATCTCATGAAACAGCATATCTCAATGCGTATAATCGTAAAGCATGATATATGCGACATATAACAGAATGAAAGCATATTCGTATATCATGCAACATGGAACAGTAATGTAAGCATGGGGATATCATCGTAATGTGAGCATATCAATATAATAGCATGATGTAGCAATTCTACTGTGTGAGTAACATAGCAATTATCGATGATGAAGTGTATGAGCCGGCCAATCTGTGTAAGTGCAACATACGCATCATCGATAATGGTGTAGGTGTACTAGTACAGGTATATGTAA
Organism: Agapanthus africanus; assembly: GCA_030015575.1. Lineage (NCBI taxonomy): Eukaryota > Viridiplantae > Streptophyta > Magnoliopsida > Asparagales > Amaryllidaceae > Agapanthus > Agapanthus africanus. The sequence continues at coordinate 222,396,651 of CM057342.1, forward strand.
TGCAATGAGAATGACATGAACGTAGCATAAAGTAAATCATCAGCTAAATGCTATAAGGTATACATCTCTATCACATCTCCGAGTCGGTAAATCTATCAATCGGCATCCAGCCTCACAACATCATGTACGGTATAATCCATCGTACGGCATCCTCTAGTCAAGGGTATGGATCACTCATCATAAAACTCATCACGTACGGTAAATCATCGTACGGCGGCATCAAACCATTAGGGATCCTATCAACCTATATGACAATGAGGGTACGGACCTAACGTCACGCACGACATATCACCCATGATTCACAACATTATATAGATCTATATACCTATATTCCAGGTCGCATCCATAACAATCTCATATCAGGGGACCGGCAAAGGTATCAATTATCTCAATCGACTCGCATCCGTATACCGACATATCAATCAAGTCCTCATATCACAGCGTATACTCTTTTCCATCACATTAATATCTCATATCAATTCATCTTACATATACATTCTATCATATACATCTGATGTCATGCTACTCTAAAACATATACTTATTCTAATGCAACTACATATCTATAAGTCGTGGTTCACATTCACTTTTCATATCTCAATATATATATTCACTCATTCATCTCTAACTGTCTTTTTAACCTTATCCATAGTTTCCTAATCTAGGTTTCATTAACCATATTCTATATATCGGCTTCCATCAAAAACCTGCGGGGGTGCTATATGCCATCCACCCGACTTCCCCCATAGATATAGATCTACTCACCTTAATTCTTGCTTACCGAAGTCGATGACACCGTGCTCCGTCATCTCGAAATCCACACGAAGGTACCTACAATATATACACAGTCGTAATAGCATTAAAATCAAGTATGGAAAACCAATACAGCACACGGTGCGCTCATAGGTTGGAACCTATAGCCTACGCATGCAAAACAACCAAACCAACCCTTGTTGTTGACGTACAAACGCCCAACAACCAAATACAATATCAAACACTAAAACCAAGCATTCAAAATACGGAAAACATATCCAAAAATCACACCAATGTGCTCCCAGATTTTGACTCAGGTCAATTGGAGCAAAACAAGCAAGTATAGAGTGTTGTATATGGAGTGGGTAAGCTACTGACGCAACCTAGACACCAGACACCCAAAACTGGCCGGCCACAAGCCCCCAAATCCGGCCACCTCGGCCCAATATGGTTGGAATGGGTTCGTACTTGCAGGGTGGATTCCTACAGGTCTAACTAGGTCCCTGGTATTCTTTATTTTTCTCAAAAACTCTCCGGATCAACCCAGATTCCCTGTAGGCTCAAAATTTAACACAAAACCGACATGAATGAATTCCTAAATCCGTATTTTGGTTTCTATACTAAATCACAGGTCTTGTAACAACCACTAGAGTTCACCAAATCCACACTTATCCAAACCCTTCTCTAGAATTTTCCATACATCACAAACCCTAACCAATTCACACTCTAAACAAAACTAGAATACAAGAAAACTCAAACTAAACTAAATGAAAGGAATATACCTCATGGGTGCAACTCAAGAAAAACCCTAGCTCTCCAAAGTCATCAAAATCCTACTTTGCTTAGTCCAAAGTGTAGAGGATGGGGAGGGGATCAACTTTTGTGAAGGGGATAAGGCTTTGACAAGGTTTTTGAGATGGATCTTGGGGTTGAAGGTGGAGGGAAATGAGTTGAGGAAGAAGATGAAGTAAATAATGGGGAGGGGAATGAGTGGCTGCCCTCTTTCTCTCTCTCTCTTATTCTAACTCTTATCCTTACCCTCACTCTCCTTATTCTCACCCTCTCAATAATACCCTTTTCTCTTTTCTCTTTTTAAAACCCAAACCAGATAATACTCCAAAAACCATAAGAACACAACATGTAACCAAAATGCAAAATGACAAGGTGCACTAACCATGGAAAACTGTAGAAACACGGTGGCTTAATCGCGATTAGCAGTGCACTAATTGGGTTTTTATTTAAATAATAAACTTTAGAAATGCCAAATCCAATAAATATATTTTTAAATGAATAAATCATTTTAATTCCCAATTATTTCACAATTATTGGTATATATTTATACCATTTTACGAAAACCCCAATTTCGCAAATTGGATAATTTTCGCAAAATATATTATTTTAATATTAAATTCCAAAAATAATATTTTATATTTTCTGAAATGTTACATCCGCTTTCTGCGGTGTCTGGGTTGACTTGCTCCTTTTTCTGCGGTGTCGGGGTTGACTTGCTCCGCTTTCTGCGGTGTCGGGGTTGACTTGCTCCGCTTTCTGCGGTGTTAGGGTTGACTTGCTTCGCTTTCTGCGATGTCGTGGTTGACTCTAGATTGTCTGTGAACCGTAGAGTCTTGGAACTGAGGCGTTTGTCGTGGCTCCGATTGTTAATGTCGTGTCCGTATCCTGCTGGCACGAGGATGAACTCCATTGTTGATCTCTAGTCTGTAAATGTTGCCATTAAGATCTGACTCTCCGTTTGAAAGAGCCCGGTGGGGAAATATGGGTCCCTTTTTGTTTATGCTCATGGATTGTATACAGGGGTCAGTTTGGACTCGTCTGTAGGGCAAAAGTTTCATTCTTTCATTTTTTATTTCCTTCCACGATGCACTATCATTTCAGCTTTTATATCACGAAAGTCGCAATTGCCCAATCATTTCGGCTATTTTTCGCGGTGCCCAATCATTTCGGCTATTTTTCTTTTTACTCGCTGCTTTTTATTGCGAGTTGCCCAATCATTTCGGCTATTTCATATGCATTCTTGGCTCGCTGATTTTTATTGCGAGTTTGGACTTGGAATTTGATACCGATTTAGGCATCAACATCGCTACAACTGGGATATTGCCAGGAGCAAATCATCATTTGCCTTGAAAGAACTTGAAATTTGATACCGATTTAGGCATCAGCATCGCTACAACTGGGAGATTGCCAGGAGCGAATCATCATTTTCCTTTGTCGATTCGAACAAAGGTGGCTTAGCAAACAGGGTTAGGGTCCTGTCGACTAAGGCTTTTGACTTCATGAGCCGTAAGGGTCTTATAAAGGTGTTTCTCCCTATGAGTCATGAGGATCTCGTAGGTGAGATTTCTCCTTAGAAAGCATGAGGATTCTTAAGTGTATGTTCTCTTATAAGTCGTAAGGATCTTACAAGAGTGTTTTCTCCTTATAAGTCGAGAAGACTTACAAGTGTCATTCGCCAAATGGGGAAATTTCGAGCTATTGGTGGAACTTGGTGGGAGAGACATTTATTTATGCCCGTGGATTGCATATAAGGGTCAACATTGAACCGTTTGTAGGACAATTTAGGGAATGTGATGGCTTAAGAACAGGTTCAGATCCCTGTAGCTTAAGGCTTTTGAATCTTATGAACCGTGAGGGTCTCATAAGAGGATTCTCCTTACGAGTCGTGAGGATCTCGTAAGTGTAATTTCTCCTGAGGAATCGTGGGGATCCCTAAGTGTGTTGCTCCCTTGTGAGTCGTAAGAATCTCACGCAAGTATTTTCTCCTTACAAGGTCGAGAGGACCATGCAAGAGTGCACGAGTTTTTTTTACGAGTTTACGCCCTTTCGGGTTTTCACAAACTCGCCGATAGCTCTGCTGTTTTTACTCACGGAGCCCTTTCGGGTTTTCATCCGTGCCCATTTAGCTTATGGACGTACCTTTTTTTGTTTTTTTTTTGCCGCGTTAGCCTGAGGATACTGCGATTCGTAGTAGTTTAAAGACATTTCAGTCCGTAGCTAGTTTAATGACATTGCAGTCCATTGTTAGTTTAGGGACGTTTCGGTCCGTAACTAGTTTCAGGACGTTCCGGTCCATTGTTAGTTTAGGGACGTTCCGGTCCATTGTTAGTTTAGGGACGTTTCGGTCCATTGCTAGTTTCAAGACGTTTCGGTCCATTGTTAGTTTAGGGACGTTTCGGTCCATTGTTAGTTTAAGCACGTTTTGGTCCATAGCTAGTTTCAGGATGTTTCGGTCCATTGTTAGTTTAGGAACGTTTCGGTCCATAGGGATTTTGAGGCGAGATTTCGCCGGATACTACTTATAGAGTTTGGGCTTGGGAAGAAAGCGAGCGGACATAGGCATCGTCATCTATCGTTGACCTGGGTCGTGACTCGTCAGGCGTAGTATTTTTTCAGGAACCGGCCGTTTATTGGCCTGAAGGGTCTTTCGCCATGCATATCCATGAGCAAGTAAGCCCCACCTTGGTAGACTTTGTCTATGATGTACGGGCCCTCATAGTTTGGCTCGAATTTCCCCCATTTGGCACGATTAGGGATCATAGGTCTTTTGACAATTAGCTCGAGTTCGCCTTGGCGGAATGTTCTCGGCCTAGTCAACCTTTCGTATGAGCGTGTCATCCTTGCTTTGTAAGCTTCTAGGTTTTGCTGCGCCATGAGACGAGTTTCATCGAGGGCATCGAGCTCCTCGAGTCAAAGATGGGCGTTCTCTTCGTCTGTTAGTTCGTAATGAACCGCCTCTCGTAGAGAGGGTAACTCTATCTCCAAGGGGAGTACTGCTTCAGCGCCGAATACCAATGCATACGATGTTGTGTTTGTGGCCGTTTTGAACGTGATCTGATATGCTCAGAGAGCTTCATGCAGTTTCTCGAGCTAGTCCTTTTTATTTTTGGACACCGTCTTCTTTATGATCTTCGTCAAGGTCTTGTTGAAAGTCTCAGCTAGACCGTTAGCTCGGGGATTATAGACCGAAGAGTATCTCCAGTCTATATTATGCTGTTGTGCGAAGTGGGCGACTATGTGACTTCTATAGGCCGGCCCGTTATCGGAGATAATCCGTCGTGGAGTACCGAACCGATAGATGACATGCGTCTTGAAGAAATGGAGGATGCTCTGCGTCTTCACTTCTCTTAGTGGTACTTCTTCTGCCTACTTAGAGAAGTAATCAATTGTCGCCAATATGAACCGAGGCCCTTTGGATGACGCTGGTTCGATGGGCCCAATTATGTCGGTTCCCCACATTTCGAATGGTCAGCTAGCCACTGTTGGGTGTAGCGGGTTTGGATGCTGGTGGATGAAGTCTCCATGAATTTGGCACGAATGGTATTGCTTTGCGTATTCAAGACAGTCCCGAATCATCGTGGGCCAGTAATAGCCCATCCTTTTGATCTTCAGCTTCATCTTTGGGTCGGCTTGATGAGAACTGCAGAGTCCGTCGTAAGTTTTTGGATGACTTTCCTTGCTTCTTCCGGTCCCAGCCATCTTAGCCACAGAGAGTCGAACGATCTCTTATACAGAGTATCATTGACGAAGGCGAAAGACAGAGCTCGTTTCATGAGCTAATGTCTTGAGGATGCATCTTCAGGTGTTCGACGAGATTTGAAGTAGTCTATAAAGACTTCTCTCCAATCCTTAACCCTTCCTTGGTCCTTTATTTGCAGGGCTGTTTGCTTGGTCGCTTCCTTTTCTTCAGATGACTTCGGGGATATTTCTGCTGGTGCAAGAACCCGACGGCTTTGTACAACGACCCTCACGTCATCGTGGTTTTCATCAGCCAGTTCTTTAGCGAGCTTGGCTAACACATCCGCCTTGCTATTTTCCACATGCGGTATTTTTCTAGGGCGTAGGAAGGGATTTGAGTCAGCAATTGTTGCACTCTTTCACCGTACTTTACCAACTTTAGTTTGCACATTTGATAGTAGTTGTTTACTTGGCTAACGACCAGCTGGGAGTCTCCGTATATGAGGAGGTTTTCGATTCCCATGTCAACAGCGATCTCAAGATTTGCTATCAAAGCCTCATATTCTGCTTCATTATTTGTCCTCAGCTATGTTAAGGAAAAGGAAAAGTGCATTATCTCTCCTTGTGGAGTCATGAAGATGAGGCCTACCCCAGATTTGATTAAGGGGGAGTTGTGCTTTCGCTTCTTCATGGAAGATGCCCCATCGAAGTAGAGTTCCCATCGAGTATCACTCCCTCCTATCTCCTCGTTGATCGTGTCAAACGCGTGCTCATCTGGCAATTCGCAATTTAGGGGTGAATCTGCCGGTATCGGATGCTCAGCGAGAAAGTTGGCGATGACCTGGCCTTTCACTGCCTTGAGGGGTCGATATGTTATCGAGAATTCCATCAAGAGTAGGGCCCATTTAGCGAGACATCCCGTTAGTATGGATCTTGACATCAAATATTTGAGAGGATCCACTTTTGATATGAGATGGACCTCATGCGCCAAAGCATAATGCCGAAGCTTTGTTAATGCGAAGATTAACGCCAGGCAGTGTTTTTCGATAGGGGAGTAGTTGTTTTCTTCCCCCAGGAGAACTCGACTCAAATAGTAGAGGGCTCTCTCTTTCCCTTGGTCGTTCTCCTGTGCCCATAGCGCGCCTAAGGAACCTTCTAGGGCAGTTATGTACAAGATGAGGGGCTTTCCCTTGACCGGAGCGGTCAGTACCGGTGGATTCTACAGGTATTGCTTGATTTCGTCCAGTGCGCTTTAGCATTTGCAATCCCAAATGAACAGGGTTCCCTTCTTCATCAGGTGACTGTAGGGGCGGCATTTGCGCGAAGAGGTTAGCTATGAACCACCGGATATACGCGAGCTTTCCTTGGAGAGACCGCAGTTGCTTTAAAGTTCTTGGCGAAGGCATTTCCATAATCGCCTTGATCTTTGACGAGTCTATTTCGATACCCCGGTGTCGTACGATGAATCCTAGGAATTTGCCAGAGGAAACTTCGAACACGCATTTGAGAGGGTTCATCTTCAGGTTGTGTTTCCGAAGGCGCCGAAACACTATCTTCAGATGCTCCCGGTGCTCCTCGTAGGATTTGCTTTTCACCACGAGGTCATCGATATAACATTCGACAATTTCGTGTATGAGGTCATCAAAGATCTTTGTCATGGCCCTCTGATAGGTAGCGTCAGCATTCTTCAGACCGAAAAGCGTCACTTTGTAGCAGAATATGCTCAGAGGGGTCCGGAAAGCGGTTTGCTTTTGGTCTTCGGGGTGCATCTTTATTTGATTGTACCCTGATGATCCGTCCATGCAGGAGAAGACTTCGTGAGTGGACGTGTTATCTATCATCAACTCGGTAACCGGTACGGGAAAATCATCCTTCGGGCAAGCTTTGTTGAGGTCCCGAAAGTCCACGCAGATACGCACCATCCCATTTTTCTTCATCACTGGGATGATGTTGACGATCCGGTCAGGGTACTGAACTTCTTGGATGAAACCGGAGTCGATTAGCTTCTTGACTTCGGCGTTGATGCTCATTTCAAGTTCGAGCCGCATTCTTCTTGGTGCTTGTTTGACTGGCTTGACGTCCGGAGATATTGCCAATTTATGCACCGCTATCTATGGATCTAGCCCCGGCATCTCGGAATAGTTCCATGCGAAGCAGTCTTTATATTGCATGAGCACTTCTTTTAGCGTAGCCACCTGTTCTTTAGACGGCAGCTCACTGACGAACGTTTGTCGCGGGTCGTTTGCCGTCCCTAAGTCGATTTTCCTTAGGTTGTCTGCAGTAGTATGTATTCCATCTTCCAATTCTTTTAGCGTCGGTAGAAACTCTGAGATCAACTCATCTTCATCTTCATTTTCGAAGCACCGGGAGAGGTCGTCCATATTCTTGTGCACTCCTTCTTCGGACAACGTTATCACGTGACAGATACGAGATCGTTTCCAAGACCAGTGTTGACCTGGTTCTACTCCTGCTATATACGTTACTTTTGACATATGCTTTTGCGGTGGGGTTACCTTCCAACTGTTGGATAGAGCGAACCTGCCGAGTTGATATTGGTCTTCGACCCAGTTCTTGAAGGTGAAGCAGTCTTCAAGAGGATGTCCGATCACTCGATGATAGGAGCAATAATCCGAGTGATGGACCTCGTTTGCTTGACCGGAGTGCCGAGACTCCAGGAGTATCATTATTTGATGTTTCACGACGAGGTCGAAGGTTCTCCTTGTCTTGTCTCGAAGGAAAGAATATGCTCGATCCAACTTTTTCATAAGAGACGGATTCCGACTGACCTTTTCTCGAGCACGTGGTCTTTTGGATCCGTTTTGCCGTGGCCGAACGTTTTCTCCATTCTTTAACTTGTTTTTGCCTTCGTATCGGGCCTTTTTCTTATCTTGGGAATGCATGGCGGGCTGACGGCGGAGGGCATTGTCATCCTCTATAGCCTGTTGAAGGAGACGTTGCGTCTTGGCTTTCTCGTAAATGGCCATTTCGCGGCTGTGGTCGTTCCAAACCTTTTGACTCGTTTCCCGTACTAGCTTGTCCATCTGTTCTTCAAATAACGGACTCAGCATTTTTATGGCAGGACCGCGTTCTAGTTCAGCGTCAGCGTCTTTTAAAAGAGCATCCTCTTCTTCATCAAGGTCTTTTATGACATGGCAGCCATAGAACTGCTCCCGTTTCTTGGACTGGACATATCCAAGCCCGATTGTTTCCATTTTTCCGTTGGGTAATTTTCGCTGAGTTCCGGGGACGTTCCAGATCCTGTTGTAGAATTGGGCATGTCGTGCAGTCTGTTTGAAAGGTACGCCTTGGCATCTTAATAACCTCTTCAATCCCTCTGCGTAGTATCTGGGCAGACGGATAGGTTGGAACCTGTCGGATGCAAAATCGGCACCATGTCAGACTTTTCTTTTGACTTTAGTCTCCGTGGATCGATAGAATAGGATCGCCTTTTCACCTTTTCTCCTGGAAGGGACGTAGAATGTATGCAGCTCTTGCACACTATATGTCTCAAGCGCATCAAGCTCTTTGTAGTGCTGCCATGGAACCATGGCGATTTGCAAACTCTGATCATCTCCAGCGAGGGCCTGTACTGATGGACGGACCGAGAACACTGCGTTAACTTCATCTTCAGATCACTGCCAATGACCAGAATAGGGGTAGATGGTCCCGGCCTGTTGTATTGGGGCGGTCCTGGATAAACTATCTCTTCTTCCTCCTCGGTATCGCTCCCGAAGACTGGAATAGTAGTGACAGCTTTCTGCTTATTCTCTGGCTTATGGCATCTTTCCGTGTCTTCAAAGTCTGGTAGGAAATACTTTGCATCTTCGTACTTTCGGACTTCGTTCACGGAAAATGGGTTTAGTTCCCCCGTCACGGTATACTCAAGCCCATCTTTGAAATACTTCATACACTGATGTTGTGTAGAAGGGATGATGTTGTACTCGTGCAACCAAGGCCTGCCCAGCAAAGCGTTGTAGCAAGTCTTGGCATCAATGACATGAAACTTAATGTCGGTGATGATCAGCCTAAAGCGTAACGTCGGTATTATAGACCTAAGCGTCCGTGATGACTGGGAGTCGAACCCGGAGATGGTGATTTTATCCCGAGCGAGGTGTTGAACACTCATGCAGATTTCTTTTAGCACCCTCACATTTAGGAGATTGACAGAGGACCCGTTACCAACTAAGATCTTTCCAATCTTGATGTCATGGCAGTACTCGGTGACATATAGGGGACGGTTGTGCTCGCACATTCCGAGGAGGATATCTTCATTGCCAAAAGTGATGTCAGCTGTGTGCACTTCTTCCAGCTCATCCTTCATCTTTTCTTCACCAAGGAAAGCTTGAAACTGCTCCGGCTCTTATAATGCCTTGATTAGAGAATCTCGCGCCTCGTTAGACAGCAGAAGGGCATCCAAAATGCTTAGCTGCGAGGGTATCTTCCTCAGGTGTGCCAGGACATTGTAATCAACCTTGTTCCTCTTAGGCTGGTCCTTGGTTGTCAGTTCTTCAACGACTCGATCATCGAGGGTGATATCCTCAGGGACTTTTTCCTTCCCCTTATCTTTTTTGTTCGATCCCTTGTTTGTGGGTCCGAGATTCTTTTCGGGCAACATACGACTATGCGGCTGAATATTCTCACAGTTCTTTAGCTCTTCCACTTTTCCTGAGGTGGATTCTTTAAAGAGAGGGTCGAGGGCTATTTCTTCATCAGAATCGTTTCCGAAGGTGAGAACTTGTGATCCCCCAGAATCAACCATGTGACAGTTGCCGGCAGTTCTTTTGTGCTCATCCGTCGTGTTTCTCTGCACCCGACAAGTTTTGCGCTTCATCCGCTTAAAATGTTGTCGGTGAGCAACGTATCCCTGCCACCACTTTTTAAAGGCCATGCATTCTACAGTTGGGTGTGCAATCCTATAATGGTATAAGCAGTAGCTAGGATGTACATCCGCTTCATCAGGGTGTATACCGCCAGGAGTGTTTCCTTTGAAAGATGGCAGCCTCATTCACATTGACAGGGCTTTAGCGAACCGTTTCCTAGCCTTAAGCCTGCTTTTGTCTGCTTCGGGCATGCTTCGATCTGGCTGGAGTGCTTTGTGATTCATCCCCACCATGACTTCTTTAATTTGACGCCAACGCCTGGCTCTTTCGAAGGCCATTTCACTTTCGCGATCAACTTTGCTCTTCTGGCGGGCTTCGTTCAGCAGCATATCAATCATCTCGTCTGACGATTCCAAATATCTTGGCACCGATCCTACCCCCAGCTCCTCCATGTTATCTTCTGATGCTGAGTGAGCTTCTTCGTCATTTATGGGTGAATGAGAGATCATGTGACAACTTGCCACATAATCCTCAAGTTCTTCTGACGAGTCTTCTCCCTCATCATTGTCGTTATCTCTGCCCTCAAGGATACGGTTGAGAAACTCTTGGAGTGTGACCGGGGTTCACGCCTTCTGATTATATTCTTCCAGTGCGTCAATATGCTTTTGCAGATCCCTGCATTTGTCGTCAGACTGCGCGGGCTTTTTGGTCTTCTTCTTCTTCTTCGAAGACTTTGACGGTTGGGCCTGGGCACTTTGCCCATCGCTACCAACTCCCAATGTTGGGCGCGGTTTCAGCATCCCCTCAATGATTTCTGGCTCTAGCAGGCTTTTCCACCTGATTGCTGAGCATTCTTGAAGATCCTTCAGCATTCATTTGGTTTTTGCCGAAAGAACAACTTCCTATGGAGCTTCCTTTATGAATGAGCATGATGCCCCCGGCGTGTCCATCTTTTTCGGAGCATGTAGTTGTGACGGGTTTACTCTCCAGTTTTTAGACAGCGTGAATTTGCCTTGCTAGTACTGTCCTCAATCCAGTTTTTGAAGACGAAACAATCTTCGATTGGGTGGCTTATTATTCGATGGTAGGGGCAATAGTTGGGACTGTTGACGTCACCGGGTTGTAGTGGGCGTTTCGGATCCGGCAGGGTGATGAGCCTGTTGCGCACCGCTAGTTCGAACAATCGCCTCGTTTTATCCCGGGGAAACGAGTAAGGACGTCTCAACCTCTCGTCGAGAAATCGCGATTTGTTGCCTTGGCGAGCAGCTGGTTTCGGATCACTCAGCTGTTGTTGAGCATTGGCGACGAAAGTCGCTTTCCCTTTCCCCTTTTCATTTTGAAACTCCGTTTTTTAGGAGGACAGTCTATGGCCCATCTGGTCCATTTGGGCCAGCTTATCGATCAAGTCCTGGAAGGTGGTCAGCTTGAAAAACATCATAAACGGGGATATAGTTACCTGCGGATCAAGGGTCCCTACGAAAATGCCCACAGCAGGAGCTTCTTCTATGCGTTGTTCACATCTCGACCATAATTTCCGCTACCGAATTGCATACTGAACCATGTCTCTCCTGGCTTCACCCTGGTATTGATCAATGCCGTAATCGGGGTGCGCTTGCTAGCGCTTGCAAAACGCTGGGTGAAAAACAGCTCCATTTCTGTAAACGTTTTGACGGAGTCATTCGGAAGCTCCGAGTACCATTCAAAAGCTGTCTCCACTAAGCTGCCGATGAATTGGCGAAGTAGCAGTTTGTCGTCGCCTCCAGTATTTCCATATAGAGCCCATAACTGAGCGGCGTGCTGATGGGGATTGCTTATCCCTTTATACACGTGAAATTTTGGGATCGTATATCCTGGAGGGTACTTAATTTGATCGTACCAGCTTGGATAGGGTCACCCAGTTCTGACGAATTAGCCAGCTGCTTCATTTGCCTGATAAGCTCTTATTTGTTGAGCTATGTAGTCATCAAGCGCAGCTTTCGAGATCGTCTCCTTCCTGGCTGCTGATAAAGCCGGAAGAGGGTTTGATGTCTCCCTTCTGTCGTCTTCAATGATTGATGGGGGATCTTCGGCTAGAAGGTTCGGCTGGATCATCATTCCCACCATATCCTGGAACATGAGCGCCATTTGTTAAATATTAGCCGCTTGTTCCGCGGCTTCTTTATCTTTTTTCTCGAGCATTCTTCGGAGGAACTCGGCGTCTGTTTCTTGTTCCTGACGTTGATCCGACGATACCTCCGGGCTTTCCTTCTGCCCCCTGAGTGCGGCCATCTTTGTCAGCATCTCCTGGAGTTTCTGTTGTTGCTCCTAAGACTTTGTTACAGACCGTGTAAGTGGTCGATGACCCGTAGAAGCACGGCTTTCCTCTTTTCCGGAAGCCATGTAGACGGTGTGCACTACCATGCCCCCAGGCTTGGGGCATTTGGATTCAGCGCCTTCGAGATTTGTCGTAGACACGAGAATCTTCTCCGGCCTTCTCCTTTTATGAACAGTCGAGGTTGAGGGGGCTGTTGCAACAGGCATCCATGATACCTTCTATGGTATGGCTGCAGGATGGCCATCATCTTGCCGAACCTTCATTTTCTTTTGTCGACGGGAGTAGTCTTTGACGATTACAAAGTCTTAGACTCTTCGCAAGACCCTGTGGATTTTGGAAGACAGCCGCTGAGGAGGTTGCTCCGGCTTCGCCTTAGTAACATTTTCAGCGGGTGGAGGAGACTTTTTCAACACAGTGATTGGAGAATTCTTGCACACTCTCCTAAGCGGCTCAAAACTGTTCCCAGTTGGAATAGCAGCATCGACTTCCACCATTGGAGCTGGTGGGGTAAGTCTAGAAGGAGAGTTGCCCCCAGTTTTCCTCACTCGGCTCCAGTGGCGACGTCGAGCATGTCTTGCAGATGGGTCTGGCTCAGTTACGGGGGCGGCTTCATCATGCCTCCTGTTCTGGTGAAGGGCTGCTGTTGGTGCCAGGCTATCGAAAACTGACGTCCGCTGAGAAGAAACGTCCAACCTGTCGAAGACTGACTTTCGGGTAGGGGAACCACTTGCAACGACCTTACCCGCAGAAGGAATCAGGAGGACTATCCTTTTTGGGATAGCCTTCTCTGGTATCGCGAGCCTCTTTGCAGGCCCACTGGAGCTTTGGCTTAGCTGGTTGAAGATTGAGACGTTGGAATTGGACGACCCGTTGAGAGGGGCCGCGATAGTTGCAAGCCGATCGAAGACCGACTTCTTTGGAGCCCCCAGTGATGGCACTGGAGCGTTGAAGCTTATTGGCGGGAGCATAGTCGCGAAGAACAGTCCAGTGGTGGCCTGAGTCACCTGTTCCACTGGCATGGCGAAGATGGAGACCGCTTGGGGCTCATAAGTCACTCCTCCGGACGGGACGGAGCGGGAGTTGTTGTTGCTGTTGGAGCAACTAGAAGTCATTGATCTTCTTTTTTCTGCACGGGAGCAAGACACTAAATCTTAGTACCACGAATTCACAAGCAACTATAGCAAACTGCGATTTTTTCGCGAAACACGACAAACGAAGTGTGGAGTGGAAAGAGAAAAAGGTCCCACCGAGCATGCCAGAATCTGTTCGCCGCCGAAAGACACGACCGGGACGTTGGGACGTCTGGCCTGAATTTTAGGGGTCAGATGCTATTGGGATTTATCCATCCACCTCTCCGAAGATGCCAAGTTGATTTATGGCACCGTGTATCGGAGGTTTAGACGGATGCGGCCGTTGTAGCAGACTTCGTCAGATTCGCCCTCATTGTGAGGGGTTTTTTATTGTGGGGACGCTTTTCCCTACAGGCGCAAGCCCCTGCAATTAATTACGTTACCGTGTAGCGATAACCACTTTGTCCTTCTCCAGATGTTCACTTCGTGTCGTGTGTGTTTGTTTTATTTGTGGTTGCCCGTGGATTGTATACGGAGACTAATTTATACTGTCGCCCGTAGGGCGGGGATTAATCCAAATCCATATTTTCTTAGATTTGGGTTTAGTGGATTTAAGGCTCGTTAATCTCATTTGAGATTAAAATCAATTTAAATGTTTGTTAAGAATACGTTAGTCTAATTTTAGACTAATATTTACTCAACGGGGGTTCAGGATCATTTTTGATCCAATGAAAGAGCATTTGGGCTCTATCGTTTTAGTTTAGAGACGTTATGGTCCATTAGATTTAAGGACATCATAGTCCATTTTTAAGGACATCATAGTCTATAGAATTTAGTTTAAGGACATTACGGTCCATTGGGTTTAAAGACATCATAGTCTGTAGGGTTTAAAGATATCATAGTCTGGGTTTAAAGACATCATAGTCTGTAGGGTTTAAAGACATCATGGTCTGTAGGGTTTAAAGACATCATGGTCTGTAGGGTTTAAAGACATCATAGTCTGTAGGGGGTTTAAAGACATCATAGTCTGTAGGGTTAAAAGACATCATAGTCTGTGTTTAAAGACATCATAGTCTGTAGGGTTTAAAGACATCATAGTCTATAGGGTTTAAATACATCATAGTCTGTAGGGTTTAAAGACATCATAGTCTGTAGGGTTTTGGTCTAACAGTTTGGGGATGCGCCAAAAGTTATTGGTTATTGGGACCCTCCATCTCTCTGAAGACGTTGAAGAATTACAACGACATGTATCAGATGTATGAAGAGATGTACCCATGAACCAGATTTCAGATTGAGGAGTCATCAGTCATGAGCATGGAGGCTCAGTTTATTTAGAGATTCAATCTCAGGAAAGACTTAGCCAATCTGAAGTTGAAGTTGGCCTCTTATAGTGTTAAACACTAGTATATGCTCAGCGCTCACGTGCTCCTATGTGAGGCGCTTGAAGCAGTGTTAAACACTAAAAGATTAGGGGTCACATATGGCACGTGAGGCACTTAGCGTTGGGCGCTGCCTATCTGGGTTTATTCCCTTATTCTTTTCTGAGCGCTAAGCACTATCAGTGAGGGGGGTCACGTGTGAACACGTGATCCATTTCAGTCTCTCTTTTGAGTTCATCACAGGTGGTCACGTGTGAACACGTGATCATCAATACGCATGGAATTCTTTCTCTGAGTCTTAAAGAAAAACTCAACTCCCTTATTATATATTTTTATAAAGATTTAATTCCTTGGACTTGGTTCTTCTCTTAGGTTTTGGATCTGCGTGACAGAGTCTCCTTGATGAGAATTAAATTCTCAACTTGTGGGGAGATCTGCTTCTGCAGTTCTCTCACCAGAAGAAAGAACTAAATTCTTATATGAAGAGTTAAACCCTAGTTTTATCAGAGGAATTAAATTCCTATATGCTTTTTGGGAGAATTAAATTCTCTGAATATAGATCTTCTCCTAGGTTTTGGATCTGCATGGCAGAATCTCCCCGATGAGAATTAAATTCTCAACTTGTAGGGAGATCTGCTTCTGCAGATCTTTTTACCAGAAGAAAGAACTAAGTTCTTTGGAAGAGTTAAACTCTTGTGGAAACGAAGAAGAAGTAAGAGCTTCTCTGTGTTTTGTTCCTTCTTACCTAGGGTTTCTTCTTTTCTTTTGAACTTGCAGTTTATAGGGGGATTCTTCTCTCTTTTTTTCTTTTTTCCTTCTTTTTTTCTCTCTAGTCGAGAGTCCTTTATATAGCAGAGGCACGTTTGTTGATTTAATGAAATCTCTCATTGAGAGATTTTTGATTGATTCGGGTATTTTATCCACCGTTGGATCTTTGATCCAGGCACTTATGTTTTACAGAAGACTTTTTCTTGTTTTTAACAAGATTGGAAAAATATTTTCCCAAAATTATTTTCTCATACAAAATTTATTCTGTATCTTGATGATTTTTAATCACCACTGGATCTTTTATCCAACGGTGCTCTGATTTATAGAGCACGATCTTTCTTATTTAGAAAGATTGTGGAAAATATTTCCAAAATAGGGTTCTGATCCCTTTTATTTAGAATTTAATTCTATCAACTCAGAAGGCATTTAAGATCTCTCACGTGCAGCACGTGACCCTTCACAGAATTAACTTGGTTCGTTTGTATGCAGCAGTCCAAGCAGAGAGAAGGCATCACGTGGTAACACGTGAGCTTCTTTGCTCTTTATTTGTTTTATAACTGGGTCCTACACGTTTTGTGTGAAAGACGATCACGTGCTTGCACGTGAGGCTTTAATTGCCGCTTACAAGTGGTGTCGCTTGCTCTGTATACAGATGCATCACGTGCTTGCACATGATGCTACACTAATGGGAAGTTTTTCCCTTTCCCTCTCTGAGTCTATTTACAAGGGCTCGATGATCACGTGCTTACACGTGATGCTTCCATTAGTGGGGAATTTTCCTTTCCCCTTTTCTTTCTGAATTTTTATAAGGGAACACACATGTCATGATTCTTTTCTTCTGCTGATGTGATACGAAGGAACGCTTCATCTGTGTCGCCCCTTTCTTATGAACCGGGATAACTCCGCGAGAAGAAGTAGCAGCTTGTGTCGGAACTACTGGAGGCCTCTTATCCATCGATCGTTGACTCTTTGCCTTATCTGCCAACCTTTCTTGAACTCGAGCAGCGTTTAATACCTGCGCAAAAGTCTTCCGGCCAAGGGAGGC
The DNA here is from genome assembly GCA_030015575.1 of Agapanthus africanus. Classification (NCBI taxonomy): domain Eukaryota; kingdom Viridiplantae; phylum Streptophyta; class Magnoliopsida; order Asparagales; family Amaryllidaceae; genus Agapanthus; species Agapanthus africanus. The sequence goes on from CM057342.1 coordinate 222,413,269, forward strand.
TATCAGCTGTTGTATCTCAATATCAAGCCCCTGCTGAAATCATCTAGCCCTGTCGGTCTCGGAATCTACCATGTATGGAGAAAAGCGGCTCTGTTGAACTTCGCTGCGTAGACATCTACGGGGCGGCTATTTCTTTTGCAGGGTGATAAATTTCTCCTCCATCTCAGCCTTGGCTGTAGCCGGGAAGAAGTGCTCCACTCAATGGGCTCATCGAGTCCGCTTTCCTCAACTGACCATCATATGTAGGCTTCAACTCCTAGTTAAATCTTCACCATATTCACCCTATCATCATCTGGAATCCGAGCGGCCTTCAAAAGGTTCTCCACTTTAATCAGCTATTTTCCAGCTTCAAGTGGATCTATTACACCCGTGAACACGGCTGGATGCAGTCACCTGAAGCCTAAAACGGTACCGGCCCTAACCTAAGTAGCTGGTACGAGAGCACCCTCTGAGGAGGCAAGGATAGCTGTAGATCCTCCTAAAGCAGTAATCGCTCTTAGACCCTCAGCCAGGAGATCAGACTTCTTTTCTTGAGCTTCTGCAAGGGTCGTCAGCGCATTGAGGATCTTTTCGGTGCGATCTTGGGAACTGGAGTCCGAGAAGTGGTTGCTTGGGGATCCATATTACTGAAAGATAATCAAGGAATATGATTAGATAACATAAGGAAATAAGCAAGGGTTATGATGATGTAACAAGGATTTTATGAAGTGAAAGGCAATATAATAAAGTATAAGTCAAGGGATCCCTAGACTGAATTGTAATCTCTTTCTAAACCTGGCGCTCTGATACCAACAAAATCATGTCACGTCCCACTTCCCAAAATACGGAGTACGATGGTGATTAGGCCAGCCATGCTCCACGGTCAAAGAATAATCCCGCCATAGTCACACTTCAGTTTCTAGCATTACATGGTAATCAGTAAACACAGCAAAAAGTAAACGAAATCACAATCACTACTTTATTACATTTAACCAAATGAGTTCAACAGATATAAAGAGTTTATTAACAAGAGAAACTACTAACCAAAATAACAAGGTTCTTTATTTAAAGCGGGAGACGATAATACTGATGTCGCTGTCTAAATCATCGCGATCTCGTAAGGAAAGTCTTGTTCTTGAACTGGGTCCACTTCGTCCTCTGAGCATGTATACTCAGGTCATCAGAGCGACATAATATAGCAATGTATAATATGTGCAATAATAATAAACGTGAAATAACAGGCATGGAAATAATGACAAGTGAGTGTGGAATAGTAGACACAGGTAGACAGTATGGTATGTGTATCAGATCAGTAATTAATGCAATGTCCATATCACTAAACCTATCAGTCTCTAAGTCAATTGAAATAGATCGGTGGAAAAGAGTTGTCGTGTTTAATAATGGTCTCGTGCATGCCCGAGACTACATTCCAATGTTGCCCGGGACATAACCCTGCAACCATGCCGCTAAGAACACGGCCTAATATATATATATATATATATATATATATATATATATATATATATATATATATATATATATATATATATATATATATATATATAATCATCATCTTCTAAATCGCTAGACCTCGCAAAATACGAGTTCGATTCCACCCTCGATTTTCCCATTTTCCCAGGTTATAGTATATCTTCAAGTGTCAGATTGGTTGTGTACAAGTACGTATCATTTTCACTATTCAATCACGCTTTCACTTATATCACTTTCGCTTTTAATCACTTTCACTAACATACTTATATCAATCCAATCGATAACTATTATCACTCAACAATGCAAAACAGTCATTGGGATATCGGTGTGAATAGTCACTAATCATTGAGTGTAAAGCAGTCACACGACATGATAGAAATGCAGTAAATACACTTCAAAATAAAAAAAAATAGCCATCGACATTCAGATTGGAAAATTCACCATAATTTATACATGCTGAATCAGGCAAAATAATATAAAGGACATATGAAGTAAACTCATTAATATAAAAAGTAAAATTTGTTTCAACTCAATCGGGATATAGATTAGGGAGATATGATTATTTTAAAACAGGTGTTCACTACTGGAATTCTAGTTTCAGAACTGGAATTCCAACTTTGAACGCATTTTGCCATTAGTTACGTACAGAATTAGATGTTGCTAAGTTTCAATAATATCTAGGTTTATCAGTTAAGTTTTCAAAGAATTAGTCGAATCAGTAATAGCCATTGTATACAGAGAGTTATGTTTTGTTTAATGTCAATACGTCTAAATGGTCACTGCAGAAAACAGCAGAAAACTCTAACAGTTTAAAATACTTTTAAAATATCAAACAGCAATTAATTTTAATGAAACTAATATCAAAATTTAGCTTACTTGATTATCTACGCAGCGATATGGGTTTTCGCATATTATCAAATCTGTACAGAAAGATATGTATATTTCAATTCAGGCCTTGACAGAAAATAGTGCTCTGGACTACAATTCAGAGCCGTATTTTCTCTCCCTTTTTCATTATTGTAACATGGCATTATCCAGTAACAACTTATATAGGTTTATAGATTATTTAATTGTCTTCGATACGAGCTCAAGAACGCCACGATTCGATTTATATTTAACTGACTATGAATTTTACGCTGCGACTTGCACGGTAAATTCCAGATTTAACATCGCCAAATGGGGGTGTCATTTCATGACCTAAAATTCGATAACCTATGTCTAAATTCTACGCAATATTAGTTAACAAGTAAAGAAAACTATTGATCACAAAGCATGGGATTTTGAATAGGGTTTTTAATCAAATGATGCAACGAGCACCTAAGTTATGTATATGTATACCAATCAACATCAGTTTTATTGAATTGATTTAAAATAATAATTGATTCATATGGATTCTAAATGATATCCGTATGGGATAATAGACCCGAATTGAGTTCGATTCAGTAAAATCAACACAATAGTCTGCTATAATAATTCGATTATAGTTACGATTTAAATATATGTGTGTATATAGATATAGTTAAATTATTTAAGGTAAGTGTTATATCTAGCATGAGTAAGCAAGTGATGGGTTTTCACTTGCCTGAAGAAGACAGTAACGACGAAGATGATGAGCAATGGCAGCGACAAAAATAAGCTCGAGGGTGCAAAAGCTAAAGGCTCGCTTGGCACGGTGGTGGTTGCGTGGCTTGGCTACGGCTATGCAGGAAGTAGTGGGGGTCTCGTCGACGGCGAGGGGGAAACGGCTGCAGTAGTTGAGGTGGTGGACGGCGGCAGCTAGGTCGGGGTGCAAGTGAGGTGAGATGTAGGGGTCGGGTTTGAGAGAGGAAGGGAATAGGGAGATGGGCTCGAGTATAGGTTATAGAGGAAGCAGAGGAGCTCGTGGTGGTAGTCGGAGGTGAAGGATGTAAAGAAGAGACGAGGAGGTAGGCTTGGTGGTTGATGGAGGAAGTTGCAGCGGTGTGAGGTGGCTTCGGTGAGGTGGGCTCGGTGAAGGTAGAAGGGTTTGATAGAGAGTTAGTTTGAGAGAGGGAGATAGATTTGAGAGATGAAAGCATTGGTTTTTTGTTATTTTTATTTAGGAAAACAGCACAATTAATCACATTTAATTGCAATTAATAACCATCAATACAATTTCAAATCGTGAGGGAATTTCTCTACACCTGACAGCATCAACCCAAATAAATCGCAATAATGATAATTTATAGAAGATTAATAATCATTTAAAACCATTAATAGAATTTCAAAACCCGTTTTGGGTTTTGGTTTAAATAAAAGAAACGGGTTTTGGGCTTAGCCTAAGGAAAAGAAATTGGGGAGTGAGAGAGAGATGGGTCAAGGCTGGGCATGGGTGTGGGTTAAGGTTAGGATAGAATAGGAAATTAAATAGATTAATAGGAAAAGAAAGTGAAAAATATTTGGAAAAATTATTTATTCACTAAAATTACGGATATAAGGAGACCGAGTATTACAAGAAGTCTTAAGGTTTCCCCAGGGGCGGTTTTCGGAGGCGAACAGTGGCATGTAAACAACTTTGGTACATATTACAAGCAACTTTAGTAAATGTTACATGAAACATTTTAGATGTTACAAAAAACTGTTAGATATGTATGCCCTAGAGGCCTGTATTATATAGGATGCTAGGCATGTATATGTACAGAAATAATCTTTGCTTGAAATGATAGTATGCTACCTGGTTTATCTTCATCTTAACGTGTGATGTGTTGTATTTTATATCTTTATCTACATGTTGATGAAGCCCTTAGGATTATGCTTGAATACAGGGATTATGATGGAGATCATACTAGTGGGGCCTGGGCAGTCTATAAGCATATCCTTTAATAGTTCCTAGTCGAGAGTATATCGAGACAGGGCATCGATATTACCAGAGTAGACTAGTGTGTATGTTTCTTGTCCCTGGGGGCGATGGTTGATCCCACAACCATTGGTGTTTGACATCAAAAATTGTACATAGGTGCTCATTGGAGAATGGGTACACCGAATAGGACTCGCCGAGAACTCCTAGATGGTATATATACCTATTGTCAGATAGCAGTTCTTTGGTGACACTTGTACAGGTTAGTCTGTAGACCCGAGGCCGTAAGTTGTTACGGCAGGGTTTCGATCATGTTCATGTAATCGTTACAGGAATAATGATCGAAATGTTAATACCGGTAGGCTTTGGTTTAAGCCGTATGCCGGTATTATATTATTAGATTATTTGTATTCATATTTTTCGGAATTCAGATACGGGTATACTTATACGGTATACGGTGGAGGGGTATTATTGTAATTGTTACAACAATACCTTCTAGAAGGAGACACCTCATAAATGGATATTTATTTTGTGAAAATAAATAAATGAGGTGGCATTTGGAAAAGTCTAAGCATGGATGAAGGAATGGCTTGTTTAATTATTCATTCATTTGGAGTTACTGTTGAAGCATGGTGCTATTTTTTATTGTATGCTTTAATTATTTCATTTTGAGCCATATTATTTTTCCATGCTTGAACTTTTCATTTTACGCTCTCACGTTCTCTCTCTTCATTCTCTCCTTCTTCCTCTTCTTTGCTTTACCTTCACATGAGTTGTGAATCAAAAGCCTAGAGAAAAATCATAATCTAATACTTAATCTCTACTTCATCTTAGTGATCATTCCTAGCAAACTTGATCACTAATTTGAACTCTTGTGAAAAGTTTGAAGCTTGTACCAAAGCTCTCGGGTGGATCGTCTTGGATCTTGAGGTGGCCGGAGATCGAGCTCATTGCAACCACAAGGAGCCTAGGAGTCACATTCAAGTGAAGACCCAAAGGACCAGTTCCATTAGGTATAAATACTATCATAGTAGATTAGATCTCTTGATGGTTTTTGTTAGTTAGGGTTTAAGCACTAATCTTGGGTTATGTGGGTGTTGCATGCAAGAAAAATTATTGTTTTCCACTTCCGCCTCCTCACAAGTGTTTTGAGGTGTGCAACATCCACTAACATGGTATCAGAGCTACTAAGCATTGGATGTCGACCTATGGGGGGTTCTCACTGTGTGACAGTGTGGCGAAGCGTAGGCTCTTACCCCCAGGGTGTCCCGAGACCGGAAGGTATTCCGGTGGGTTGTAGTCCTCGCGAGGGAGCATGCGTAAAAAGTAGCTGCTGAGGGACCTGTAGGTGTAGGGTTTCTAGGCACTCTTGTGAAGGTTCATAAGGCATCAAACATGCCCGGATAAAAATTTAGACGTGCCGAACAACCCAAAACCGGGATCTTTGCTAGATTATTAGGGTTTAACATGCAAGATAACATCTTTAAGCCTAAGTGTGAGGAATTACAACCTTTGTAGTCCGCTCCTTCGCTTCATAAGCTCCGAGTAGAAGTCCCTTCGCCGCGATCCACGATCTCCCGGACTCAAGAGAGGTTCCACGACTCGAACGATCCATGCTAGCTTGTAGTATTCCTTTCTCCGATGATCTACGTCGAAGTTGCAAAAACTCAAGCTCTCTCACTCTCAAGAGGTGAACACCCTAATCTAATGGGCTAGATTAGATGAGGATGATGGAGTAGTATTTATGCTATCTTTTTTATATCATAATCTCACATGAAAACATCACAAAAGGAAAATCAAGAAAGCTTTCTCAAAGCTCAAGAAAGAAGAAGAAGATGAATAATGAGATAATTCCTTTTGTCATGAATAATGAAATGTATATATGAATTAATAATGTAACCATAGTTTAGTTATGACAAGGATAACCCTTGTAGAGAATAAACTAGAGCTAGGGTTTGGTTAGGTTAGAAATGAGTCATGGATAAATATCAACCATAATATCTTAACCAAGACAAAAGGAAAAGCTTCTAGAAGATGCAAGAAGAAGCTAACCCTAATCAAACCCTAATCTTGTTTAATCAACACTAAACATGTTTCATTATTATTCATATCATGTCACAATAATATATATCACATATATATTATATATTTGCAACAAAAGAAAATAATACAATTAACATATATCGCATATATATCAATGTATCATCCAGTGAGAAAATGAAATAATAAAGCGAGCTAATATTAGATAATGTAATACAATATATCATATATATTATTATACATTAAATCATCGAATCAACACTTGATCCGACAATCCGGCTATATCGTATATAACCGACTAATATATCATGTACCGATTCATCGAATCAACACTTGATCTGATGTCCCGGTTCATATCTAAATATCACGAGAATATAATACGGTATCTCATATCGCATTATCCTCGGTCCTGCACATATCACATATGTGCCTCTACTCCGTTTTGCCTGAGCCAAGAAACCTCTGTGTAAGACTCTAAAGAATCGTCAATACGCCGGTAGCAGGTGATGATCATATCAAACACCCACAAGCTGCAAGCGGTCAGCTAAACGTAACAGCCACCCGGGTATTGAGCTATCAGAAGATCAACAAGCTAGCCTATGCGTTCTCCTGTGAATCCAATCAGTAACACTCCCGTACAGTCCGGTCTCTTCGTCTAATATGTCGCATATCAAGTCTAAGGGTGGTATACGTCAGACCCCAGTAACCGATAAGTCATGTCGATGTGTGGCTCATAACGGGTCGAGAAACTACTGGTAACACTTACCAGTAAATCTCTATATCAGCCCTGGCCAGGGACTTCCAATTATAGCCAATCGAACACAGCACAACATCAACTCCCTATACCGGGAGAGACGAATCCCCTCCTATCGCTCATTGCCTCCATGTGATTCAGGACTGTACCCAAAAGCCACCGTTTTGCACGCCCTCTTGGACGTGGTAAGGTGGAAATCAAAGCACGGTGGGAATCACACAAGACTCTATGACGATCTCGGGTCTACAGACTACCATGTACCAGTGTCACCGGAGAACTGTCATCTGACGTATGGTATATCACCATCTGGGAGTTCTCGGCGAGTCCGTCCAGTGTACCCAGTCTCCACTGAGCACCCGTACACCATCTCTGATGTCAAACACCGATGGATATGGGATCATCCATCGCCCATCATATGGGTCAAGATGCGTATACGCTAGTCTACTCTGGTGTATCGATGCCCTGTCTCGATATATCCTCGACTAGGAACAGTTATAGGATGTACTCATCGACTACCATGGCCCTACTAGTATGATCTCATCATAGTCCCAGTAGTCGAGTACAGATCCTAAGGGCTTTAACTGTTAGTTATATGTATGCCCTAGAGGCCATTCCTGTACATTGGATGTATATTGTAGTGGATGCTGGGACATATATAGGTAGGACTTTCTTGCTCGACATGATAGTATGCTATCTGGTTGCTCTTTATCTTAACATGTATACTCTCTGTCTCTCTGATTACATGTTGATAAAGCCCTTAGGATGTGTACTCGACTTCCAGGACTATGATGAAGATCATACTAGTGGGGCCTGGGTAGTCAATGAGTACATCCTTCATTGTTCCTAGTCGTGGGAATATCGAGACGGGGCATCGATATTCCAGAGTAGACTAGCGTATATCTTCTCGACCCATGTGATGGGCGATGGATGATCCCATATCCATTGGTGTTTGACATCAGAAATGGTATATGGGTGCTCAGTGGAGACTGAGTACAATGAACGGACTCGCCGAGAACTCCCAGATGGTATTATACCTCACGTCAGATGGCAGTTCTCTGGTGACACTGGTACAGCTTAGTCTGTTGACCCGAGATCGTCATAGAGTCTTGTGTGTCTCCCACTGTGCTTTGATTTCCACCCTACCACGGCTCTACTGAGTCGTGCAAACAGGTGGTTTTTGGGTACAGTCTCGATTCACATGGACGCGATGAGCGATAGGAGGGGATTCGTCTCTCCCGGTATTGGGGGTTGATGTTGAGCTATGCTCGACTGGCCATAACAGGAAATCCCTGGCCAGGGTTGCAGTGACCTACTGGTAAGTGTTATCAGTAGTTTCACACATGTCATGGACTTCACGTCGGCATGACTTATCAAGCTACTGGGGTTTGACGTTTACCACCCCTAGGCGAGATATGCGACATATCAGACGAACAGACCGGACTGTACGGTAAGTGTTACTGGTTGGATTCACAGGAGTGTGAGCGGGCTTGCTCGTCGATCTTCTGATCGCTCAATACCCGGGTGGCCGTTACGTTTAGCAGACCGCTTGCGGCTTGTGGATGTTTGATATGATCATCATCTGCTGCCGGCGTATTGACGAGTCTTTAGAGTCCTACACAGAGGTTTCCTGGCTCAAGAGAAACGAAATAGGAGCGCATATGAGATACGTGCGGGACCGAGAATAATGCGTGTATGTGATACCGTATTCCATTCTCGCGATGAATGTATCGATTGGTTATATGCGATATAACCTAGTTATCGAATCAAGGATTGATTCGATAAGCCGATACATAGGATTCTAGTCGGTTATATGTGATATGACCGGATCGTTAAATCAAGTGTTGATTTAATGATTTAATGTAGAATTATATATTTGATATATTACTTTGCATTAACTAGTATTGGTTCACTTTAAATGGATTTTCTCACTTGAAATGCACATTGTATATGTGATATATTTTTTGTGCATATGATTGTATCATGTTTGATGATACATTCTAGCTTGGTTTTGTGTAAAGTATTAAACCATGGTTAGTTAGTGGTTAGGGTTTCATTTCATTCACTTATTCATTTATCTATTTATTTATTTTATTTATTTCATTTGAAAAGATAAAGAGAAAAGAATGGTTGCTAGTTTTGTTTTTTCTTTGAAGCTTCTTGAAGCTTTGAACAAGTCCACCATTCTTGTCTCTTCTCTAACCCTAACCACTCATCTAACCTTAGTTAAATCTCTACACTAAACCATGGTTGAAGTCATGATAAGTATTCTTTTTATTTTCCTTTTAAATAACTTATCATATCTTCTTCTTCTTCTTAATATTCTTCTTCCATGAAGAAAAGCTTGCTACATCAATGGCAAGTGATGAAAATAAGTGAGAAATCCAATTCAAAAGTGAACCCACTTCCTATTTCTTCATCCTCTACCTCTTGCCTAGTAGTATAGGGTGTTTTCTTCACAAGTTTCATGACTTGGTGAAGTCGGAGTTTGATCTTGTGATGCCTCGACGTAGATCATCTTCGGCATCGAAGCCGACGATCAAGCCCGCCCATTTCTTCGATGAAGCCGATGCTAGAGTTCGGGATCCGACTTGGACAGCGGAGGGACATCGTCGCGGATCTTAGTAAGTGGTGGACCGGATCTACAAAGGTTGTAGTCACTTTCCTTTAGCATTTAATTCGTTTACATGCTTGCATCGCCTATATATCTAGTTAACGATCCGTATTAGGGTTTGTAGGCACTTGTAAAATTTGAATTGGCCATGTTCGATCGCTTGTGAGACTTCATTAGTGTGCCTAGGAACCCTACAGTGGTATCAGAGCCTAGCTAGAGCCTTAGGCGATGCGTAGACGAAGTTTGAAACCCGATCGACCCGAAACCCTAACCCGATAATGCTCTCTGGACTTTTTCTAAAAACTGGGATTTTTCCAGTTTAAAAATGCTCAAAAAATTCAGCAGGGAAATCTAAGAATCACGGTGCAAAATTTTACTCATGAACAGTCCAAACCGCGGCGGAACCGCGGCAGAAGCCTGGCTTCTGCGGCGGAACCGCGGCAGAAGCCTGGCTTCTGCGGCGGTTCCGCGGCAAGTTGATGACGTCATCCTCCCCTTTTTGCACAGTAATTCCTATTTAATAATGCTGAGTTTTCTGGGAATTTTTAATTTGACTCAAGAACTGAGTATTCTGGGGTTGCTTTGGGAATCGCTGATTCGATCGGATTATCAAATTTTGTCTGTGTGGCTTTCCGGATATTTTAGAGTATGTTAAAAAGTTCGACCGGATATAAGTACCCAATTTTTCCCCTGTCGGGAAATTTCCAAGTGTTGGATCTTTCCGTAGTTTAACGACGTTCTAAGTAGTGCAAGTAACGCGATGGTCCCTCTAGAAGACAACAAACCTTAACTCGATTATGTGACCGTCTTGAACTGCCCTTTGAACCTTCGGGTTTGGGGCAGTACGGCGTGCCACATGTGAGGCGTTGGCTTGACCATTCTACGGCTGGACCGTTGGTACTGAGGCACGAACCGAATGTTTTTAGACTTGTTTCATGTGTTGATCTGTATCGGGAAAACTTGGGTGTTTAAATGTTCGATCGGAAAGTTTAACATTTTCTGTTTATCTAGAATGTGATACAATAATTGGAATTCACAATTAGTTATGAGATAACTGAATGAATGTTATAAATCTAGCGGTTTAGTCTCACTTGATCGGTTGCCACGGAATCTTGATGTGATCAAAAGTCCGTCGCAATCACGTAGCGTACGCGGATACTCGCCGGGTAAACTTAATAGACAGCCTCACTCCATAGCCCCGACCAAGTAACTGTAGGAGAACCCCGTCGCCGAAAGCATCCGTTCGGGTGCTCCCGGTAGCGGTGTTCCGCCTTAGTGCACTTCGTCGACGGTATCGGGGGTGCGACCGTCTACTAGAGTTTGCGACGAGCATTCGATCAAAATGTCGGGAATCTTGTTGAATTGCCCGACTTGATATTGAAAAGAGTTTTCGATAATGAGACTAAAATGCGGGGTTTATAATTGTTAGGCATGCGATGTCTAAGGAATTCATTTGATTAGGCATGCGATGTCTATGCAGGTTGCGGATTCCAATTGTTGTAGTTTTACACTTTCTTTTCTGTGACCGTAAGTGTAATATGTGATATCGCCGGTTTCGTTGCTATATGTCAACGACAATTGGGATGCGCATATTTACTTACGTTGATGACATGTGATGTTATGTGTTGCTGGATATGTTATATTGGATCGTCGTGTTCGAATAGCCGGGGGTTTTTATGTGAGATGAGTGTTTTTCATTTTCATTCATGTAAAAACTTGTATGTAATATTCTTTTATTGGGGCACTTCCAGGTTGCGGATGATGTCACCATTTGTATATTATTTACTTTTCTGCACTAGGATAGACCCAAGGAGGAGGGCACAAGTAACCGGGTTCTAGGGTCCAGTGGGAGACCAACTCGAGGAGTCGAGTCCGGGTCTCCTAACTCTAGAATTTCTAGGGTTACTTGCCGCTCTCGTAGGGGTCTAGGGGTGTGGGATTGGCTATTCATCACGACCGTGGAATCCGTGTTTTATACTGGCTCATATTGAAAACACGGAAGTCCTAGTATATCCAATATTTCATATGTATCTTCTGCTGTGATTTATCTGTGATGTGATCATGTGATGTTCTGTGATAGATATAGTATATAGTATATATGATATATTATATAGACGTTGCTTATGTTTTACACCCGCGCTAGCCCTGCCTCGCTCTGCCGTTAGTTACCTAACCTAACGGTGCAGACGGGACATCGAGGCGAATGCGGATGGCATAAGCGTACGTTATATTTATCTATGATGATTAGGTGGACTTAAATGATGGGATATTCATTAATGAGATTAATGAAAGAAAATAAACCTAAAAGATGTTGTGGAATCGAATTTCAAAATAAAACAGGTAGCTACAGTTCTTGCTTTGCATCGCGGTGTTCATTATAGAACATCCTGCACCTTATTCGATGAGGAAAGGACCGAGATCCCTTCACCGGGAGTGACTCCTTTAGCAATAACTGGCAGATGCTACAACCCTCGGTTTGTCTTTGATCGCTTCTATAGTTTCCGCTTTGCACAGTGATATATATGATATATCCCGCACCTCATTCGACGAGGAAAGGGCCGACGATCCCTTCACCGGGAGTGACCCCTTTAGCAAAACTAGAAAAGCCTCAAACACATTCCATTTAAAAACCATTTGATTCCGCAGCGAGATCAAGTTCAAAGAGTTAAAGGTTTTCACAAAAACCATTCGCAACCCTCCGTCATTTTAGGAAGTAGAGTACTTAGTATTCGTGCTACGTTTGTCGACCATAGCCGAGGCGTAGTGTGCGGTAGCTAAGTGATGTCTTCCTACACAGCATATGATGCGATTAGTTAGGACAGTCATATGGCTTTGTTGACTTTAGCCAAGGGTCATGTGGGTGGGTCTAATTAATCACGAAATGACGGGTAGAACTTGACTAGTACTTATGATTTGTTGACCTTAGCCAAGGTTATAGGTGCTAGGGGTAAAAACCATTATCGGGAGTTTCAAGTGTTGAAACTTGCAATGAGATTGCATACCTTCTATATGATAGTTGGATCCCGATACCCACTGCGAGTAATTGTTACTCCTGTGAGAGTTTTGCACTTTGCAATTAGCCGATCAAGTAGGTGTCTAGAAAGGTGTCAACGGGGTTACGCCTCTGGGAAAACGAGGTTTACTGTAATTAGGTCCGTGCGAAAGCACGGGGAACCTCCCTCAAAGTACCGACACTGGCATGGCTGAAAGATTGGCGAACTTGTAGAGTGTAATTAATCCCGGCTAGTCTTTCCTTTTAAGGTTTGAAGGAAGATTTGATAAAAACAGTGGGAGCCATCCTGATTAGATAAAATATATAACCAATCTAATCTTGACAGAGCGCACGCAGAGTGTTTTCTTCTCTCTCTCTCCTGGTAGCGACCATATCACGCCTTAATCAAGATAATAATACGGATATTGACCGAACCCGCTTGTTATACTGAGCTGGGAAACGTTGGTCCCGCTCCAACTTATAATTGTTATAAGACAGAGCAGGAAATTGGGGATTACCAGAATTCCCGTGCCGCCCAAACGAAGAGAGTGCATGCTGATGCATCATCTTCGGGTGTATTCATTACAAAGAACTGTTTCTCAGTATCCTCTGCATCCTGGGTATATGATACCGGATCTGGATCCTAGATATGTAATCTATTACATAGGGCTACAAAAGGGTAGAAAAACTGAGAACGGGTGATAAGTTTCATGAGACAGAAAAACGGGGCAAGTGTTGCAACCAAGTCTGTTGGTCACTGTCACCCTGTATTACAAATACATTGATTCTGAACGAATGTTATTAGATACCGAACTTGATATACAAAATCATATCAGTCTCTTTATGAGTAAAAAAATGATAAAATTTTGTATTGATGGATAATGTTTTGAACATTTCCTATATCAAAAGTTGATCGGTTCAGGCACGTTATCTAAAAGCATTGTTGTTCTAAATCAAACTACAGTTCCTAGTATACAGAACACACACAAGAGGAAGAGTTCAGAAATGAACGAATCCTTCTTGAGGCATTGTAGACTAGGTCATATCAATGCGACCCGACTGGCTGAAGTTACATTTAGATGTATATTTAATCAGTTTGAATTTACATCTTATGAAAACTTGCCGGTCATGTCACAAAGATTAGATGACCATAGCTCTGTTTATTGGAAACAGGGAAAGAGTTAGTAAACTCTTGGGATTGATACATGATGATGTATGTAAGGTCTCCTGTCTACACATGCCAGGACTGGTTCTTTATACTTCATTATATTCTCTGATAATCTCTCAAGATTTAGTCATATGTTCCTGTTGAATCATAGGTCCGAACCTTTTGAGATGTTCACAGAATATAAGCTAGAAGTAGAGAACTAATACAGGTATAAGTATTATGTCCTATGATGAGATCAGGGAGGAGAATACTTGTGCATGGCATTCCTGGACTATTCTAAAAGAAAATGAGATTCTCTCTCCGTATTACTCCTCTGAATACACCACAGCACAACGGTGTATCAGGGCGGAGCAATCGCACAATATTAGATATGGTGTGCTCTATGATGAGTATTACTGAGTTACCTATTTCCTTTTGGGGTTATGCGCTTGAGAAGCTGCGTACCTATTGAATTAGGTTCGAATCAGATCACTGCCTACCATTCCATATGAGATATGGTATGGGAAGAGCCTATCTCTTAAGTAAGTTAAGATTTGGGATTGTCCGGCCTATGTCAAAAGCAAAATCCGGACAAGATCGAGACAAGATCGGTTCTGTAGAACTGGAAAGGTTCCAGCTGTACAAAACTGCTAATGATTTGACAGAACCAAAGGATTCAATAGTTTCCGACGAACCTCAGCCTCTCCGCCGATCTGGTAGGGTTCCTCATCTGCCTGAGAGATACCTCGGTTTCTCGATGACAGTAGGAGCGAGGAATGCATCATGAGATGATGACCCAACTAGTTTCGAGCAGGCCATCGAGAGTAGGGACTCAGTAAGAATGGCTGGATGCTTAGCGATCTGAGATGGAATCCCTATACACCAACAAAGTATGGACTTTGGTTGCTATATCTGAAGGGTTAAATCCCCATCAGGAGCAAGTATATCTTGAGAAGATTACTTGGTGTAGATAGAAAAGTTGAGACTTTCAAAGCTAGACTTGTTAAAGGTTTTAGTCATCAACCAGGTGTGGATAATGATGAAACCTTTTCTAGGGACTATGCTTAAGTCCATCTAGATCCTACTTGCCATTGCTACATACCATGACTACGATATCTGGTGGTTGGGTGCCATGACTACTTTTCTAAATATTGATTTAGAAGAGAACGTCTATAAGAACACAGCCAGAGGGCTTCGTAAACAGTGGGAGCAGCGGAAACGTGCGCAAGTTGTTTTAGATAGTGAAGCAGGCATCGCGGAGTTGGAACGTCTGTTTTGATGTGATAGTCAAAGTGTTTGACTTCATCAAAATGGTAGATGAACCTTGTATATACAAAAGGGGCAGTAGGGAGTATGGTGGTGATCTTCGTATTGTACGTAGACAACATACTCTAGATAGGAAAAGAGTTTCCTATACTACGATTGGTCAATCTCCTATTATCACATGGATTCTCCAAATAGGATAAAGGTGATACCTTCTCGATCCTGGGGAGAATCGCTGGAAAAGTTCCAGAGTGATAAGGACGACTGAATGTCAGTCGCAGGCATTGTCTTTATCCTCAGTAAAGGGACGGTATGTTGGAAGATTTCCAAGCTAGATACCGTGACAAACTAGACGATAAAGGCTGGTAACATCGCTATTAAAGATACTACCAAAGAAGCAGTTTGGGTGTATATTGGTTCATAGGATGAACTAGGTTCCTACCATTGTGTGACAATGGAACTGTGGCTTTGGCCCTGGAACCCTGGTCCCATCAGTGACCCAGACATATTCTGAGGCAAAATCACCTGATCATGGAGATAGTTGATCTCCAGGATGATCGAGGTTAGGAGAGTAGACTCAGAGGACAACACGGCGGATCCACTCACGAAGGCCTTTTCCCAAAGAGAGACTTTTAGGGGATGGTTGAGTATTAGATACTACAACTACTGCTACAGATGGCCCTAGTGCAAGTGGGAAATTGTTAGTTATATGTATGCCCTAGAGGCCATTCCTGTACATTGGATGTATATTGTAGTGGATGCTGGGACATATATAGGTAGGACTTTCTTGCTCGACATGATAGTATGCTATCTGGTTGCTCTTTATCTTAACATGTATACTCTCTGTCTCTCTGATTACATGTTGATAAAGCCCTTAGGATGTGTACTCGACTTCCAGGACTATGATGAAGATCATACTAGTGGGGCCTGGGTAGTCAATGAGTACATCCTTCATTGTTCCTAGTCGTGGGAATATCGAGACGGGGCATCGATATTCCAGAGTAGACTAGCGTATATCTTCTTGACCCATGTGATGGGCGATGGATGATCCCATATCCATTGGTGTTTGACATCAAAAATGGTATACGGGTGCTCAGTGGAGACTGAGTACACTGAACGGACTCGCCGAGAACTCTCAGATGGTATTATACCTCACGTCAGATGGCAGTTCTCTGGTGACACTGGTACAGCTTAGTCTGTTGACCCGAGATCGTCATAGAGTCTTGTGTGTCTCCCACTATGCTTTGATTTCCACCCTACCACGGCTCTACTGAGTCGTGCAAACAGGTGGTTTTTGGGTACAGTCCCGATTCACATGGAGGCAATGAGCGATAGGAGGGGATTCGTCTCTCCCAGTATTGGGGGTTGATGCTGCGCTATGCTCGACTGGCCATAACAGGAAATCCCTGGCCAGGGTTGCAGTGACCTACTGGTAAGTGTTATCAGTAGTTTCACACATGTCATGGACTTCACGTCGGCATGACTTATCAAGCTACTGGGGTCTGACGTTTACCACCCCTAGGCGAGATATGCGACATATCAGACGAACAGACCGGACTGTACGGTAAGTGTTACTGGTTGGATTCACAGGAGTATGAGCGGGCTTGCTCGTCGATCTTCTGATCGCTCAATACCCGGGTGGCCGTTACGTTTAGCAGACCGCTTGCGGCTTGTGGATGTTTGATATGATCATCATCTGCTGCCGGCGTATTGACGAGTCTTTAGAGTCCTACACAGAGGTTTCCTGGCTCAAGCGAAACGAAATAGGAGCGCATATGAGATACGTGCGGGACCGAGAATAATGCGTGTATGTGATACCGTATTCCATTCTCGCGATGAATGTATCGATTGGTTATATGCGATATAACCTAGTTATCGAATCAAGGATTGATTCGATAAGCCGATACATAGGATTCTAGTCGGTTATATGTGATATGACCGGATCGTTAAATCAAGTGTTGATTTAATGATTTAATGTAGAATTATATATTTGATATATTACTTTGCATTAACTAGTATTGGTTCACTTTAAATGGATTTTCTCACTTGAAATGCACATTGTATATGTGATATATTTTTTGTGCATATGATTGTATCATGTTTGATGATACATTCTAGCTTGGTTTTGTGTAAAGTATTAAACCATGGTTAGTTAGTGGTTAGGGTTTCATTTCATTCACTTATTCATTTATCTATTTATTTATTTTATTTATTTCATTTGAAAAGATAAAGAGAAAAGAATGGTTGCTAGTTTTGTTTTTTCTTTGAAGCTTCTTGAAGTTTTGAACAAGTCCACCATTCTTGTCTCTTCTCTAACCCTAACCACTCATCTAACCTTAGTTAAATCTCTACACTAAACCATGGTTGAAGTCATGATAAGTATTCTTTTTATTTTCCTTTTAAATAACTTATCATATCTTCTTCTTCTTCTTAATCTTCTTCTTCCATGAAGAAAAGCTTGCTACATCAATGGCAAGTGATGAAAACAAGTGAGAAATCCAATTCTAAAGTGAACCCACTTCCTATTTCTTCATCCTCTACCTCTTGCCTAGTAGTATAGGGTGTTTTCTTCACAAGTTTCATGACTTGGTGAAGTCGGAGTTTGATCTTGTGATGCCTCGACGTAGATCATCTTCGGCATCGAAGCCGACGATCAAGCCCGCCCATTTCTTCGATGAAGCCGATGCTAGAGTTCGGGATCCGACTTGGACAGCGGAGGGACATCGTCGCGGAGCTTAGTAAGTGGTGGACCGGATTTACAAAGGTTGTAGTCACTTTCCTTTAGCATTTAATTCGTTTACATGCTTGCATCGCCTATATATCTAGTTAACGATCCGTATTAGGGTTTGTAGGCACTTGTAAAATTTGAATTGGCCATGTTCGATCGCTTGTGAGACTTCATTAGTGTGCCTAGGAACCCTACATTATCAACATGTGAGAGAAAAACAGTAAACCAATACAAGTCAACATGTTAAGATAAAGTGAAACCAAAGAGCATACTATCATGACGAGCAAGAAAGTCCTCTCTATATATATCCAAGCATCCATTAAAATATACATCATATGTACAAGAATGGCCTCTAGGGCATATACATAACTAACAGTAGGTGCCACGGTGACCCCATTGGATGGGGTGGCTGCATGACTAACATGGTATCAGAGCCTATCTTAAACCCTAAATAGCTTGTAGCAACGTTAGAATTCCGCCGTTTTTCGTCGTGCAAAAACTGCCAAAAAATAGTTTTGAAAATCGAAGTTTTGAGATGTTTGCACACCACGCAGACTCACGGTTTGAATCGAGAAGCCGTGGGATAGAGCGCGCTCATCCCGAGGGCACCCCGGGGGGACCGAATGGCTGGGACCACTCCCCAAGACCACTATAAGGAGGTCTTGGTGGTGGGGACCTGAAACTGCCCCACCATAGACAGTTTCGGGTCAGCCTCACCTCCTGGCCATCTCGTGGTGGTCTCGGAGATAGGGTACCCTCTCTAGGCCCCTCATTCGTACGTTAATATGTTGGTCTTCGCCTCCGTGAAGTTCGGGCGGGTTTCGAGTTCGTTTCGACTCCCGGATTGGCTCAAAAGATCGGTTTTTAAAAGGTTGCTCACTGGATTTTTTTCAAGAGTTGGAAAATGGTTTAGTTTGCAAATCTCGTACGGAATTCTAATGTTGCGACTTCTTTACTTGCTTTATGATGTGGATGTGTGTTTGGAAATGTCAACTAATTTCTATACGACGATTAGTCGAGGTTGCACACATCGGTTTTGATATCATGAGATGGTATGTGTATATGAATATGTTGGATCGTTGTGATGAATGGCCGGGCGGATGTGAGAAGAGCGTTTTTCTTTTCTTTCATTCAATGTAATTTGTAAAAAGCAATGTAATATTATTTTGCGGGGCACATCCGGGTTGAGATTATAGCCACCGTTGTATAATTTCTTTTTACTGTTTTTGCTCCTAGGATAGACCCAAGGTGGGGTGCACAAACTACCGAGTTTTCGGAGTACCGAGTGGCCTACTCACTTTGTTGAGAAAGGTTGCTTCACTTTGAGTATTTGGCGGGTAGTTTTCCGCACCCGTAGGGGTCTAGGGTGGGATTTTGGCTATTCATCATGACCGTGGAACCCGTCTTTCATTAAGGGCTTGAATGAAATACGGAATTCCTAGTATATCCAATGTATTCATCTGTGATCTGAAATGGCTATATTAGATACCGGGTGGCCTACTCACTTTGTTGAGGGACGAGGGGAATGCTTCCACTGCCACCAAACTAGGCACTGGAAGAGAAACTGTGTTGGATAGCTAGCCGGCTTCAAGAAGAAGAAGCATGGTGATGCTTCCACTTCAGGTGTGTTTGTAACCGAAAACTGTTTTTCAATTAAATCTGCTTCCCAAGTATTAGATACCGGGTCAGGATCTCACATCTGCAATTGTGTGCAGGGACTGAGAAATAGCAGGTTTTTGAAGAAAGGTGATCACACTCTCCGGGTTGGGAATGGTTCCTCAGTACATGCTATAGCAGTGGGAGAGTGTCACATTGGTTTGCCATCGGATTGTATATTGGTTTTGAACCTGTAATATTTCAGAAAAATAAAATATTATTTTTGGGAATTTTTATAATTAAATAATAAATATATTGAATATTTTAATAAGGCGGTATAATTAAATACCGATAAATTGGGAAAAATTTGGAAAATTATGGAAATTACTAAAATGAGGGTGCTTTATGTGATTTATGCAAATTATAAGTTTTTATGATTAATTATACACTATTTAGTGCTAATCGCGATTAAATATCACTAATCGCGCATTAATCCGGTTTTGTGGATATGACATGCACCAAGTCATTTTAACACTTGTTACATTTTTATCATGGTCTTTTCTTCATTTTATCATGCATGGTTGTTGATTTTAAAAGAGACAAGAAAAGAAAAGAAAAAGGAAAATGAATATACAAATGGGTATGGGCAAGAGAGAGGGGGCGAGGGGTCAAACCTAGGTCTTGGCCATTCCTTTCTCTTCTCATTTCCTTCATCATCTTTGTCTCCTCCCCTCTCATGGCAGCACCTCCTTCCCTCTCCTCTACAACCCCCATAAACACCCTCAAATCTTCATCAAAAGTTCATCCCCACTTCACAAAAAGCATGCATAAGCTCACAAGCTACACTTTGGACGAAGAAAGATTGCATTTTGGGCACTTGGGCAACTCAAGAAGATTCTTGAGTTGCCAAATGAGGTAATTCTTTCACATTAAGTGTAGTATTTCATTTGCTTTAGCCTCTTTTCAAGTTTAAAACCGATTTAGTGAAGTTTTGTGAACTTTGAGGTTTCCTAGAGAGGGTTGAGGAATTCTTGAGTTGTGGTTGTGTATTTGGGCTTTAGTGATGACCTTAAACCCCCCTATGATGTTAGAAACCCAGACCTATTTGAAACAAACCCAATTACTGAAAACAGAAACTGTTAATGTCGGTTTTGTGAGTAATTAGGGTGTGCAGGGAAATCTGGGATAACCTGGGATGATTACGGGTTAAGCAAACAACTTTAGAGACCTAGTTAAAGCGCTAAGAGACCACCCAGCCAAAATGAACCAAATCCAACACCCCAGAACCGAGCTCGCCGGAATTTGAGGGCTTGGGGCTGGCCACTTTGGTGTTGGGTGCCCAGGTTGCTTCTGTAGGTCATATACCCTATATACTTCACCCCAGTATTATTTGTGCACCTTGTTTTCATCTTAAACAAAATCTGGAGCATGTTTTCAATGTTGCTGCCTTATGTTTTGCGATGTTTTTGAATCTAAATTTTGGTATTTGGTTTTGTATTCGATCACATGACGTTTATACGTCGAAATCGAGTGTTATTTGGTTGGTTTGCGAGAGCAAATCATAGGTTTTGACCTATGTGAGTTTCGTGTGTCGTTTCATTTTCGAATTGGATTTTAATGCGATACGATACGTTGTGATATGTAGGTACCCCCTCGAGACTTCGAGACGAAAAGCAAGCGCGTGGCGATGTCGGCATCGGCAAGCGAAGGTCAAGGTGAGTAGATATATATCTACGGGGGAAGTCGGATGGATGGCGTATAGCACCCCCGCAGTTCGTATTGTAGAATATGTTATTCTATATATATATATATATATATATATATATATATATATATATATACAACAACAACAACTGAGCCTTTTATCCCAAGCATATGGGGTAGGCTACATGAACCAACATGAGAATCACGCAGGGTCCAGCACATGAATCCTCTGTCTCCACTCACTTCTATCGAACAATATACTTTCATTGAGTCCTTTGGCAACCATATCGTTTCGTATCACCTTCATCCATGTTTTTCGGTCTCCCTTTTGCCCTTTTGCCATTGCCCATATCGAGAGTATCTATTCGTCGAACTGGTGCTTCCATAGGTCTGCGTCGCACATGACCAAACCATCTTAGCCGGTTTTCCCGCATCTTCTCCTCCACAGGTGCTACACCAACTCGCACGAATATCCTCATTTCGCACCTTATCTTTTCTAGTGTTACCGCACATCCAACGAAGCATGCGCATCTCCGCTACGTGCATCTTCTGTGTATGATGCTTCTTAGGAGCCCAGCATTCTGTACCATGTAATAAGGCAGGACGAATAGCGCTCCGATAAAACTTTCCTTTCAATTTTAACGGAAAGTTACGATCACACAAAATCCCTGTTGCACTCCTCCATTTCAACCAACCAGCTTGGATCCTTTGATTAACATCACTATCGATCTCCCCATTCCTTTGGATGATGGAACCTAGATATCTAAACTGGTCGCTCAGTGATATCTCTTGCCCTTCCAATGTTATACCAATATGGTTTTGATTTCTCTGGCTACTAAATTTGCAGTGCATATATGCTGTCTTGGACCTGCTCAATCTGAATCCTCGAGATTCCAATGTTTGCCTCCATAATTCCAATTTGGCATTAACCCCTGCTTTCGTCTCATTTACTAGAACAATATCATCAGCGAATAGCATACACCAAGGGACCTCATCTTGGATAGTTCTAGTAAGCTCATCCATCACGATGGTAAACAGGAATGGACTTAATGCAGATCCTTGATGTAAACCAATAGTAATCGAAAATCACTTGTTAAGCCGCCGCAAGTTCTGACATTTGCCACTACTCCGTCGTACATATCCTTGATTATGTCAATATACTTGACGGGGACCCCCTTCTTCATCATTGTCCCCCATAATACCTCTCTAGGTACCTTATCGTACGCTTTTTCTAAATCAATAAATATCATATGCAAATCTCTTCTCCTCTCTCGAAAGCGCTCGACAAGTTGACGAAGCAAATGAATCGCCTCTGTCGTCGATCGTCCAGGCATGAACCCAAATTGGTTCTCTGTTATCTTAATATCCTTCCTTAGCCTGTGTTCAATCACTCTCTCCCAAAGTTTCATGGTGTGACACATCAGTTTTATTCCACGGTAGTTTGAGCAACTTTGAATGTCACCCTTATTCTTGTAGATAGGTACAAGGATACTTTTTCTCCATTCATTTGGCATCTTTTTTGTCTGCCAAATCTTATTAAACAGATCTGTCAGCCATTTAACGCATATTTCTCCTAAGCATCTCCAAATCTCGATAGGAATCCCGTCAGGACCAACCGCTTTTCTTAAACCCATTCTGTTCAAAGCTTCTTTAACCTCAGGAAGTCTTATTTTATGCATGAAATCACGATTTATATCTTGAGATTGAATGACAAGTCCATCCAAATTCTTAGTAAAGCTCTCATTGAACAATTTGTCAAAATAATCTCTCCATCTTTCCTAGATATCCTCATCTCGAACTAAAACCTTCTGATTTTCATTTTTGACACACTTGACCGCACATAAATCTCTAGTCTTCCTTTCCCGCATTCGAGCAATCCGGTATATATCATTTGCAGCCTCTTTAGTGTCTAATTTCTCGTACACCTCCTTGTAGACCTTAGATTTAGCTTCCCGAACAGCTTTCTTAACTTCCTTTTTAGCCATCTTGTACTTCTCAAATCTCTCCACATCTCTACTTTTCTTCAAATCTTTATAAGAATCTCTTTTAATTTTAATAGCAGCCTTTACATCTTCATTCCACCATGATATGTCCTTAGATGGTGGAGCACCGCCTCTCGACTCACCAAGTAGATCTCTAGCTACTTTCTTGATACAACTAGCCATTTTGTTCCATGTTTTGTCTGGATCATCTTCCGACTGCCAATCCGCTTCTTGTACTACACGATCTATAAAAGCCTTTTGGTTACCTTCTTTCAATCGCCACCATTTAATTTTAGGCTCTACCTTACGTCTAATCTTCCTAGGTTCTCTTCTAAATCGAAAATCTAGAACTAAAAGTCTATGTTGAGTGGTTACACTCTCACCTAGCACTACCTTACAGTCGATGCAACAACCTCTATCTATTCTTCTCGTCAGAAAAAAGTCTATTTGACTAGCACTTGATCCGCTCCTAAAAGTGATAAGGTGGGACTCTCTTTTCCTAAACCAGGTGTTTGCTAAGATCAAGTCATAAGATAAAGCAAAATCTAGAATCGAGTCACCTGCTTCATTTCTTTGTCCGAAACCAAAACCTCCATGGATAGTATCAAACCCACTGCGACTAGTACCTACATGTCCATTAAGATCACCACCAATAAATAACTTTTCTCCACTAGGTATACTTTGCACCACCTCGTCTAAATCCTCCCAGAATAGACGCTTACTAGCGTCATCAAGACCTATCTGTGGTGCATAAGCACTAATAACATTAAGGATCTCTCCACCTAGAATAAGCTTAACCAGTAAAATTCTATCACCTTTTCTCCTAATCTCAACTACATCCTCAAGCAACCGTCTATCTATGATTATGCCTACCCCATTACGATTTTTATCTCTACCCGTATACCAAAGCTTATAACCCCAAGGCTCTATGACTCTACTCTTTTCACCTACCCACTTAGTTTCTTGCAAACACATAATACCAACTCTCCTCCTAATCATCACCTCCACTAATTCTATTAGTCTACCCGTAAGGGAACCAATGTTCCAGGAAGCTAGACGGATCCTATGAAACCCTTGCTTATTTGTCACTACACCCGGGGTCCGATGTAGCGCGCCGTCTCTGGACGACGACCTTTGCTTATTTGTCACTACACCCAGGGTCCGATGTAGCGCGCCGTCTGTAGACGACGACCCTTGCTTATTTGTCACTATACCCGGGGTCCGATGTAGCGCGCCGTCTCTGGACGACGACCCTTGCTTATTTTTCACTACGCCCGGGGTCCGATGTAGCGCGCCGCATCTGGACGACGACCGAGAAGCCCTTGCATATTTAACACTACACCCGGGATCCGATGTAGCGCGTCGCTGAGTAGGGGACGCCCCAACGATATTCTTATTATGGTTCATGTCATAGAATGTGACAAAGTTTGACGTTGGCTGTCACAAGCCTACCACAACCCTCACCCTTTCTCATCCGGACTTGGGACCGGCAATGGTGGGTTATATATATATATATATATATATATATATATATATATATATATATATATATATATATATATCATGTGTATTGTGAGGTTATGACTTCGGGATAGATTCGATGTTATGGATTAGTTTTAGGGTAATTAGAAGTAAACTAGCATAGCTTCTTAGTCGCGAACTCTAGAATAGGTTTATACCCACACGCACACGCACATGCATACATTTTATTGCCTGTGCGTATATGGGGATATGTATATATATATACACACACATATAGGTATGGGACTGTGTGTGTGTGTGTGTGTATACATGGATTATGAGGATTGTACATGATATTTGGAGATGAGTCAATGGGATTGGGCTGGATGCCATGAGATCGGTGATATGACGTGGTTCGTATTATGAGATACGACACGATGTTTTAGCGGGTCCTTTAGGCATGGTGTTTTCATACACACGCATGCATATATGTAGATGGTATCAGTAGTGTACTAGACGTAGATCAGTACCCCAAGATCATGATATATGATAAAAGGATACCAAGTGAATAAGAGATAAATGTGATATTGACCCGTACCCAGATTTGGGAGGCCGAACGACGGATTTACCGTACGAGCTATATATTGTTGATAGATCCGCACTCTTGACTCGAGAATGTCATATTATATAGGGTATCGTATGGGATACTATTCAGGCGGGATCACCGACTATTATATATATATATATATATATATATATATATATATATCGACTCAGATTTAGGTGGTTCCCTTACCTTTTGATTAGACTGTTAGTTTAGACATGTAGTTTACTATATGACTCATATAGATTTAGGTGGTTCCCTTACCTTTTGATTAGACTGTTAGTTTAGACATGTAGTTTACTATATGACTCATATTATTTATTGCATATTCATTATTGTTGTGTTTATTATTCAGCTCCCGCATATTATTGTTGTCCGCATCGCATTGCACGCTTATATTGTGTTTGCATATGTTAATATTGAAATCATGCTGTCGGACACCAGCACCATTACCGATGATGCGTATGTTCCACATACACTTACTTGCCGGCTCACACACATCAGCATCGGTAATTGCCATGTCACGTACACTTTAGAGAATATTATTTGATTAATATCACTCGTTAACTGATAGTTTCGACATATCATTATTGTGCTAGTTTAGATATCCCATTCATTACTATTATACTTCATGCATATTTATTATTCATTGCCATGCATTTTTATTTAGGGCCATTCCGGATTTGCCGAAGCCTAATGCTTTTAAATTCATTGTTATTTATTCTCGAGATTTGGGTTTCCATAAGATTTATGGATTTGGAGAAACCGCAAGATTTTATAAAACTGATTATCATTTTAAAATGAA
The DNA here is from genome assembly GCA_030015575.1 of Agapanthus africanus. Taxonomy (NCBI): domain Eukaryota; kingdom Viridiplantae; phylum Streptophyta; class Magnoliopsida; order Asparagales; family Amaryllidaceae; genus Agapanthus; species Agapanthus africanus. The sequence goes on from CM057342.1 coordinate 222,439,241, forward strand.
AGTTGCGGTTTTCTCATGATATGAATTGAGATTGTTCACCATGAGTTTTCTCGGCTCTTAAGCGATATCTTACACCCAATTCGAGGAGGGGTAGGAACCATCTGTGGGTGCATGGTGGACCCGGTGCGGTACCCCGGGACAAGAAGATCGCAGTTGATCGGCATTGAGCCTGTGACAGGGGAGCATTGCTGACCGGTGATTGTATTGTGACTCGTCGGATATCCGGAGGATACGGATCGGAGTTGGGCCAGTCCGGATTACCGGAGCCCAGGGGCAAGTTCGGATAGCCGGAGCCCCAGATATTGATATTGAGGTATTGAGATATTATGATATGGGCCAGTCCGGATAGCCGGAGCCCTAGATATTGAGATATTGGAATTTATATTTTGTGTCGATGCTAGGCACTGATTTATGTTGATTTCATTGATAATACCTCATTTTATATAAACAAAAATTTCACTAAAACAAGAAAACAGTGTCTTCATTTACACGTATTCTGTTTTCATTACATTACATTCATACCTCATACACATGATATATTGCTACCTGAAGCACTGACACCAGCACATGGGATTACACTTATGCATAGATGTTTACCCTTTCCACATTTTCATGCTTCAGACTTTATCATTTTAAGATTATATATATTATTGATCGTATTGACCTAGGATTGAGTCATACATACGATTTCGGCTCGGTGATGTTTTCTACTCACGAGTTGGCAACTCACCCCTGTTGTGCCACAGTTTCTTGCAGGTTTTGCCGTACAGGTTTTGTTACGGTTTTGCTGGCACACTGCTTCCATTCCGGATGATTTGCTTTGGTAGTTGAGTTCACATCGTGACCACCATTGTATTTTATTTACATTCAGTTGTATCTAGTAACTCCATCAACCAGACTGTATTATTTATTAGACTTAGAAGACCTGATTTGTATATTCTTTCGACCTTAGAGTCGTGTGCTGTATTATTATGGATTTCTTGATGTTTTGAGTTTCCTTTTTGAGTTCTGATCCTCGCCCTTCGGCGTTGTATATTATATTGCTTGCGTGGTTGTCGATTGACGGAGAGCTAGCTCCTTCTTGGGGATGCCTTTTATCATTCAAGTATATATTTATCATGTTGTGCCCCGTTCGGGGCCAGTATTTACAAAGGAAACTCTGCCGAAATTTTCAGAAAAGACTTTATGTTTAAAAACGAATAATTCGGCTTATGCTATTAAAACCACTTCTTTAAAACCAGTTTTCTTTCATTTATTATTTAAAATGGTTTTAGATCTCAGGGCTTTTGGCTTACTTGAATTAGTTGTGGTCCTATAGACTTCATACGATTCAAGTGCCAGTCACGTGCTATTTCGGGTCATGACAAAATTGGTATCAGAGCGCTAGGTTAACCTTGGTTCGAGTCTAGGTTTGACTATGCAGAGCCTAAGGCGTTTATATATATACGGAATCTAGGCTTGACCTTACGGAACTTAGACTTAGTTGAGGGGGTATTAGACCCGAACTTTTGTCGCATAGGTTAACCTTGGTTGATGGAGTAGGTGACTTAAGGAGAGTGATGTACCGTGTGTATGTTCCGCGGCATACTTACTGCAGGGTTCCTAGGCACTCTAATGAGGTCTCACAAGGCATCAACCATGCCAATTTCAAATTTTACAAGTGCCGAGAAACCCTAATACGGATTCGTTGACTAGAGTTTAGGCGAAAAGTGAAACTAGTTAACAATTTAACTAAAGGAAAGAGGCTACAACCTTTGTAGATCCGGTTCTCCACTTCCTTAGCTCCACGTAGACGTCCTCTCGCTGTCCATATCGGATCCCGGACTCTAGCATCGGCTTCATTGGAGAAATGGGCGGGCTAGGTCGTCGGCTTCGATGCCGAAGATGATCTACGTCGAGGCAACTCTAGATCGAGCTCCAACTTCACCAAGTCGTGAAACTTGTGAAGAAAACACCCTATACTACTTGGCAAGAGGTAGAGGATGAAGAAATAGGAGGTGGGTTCACTTTAGAATTGGATTTCTCACTCTTTTACTCAAGATGCCATTAATGGAGTTAAGCTTTTTTTCCTTGATCAAGAGGAAGAAGAAGAAGATAGAATATGATAAGTGTTACTTTAAAATGAAAATAATATCAATACTTATCATATCCTAACCTTGGTTAGGTGTAGAGAAAAGACCATGGTTAGTTTGAATGGTTAGGGTTAAGCATGAAGACAAAATGGTCACTTTAGTCAAAACTTCATGAAGCTTCAACAACAAACAAAGAAAGCCACCATTTTCTCTTTTATCTTTTCCAAAATAAATAAATAAATAAATAAGTAAGGAAAAGAAAAACCCTAACCATTACATAACCATGGTTTAATCCTTACAAATACTCAAGTAAACATGTATCATCAAACATGATACAATCAAGTGTACACAAAAATATATCACATATACAATGTGCACATCAAGTGAGAAAAACCTTTTAAAGTGGACCAATAATAGTTAATGCAAAGTAATATATCAAATATATAATTATACATTAAATCATTAAATCAACACTTGATTCAATGATTCGGTCATGTCGCACATAACCGACTAGTATCCAATGTATCGACTTATCGAATCAATCTTCGAATCGATAACTAGGTTATATCGCATACAACCAATCGAAACATTCATCGCGAGAATGAAATACGGTATCACATACACGCATTATTCTCAGTCCGGCACATATCTCATATGCGCTCCTATTTCGTTTCGCTTGAGCCAGGAAACCTCTATGTAGGACTCTTAAAGACTCGTCAATACGCCGGCAGCAGATGATGATCATATCAAGCACCCACAAGCCGCAAGCGGTCTGCTAAACATAACGGCCATCCGGGTATTGAGCGATCAGAATATCGACGAGCTAGCCCGCTCACACTCCTGTGAATCCAACCAGTAACACTTACCGTGCAGTCCGGTCTGTTCGTCTGATATGTCGCATATCAAGTCTAGGGGTGGTAAACGTCAGACCCCAGTAACCGATAAGTCATGCCGATGTGAGGCTCATAACGGGTCGAGAAACTACTGGTAACACTTACCCGCAAATCTCTGATCAGCCCTGGCCAGGGACTTCCCTGTTACGGCCAATCGAGCACAGTGCAACATCAACCCCCAATACCGGGAGAGACGAAACCCCTCCTATCGCTCATTGCCTCCATGTGACTCGGGACTGTACCCAAAAACCACCGTTTTGCACGCCCTCATGGACGTGGTAAGGTGGAGATCAAAGCACAGTGGGAATCACACAAGACTCTATGACGATCTCGGGTCTACAGACTAACCTGCACAAGTGTCACCTGAGAACTGCCATCTGACGTGAGGTATAATACCATCTGGGAGTTCTCGGCGAGTCCGTCCAGTGTACCCAGTCTCCACTGAGCACCTGTATACTATCTCTGATGTCAAACACCAATGGATATGGGATCATCCATCGCCCATCTCATGGGTCGAGAAGCGTATACGCTAGTCTACACTGGTATATCGATGCCCCGTCTCGATACACCCACGACTAGGGACCTTGAAGGATGTACCTATAGACTACCATGTCCCCACTAGTATGATCTGCATCATAGTCCAGGTAGTCAAGTACACATCCTAAGGGCTTTACCAACATGTAACTATAAGACAGTTTAAAGAGACTAGTATACATGTTAAGATAAAGAGCAACCAGATAGCATACTATCATATCGAGCAAGAAAGTCATCTCTATATATGTCCAAGCATCCAATATAATATACATCATCTGTACAATACTGGCCTCTAGGGCATACATACAACTAACAATCTCCCACTTGCACTAGGGCCAGCTGCTGTAGTATCGCATACCGAGCATCCCGAAGAGTCTCTCAAACTGTATCTGGGGAATGGCCTTCGTGAGTGGATCCGCCGTGTTGTTCTTCGTGTCAACCCTCCTGACCTCGATCTCCCGGCGATCAACTATCTCCCGGATCAGGTGATACCGCCTCAGAATATGCCTGGATCGCTGATGGGACCTGGGTTCCTTGGCCAAAGCCACCACTCCATTGTTATCGCAATACAAAGGTATTGGATGCTCAATGGATGGAACCACTCCAAGTTCAGTAATGAACTTCTTGATCCAGACAGCCTCTTTAGCAGCATCGTTGGCAGCGATGTATTCAGCCTCCATTGTCGAGTCTGCCACGGTTTCCTGCTTGGAACTCTTCCAGCTAATCGCCCCTCCGTAAAGGGTAAAGACAAATCCCGACTGCGACTTAGAGTCGTCCTTATCACTCTGGAAGCTCGAATCGGTAAAGGACTCCACTTGGAGTTCTCCGTTACCATACACTAAGAGCATCTCTTTAGTCCTTCGCAAGTACTTGAGAATGCTCTTCACAGCTGTCCAGTGACTCTCTCCAGGATCAGCTTGATACCTGCTCACTACACTTAGTGAGTATGCTACATCGGGTCTGGTACATAGCATCGCGTACATAATAGAGCCTACAGCCGAAGCATAGGGTATCCCTTGCATGCGAGCTCTCTCCAAATTAGTCTTGGGAGACATCTCTTTGAAGAGAGTGACTCCAGAGATCGTGGGCAAGTTCCCACGCTTGGATTCTTCCATACTAAACCTCTTTAGTACGGTGTCAATGTACCTGGATTGGGACAATCCCAATATCCGTTTGGATCTATCTCTATAGATCCTAATTCCCAATATGCTGGAGGCATCACTAAGATCTTTCATTGAGAATCTTTGTGATAAGAAGAGCTTGACCGATTGCAGCATAGGAATATCATTTCCTATCAAGAGTATGTCGTCCACATACAATACGAGGAAGACAACCTTACTTTCTACTACCTTCTTGTAGATACAAGGTTCATCTGGGTTTTTGACGAAATCAAACTCTTTGATAACGACGTCAAAGCAGATGTTCCAACTCCGCGATGCTTGCTTTAATCCATAAATGGATTTAAGCAGCTTGCACACCTTCCCGCTGCTCCCACTGTCTACGAAGCCCTCTGGCTGAGTCATGTACACGCACTCTTCTAAATCAGCGTTTAGAAAGGCAGTCTTAACATCCATTTGCCAGATTTCGTAATCATGATATGCAGCGATGGAAAGCATGATCCGAATGGATTTAAGCATAGCCACTGGAGAAAAGGTTTCGTCATAATCCACACCTGGTCTTTGACGAAAACCCTTTGCAACAAGTCTAGCTTTGAAAGTCTCCACTTTCCCATCTACACCAAGTTTTTTCTTGAAGATCCACTTGCTCCCAATGGGTTTTACCCCTTCAGGAGCAAGTTCCAAAGTCCACACTTTGTTGGTGTACATGGATTCCATCTCGGACCGCATTGCATCCAGCCATTTCACTGAGTCCTTACTCGTGATGGCCTGCTCGAAGCTAGTTGGGTCATCATCCTCCATGATCCAATCCTCGCTCCCACCATCCATGAGAAAACCGTAGTATCTCTCAGGTTGGCGAGGAACCCTACTAGATCGGCGGAGTGGCTGGGGTTCATTGGGAACTATTGAATCCTCTGGTTCCACCAGATCTTCTGTTGTAGCTTCTGTAGCTGGAACCTCTTCCAGTTCTACCTCATGACCACTAATCTCTTTTTCAAGAAATTCCTTTTCTAAAAAGGTGGCATGCCGAGAAACAAACACTCTTTGTTCCTCAGGTTGGTAGAAGATATACCCTTGTGAATTCTTGGGATATCCTATAAATTTGCATAGAACAGACCGTGCCTCGAGTTTGTCCGAATTTTGTTGTTTGACATATGCTGGACAACCGCATAACTTAACATAGTTAAGACATGGTCTCTTCCCTTTCCATATCTCATATGGAGTGGTAGGCACAGATTTGGTGGGGACCATATTCAATAGATGTATGGCTGTCTCAAGCGCATACCCCCAGAAGGAAATAGGTAACTCAGCTGTGCTCATCATAGAGCGCACCATATCTAATAGGGTGCGGTTCCTCCGTTCTGATACACCGTTGTGCTGTGGTGTATATGGAGGAGTCAGCTGAGAGAGAATCCCATTCTCTTTTAGGAAGTCCAGGAATTCATTGCTTAAGTATTCACCTCCTCGATCAGATCGAAGGATTTTAATACTTTTTCCGACTTGGTTCTCGACTTCTAATTTATATTCTCTAAATTTCTCAAAAGCTTCAGACTTGTGTCTTATCAAGTACACATGTCCGTATCTTGAGAGATCGTCAGTGAATGTAATGAAGTACGAAGAACCATCCCTGGCATGTGTAGACATGGGACCGCATACATCACTATGTATCAATCCCAAGAGTTCGGTACCTCTTTCTCCGTGTCCCATAAACGGAGTTTTGGTCATCTTGCCTTTGAGACATGACTGGCAAGTGTCATAAGATGAAAATTCGAATGGTTTCAAATATCCATCCTTATGAAACTTAGCTAGTCGTGTCGCATTGATGTGACCCAGTCTACAATGCCATAAGAAAGATTCGTTCAGTTCTGAACTCTTCCTCTTGTGTGTGTTCGTTATGCTCAGAACTGTTGATTGATTTAGAACATAAATGCCATTGCACAACGTGCCTGACCCAACCAACTTTTGGTTACGGAAAATGTTCATAACATTATCCTGTAATACAAAATTATATCCCTCTTTACTCAATAAAGAAACTGATATAATGTTGCATATCAGGTTCGGCATGTAATAGCATTCGTTCAGAACCAATGTATTACCAGTTGGTAATGCAAGGTGATATTCCCCGACAGTCTTAGCTGCAACAATTGCACCATTTCCAACTCTTATGTCTTTATCACCTTCTCCAAGTTCTCTACCTTTCCTTAGCCCATGTAACTGATTACATATATGGGATCCTGACCCGGTATCTAATACCCAGGACGTAGGGCAAATGGAGAAACAGTTCTCTGTAACGAACACACCCGAAGAAAATGCATCAACATGTACTTTCTTCATTCGGGTGGTATGTGAATCCTGGTATTCCCCTATGTCTTGTTCATTCGTATAACTCTTATAAGAAAGAACGGAACCAACGTTCCCCAGCACAGTATAACATGCGGATTCAGTCAATACATCCATATTATTATCTTGATTAGGGCATGAAATGGTCGCTACCTGGAGAGAGAGAGAAGAAAACACTTTAGCGTATGCTCTTGCAAGATCAGATTGATTATTATCTTATCTAATCAGGATGGCTCCCACTGGTTTTTATCAAATCTTCCTTCAAACTCTAAAAGGAAAGACTAGTCGGGATTAATTACACCCTACAACTTCGCCAATCTTTCAGCCAGGCCAGTGTCGGTACTTTGAGGGAGGTTCCCCGTGCTTTCGCACGGACCTAATTAAAGTAAACCTCGTTTTCCCAGAGGCGTAACCCCGTTGACACCTTTCTAGACACCTACTTGATCGGCTAATTGTAATGTGTAAAACTCTCCCAGGAGTAACTCTTACTCGCAGTGGGTATCGGGATCCAACTATCTCATAGAAGGTATGCAATCTCATTGCAAATTTCAACACTTGAAATTCCCGATAATGCTTTTGCCCCTAGCGTGCTATGACCTTGACGAAAGCCAACAAACCACAGCCCACTAGTCAAGTTCAACCCGTACATTTCTTGACTGAATTAAACCCACCCGCACGACCCTTGACGAAAGCCAACAAAGCCGTACGACTACCCTAATCCAGTCGCATCATATGCAGCAGATAAGCAGCACATAGCTACCGCACACTACACCTTGACGAAAGCCAACAAATATAGCATGAATACTATATGCAACTTATCTGAAATGACGGAGGGCTACGACAGGTTTTTCTGAAAACCTATTACGTAATGAACTTGATATCATTGTAGAATCGAATGATTTTGAAATAGAGTGTTTTTGAGGCTTTTTCTAGTTTTGCTAAAGGGGTCACTCCCGGTGAAGGGATCGTCGGCCCTTTCCTCGTCGAATGAGGTGCGGGATATATCATATATATCGCTGTGCAAAGTAAAACTCCAAAAGCAATCAAAAGCAAACCGAGTGTGTAGCATCTGCCAGTTATTGCTAAAGGAGTCACTCCCGGTGAAGGGATCTCGGTCCTTTCCTCATCGAATAAGGTGCAGGGTATATCATATATACCGCTATGCAAAGCAAAACTGTAGCTACCCTTTTTGTTTAAAATTTGATTCTACAACATCTTAGGTTCCTTTTCATTCATTAATCACATTAATGAAGTCCCATCAATTATATACCTAAACATCACAGATAAATACGACGTACACTTATGCCATCCGCATTCGCCTCGATGTCCCCTCGTGCACCGTTAGGTTAGGTAACTAACGACAGAGCAGGGCTGGGCTAGTGCAGGTGCAAAACATAAGTAACGTCTATATAATATATCATATATACTATATACTGTATCCATCAGAACATATCAAATGATCACATCACAGATATCACAGCAGAAAATATCATATGAAATATTGGATATACTAGGACGTCCGTGTTTTTAATACGAGCCAGTATAAAACACGGATTCTACGGTCGTGATGAATAGCCAATCCCACACCCCTAGACCCCTACGAGAGCGGCAAGCAACCCTACAAATTCTAGGGTTAGGAGACCCAGACTCGACTCCTCGAGATGGTCTCCCACTGGACCCTAGAACCCGGTTACTTGTGCTCCCCTCCTTGGGTCTATCCTAATGCGGAAAACTAAATAATATACAAAGGGTGACATCTTCCGCAACCTGGAAGTGCCCCAATAAAAGAATATTACATACAAGTTTTTACATGAATGAAAATGAAAAACACTCATCTCACATAAAAAACCCCGGCTATTCGAACACGATGATCCAATATAACATATCCAGCAACACATAACATCACATGTCATCAACGTAAGTAAATATGCGCATCCCAATTGTCGTTGACATATAGCAACGAAACCGGCGATATCACATATTACACTTACGGTCACAGAAAAGAAAGTGTAAAACTACAACAGTTGGAATCCGCAACCTCTTTAGACATCGCATGCCTAATCAAATGAAATACTTAGACATCACATGCCTAACAATTATAAACCCCGCATTTTAGTCCCATTATCGAAAACTCTTTTCAATATCAAGTGAGACTAAACCGCTAGATTTATAACATTCATCCAGTTATCTCATAACTGTTTGTGAATTCCAATTATTGTATCCTATTCCGGATAAATAGAAAATATCAAACTTTTCGATAGAACATTCGAACACCCAAGTTTTCCCGAAACCGTTCAACACATGAAATAAGTTCAAAGACATTCACTTCATGCCTCAGTACCAACGGTCCAGCCGTAGAAGGGTCAAGCCAACGCCTCACATGTGGCACGCCGTACTGCCCCAAACCCTAAGGTTCAAAGGGCAGTTCAAGACGATCACATAATCGAGTTAAGGTTTGTTGTCTTCTAGAGGGACCATCGCGTTACTTGCACTACTTGGAACGTCCTTAAACCACAGAAAAATCCAACACTTGGAAATATTCCGGTAAGGGAAAGATTGGGTATTTACATCCGGTCGAACTTTTCAACATATTCTAAAATTATCCGGAAAAACACATAGACAAAGTTTGATAATCCGATCGAATCTACGAGGCCCCAAAACACCCCAGAAAACTCAACTCTTGAGTTCAGATTAAAAAATCCCAGAAAACTCAGCACCTCAAACAACAGATTACTGTGCAAAATAGGAAGGCTGACGTCATCAGATAGCCGCGGAACCGCCGCAGAAGCCAGGCTTCTGCCGCGGTTCAGCCGCGCTTTGGAGGTATCTTTTGGAAAATTTTGCACCGTAATTCTTAGAATTTCCTGCTGAATTTTTTAAGAATTTTTAATCTGGAAAAAAACCAGTTTTTGAAAAAAGTCCAGAGAGCATGCAAAGTTAGGGTTTCGATGTTCGTTCGGATTTCAAACGTCGTCTAGGCTTCGCCTAAGGCTCTAGCTAGGCTCTGATAGCACTGCAGGGTTCCTAGGCACTCTAATGAGGTCTCACAACGCATCAACCATGCCAATTTCAAATTTTACAAGTGCCGAGAAACCCTAATACGGATTCGTTGACTAGAGTTTAGGCGAAAAGTGAAACTAGTTAACAATTTAACTAAAGGAAAGAGGCTACAACCTTTGTAGATCCGGTTCTCCACTTCCTTGGCTCCACGTAGACTTCCTCTCGCTGTCCATATCGGATCCCGGACTCTAGCATCGGCTTCATTGGAGAAATGGGCGGGCTAGGTCGTCGGCTTCGATGCCGAAGATGATCTACGTCGAGGCAACTCTAGATCGAGCTCCAACTTCACCAAGTCATGAAACTTGTGAAGAAAACACCCTATACTACTTGGCAAGAGGTAGAGGATGAAGAAATAGGAGGTGGGTTCACTTTAGAATTGGATTTCTCACTCTTTTACTCAAGATGCCATTAATGGAGTTAAGCTTTTTTTCCTTGATCAAGAGGAAGAAGAAGAAGATAGAATATGATAAGTGTTACTTTAAAATGAAAATAATATCAATACTTATCATATCCTAACCTTGGTTAGGTGTAGAGAAAAGACCATGGTTAGTTTGAATGGTTAGGGCTAAGCATGAAGACAAAATGGTCACTTTAGTCAAAGCTTCATGAAGCTTCAACAACAAACAAAGAAAGCCACCATTTTCTCTTTTATCTTTTCCAAAATAAATAAATAAATAAATAAGTAAGGAAAAGAAAAACCCTAACCATTACATAACCATGGTTTAATCCTTACACATACTCAAGTAAACATGTATCATCAAACATGATACAATCAAGTGTACACAAAAATATATCACATATACAATGTGCACATCAAGTGAGAAAAACCTTTTAAAGTGGACCAATACTAGTTAAAGCAAAGTAATATATCAAATATATAATTATACATTAAATCATTAAATCAACACTTGATTCAATGATCCGGTCCTGTCGCACATAACCGACTAGTATCCAATGTATCGACTTATCGAATCAATCTTCGAATCGATAACTAGGTTATATCGCATACAACCAATCGAAACATTCATCGCGAGAATGAAATACGGTATCACATACACGCATTATTCTCGGTCCCGCACATATCTCATATGCGCTCCTATTTCGTTTCGCTTGAGCCAGGAAACCTCTATGTAGGACTCTTAAAGACTCGTCAATACGCCGGCAGCAAATGATGATCATATCAAGCACCCACAAGCCGCAAGCGGTCTGCTAAACATAACGGCCATCCGGGTATTGAGCGATCAGAAGATCGATGAGCTAGCCCGCTCACACTCCTGTGAATCCAACCAGTAACACTTACCGTGCAGTCCGGTCTGTTCGTCTGATATGTCGCATATCAAGTCTAGGGGTGGTAAACGTCAGACCCCAGTAACCGATAAGTCGTGCCGATGTGAGGCTCATAACGGGTCGAGAAACTACTGGTAACACTTACCCGCAAATCTCTGATCAGCCCTGGCCAGGGACTTCCCTGTTACGGCCAATCGAGCACAGTGCAACATCAACCCCCAATACCGGGAGAGACGAAACCCCTCCTATCGCTCATTGCCTCCATGTGACTCGGGACTGTACCCAAAAACCACCGTTTTGCACGCCCTCATGGACGTGGTAAGGTGGAGATCAAAGCACAGTGGGAATCACACAAGACTCTATGACGATCTCGGGTCTACAGACTAACCTGCACAAGTGTCACCTGAGAACTGCCATCTGACGTGAGGTATAATACCATCTGGGAGTTCTCGGCGAGTCCGTCCAGTGTACCCAGTCTCCACTGAGCACCCGTATACTATCTCTGATGTCAAACACCAATGGATATGGGATCATCCATCGTCCATCTCATGGGTTGAGAAGCGTATACGCTAGTCTACACTGGTATATCGATGCCCCGTCTCGATACACCCACGACTAGGGACCTTGAAGGATGTACCTATAGACTACCATGTCCCCACTAGTATGATCTGCATCATAGTCCAGGTAGTCAAGTGCACATCCTAAGGGCTTTACCAACATGTAACTATAAGACAGTTTAAAGAGACTAGTATACATGTTAAGATAAAGAGCAACCAGATAGCATACTATCATATCGAGCAAGAAAGTCATCTCTATATATGTCCAAGCATCCAATATAATATACATCATCTGTACAATACTGGCCTCTAGGGCATACATACAACTAACACTTACAATACACTACTCCACTTAAGAAGCCTTAGGATGTACATTTCCTTGCACGACATTATATTCATTCATGATCTATCCTCATCGATATCGGTTTTTGGTTTTGCTGCCATGTTTACACGGGCAGAGAGAGCTACGGCTAGAGTTGTGGTCAGCACGAGCTCATCACGGACGAGGACTGACCAGGGCGTGATTCCACGGACATACGATTGCATAGAGAGACGTCGTTTATTTGTGTTTTCGCGCCATGAGTGTTTGATGGCTCGCTTTTACGAGATTACTCGGACATGCAGATCAGCACCAGAGGATTGAGCCACTGATAGAGGCCAGCCAGAACGTGATGACCATAAATGCACAGATTATTCTTGATGATTGAGGCATTGTTCAGCGTAAAGACGAATGAGCCATTTGTTGCAGCGAATAACAAGATATCGCCCCAGATGTTGGAGCTACTGCGGCATGAGTATATACTTAGAGATATGATAGAAGGTCGCTAGTCACCCGAGGATGAATGACTAGGACATGTGGTTCGTTTCGCTTACCCCGATGCGAGGTCATCAGATTGATTGATTCCAGCTTGAGAAGACTTCACACAGATACGTGGGGAGTCAATAGAGACGATCGAATGTCAGAAAACCATTTTCCAAGTTTAAAGTATTTGGAGAAAACATGCAAGTAATTCTACGGACCCTCTAGAAGAATGAAACCCTAACTCGATATAATGACCATGAGAATGCTTTGAAACCTTAGGGTTTGCAGCAGTTCAGCGGTACCATTGATGAGGCTTGGGTTTGCCCTTCTACGGCTGGTCCATAGGTACTGTGGCATGTACTAGAATACTATTAAACTGTACCCAAGATGTTGAGCTCTTCGAGGATTATGAGGTTTTGACGAATCGATCGAAAGGTTCAACTTCATTCGGATATCATGTGATGGGATGCATTGCTTAGGAGACTCTAGATACGAGTATAGCCGTTGGAGCGCAGTCCATGCAGCCATGAAGAGACGAGTCCGAAGCAGTCGACATTAGAGAAAAGTGGAGTAAGAGATTCGTATGAGATCTTGATAAGATGACGTTCCACTCCGCCGACATCAGAGATGTGATAAGCATGCAGAGGCATTGTATAGGAAAATATCTTCCAGAAGGAGTCGCGATGAATATGCAGCCGTTCCGGAACAAGAAAACAAAATTAATAAAGGACGACGACTTCTGGGCAGTTCGGCAGAAACGAGATTTGGGAGAGATCTCGACAGGACCTTTTTGGAATATTATACGAGAAGACTTGGACCCAGGAGTGGTCATTTTACGCACACCCAGCAGGCCGGAGTTCGGCACCGTCGACGAGACATGTTATGAGTGACCACGACAGTTGGCCAGAGATTCTTAGAGGATGTGCTTGAGCGGAGCTATTCCGCCATACTTGATTTCGGTATTTTGGGCGATCCATTCGCATGATTGAGTTTGGATGACCGAGTTTCATGATATTTGTTTTCGTGCACCATAGTTGCACCTACTGGGTATTTATATTTTGCGCATAATTATTACACTTGAGTTATGCTTTATACACCGTTGTGTTGATTTATGATTTGTGCACAGTTATTGCACTTAATATCGTTTTTGTGCCTTGGCTGCACATGTTTATGATTTCATGGATTTCATACAGTTGGGTTGATTTTGTGCATATGGTACGCACACGATTTGGTTTTCGCACTTGGTATAATTCACATATGCTTGCAGTGCATTGATACGTATTTTGTGCACCACAGTTGCACCTGACTTCGTTTTGATGTCATTCGAGATACTGATTTTGATTTCATGCTTAGGGAATGCATATGATTTGACATATGCTTTCGGCATAGTTTTCATACACTTTTAGCATTTGATATGTATTTTGTGCACGCTGATACACATGGTTGTGAGATTATATACCACGGTATACCTGATTTGGATTTGGATTTGGATTGAAATGTGTTGTATACCGTCGATTTCGATTGTGATACTCGATATTTGTTTTGTGCACCTTATGCACCTGATTGGATTGTTGCGCATATTTGACGCGCTTGGATTGGATTTTTGCGCATGTTCGGCGCTTGATATTGGATTTAATGATTTCGTGCATGTTGGATGCACATGATTTAGATTTTATTCGTGCATGATGGATGCACCTGATTTGGATTTTCGCGCATGTTGGGCGCATGATATGAGATGCGATTTTGGTGCACACCAGATGCACTAAATCGGGATTCTTTGTGCATATCAGATGCACCTAATATTACTGTCAAGCACACCGTTGCCTCTGACAGGTGTTTCGTGCACACCCGTTGCACTTAGATATTGTTTCTGTGCACATGTATGGCACATTCATGGATTTTGATTTCCGTGCGCACAGAAGCACGCGGCATTCTTATGCACATTTTGGGATTGATTTCTTATGGAGCAGTACGTTTTTATGATATTTACTATTTGTTTTCGTACTGAGCAGGACTAGTCAGAGGACAATACCTGGATATATTTTGCATGCATTGATAGCTATCGAAGGGATTTCCAAAAAAGGGAGCTATAGTCTCAGTATTTACCTACGTGTCTGAGATGACACGAAATGTTTAAAATAAGGAAACTCTTCTAAATTGTTTTCAAAATGGCGAGACGTGCATATTAAACAAAGGATATATATATAAATATAGCTATTTTCTTACAATAAACGCCTGCCACTGTGCCGTGATACACGCATCGCACAGCGACATGAAAGGTTTAGCAGGCATTTCCTTCAGATATTTACATGTATAGTTTTGATGTGTATCATGTTGGTTTTCGTATTGGATTTGATATTGGTGTCTTCACCATGACTCCGATAATTGCGAGATACTTGACGGACTTTTGATTTTGAGTTATCTGCTCATTGTTCATGCGCATGCATTGCGCTACGATGCGTTTTATGTATTGATGATTTCGGAGCCCCGACGACTTGGACTTTTTACTGAAATGTTTTAGTATTTGAGGGGTTTAAATTTAAATTCGGGGACCGAATTTCTTTAAGGGGGAAGACTGTAACATTTCAGAAAAATAAAATATTATTTTTGGGAATTTTTATAATTAAATAATAAATATATTGAATATTTTAATAAGGCGGTATAATTAAATACCGATAAATTGGGGAAAAATTGGAAAATTATGGAAATTACTGAAATGAGGGTGATTTATGCAAATTATAAGTTTTTATGATTAATTATACACTATTTAGTGCTAATCGCGATTAAATATCACTAATCGCGTATTAATCCGGTTTTGTGCACATGACATGCACCAAGTCATTTTAACACTTGTTAAATTTTTATCATGGACTTTTCTTCATTTTATCATGCATGGTTGTTGATTTTAAAAAAGAAAAGAAAAGAAAAGAAAAAGGAAAATGAATATACAAATGGGTATGGACAAGAGAGAAAGAGGGTGAGGGGTCAAACCTAGGTTTTGGCCATTCCTTTCACTTCTCATTTCCTTCATCATCTTTGTCTCCTCCCCTCTCTTGGCAGCACCTCCTTCCCTCTCCTCTACAACCCGCACAAACACCCTCAAATCTTCATCAAAAGTTCATCCCCACTTCACAAAAAGCATGCACAAGCTCACAAGCTACACTTTGGACAAAGAAAGATTGCATTTTGGGCACTTGGGCAACTCAAGAAGATTCTTGAGTTGCCAAATGAGATAATTCTTTCACATTAAGTGTAGTATTTCATTTTCTTTAGCCTCTTTTCAAGTTTAAAACCGATTTAGTGAAGTTTTGTGAACTTTGAAGTTTCCTAGAGAGGGTTGAGCAATTCTTGAGTTGTGGTTGTGTATTTAGGCTTTAGTGATGACCTTAAACCCCCCTATGATATTAGAAACCCAGACTAATTTGAAACAAACCCAATTTACTGAAAACAGAAACTGTTAATGTCGGTTTTGTGAGTAATTAGGGTTTGCAGGGAAATCTGGGATAACCTGGGATGATTACGGGTTAAGCAAACAACTTTAGAGACCTAATTAAAGCACTGCGAGACCACCCAGCCAAAACGAAACAAATCCAACACCCCAGAACCGAGCTCGCCGGAATTTGAGGGCTTGGGGCCGGCCACTTTGGTGAGTTGGGTGCCCAGGTTGCTTCTGTAGGTCATATAACCTATATACTTCACCCCAGTATTGTTTGTGCACCTTGTTTTCACCTTAAACAAAATCTGGAGCATGTTTTCAATGTTGCTGCCTTATATTTTGCGATGTTTTCGAATCTAAGTTTTGGTATTTGGTTTTGTATTCGATCACTTGACGTTTGTACGTCGAAATCGAGTGTTATTTGGTTGGTTTGCGAGAGCAAACCATAGGTTTTGACCTTATGAGTTTCATGTGTCGTTTCGTTTTCGAATTGGATTTTAATGCGATACAATACGTTGTGATATGTACCCCCATGATACTTCGAGATGACAAGCAAGCGCATGGCGACGTCGGCATCGGCAAGCGAAGGTCAAGGTGAGTAGATATATATCTACGGGGGAAGTCAGGTGGATGGCGTATAGCACCCCCGCAGTTCGTAGTGTAGAATATGTTATTTTATATATATATATATGATATAAATATGTGTATTGTGAGGTTATGACTTCGGGATAAATTCGATGTTATGGATTAGTTTTAGGGTAATTAGAAGTAAACTAGCATAGCTTCTTAGTCGCGAACCCTAGAATAGGTTTATACCTACACGCACGCACACACATGCATACATTTTATTACCTGTGCGTATATGGGGATATGTGTGTGTGTGTACACACACACACACACACACATGGGTATGGGACTATGTGTGTGTGTGTCTATCTATATATATACATGGATTATGAGGATAGTACATGATATTTGGAGATGAGTCGATGGGATTGGGCTGGATGCCATGAGATCGGTGATATGACGTGGTTCGTATTATGAGATACGACACGATATTTTAGCGGGTCCTTTAGGCGTGGTGTTTTCATACACACGCATGAATATATGTAGATGGTATCAGTAGTGTACTGGACGTAGATCAGTACCCCCAGATCATGATATATGATAAAAGGATACCAAGTGAATAGGAGATAAATGTGATATTGACCCGTACCCAGATTTGGGAGGCCGTACGACGGATTTACCGTACGAGCTATATATTGTTGATAGATCCGCACTCTTGACTCGAGGATGTCTTATTATATAGGGTATCGTATGGAATACTATTGAAGCGGGATCACCGACTATATATATATATATATATATATATATATATATATATATATATCGACTCAGATTTAAGTGGTTCCCTTACCTTTTGATTAGACTGTTAGTTTAGACCTGTAGTTTACTGTATGACTCATATTATTTTTTGCATATTCATTATTGTTGTGTTTATTATTCAGCTCCCGCGTATTATTGCTGTCCGCATCGCATTGCACGCTTATATTGTGTTGCATATGTTAATATTGAAATCATGCTATCAGGACACCAGCACCATTACCGATGATGCGTATGTTCCATATACACCTACTTGCCGGCTCACACACATAGCATCAGTAATTGCCATGTCACGTACACTTTAGAGAATATTATTTGATTAATATCACTCGTTAGCTGATAGTTTCGATATATCATTATTGTGCTAGTTTAGATATCGCATTCATTACTGTTATACTTCATGCATATTTATTATTCATTGCCATGCATTTTTATTTAGGGCCAGTCCGGATTTTCCGGAGCCCAATGCTTTTGAATTCATTGTTATTTATTCTCGAGATTTGGGTTTCCATGAGATTTATGGATTTAGAGAAACCGCAAGATTTTATAAAATTGATTATCATTTTAAAATAAAAGTTGCGGTTTTCTCATGATATGATTTGAGATTGTTCACCATGAGTTTTCTCGACTCTTGAGCGATATCTTACACCCAATTCGAGGAGGAGTAGGAACCGTCTGTGGGTCCATGGTGGACCCGGTGCGGTACCTCGGGGCAAGAAGATCGCAGTTGATCGGCGTTGAACCTGTGACAGGGGAGCATTGTTGACCGGTGATTGTATTGTGACTCGTCGGATATCCGGAGGATACCAATCGGAGTTAGGCCAGTCCGGATAGCCGGAGCCCTAGATATTGATATTGAGGTATTATGATATGGGCCGGTCCGGATAGTCGGAGCCCTAGATATGGAGATATTGGGATTTATATTTTGTGTCGATGCTAGACACTGATTTATGTTGATTTCATTGATGATACCTCGTTTTATATAAACAGAAATTTCACTAAAACAATAAAACAGTTTCTTCGTTTACATGTATTTTGTTTTCATTACATTACATTCATACCTCATACACATGACATATTTCTCCCTGAGGCACTGATACGAGCACATGGGATTACACTTATGCATAGATGTTTACCCTTGCCACATTTTCATGCTTCAGACTTTATCATTTTGAGGTTATATATATTATTGATCGTATTGACCTAGAATTGAGTCATACATACGATTTCTGCTCGGTGATGTTTTCTACTCACGAGTTGGCAACTCACCCCCATTATGCCACAGTTTCTTGCAGGTTTTGCCATACAGGTTTCGTTACGGCTTTGCTGGCACACTGCTTCCATTTCGGGTGATTTTCTTTGGTAGGTAGGTTCACTTGCATCGTGACCACCATTGTATTTTATTTACATTCAGTTGTATCTAGTAAATCCATCAACCAGACTGTATTATTTATTAGGCTTAGAAGACCCGATTTGTATATTCTTTCGACGTTAGAGTCGTGTGTTGTATTATTATGGATTTCTTGATGTTTTGAGTTTCCTTTTTGAGTTCTAATCCTCGCCCTTCGGCGTTGTATATTATATTGCTTGAGTGGTTGTGACCGTCGATTGACGGAGAGCTAGCTCCCGCTTAGGGATGCCATTTATCATTCATGTATATATTTATCATGTTGTACCCCATTCGGGGCCAGTATTTACAAAGGAAACTCTGCCGAAATTTTCAGAAAAAACTTGATATTTTAAAAACGAATAATTCGACTTATGCTATTAAAACCACTTCTTTAAAACCAGTTTTCCTTCATTTATTATTTAAAATGGTTTTAGATTTCTGGGCTTTTGGATTACTTGAATTAGATGTGGTCCTATAGACTTCATACGATTCAAGTGCCAGTCACGTGCTATTTCGGGTCGTGACAGAACCCATGTTATTTTGTACTTTCGATGTTATGTAATATTATATCTGTATCGTTGTTGGACAATACTGGATATAATTTTGTATTACAATCTAATGTTATGAGCATTAATCTTAATCAAGAGTTGATTGGTTCTGGTACATTAAATAACGGGATATACGTCCTAAACCAGCACACAGTTTTCCATATACAACACACAAACAAAAGAAAGGTT
Source organism: Agapanthus africanus (assembly GCA_030015575.1). Classification (NCBI taxonomy): domain Eukaryota; kingdom Viridiplantae; phylum Streptophyta; class Magnoliopsida; order Asparagales; family Amaryllidaceae; genus Agapanthus; species Agapanthus africanus. The sequence continues at coordinate 222,458,850 of CM057342.1, forward strand.
ATAGACATAAATGAAGCTTTCATTTGGCATTGTAGACTTGGTCATATTAATGAGACAAGACTAACCAAGCTACATAAAGATGGATATTTAAACCCGTTTGAATATAAATTTTATGCGACTTGTCAATCTTGTATCAAAGGTAAAATGATCAAAACTCTGTTTACTGGACACGAAGAAAGAGCTACTGAACTCTTAGGTCTCATACATAGTGATGTATGTAAACCAATGTCTACACATCCGAGAGGTGGTTTTTCGTACTTCATAACTTTCACTGATGATTTCTTGAGATTCGGGCACGTGTTCTTGTTGAAACATAAGTCCGAAGCCTTCAAAAAATTCAAGGAGTATAAATCTGAAGTAGAAAAACAAACATGCTTAAGTATCAAGAAACATCGATCGGATCGAGGAGGTGGGTATCTAAGCTCAGAGTTTCTAGATTTCCTAAAAGAGAATAGGATTCTCTCTCAGCTCACTCCTCTGTTCACACCACAGCACAACGGTGTGTCGGGACGGAGAAATCGCACCCTATTAGATATGGTACGATCTATGATGAGTGATGTTGAGTTACCAATATCATTCTGGGGGCACGCATTGGAGACTGCAATTTATCTATTGAATAGGGTTCCGATCAAAACCGTGTCTACCACTCCATATAAGATATGGTATGGAAAGAGACCATATCTTAAAAGAGTTAGGATATGGGGTTGTCCAGTTTTTGTGAAAAAGCAGAATCCGGACAAACTCGAGACACGATCGGTTTTGTGTAAATTTGTGGGATATCCAAAACACTCGTATGGATATCTTTTCTACCACAAGGAGGAATAAAGGATGTTTGTTTCTCAGTATGCCACATTTTTAGAAAATGAATTTTTTACAAATGATATTGTTGGCAATGCGGTAGAACTGGAAGAAATTCCATATACACAAACAATTATCGATGATTTAGTTGAACCTGAAATTTCAATAGAACCTGACAAACCTCAGCCACTCCGTAGATCTAGTAGGACTTCTCGCCCACCTGATAGATACTACGGTTTTCTAATTGATGGTGATAGAGAATATTGCATCATGAATGATGATGATCCTACTAGTTTTCAGCTAGCTATCACGAGTGGTGACTCAGTGAAGTAGCTGGATGCCATGAGATCCGAAATGGAATCCATGCACACCAACAAAGTATGGACTTTGGAGGTTGCACCTTCTAGAGTGAAACCCATAGGATGCAAATGGATCTTAAGAGAAATATCGATGTGGATAGTCAGGTAGAGACCTATAAAGCTAGACTAGTAGCAAAAGGATTTCATCAAAGACCAGGCTTGGACTATGATGAAACCTTTTCACCAGTCGCAATGCTCAAATTCATTCGGATCCTGCTTGCTATAGCTGCTCACTATGATTATGAGATCTAGCAGATGGATGTTAAAACGGCATTTCTAAATGGTGATTTAGAAGAATGTGTTTTTTTTATGGATCAGCCAGAAGGCATCATTGATAGGGGAGCAGCGGAAAAGCATGCAGGCTGCTTAAATCCATCTGTGGATTAAAGCAGGCATCACGGAGTTGGAACATCTGCTTTGATGATACAATCAAAGAGTTTGCTTTTATCAAAAATGTAGATGAACCATGTATTTTATAGAGAGTACTGTTAAAAATCGTTTAGACAGTTTTTCGATAATCGGCAAAATAATCAGTCCTTTCCGTAAACAGTCAAAATAAGTATTTTTCGATATAGGTCTAGTTATACAAAATTTAGATAAGATATTGCTAGAAATTGGTCACTAAATTGCCACTTAAAATTTTCTAGTTATTTAAAAAAAAATCCTTAATTAATTATTTTTAATATTATTTTAAGCTTTTAAAAATACATTAAATTAGTGATAAATACAAATTTAAATGGGTAAATTACACACTTAGGAAACATTATAAACTAAAATCTAGTGTTAATAAAATTTTATCAAGACTTTTCAAGATTTTAGTTCTAGGGTTTGAAAATTAAATCAAAAATGAATTTAAAATTGGTTTTTTCTGTAAAATTTGATGTGATATGCATTGATTGACCTTTGAAGATGCTTTTTGTGTAGAATTTTCTACACAATTCCCTCATTATCCCTTCCTCTACCCCCAGGACAAGCTCACCTACAGAAAACCCTCCTCTTTCCCCATTTTCTTGCTTCAAAATTCCTTCAAAAATCAACAAAAATCAACAAAAATCCACAAAAAGACTCGTCTGACTACTGCACCAGTGTTATCATTGCCTTCAGGATCGGGCGGTTTCATGGTATATTGTGATGCTTCTCAAGTGGGGCTGGGCTGTGAATTGATGCAGCACGACAGAGTTATCGCGTATGCTTCTCGACAGTTGAGGAAATACGAACAGAACTACCCCACTCGTGATTTAAAGATGGCTGCAGTGGTATTTGCACTTAAGATCTGGAGACATTACCAATACGGCGAGTCATGCCAGATATTCACTGACCACAAGAGCTTGAAGTATATCTTTCAGCAGCGAGATCTAAATCTGAGACAGCACCGTTGGATGGAGTTGGTGAAAGATTATGACTGCGAGATTCTATACCATCCGAGCAAGGCGAATGTGGTGGCAGATTCTTTGAGTAGGAGGACCGGAGGTAGCTTATCTTGTTTGAGCGCAGTATAGATGCAGTCGACGGCGGATTGGCAAGTTTTATGTGATAGCAGAGTACAGTTCAAGTTTACTCCTACAGGAGGACAGCTGGCCCATTTCAGAGCACGCCCACAGTTACTTGACCGTATCCACGAGGCACAGTCAGGCGATGCCCGTATTTTAGAGAATATCGAGCAGATTCGGCAGGGCAGAGTTTCCGAGTTCGTGATTGATGATCAGGAGATACTTCGATTTGGGACTCGACTGTGCGTACCGGATTCTGGGGGACTGAGGCGTGATATCCTTGAGGTGGCGCATAGATCAGTGTACAGTATGCATCCAGGTTCCACCAAGATGTACCGTAATTTGAGAGAGGTTTACTGGTGGGACGGGATGAAGAAGGATGTTACAGACTTTGTATCGAGATGCCTGACTTGTCAGCAAGTCAAGGCCGAGCACCAGAGGCCAGCCGGCAAGTTACAGCCTTTGCCCATCCCTGAGTGGAAGTGGGAACAGGTCTCTATGGACTTCATTATGTGTCTACCCAGGACTAGTCGAGGATATGACTCTATTTGGGTGATTATGGATCGACTGACGAAAGTGGCTCACTTCCTGCCCGTGAAGACCACTTTTGGATTTGCTCAGTACACCCAGGTTTATATTGATGAGATCGTGCGACTGCATGGCATCCCGACTTGCATCGTGTCCGACCGGGGCACCCAGTTTACCAGCCGATTGTGACAGAAACTTCAGGAGGCTTTGGGCACCCGACTGAGTTTTAGCACAGCTTTTCATCCGCGGACTGACGGTCAGTCGGAGCATACTATTCAGACTCTTGAGGACATGCTCAGAGCTTGTGTTTTTGATTTAGGTGGTAGCTGGTATCGTTATTTGCCCTTGATCGAGTTCTCCTACAATAATAGCTTCCAGGAGACAATTCAGATGGCACCTTTCGAGGCTTTATATGGGAGGAAATGTCGATCGCCTGTATGTTGGACACAGCTCAGGGAGAGCAGTTTTTTGGGGCCGCAGATCGTACAGGAGACGACCGAAAAGATCCAGCTAATTCGAGATTGGATGAGGGCGGCACAGAGTAGGCAGAAATCATATGCTGACAGGCGCTGTCGCCGACTCGAGTTCGCTGTTGGCGATCATGTTTTCCTGAGGGTCTCTCCGATGAAGGGTGTGATGAGATTTGGACGGAAAGGGAGGCTTAGTCCTAGATATGTTGGTCCCTTCGAAATCCTTGAGCGTGTTGGTTCGGTGGCTTATCGGTTATCTCTTCCGCCCAGCTTCCCCGATGTTCACCCCGTGTTCCATGTTTCGATGCTCCGCAAGTACCTTCATGACCCTTCCCATGCGATTCAGCAATAGACGATCCAGCTGGAGTGCTATCTTTCATTCACCGAGCAGCCGGTGGTCATTTTGGATCGGCAGGTGAAGAAATTGAGGTCGAAGGTTATACCGTCCGTCAAGGTTCTTTGGCGTGGCCCGAACAGTGAGGAGGTCACCTGGGAGACCGAGGACGAGATGAGGAAGAAATATCCCCATCTTTTTGAAGGTACGCGTAGTTAAATTCTAAATTCGGGGACCGAATTTCTTTAAGGGGGAAGATTGTAACGCTTCGAAAATCGTTTAGGCAGTTTTTCGATAATCGGCAAAATAATCAGTCTTTTCCGTAAAAAGTCAAAATAATTATTTTTCAATATAGGTATAGTTATACAAAATTTAGATAATATATTGCTAGAAATTGGTCACTAAATTGTCACCTAAAATTTTCTAGTTATTTAAAAAATATTACTTAATTAATTATTTTTAATATTATTTTAAGCTTTTAAAAATAAATTAAATTAGTGATAAATACAAATTTAAATGGGTGAATTACAAACTTAGGAAACATTATAAACTAAAATCTAGTGTTAATAAAATTTTATCAAGACTTTTCAAGATTTTAGTTCTAGGGTTTGAAAATTAAATCAAAAATGAATTTAAAATGTGTTTTTTCTGTAAAATTTGATGTGATATGCATTAATTGACCTTTGAAGATGCTTTTTGTGTAGAATTCTCTCCACAATTCCCTCATTCTCCCCTCCTCTACCCCCAGGCCGAGCTCACCTACAGAAAACCCTCCTCTTTCCCCATTTTCTTGCTTCAAAATTCCTTCAAAAATACACAAAAATACACAATTTTCTTCACAAATTCAAACATAAATCCTATTCTACCTATTCCCAAACCCTCATTAGTTTAAAAAAAATAGAAAAGAAGCAACTTTGGAGGCTTAGTGCAAGGGGATCAACACTTGGGAGATATAATTTTAATCTAGTTGTTAAATTGGTAGTTTAAATATGCTAATTTAGAATTTTAAAGTGTTATTTTGGTTATAATTCCTTGTTTAATGAAATTCTAGAAAAGGGTTGGTGTTGTAATTAGGGTTTGAAGTATGATAAGTGGGTTTAAGTTAGTGTTGTGTCCATCTAGTGGGTTAGATCGGACGTTTGTGCTAGTTTGTGAACGCTAAATCGTTAATTCGCGAGATTTGCATCGAAATTTATATGTGAATGCTTACTAGGTTTTTCTTAAAATTAGGAAGTAATTTAATTGCGATATCATGACGATATTATTGGCATATCCTATGACTTTTAGGGTGTGCGAATGCGGAATTTGGTTTAGTCGGGTTTTAGTTTTGACGGTTGCCCCGAAACGACGATTTTAGTTAGGGTTTTAGCGATTTTCGTGTGTTTTCCGCGCACCGAGCGCACGTTGTGCCTAACTTGTGAGAGTCGATCTTTTTATATTGTGACTTGCGTCATTCCATGATATTTAATTTTATGTTGTGTGTTGTGCAATTATAGGATCGGTTGCGAAAACATCGGACGCGGCGCGTAAAGGCAAAGCGGTGGTTGGATCAGATTAGCAAGGCGTCCGGGTGAGTAGATGTATACATCTATGGGGAAATCGTCTGGGTGGCACGAAGCGCCCCATAGTTAGGATCACTTTATTACTTGCAAACTATATGCATAGTTAGTTAGTTAACCATCTCATTCATATACATACCCGTCTAGTTATTCGTCTGCTGGCATTGCATGGACACTATATACCTATGTGTGATATCACCCCTTAGGACACTTACACCATTACCATTGGCTCATGTTGCACGCGCACTATTCATGTGAATACACACGCCTTGGTAATTGACATGTCACGAGCACTTTAGAACCTGCTTAGTTTAATATCACCACTTGCATCATACATGATATATTGAATTGCATAGCATGTATATACCTTACATCATCATCATGCTTATATAGATTCCTAGTCACAAATCAATTGCATACCTTTGATATCATGAACATTTATCATATACAACATGTTGGGTATTATGATTTTCTTGAGGATTTCGGTATTGATGAGATTTCTGGATTTTGGGGGAAAACCGCAAGAATTTAACAAAAACTTATTATCATCATTTTTAAAATAAAGTTGCGGTTTTCTCGTGATGTATGTGTCGTCCACCATTAGTTTTCATATTTTCTGTTGGATTTCGAGACCCGATTCGAGGAGTGGATGAACCGTCTTAGGTACATGGTGGGCCCGGTATGGTACCCCGGGGCAAGAAAATCGAGTTGTAGACGATGAGCCTGGAAGGGGAAGACTACCTACCGGTGATGTCTGGCGCGGTGGATATCCGGAGGATACCGACCGTTGTCGTGAGATTTGATGATATGGGCCGATCCGGACTGACGGAGCCCGATGTATTGAGACATTGATATAGTGAGGCATTGAGACAGATATATTTCCATAATTGGTGTCGATGCTTGACACGGTTTTCAGATGATTTCATTGATGGTACTTTAGCTATTGCACAGATATTCTTTTTCTAAGTTAAGAATGCAGAGCCTATAGTATTTTAAACACTTAAAGATTTCCTATTGATATTGCATACATGTGCATACATACTAGCGGCATTACATCACATCTACACATACATGTTGTGATGCATTTGTGTGTATTCTTACGATAGCCTTATTAGATGTTATATTCTACTCACGAGCTGGCAACTCACCCCCGTTGTGCCACAGTGTCTTGCAGGTCGGACCCGTCAGCCTTGTAGCAGTGGGCTTATCTTATCATTGGCTTCTTTTGCTCAGACTCGCGACATTTCTCGTAGGTGGGTTGCGAGGACACTTTATCTCTTTTTTGTACTATCATTGTATCTAGTATTCTCCATCTACCACTTCTTATTTGTATATGCGCCCTAGTGTTGAGATTTAGAGATTTGTGTATATCTGGTTTCTCTGGGGTCGAGCTCACGTGAGCCGACATTGTGTTTTCTTTATTTTCGTGCTTCTTATGCTTATATGCTTGATTTTGCATATATATTGTGTGTGGTTGTGATCCGCCTTGGGTGAAGAGCTAGCTCCCGCTTGGGGATGCCATTTAATCATTACAGATTATATATCTTGTTGTACCCATTTTTGGGGGCCAGTATTTACAAAGGAGACTCTGCCGAAATTTTCGGAAATTTTTGATGCTTTTAAAAAGGGGTTAATGCAACTTAATTGATTTTAAAGTTGTTTTCATGAAAGGTTTCCTTCACTCTTATTGCTTATGGTTTAGATTTTCTGGGCTTTGGCTGACTTAAGTTACGTTACGCCTTGAGACGTCTCATAATCTATGTGCCAGTCACGTTCCGTACCTTCGGGTCGTGACAAAGTTGGTATCAGAGCGTAGGTTTTACCTTTCTGAGTGTAGGACGACCCTTGGTAGATGGAGTAGGTGACTTAAACAGAGTGGCGTAGCATGGGTATGTTCCGCGGCATACTTACGATACGGTACTCCGCCTAAGTGACCTTAGGACATAATTGCTTGTATTTACCCTCTTGATTCCTTGCATTCCTTGATTCAATTACAATGTTCTTATCGCTCTTGTTTCTTATTCCAGCTTCGATGCCGCCAAAGACTACGAGAGCTTAGCGGGCTGCCACTAGAGATGAGCTTCGAGCGGGCTCGTCTGAGGCAAGGATCGAGCGGGATGATACGCCTATCCCTCAGGGTCAGATTGATCCGCCATCTCCAGACCGTATTGCCAGATTAGAGGCCAATATACAGGAGTTACGACAGATGATAGGATCTTTAGTTGAGTCCAGTCGGCCACAGAGATCTGAGGACGTTCCTTCCACCATACAGACCACGATTGTACCTGCTGCCCAGATGGTTACTCCTGCTACTACTGCGACTATCCCAATTTTACTACAGGAGTTTATGAGGCTGAGACCTCCAGCTTTTACCGGCACGGATGCGATAGAGGACCCACAGGCATTTCTTGATAGGATGGCTAGGATTTGCTGTTCGTTGAGGTATTCTGGTGATAGATGGGTGGAGTTCATGAGTTTTCGTCTGGAGGGCCTTGCCCAGATGTGGTACGATTCAGTAGAGAGAGGCCGAGCTGCAGGTCTACCTCCTATGACTTGGGACAAGTTCACAGCTGCATTTCTTGCCCGTTTTCTTCTGGAGAGTGTCCGAGATGCTCGAGCCCGTAGTTTTGAGTCTTTGCGCAAGACTCCTGGGTTGACAGTGTCTAAGTATGATATACAGTTTATCCAGTTGTCTCGATATGCTCTGTACCTAGTAGACACTGAAGAGAAGAGGATAAAGAGGTTTATGTGAGGGCTTGATACACAGCTATTCCTTGCCATCGGCACCCAGCACTTTGACACATACGCAGCCGCGATGGATGCAGCCTTACTTTTGGAGGAGTGCATTTCTGAGACTCCGGTCGCTTCTGGGCCGAAGAGGATTCGTACTGATACGCCAGCCCAGCGGCAGATGGGTAAACACTGTGATAAATTCTTTCAAGGAGATGGTGGCGGCAGAGGATTGATACGAGGTCAGTTATTTGGTTCATATCCGCAGACCCAGCAGTCATCGCCAGGATGTTTTCAGTGCGGGAGTCAGTACTACCGTATCAGAGACTGTACCATGGGGCACCAGGGCACGGCGACAGTCCCATATGTGACCTTACCACCTTCACCACCTTCTCAGAGAGCTCTACTTCCTACCCCTGATGAGGCTCCACGCCAGGCAGATGCTCCTAGAGGTCATGGGCGTGGAGGTCCTATTCAGAGAGGACGGGCGACAGAGGCAGAGGCAGAGGCAGAGGTAGAGGCAGAGGACAGCCGTATTAGTGGTGGACAGGCCCGAGTGTTCGCGTTGACTCCTCAGGATGCGCAGGCATCCAATGCCGTCATGACAGGTACTCTGCCAGTATGTTCTTTTGATGCACGGGTATTATTTGATCCAGGCTCCACACATTCTTATGTATCCACATACATTGCACCGAGGTTGGGCCAAGAGTCTTCTTCGTTAGATCAGCCGCTTGTCGTTATTACTCCGGTAGGCGAGTCGTTTGTTGCCCATTTTTTGTACCGATCATGTCCCGTTCGTATCGGGGAGAGAGATTCTTCTGTTGATTTGATTCTCCTCGATATGCTAGACTTTGACGTTCTTCTTGGTATAGACTGGCTAGCCACCTGTTATGCATCTGTGGACTGCCGTGAGAAGGCAGTCAGATTCAGTTTTCCTGGTAAGCCGGTTCTTGTTATTCAGGGAGATCGTAGCGCTATCCTTTCCAGCTTGATTTCTTCTCTTCGCGCTGGTCAGCTCTAGCGGAAAGGGTGTCAGGGATTCTTAGCCTATGTTTGTGATACTAGCGCCACAGAGGTTCCGTTGGACCAGATCCCTGTTGTGAGAGAGTTTCCTGATGTATTCCTGACGAGCTGCCTGGTCTGCCACCAGAGCGCGAGATTGAGTTCTGCATCGACTTGATCCCCGGCACGGGGCCTATCTCTATACCGCCTTATCGTATGGCCCCGGCGAAGCTTAGAGAGCTGAAGGATCGGTTACAGGACTGTTGGGTTAGCCTAGCACCACATGAAGGGTTTGGAAGCATCACATGAACCAAATAATGAATTTTAAGGTGCTAAGTTAACGAACAAAGAATCGTTCCTAGAATCCATTAGGGTTTCAAAATTTTCCATATCAACATATGAAAGATAAGCTAGGGTTTAGAGAGTACAACCTTTGTAGCTCCCTACGCTAGACTCCTCGGCTACTTGGGGTTTGAAAAAGCTCCGCTTGAACTCCTCGAAGTCACCGATGATCCACCCGGAGTCCGCTTAGTCCAAGCTTGCAACTTTATCCGATCAAGTGAACGAAATCAAGTTAACACTCTAAACAAGTGGGCTAGACTTGTGTAGAATGGTGTTGTGGTTCTCTTTCTCACTTCAAAATCCAATCTTGATGAATATATTGCTCACTACTAAGAACTAGAGAGCAAAAGAGAGAGGTTGATGAAGATGATGGCTTTTTGAAGAAGATGATAAGTTCAACTCTATCTTGAAAAAGGAAAAATATATCAATATATATTTTCCATCTATCATCTCAAACCATGGTTGAATCATTATTGTTCTAGAGTTAAAACACAAAAGGAAACTTAACCAAAGGTTAAATGGTGGGTGAGAATGGTTAATTCAAAAGAAGAGTGTAGAAGAAATCAATAATGAACCTTTTCTTTCCTTTTATGTTTAAATATAAATACAATAATAATTCATAAATAATATCATGGTGTGAGTCTTATATTGCCACCATTTTCATATATATACAACCATGAAAGATGTATGTATGTATGTATGTGTATATGTACATCCATATGTGCATGAATCAAAAAGAAGGCATACATGCATGCATACATCCAACTAACTCATGAAAGGATTTCAAGTGAGAAGCTAATGGTTAAATGATAAATCAACACTTGATTTATCAATTCGGCCATATCACATATGACCCCTACCAAAAGCAAGCCGCCCGATCATTATACGGTATCCCATACGCGCATTTTAATCGGGTCCATGCGCATATCGCATACGCGCACCACAACGTTTCGCCTGGACTAGGAAACTCCATTGTGGGACTCTGAGACTCGTCAATACGCCGGCAGTGGGTGATGATCATATCAAGCACCCCCAAGCCGCAAGCGGTCAGCTAAACGTAACGGCCACCCGGGTATTGAACGATCAAAAGAGAACAAGCGAACCTGCTACAACTCCCGTCGAGCCGATCGGCAACACTACCCGTACAGTCCGGTCTCCTCGTCTGATATGTCGCATATCAAGTCTAGGGTTGGTAAATGTCATACCCCAATAACCGATAAGTCGTGCCGATGTGAGGCTCATAACTGGTCGAGAAACTACTGGTAACACTTACCAGCAAATCTTTGATCAGCCCTGGCCAGGGACTTCCCTGTTACGGCCAATCGAGCACAGCGCAACATCAACCCCCAATACCGGGAGAGACGAAACCCCTCCTATCGCTCATTGCCTCCATGTGATTCAGGACTGTACCCAAAAACCACCGTTTTGCACGCCCTCATGGACGTGGTAAGGTGGAGATCAAAGCACAGTGGGAATCACACAAGACTCTATGACGATCTCGGGTCTACAGACTAACCTGCACAAGTGTCACCTGAGAACTGCCATCTGACGTGAGGTATAATACCATCTGGGAGTTCTCGGCGAGTCCGTCCAGTGTACCCAGTGATTGTTAAAGTTCTGTTCGTGTTCAAGTTTAGTTTTAAATACCGCAATCAAGACGGTTTCGCTTGAAGCTAGCCGGTTGAGTACGGGTCGTCCGCAGGGAGATGGGAGTCTTTTTCAATGTGTTTTAACGAGTTAAGTCCGGTTGTTCAGATTTTTGTTTGTGATTATCTAAGTGTTGAGTTGATATTTAAAGAGAGCTTGTTAGGGTTAGGATTAGGTTAGTTTGAGTTAGGAGTCTCCACATCTTTCGTTGCCCCTCTTAATATCGGTGTTACGGTAATCGGCAACAACGGGGATTAGCACGACTAGGAAGGACTTTGCGAGTATAAGCTAGGCTTTCCAACGCATAAGTCTTCCTTTTGGTGCTTGTCCGTCCGTTCTTGGCTCTTAGCCATAACCTCCGGTTAATTCAACCACAACCGGTCTCACTACGGAATCACCGCTATCATGAAGGATAGGGTGCCGTAAGGAGCGGATTGTGGTTCAATTAACGGGAGTCGATTTAAGCTGTTGGGCAAGGAATGAGTGAGAGAGATTTCCTTCTCTCAAACTTCCCTTATCCTACCCTAACAAGTATTAACTACTCACACATCAAGATAAGGAAAAACAAAACAAAACAAAAGAGGAAGATAGAAAGAAGGAGATTAGAAGAATACGACTAACTATTTGCGACCTCACCTTGGCGAGGATCGAGCGTAAGTATCATTGTCGTATGAATGATAAAGAAAAAGAGAGAAGAAAGAAACAACAAGAAAATAACAACAACTACTTAACGAATTAAAATTACAACAATTAACAAAGTAAAGAGACAAGCATGATAATAAATGGTTCTTCTTTATTCATCACTCTTCACTCAAAAGCTCACTACAAGTTTAATGGAGAAGAGGTGAGAAGAGGAAGAAGAAACACAACTAATCCTAGCAAAATGAAAATACAAGAATGGGCCCTTTCCTTCACAAAGTTCTGGGCTATTTATAGGCCAAAAAATGAAAACCTAGGGCAACCACCAGAACCTATACAAAAAGACCAAAACACCCCCAAAACAACTTTTTCTTTGGCGCCAGAATGGCCGCGGATCCGCGGCCTGGACCCCACTTTGGCCGCGGATCCGCGGCCCTATAGTTGAATTGGGCTTTCCTATTTTTTGGGCTTCCCTGGTTTTCTGTCTCCTTTATTCTGGTATGTGTATTTTCTCAATTTGGCTCCACGATTTTTCCAGAATTTCTGTTGAGGGAAAGGTGGACTTTTTGTCAAGATTTTGTCATGATTGCCTCGAGCTCCGCGTAGATCTCTTGGATTTTGTGCTACCATTGAGCCTTGTGCATGAGAATGACATTGATTTGACACTTTGTCTTCCTAAACTGGTATCTGGCAACATACGGATGAAGAGCGGAGACCGTGTTTTATCTGTGGTTGGCAGGAACCGGATTTTGTCGTGTTTTCCATGAATTTCTCCGTTTGAGAACCGAGAACCTGTATCCTGCAATTGACTAGCAAACACGGCTCAAGAGTATCTACCGATATGCAATGTGATAAAAATTGGGCGGTATGAAAATGCAAAAATCTGATATGAACACCCAGTCTCCACTGAGCACCCGTAAACCATCTCTGATGTCAAACACCAATGGATATGGGATCATCCATCGCCCATCTCATAGGTCGAGAAGCGTATACGCTAGTCTACACTGGTATATCGATGCCCCGTCTCGATACACCCACGACTAGGGACCTTGAAGGATGTACTTATGGACTACCATGTCCCCACTACTATGATCTGCATCATAGTCCAGGTAGTCAAGTACACATCCTAAGGGCTTTACCAACATGTAACTATAAGACAGTTTAAAGAGACTAGTGTACATATTAAGATAAAGAGCAACCAGATAGCATACTATCATATCGAGCAAGAAAGTCATCTCTATATATGTCCAAGCATCCAATATAATATACATCATATGTACAATACTGGCCTCTAGGGCATACATACAACTAACAATCTCCCACTTGCACTAGGGCCAGCTGCTGTAGTATCGCATACCGAGCATCCCGAAGAGTCTCTCAAACTGTATCTGGGGAATGACCTTCGTGAGTGGATCCGCCGTGTTGTTCTTCGTGTCAACCCTCCTGACCTCGATCTCCCGGCGATCAACTATCTCCCGGATCAGGTGATACCGCCTCAGAATATGCCTGGATCGCTGATGGGACCTGGGTTCCTTGGCCAAAGCCACCGCTCCATTGTTATCGCAATACAAAGGTATTGGATGCTCAATGGATGGAACCACTCCAAGTTCAGTAATGAACTTCTTGATCCAGACAGCCTCTTTAGCAGCATCGTTGGCAGCGATGTATTCAGCCTCCATCGTCGAGTCTGCCACGGTTTCCTGCTTGGAACTCTTCCAGCTAACCGCCCCTCCGTAAAGGGTAAAGACAAATCCCGACTGCGACTTAGAGTCGTCCTTATCACTCTGGAAGCTCGAATCGGTAAAGGACTCTACTTGGAGTTCTCCATTACCATACACCAAGAGCATCTCTTTAGTCCTTCGTAAGTACTTGAGAATGCTCTTCACAGCTATCCAGTGACTCTCTCCAGGATCAGCTTGATACCTGCTCACTACACTTAGTGAGTATGCAACATCGGGTCTGGTACATAGCATCGCGTACATGATAGAGCCTACAGCCGAAGCATAGGGTATCCCTTGCATGCGAGCTCTTTCCAAATCAGTCTTGGGAGATATCTCTTTGGAGAGAGTGACTCCAGAGATCGTGGGCAAGTTCCCACGCTTGGATTCTTCCATACTAAACCTCTTTAGTATGGTGTCAATGTACCTGGATTGGGACAATCCCAATATCCGTTTGGATCTATCTCTATAGATCCTGATTCCCAATATGCAGGAGGCATCACCAAGATCTTTCATTGAGAATCTTTGTGATAAGAAGAGCTTGACTGATTGCAGCAAAGGAATATCATTTCCTATCAAGAGTATGTCGTCCACGTACAATACGAGGAAGACAACCTTACTCTCTGCTACCTTCTTGTAAATACAAGGTTCATCTGGGTTTTTGACGAAATCAAACTCTTTGATAACGACGTCAAAGCAGATGTTCCAACTCCGCGATGCTTGCTTTAATCCATAAATGGATTTAAGCAGCTTGCACACCTTCCCGCTGCTCCCACTGTCTACGAAGCCTCTGGCTGAGTCATGTACACGCACTCTTCTAAATCACCATTTAGAAAGGCGGTCTTAACATCCATTTGCCAGATTTCGTAATCATGATATGCAGCGATGGCAAGCATGATCCGGATGGATTTAAGCATAGCCACTGGAGAAAAGGTTTCGTCATAGTCCACACCTGGTCTTTGACGAAAACCTTTTGCAACAAGTCTAGCTTTGAAAGTCTCCACTTTCCCATCTACACCAAGTTTTTTCTTGAAGATCCACTTGCTCCCAATGGGTTTTACCCCTTCAGGAGCAACTTCCAAAGTCCATACTTTGTTGGTGTACATGGATTCCATCTCGAACCGCATTGCATCCAGCCATTTCACTGAGTCTTTACTCGTGATGGCCTGCTCGAAACTAGATGGGTCATCATCCTCCATGATGCAATCCTCGCTTCCACCGTCAATGAGAAAACCGTAGTATCTCTCAGGTGGACGAAAAACCCTACTAGATCGGCGGAGAGGCTGGGGTTCGTCGGGTACTACTGAATCCTCTGGTTCTACCAAGTCTTCTGTTATAGTTTGTGTCGCTGGAACCTCTTCCAGTTCTACCTCAATGCCACTTGTCTGTTTCATAAGAAAACACTTTTCTAAGAAAGTGGCATGTCGAGAAACAAACACTTTTTGTTCCTCGGAGTGGTAGAAGATATACCCTCGCGAATGTTTGGGATATCCAACAAACTTACATAAAACAGACCCTGCCTCGAGCTTGTCCGGATTTTGTGTTTTAACATAGGCCGGACAACCCCATATCTGAATAAAATTAAGACATGGTCTCTTACCATTCCATATCTCATATGGAGTGGTAGGCACTGATTTGGTTGGAACTCTATTCAATAGGTATGCAGCAGTCTCTAGTGCATATCCCCAGAAGGAAATAGGTAACTCAGCTGCACTCATCATAGAGCGCACCATATCTAATATAGTGCGGTTTCTCCGCTCCGATACACCGTTGTGCTGTGGTGTATAAGGAGGAGTAAGCTGAGAGAGAATCCCATTCTCTTTTAGATAATCTCTAAATTCGTTGCTTAAGTATTCTCCTCCTCGATCAGATCGAAGGATCTTAATACTTTTGCCCGTTTGGTTCTCTACTTCGTTTTTATATTCTCTGAATTTCTCAAAAGCTTCAGACTTGTGTTTCATTAGGAACACATATCCGAATCTCGAGAGATCGTCAGTGAATGTAATGAAGTACGAAGAACCATCCCAGCTATGTGTAGACATGGGACCGCATACATCGCTATGCACCAGTCCCAAGAGTTCTGTAACTCTTTCTCCGTGTCCACTAAACGGAGTTTTGGTCATTTTTCCTTTGAGACATGAATGGCAAGTGTCATAAGATGATAATTCGAACGGTTTCAAATATCCATCTTTATGTAACTTAGCTAGTCGTGTCGCATTGATGTGACCAAGTCTACAATGCCACAAGAAAGATTCATTCATTTCTGAACTCTTCCTCTTGTGTGTGTTTTGTAAATTGAGGACTGTATTTTGATTGAGAATGAATATGCTATTATATAATGAGCCTGATGCAATCAACTTTTGATCTAGGAATATGTTCATAACATTATCCTTTACCACAAAATTATATCCTTCTTTACTTAATAAAGAAACTGATATAATGTTGCACATCATGTTCGGTATATAATAGCATTCATTTAGAATCAGTGTATCACCACTTGGTAATACTAGGTGATATTCGCCAACTGCTTTAGCTGCAACATTTGCCCCATTCCCTACTTGAACGGAATGATCACATTTTCCCAGTTCTCTACCTTTCCGTAGCCCATGTAATATTTTACATATGTGGGATCCTGATCCGGTATCTAATACCCAGGACGTAGGGTGAACTGAGAAACAGTTCTCAATGACAAACACACCCGAAGATGATGCATCAACATGCATGTTCTCCGTTTAGACGGTGTGAGAATCCAGATATTCTCATGTTTCCTGTTCATTCTTATAACACTTATAAGATAGAACGGGTTCAACGTTCCCCTGCACAGTATAACATGCGGGTTCGGTCAATACATCCATATTATTATCTTGATTAGGGCATGACATGGTCGCTACCTGGAGAGAGAGAGAAGAAAACACTTTAGCGTATGCTCTTGCAAGATCAGATTGGTTATTATCTTATCTAATCAGGATGGCTCCCACTGGTTTTTATCAAATCTTCCTTCAAACCCTAAAAGGAAAGACTAGCCGGGATTAATTACACCCTACAACTTCGCCAATCTTTTAGCCAGGCCAGTGTCGGTACTTTGAGGGAGGTTCCCCGTGCTTTCGCACGGACCTAATTAAAGTAAACCTCGTTTTCCCAGAGGCGTAACCCCGTTGACACCTTTCTAGACACCTACTTGATCGGCTAATTGTAATGTGTAAAACTCTCCCAGGAGTAACTCTTACTCGCAGTGGGTATCGGGATCCAACTATCTCATAGAAGGTATGCAATCTCATTGCAAATTTCAACACTTGAAATTCCCGATAATACTTTTGCCCCTAGCGTCCTATGACCTTGACGGAGGCCAAACTACCCACAGGGCGCTAGTCAAGTTCAACCCGTCATTTCTTGATTGAATTAAACCCACCCGTATGACCCTTGACGGAGGCTAAACTACGCCGTACGAATACCCTAATCCAATCGCATCATATGCTGGCAGATAAGCACTAGTTAGCTACCATACACTACGCCTTGACGGAGGCCAAACTACCGCAGCATGAATACTAAGTAGTACTTATCTGAAATGACGGAGGGCTACGCAGGTTTTTCAGAAAAACCATGAGCGTAATGAACTTGATATTGTTGTAGAATCGTGTGAATTTTGAAATGGAGTGTTCTTGAGACTTTTCTAGTTTTGCTAAAGGGGTCACTCCCCGTGAGGGGATCGTCGGCCCTTTCCTCGTCGAATGAGGTGCGGGATATATCATATATATCACTGTGCAAAGCAAAACTCCAAAAGCAATCAAAATCAAACCGAGTGTGTAGCATCTGCCAGTTATTGCTAAAGGGGTCACTCCCGGTGAAGGGATCTCGGCCCTTTCCTCATCGAATAAGGTGCAGGGTATATCATATATACCGCTATGCAAAGCAAAACTGTAGCTACCTTTTTTTTTTAAAATTTGATTCTACAACATCTTTTAGGTTTCTTTTCTTTCATTAATCATATTAATGAAGTCCCATCATTTAAGTCACCTAAACATCACAGATAAATACGACGTACACTTATGCCATCCGCATTCGCCTCGATGTCCTCTCGTGCACCGTTAGGTTAGGTAACTAACGACAGAGCAGGGCAGGGCTAGTGCGGATGTAAAACATAAGTAACGCCTATATAATATATCATATATACTATATACTGTATCCATCAGAACATATCAAATGATCACATCACAGATATCGCAGCAGAAACATAGATATAATGTGGGATATACTAGGACGTCCGTATTTAGTATTTAGCCAGAATAGAAAATACGGATTCCACAGTCGCGATGAATAGCCATGCCCATACCCTGGACCCCTACGAGAGCGGCAAGCGACCCTACCAATTCTGGAGTGTAGGAGACCCGGTCTCGACTCCTCGAGATGGCCTCCCACTGAACCCCAGAACCCGGTCACCCGTGCTCCCCTCCTTGGGTCCATCCTAATGCGGAAAAGTAAATAATATACAACACAGGTGGCATCGACCTCAACCCGGAAGTGCCCCAAATAAAAGAATATTACATTACATTTGAATTTACATGAAGGAAAATATAAAACTCTCATCTCACATAAAAAAAACCCGGCTATTCAATCGCGACAATCCTGCACACCATATCTCAGCAACACATAATATCTTATATCATCAACGTAAGTAAGTATGCATACACCGATTGTCGTCGACGTATAGCAACGACAATCGGCAATACCACTACATACTACACTTACGGTCACAGAAAAGAAAGTGTAAAACTGCAATATCTGGAATCCACATTCTCCTCAGACATCGTAAATGCGAAATATCACATACCTCGTATTTCATGTCTTATAATGTGAATTCCACACATTGCATCACATTCCAGATAATTAAACAGTATTAAAGTTTTCGAACGACCGATCAAATATCCAAGATTCACTAAAGCTCAACACTTGAACAGGGTTCAAAAACTTGGAGTGTGACACAGTAGTAGCGGTCCAGCCGTAGAAGGGTCAAGCCAACGCCTCACATGTGGCACGCCGTACTGCCCCAAACCCTAAGGTTCAAAGGGCAGTTCAAGACGGTCACATAATCGAGTTAAGGTTTGTTGTCTTCTAGAGAGACCACCACAAAACTTGCACGAACCTCCGAAGGAATTAAACCCCGTGAAAAGTGAGCAAATGATACTCGTTCAAACACTTCACTACTTTCTAATTTACCCGGAAAAGGCACGAAATCAAAATTCCGATCGAATCGATGAGTACAAAACCATCTCCAGAATTTTTCAGCACCAATTACAGATTAAAAATACCCTAAAAAATATAATAGCAGAAGTAAACATTACGGCATAAAAAATATACAGTGACAGAGGAGTACGGCCGCGGAACCGCGGCCTAAGCAAGCTTAGGCCGCGTTTCCGCGGCAGAAAAGACTGTTCATGGGAAAAAATTTATACCGTAATGCTTATTTTTACCTGCTGAATTTTTTACATATTTTTAATTCTGAAAAACAGCTATTTTTAAAAAATGTCCAGAAAGCGCTCAAAAGTCCGGTTTTTCGGTTCGATCGGAGTTTTAACTTCGTAAAGGTGTCGCCTAATGTTCTAGGTCGGCTCTGATACCAATGTTGGGTTAGCCTAGCACCACATGAAGGGTTTGGAAGCATCACATGAACCAAATAATGAATTTTAAGGTGCTAAGTTAACGAACAAAGAATCGTTCCTAGAATCCATTAGGGTTTCAAAATTTTCCATATCAACATATGAAAGATAAGCTAGGGTTTAGAGAGTACAACCTTTGTAGCTCCCTACGCTAGACTCCTCGGCTACTTGGGGTTTGAAAAAGCTCCGCTTGAACTCCTCGAAGTCACCGATGATCCACCCGGAGTCCGCTTAGTCCAAGCTTGCAACTTTATCCGATCAAGTGAACGAAATCAAGTTAACACTCTAAACAAGTGGGCTAGACTTGTGTAGAATGGTGTTGTGGTTCTCTTTCTCACTTCAAAATCCAATCTTGATGAATATATTGCTCACTACTAAGAACTAGAGAGCAAAAGAGAGAGGTTGATGAAGATGATGGCTTTTTGAAGAAGATGATAAGTTCAACTCTATCTTGAAAAAGAAAAAATATATCAATATATATTTTCCATCTATCATCTCAAACCATGGTTGAATTATTATTGTACTAGAGTTAAAACACAAAAGGAAACTTAACCAAAGGTTAAATGGTGGGTGAGAATGCTTAGGTCAAAAGAAGAGTGTAGAAGAAATCAATAATGAACCTTTTCTTTCCTTTTATGTTTAAATATAAATACAATAATAATTCATAAATAATATCATGGTGTGAGTCTTATATTGCCACCATTTTCATATATATACAACCATGAAAGATGTATGTATGTATGTATGTGTATATGTACATCCATATGTGCATGAATCAAAAAGAAGGCATACATGCATGCATACATCCAACTAACTCAAGAAAGGATTTCAAGTGAGAAGCTAATGGTTAAATGATAAATCAACACTTGATTTATCAATTCGGCCATATCACATATGACCCCTACCAAAAGCAAGCCGCCCGATCATTATACGGTATCCTATACGCGCATTTTAATCGGGTCCATGCGCATATCGCATACGCGCACCACAACGTTTCGCCTGGACTAGGAAACTCCATTGTGGGACTCTGAGACTCGTCAATACGCCGGCAGTGGGTGATGATCATATCAAGCACCCCCAAGCCGCAAGCGGTCAGCTAAACGTAACGGCCACCCGGGTATTGAACGATCAGAAGAGAACAAGCGAACCTGCTACAACTCCCGTCAAGCCGATCGGCAACACTACCCGTACAGTCCGGTCTCCTCGTCTGATATGTCGCATATCAAGTCTAGGGGTGGTAAATGTCAGACCCCAATAACCGATAAGTCGTGCCGATGTGAGGCTCATAACGGGTCGAGAAACTACTGGTAACACTTACCAGCAAATCTCTGATCAGCCCTGGCCAGGGACTTCCCGGTTACGGCCAATCGAGCACAGCGCAACATCAACCCCCAATACCGGGAGAGACGAAACCCCTCCTATCGCTCATTGCCTCCATGTGATTCGGGACTGTACCCAAAAACCACCGTTTTGCATGCCCTCATGGACGTGGTAAGGTGGAGATCAAAGCACAGTGGGAATCACACAAGACTCTATGACGATCTCGGGTCTACAGACTAACCTGCACAAGTGTCACCTGAGAACTGCCATCTGACGTGAGGTATAATACCATCTGGGAGTTCTCGGCGAGTCCGTCCAGTGTACCCAGTCTCCACTGAGCACCCGTATACCATCTCTGATGTCAAACACCAATGGATATGGGATCATCCATCGCCCATCTCATGGGTCGAGAAGCGTATACGCCAGTCTACACTGGTATATCGATGCCCCGTCTCGATACACCCACGACTAGGGACCTTGAAGGATGTACTTATGGACTACCATATCCCCACTAGTATGATCTGCATCATAGTCCAGGTAGTCAAGTACACATCCTAAGGGCTTTACCAACATGTAACTATAAGACAGTTTAAAGAGACTAGTGTACATATTAAGATAAAGAGCAACCAGATAGCATACTATCATATCGAGCAAGAAAGTCATCTCTATATATGTCCAAGCATCCAATATAATATACATCATCTGTACAATACTGGCCTCTAGGGCATACATACAACTAACAAGGACTTGCTGGATAAAGGGTTTATCCGACCGAGTGTGTCACCTTGGGGTGCTCCTGTCCTGTTTGTTAAGAAGAAGGATGGCAGTATGCGCTTATGCATTGATTATCGTCAGCTGAACCGGGTTACTGTGCGGAACAGATATCCCCTACCCCACATTGACGACTTATTTGATCAGCTCCAGGATGCGGGGTACTTCTCGAAGGTTGATTTACGGTCAGATTATCACTAGTTGCGGGTTCAGAAGGAGGATATTCCGAAGACCACTTTCCGTACGCGATATGGTCATTATGAGTTCTTGGTGATGTCGTTCGGGCTTACTAAAGCCCCGACAGCATTTATGGACTTGATGAACCGTGTATTCAGGCCGTATCTTGATCAGTTCATCATTGTGTTTATTGACGGCATCTTGGTTTATTCTCGGAGCCGGGAGGAGCATGAGCAGCACTTGCGTATCACATTGCAGATGTTGAGAGAGCATCAGCTGTTCGCCAAATTTTCCAAGTGCGCTTTCTGGCTAGACGGTGTTGACTTCTTAGGTCATGTGGTGACAAGAGATGGTATTTGTGTGGACCCGAAGAAGATCGAGGCAGTTCAGCGTTGGCCCAGACCGGTATCAGTTACAGAGGTTCGCAGCTTTTTAGGTCTGGCCGGCTATTATCGACGTTTTGTCCCGGATTTCTCCCGTATTGCTGCACCGTTGACCGGGTTGACCCGGAAGGGGGTTCCTTTTGATTGGACCGAGGCATGGGAGGATAGCTTCGAGCAGTTGAAGACTCGTCTGACAACTGCACCAGTGTTATCATTGCCTTCAGGATCGGGCGGTTTCGTGGTATATTGTGATGCTTCTCGAGTGGGGCTGGGCTGTGTATTGATGCAGCACGACAGAGTTATCGCGTATGCTTCTCGGCAGTTGAGGAAACACGAACAGAACTACCCCACTCATGATTTAGAGATGGCTGCAGTGGTATTTGCACTTAAGATCTGGAGACATTACCTATACGGCGAGTCATGACAGATATTCACTGACCACAAGAGCTTGAAGTATATCTTTCAGCAGCGAGATCTAAATCTGAGGAAGCGCCGTTGGATGGAGTTGGTGAAAGATTATGACTGCGAGATTCTATACCATCCGAGCAAGGCGAATGTGGTGGCAGATTCTTTGAGTAGGAGGCCCGGAGGTAGCTTATCTTGTTTGAGCGTAGTACAGATGCAGTCGACGGCGGATTGGCAAGTTTTATATGACAGCAGAGTGTAGTTCGAGTTTACTCCTACAGGGGGACAGCTGGCCCATTTCAAAGCACGCCCACAGTTACTTGACCGTATCCACGAAGCACAGTCAGGCGATGCCCGTATTTTAGAGAATATCGAGCAGATTCGGCAGGGCAGAGTTTCCGAGTTCGTGATTGATGATCAGGGGATACTTCGATTTGGGACTCGACTGTGCGTACCGGATTCTGGGGGACTGAGGCGTGATATCCTTGAGGAGGCGCATAGATCAGTGTACAGTATGCATCCAGGTTCCACCAAGATGTACCATGATTTGAGAGAGGTTTACTGGTGGGACGGGATGAAGAAGGATGTTACAGACTTTGTATCGAGATGCCTGACTTGTCAGCAAGTCAAGGCCGAGCACCAGAGGCTAGCCGGCGAGTTACAGCCTTTGCCCATCCCTGAGTGAAAGTGGGAACAGGTCTCCATGGACTTCATTGTGGGTCTACCCAGGAATAGTCGAGGGTATGACTCTATTTGGGTGATTGTGGATCGACTGACGAAAGCGGCTCACTTCCTGCCTGTGAAGACCACTTTTGGATTTGCTCAGTACACCCAAGTTTATATTGATGAGATCGTGCGACTGCATGGTGTCCCGACTTGCATCGTGTCCGACCTGGGCACCTAGTTTACCAGCCGATTATGGCAGAAACTTCAGGAGGGTTTGGGCACCCGACTGAGTTTTAGCACAGCTTTTCATCCGCAGACTGACGGTCAGTCGGAACGTACTATTCAGACTCTTGAGGACATGCTCAGAGCTTGTGTTTTAGATTTCGCTGGTAGTTAGGATCGTCATTTGCTCTTGATCGAGTTCTCCTACAATAATAGCTTTCAGGAGACAATTCATATGGCACCTTTCGAGGCTTTATATGGGAGGAAATGTCGATCGCCTGTATGTTGGACAGAGATCAGGGAGAGCAGTGTTTTGGGGCCGCAGATCGTACAGGAGACGACCGAAAAGATCCAGCTAATTCGAGATTGGATGAGGGCAGCACAGAGTAGGTAAAAATCATATGCTGACAGGCGCCGTCGCCGACTCGAGTTCGCTGTTGGCGATCATGTTTTCCTGAGGGTCTCTCCGATGAAGGGTGTGATGAGATTTGGGCGGAAAGGGAAGCTTAGTCCTAGATATGTTGGTCCTTTCGAGATTCTTGAGCGTGTTGGTTTGGTGGCTTATCGGTTAGCTCTTCTGCCCAGCTTCCCCGATATTCACCCCGTGTCCCATGTTTCGATGCTCCGCAAGTACCTTCATGACCCTTCCCATGCGATTCAGCACCAGACGATCTAGCTGGAGCGCGATCTTTCATTCACCGAGCAGCCGGTGGTCATTTTGGATCGGCAGGTGAAGAAATTGTGGTCGAAGGTTATACCGTCCGTCAAGGTTCTTTGGCGTGGCCCAAACAGCGATGAGGTCACCTGGGAGACCGAGGACGAGGTGAGGAATAAATATCCTCATCTTTTTGAAGGTATGCGTAGTTAAATTCTAAATTCGGGGACCGAATTTCTTTAACGGGGGAAGATTGTAACGCTTCGAAAATCATTTAGGCAGTTTTTCGATAATCGGCAAAATAATCAGTCTTTTCCGTAAAAAGACAAAATAAGTATTTTTCAATATAAGTATAGTTATACAAAATTTAGATAAGATATTGCTAGAAATTAGTCACTAAATTGTCACTTAAAATTTTCTAGTTATTTAAAAAAATTCCTAAATTAATTATTTTTAATATTATTTTAAGCTTTTAAAAATAAATTAAATTAGTGATAAATACAAATTTAAATGGGTAAATTACACACTTAGGAAACATTATAAACTAAAATCTAGTGTTAATAAAATTTTATCAAGACTTTTCAAGATTTTAGTTCTAGGGTTTGAAAATTAAATCAAAAATGAATTTAAAATGTGTTTTTTCTGTAAAATTTGATGTGATATGCATTAATTGACCTTTGAAGATGCTTTTTGTGTAGAATTTTCTACACAATTCCCTCATTCTCCCTTCCTCTACCCACAGGCCGAGCTCACCTACAGAAAACCCTCCTCTTTCCCCATTTTCTTGCTTCAAAATTCCTTCAAAAATCAACAAAAATACACAAAAATACACAATTTTCTTCACAAATTCAAACCTAAATCCTATTCTACCTCTTCCCAAACCCTCATTGGTTTAAAACAAATAGAAAAGAAGCAACTTTGGAGGGTTAGTGCAAGGGGATCAACACTTGGGAGGTATAATTTTAATCTAGTTGTTAAATTGGTAGTTTAAATATGCTAATTTAGAATTTTAAAGTGTTATTGTGGTTATAATTCCTTGTTTAATGAAATTCTAGAAAAGGGTTGGTGTTGTAATTAGGGTTTGAAGTATGATAAGTGGGTTTAAGTTAGTGTTGTGGCCATCTAGTGGGTTAGATCGGACGTTTGTGCTAGTTTGTGAACGCTAAATCGTTAATTCGCGAGGGTTGCATTGAAATTTATATGTGAATGCTTACTAGGTTTTTCTTAAAATTAGGAAGTGATTTAATTGCGATATCATGACGATATTATTGGAATAACCTATGACTTTTAGGGTGTGTGAATGCAGAATTTGGTTTAGTCGGGTTTTAGTTTTGACGGTTGCCCCGAAACGACGATTTTAGTTAGGGTTTTAGCGATTTTCGTGTGTTTTCCGCGCACCGAGCGCACGTTGTGCCTAACTTGTGAGCTTCAATCTTTTTATATTGTGACTTGTGTCGTTCCATGATATTTAATCTTATGTTGTGTGTTGTACAATTATAGGATCGGTTGCGGAAACATCGGACGCGGCGCGTAAAGGCAAAGCGGTGGTTGGATCAGATTAGCGAGGCGTTCGGATGAGTAGATGTATACATCTATGGGGAAATCGTCTGGGTGGCGCGAGGCGCCCCATAATTAGGATCACTTTATTACTTGCAAACTATATGCATAGTTAGTTAATTAACCATCTCATTCATATACATACCCATCTAGTTATTCGTCTGCTGGCATTGCATGGACACTATATACCTATGTGTGATATCACTCCTTAGGACACTTACACCATTACCATTGGCTCATGTTGCACGCACACTATTCATGTGAATACACACGCCTGGGTAATTGACATGTCACGAGCACTTTAGAACTTGCTTAGTTTAGTATCACCACTTGCATCATACATGATACATTGAATTGCATAGCATGTATATACCTTACATCATCATCATGCTTATATAGATTCCTAGTCACAAATCAATTGCATACCTTTGATATCATGAACATTTATCATATACAACATGTTGGGTATTATGATTTTCTTGAGGATTTCGGTATTGATGAGATTTCTGGATTTTGGGGGAAAACCGCAAGAATTTAACAAAAACTTATTATCATCATTTTTAAAATAAAGTTGCGGTTTCTCGTGATGTATGTGTCGTCCACCATGAGTTTTAATGTTTTCTGTTGGATTTCGAGACCCGATTCGAGGAGTGGATGAACCGTCTCAGGTACATGGTGGGCCCGGTATGGTACCCCAGGGCAAAAATATCGAGTTGTAGACGATGAGCCTGGCAGGGGAAGACTACCTACCGGTGATGTCTGGCGCGGCGGATATCCGGAGGATACCGACCGTTGTCGTGAGATTTGATGATATGGGCTGATCCGGACTGACGGAGCCCGATATTGAGACATTGATATAGTGAGGCATTGAGACAGATATATTTCCATATTTGGTGTCGATGCTTGACACGGTTTTCAGATGATTTCATTGATGGTACTTTAGCTATTGCACAGATATTCTTTTTCTAAGTTAAGAATGCAGAGCTTATAGTATTTTAAACACTTAAAGATTTTGTATTGATGTTGCATACATGTGCATACATACTAGTGGCATTACATCACATCTAGACATGCATGTTGTGATGCATTTGCGTGCATTCTTACGATTACCTTATTAGATGTTATATTCTACGCATGAGCTGGCAACTCACCCCCGTTGTGCCAGAGTGTCTTGCAGGTCGGACCCGTCAGCCTTGTAGCGGCGGGCTTATCTTATCATTGGCTTCTTTTGCTCAGACTCGCGACATTTCTCGTAGGTGGGTTGCGAGGACACTTTATCTCTTTTTTGTACTATCATTGTATCTAGTATTCTCCATCTACCACTTCTTATTTGTATAAGCGACCTAGTGTTGAGATTGAGAGATTTGTGTGTATGTGGTTTCTCTGGGGTCGAGCTTACTTGAGCCGACGTTGTGTTTTCTTTTTTTTTGTGCTTCTTATGATTATTTGCTTGATTTTGCATATATATTGCGTGTGGTTGTGATCCGCCTTGGGCGAAGAGCTAGATTCCGCTTAGGGATGCCATTTAATCATTACAGGTTATATATCTTGTTGTACCCATTTTTGGGGGCCAGTATTTACAAAGAAGACTCTGCCGAAATTTTCGGAAATTTTTTATGCTTTTAAAAAGGGGTTAATGTGTAACATTTCAAAAAAATAAAATATTATTTTTGTGAATTTTCATAATTTAACATTAATTTTTAATGAATATTTTAATATTTCGGTATAATTAAATACCGATAAATGGGGAAAATTGTGGAGAAAATTATGGAAATTCTAAAATAGGTTTTTTTGTGGAAATATGCCATTTTATAGTTTTTATGATGAATTATACGCGACTTTAGTGTTAATCGCGATCAAAAATCGCTAATTGGATTTTTTTGGATTTTTCTGCAAAAATGTGCACATAACATTTTCCACACTTGTCACACTTGTTTCATGTTTTGGATTCATGGTAGCCTAGGGTTGAACCATATAAGATGACCGTGATGGGTTGAACCATTTGGTTAAGTTTAGGGTTGACTTGTGTAGGAGAGAGGGAGAGCCGTGATGGTTGTGCATTTATTAAGAAAGAGAGAGAGGTGGCTAGGGTGTGCCATGATCCATCTCATTCTTCAATATCCCTGGTGCTCTTTCACACACACCCCCTCTCACTCATATCACTCCCTCTCATATCAACTCTTTTGGCTCTCATCTCTCACATCTCTCACTCTCACTCTCACACATCACACCCCTTCAAACATCAGCAACAGCTGCATCATCCTCAACAATAGCCCCCAATATCAACACTTCAGCCCCAATTGTTATCACATCAGCTGATAACACCCATCAGTCCCCAATTTTGCATCAGCAGCATCAGCAACTGCTGTGAAAACAACCACAGCAGCAGCAACTTCATTTCAAAACAACTCCACACCATCATCATACTACAACCTCACACTTCACCACACCCCAACACCAACACAGCTACATCAACACAACACAACAATAACCACAACAACCCAGCACTGCATCAACACCATCAGCAGCAGTTCAGCCACCAAAACTGCTGCAACAGCAACATCAGCAGCAACACCAGGAGCACAGCAGCAGCAACTCACTCCCCCACTTCCTCCTCCTTCCCTTCTCCTTCATTCTAGGATCCCTTTAGGTATAATCTCACAACCCAACTCTTTTCTTGCTCAGTTATGGTTAGTTAGCTGAAATTTAGTATTATTATGTGGTTTAGTGCTAGTTTAGGTAAATTTGAGTGAAATTTGGCCAAGGGAAAGTTGTGATGGTTGGTATAGCCCTATTAGGTGTATTTGAGACCAGTTTAACCAAGAATACCCCAGATTCCCAGTTGGTTACCTGAAAGTTTCGACTTGGCGTATTTTATCGATTTTGTCGACTTTGTGACCTTTCTGGAAACTGCTATCAACCCGGACCTCCTAAAATAATATTGACTTGGCAATGAGGTATGCAGGCAGATAGAAACCAATACCCAAAGCCCTAGCCCCCAACTCCCATTTCAGGCCGCCATTTATTTCCCTCTGGCCGCAATTTGCGGCCAGAACAGGAGGAAACCCCCTCATTTTTGGTGCACGGCTCTTTTACCTGTAAACTTGACCCTGGGTATGTCTAGTTTTGTCTGGTTCCAACCAGGGTAGAATCTGGGTTGATTTCCTTGAGTTGGTGCATGATTTACGACTTGTTTTGCATGGATTTTTTATATTCGATGATTCGTTTCTATCGGGTGGCGTTTGAACGCCAACGGCAGAGGGATATTGGCTGTGTTTGCACGCGAGGCCACAGGTTTTTACCTATGGGCGTAGCATGCACCGTTTTGGTTTCCAACATGGTTTTCATGTGTTTTAGCGTGTGATATCCTTGTAGGTACCCCACGTGGAGTCAAAGCGTTGGAGATGCAAATGGCGACATCGGCACCGGCACGCATATAACAAGGTGAGTAGATTTATATCTACGGGGAGAAGTCGGGTGGATGGCGTATAGCACCCCCACAGTTCGTGGTGATGTATACGGATGTGTATACACACCAACAATTATTATATGATAATTGGGATTAATGATAATGTTAAGATGGATATTGGTGTGTTGAATTGGTGAAAGGTTACGAAACCCTAGGGTAGTGGGTGCACTACACATACATATACACACATACATACTTGCATACATTCTTATTTCATAGGTGGTTATGGGATTCTATATAGATATGTGGTCACATGGGTATGGGACTATGTATTCATATACGGATTTGAGGATGATACTTGGGATTGAGATGAGTCAATGAGAATTGATCTGAGATTATGATATCGGTGATTGGCAGGATTCGTACTTGATATACGTCCTGATATGATAGCGGGTCTTGGATGACGGTGCCATATGCATAGCGATATATATATGTAAAATGATCGACATGTGATTATGTTACGAGATATGATATGATATGATATGACAAGATAATTATGATAGGCCGCATCAGCCGACGTATACTCCTTTGTGATGATATATGCTGATGATATCGATTTATACGAGACTGTCGATCAGTAGTCAGATCATGATTATAATGATGATATTAGTATTGTACTAGACGTAGGTCAGTACCCGGATTATGATATTTGATATAGAGAATACCAGATGAATAATATGACGAATGTGATATTGACCCGTACCCAGATTTGGGAATGCCGTACGACTGATTTACGTACGAGCTATATTTTGATGTTTGATCCGCCCTCTTGACTTGGGAATAACCGATTATAGAGATATGGTATCGGATGTGATATTATCGAGGCGGGATCACCGACTATATATACATATATATATATATATATATATATCGACTCAAAGGTTAGGCGGTTTCCCTTACCTGCAGTTAGCCTATTAGCTCAGCCCTATAGTTGGAGTAGCTGTATGACTCTTATGACATTAGATGCAGTTTTGCTATCATTGTGCTTAGTATTCAGCTCCCGTACATTATTGTTTTTGCTCTGCATCGCATACTTATTGTGATTCATATTCCATTATTGATATCATGCTGTTAGGACACCAGCACCATTACCGATGATGCGTATGTACCACGTACACTTATTTGCCGGCGCACACACATCTTCATCGGTAATTGTCATGTCACGTACACTTAAAGAATATTATTGCCTGATTTAGCTTGTTATCTAGTAGTGACATGATATTAGTGTACCTGCCTTATATGCCAGCTTGACATTGTAGTTATTACTTGTCACATCATGCATACTGTTATTCATTATATGCCGCATTCATGGATTCTCATGCTTATACACATGGTTTTACATGCTATTGATGATTTAGATTCGGATTTCCATGATATTTTCTAGATTTGGGGGAAAACCGCAAAACTTATATAAACTTCTTTCTCTCTTTTTAAATAAAAAGTGCGGTTTTCCCATGATGTATGAGTCGTCCACCATGAATTTGCTGATGGATTTCGAGACCCGATTCGAGGAGGCGGATGAACCGTTTCGGGTACATGGTGGGCCCGGTGCGGTACCCCGGGGCAAGAAGATCGCAGGAGATGGCGTTGAGCCTGGCAGGGGAGCACGACCGACCGGTGATATTACCCAACGCGTCGGATATCCGGAGGATACCGTCGTCGTCATGAGATGGATGGTAGGGGCCGGTCTGGACTGACGGCGCCCGAGATGTTGTGATTGAGACATTGAGATTTTGAGGTATTGAGATACAGAGATTGTGATACAGAGATATCGAGCTATTTGGATACTTGTTTTATGTCGATGCCAGACACTGTTTTATGCTGATTTCATATATGATACCTCATTTTAAAAATACAGAAATCTCATAAATTTATGAAAGCAGTTTTCTTCAGTACATGCATTCTATTTCATGCATTCATACATCATCCATATGATACATTGCTACCTGAGGCACTGACACGGGCACATGGGTGTACACTTGGGTTGGATATTTACCCTAGTCATTGTTATAGGCTGCTGGTTATATATTTGAGGATTATATATTATGATCGTATGACCTGGGATTGCGTCATACATGCGATTTTCTGTTCGTGGATCTTTTTCTACTCACGAGTTGGCAACTCACCCCCGTTGTGCCCCAGTTTCTTGCAGGTGTTGCCGTACGGGTTTCATTACGGCTTTGCGGGCACAACTTCTTTCAGGTGACTTGCTAGTAGGTGGGTTATTTGTATCGGACCCATCATTATACATTGTATATTATATTCAGTTGTATCTAGAAGTTCCATCAACCAAACATGTACTTATTTGAGATAGAGACCAGTGATGTTTATTCTTTCGACCTTAGAGTCGCGCGTTATATTTCTGTGGTCTTCATACTGTTGGATTCCCTTTTCTGTTGTGATCTCGCCTTTAGGCGTTGTATATTATGTTGCATAGTGGTTGATTTGATATGGGTTTTCCTACACTCTACTACTTTTCTTGGTTTGGATTTCTGGGCTCGGCTTACTTAGAGCACGTACGCCTTGAGACGTTTGTAGCCTAAGTGCCGGTCATGTTCCGTACTTTCGGGTCGTGACAAAGTTGGTATCAGAGCGTTAGATTTTACCTTCGGAGCGTAGGATGACCCTTGGTTGATAGAATAGGTGACTAAAGTAGAGTGACGTACCGTGGGTATGTTCCGCGGCATATTTACGATACGCCACTCCACTTAAGAAGCCTTAGGATGTACATTTCTTTGCTCGGTATCATATTCATTCCTGATCTAGCCTCATCAGTACCAGTCATGGTTTTGCTGCCACGATTACGGGCAGGGAGAGCTACGGCTAAGAGTTGCGGTCAGCACGAGCTCGTCACGAACGAGGACTGACCATGGCATGATTCCGGCGACACACGATTGTAGAGATGTATCTTTTGATTGTGTTTTGCGCCACGAGCGTGGGATGGATCGCTGTATGAGATTACTCGGACATGCAGATTAGCACTTGAGGATTGAGCCACTGATAGAGGCCAGCCAGATTTTGATGACCGTTGAAATATTGCTTATTCATGATGATTGAGGCACGGTTCAGCGTGCAGACGAGTGAGCCGATTGTTGCTGTGAACGACGAGATATCGCCCCAGATGAATGGAGCTATGGCAGTACAAGTTGTACTAAGAGATGATAGAAGGTCGCTGGTCACCAAGGATGAATGACTAGGACGTGTGGATCGTTCGCTTACCGGTGCGAGGTCATCAGGTCGATTGATTCCAGCTAGAGACGACTTCACGCGGAGACGTTGAGAGTCGACAGAGACGATCGAATGTCAGAAACCTATTATTCCAAGTTTAAAGTATTCGGAAAGACATGCAGGCAATTCTATGGTCCCTCTAGAAGAATGAAACCCTAACTCGACATAATGACTGTGTGAAAGCTTTTGAACCTTAGGGTTTGCGGCACTTCTGCGGCGCCATTAGTGAGGCTTGGGTTTGCCCTTATATGGCTGGACCACCGATGTTGTGGTATGTACTCGATACTATTATACTGTACCCAAGATATTGAGCTCTTGGGGGATTATGAGGTTTTGACGACTCGATCGAATAGCTCGACTTTATTCGGATGCTAGGTGGTGAGATGCACTTCTTGGGAGACTCCAGATACGAGGATAGCCGTTGGAGCTCAGTCCATGCAGCCACGACGAGACGAGTCCGAAGCAGTC
The DNA here is from genome assembly GCA_030015575.1 of Agapanthus africanus. Lineage (NCBI taxonomy): Eukaryota > Viridiplantae > Streptophyta > Magnoliopsida > Asparagales > Amaryllidaceae > Agapanthus > Agapanthus africanus. The sequence continues at coordinate 222,491,441 of CM057342.1, forward strand.
GACATTAGAGAAAAGTGGAGTAAGAGGTTCGTATAAGATCTGGATATGATGACGTTCCACTCCGCCGACACCAGAGATGCGATACGCATGCCGAGGCATTGTACTGGGATAAACCTTCCAGAAGGAGTCGCGATGAGCATGCAGCCGTTCCGGAGCAAGAAGCAGATATAGTAAAGGACGATGACTTCCGGACAGTTGGCAGAGATGAGACTTGGAAGAAACCTTGAGCAGGATTCCTTCCAGGATACTGCTGCAATGATACTTGCACCCAAGAACAGATGTATCACGTGCATTCAGAGAGCCAGAGGCCGACGCCAGTGAAATACTGCCTTACGAGTGGTCGTGATGATTGACCGAGAGATGACCAGAGAAGTGCCAAAACGGGATCATCCCCGTTAACACACCTGACAGGGTAGATGAGCCGATGGATCGTGAGATTGGTAATTCACAGAGAAAATAAGGACCTTTCTGGAATAAATTTCGAGAAGACTTGGACCCAGGAGTGGTCATGTTACGCACACCAGCAGGCCAGAGTTCAGGATCGTCGACGAGATATGCTATGAGTGACCACAACAGTTGGCCAGGGATTCTTGGAGGTTGTGCTTGAGCGGAACTATTCCGCCATACTTGACTTCGATATTTTGGGCGATTTATTCGCATGATTTGGTTTTGATGATTGAGTTTCATGACATTTGGTTTCATGCACTATGGTTGCACCTATTGAGTATTTACGATTGTTGCACAGTTGTTGCACTTGATATTGTTTTCGTGCCTTAGTTTCTCATGACTATGATTTTATGGGTTTCATACAGTGGAGTTGATTTCGTGCATATGTACGCACACAATTTGGATTTTGGGCATGTTCGGCACTTGATATTAGATTTCATGAATTCGTGCATGATGGATGCACCTGATTTGGATTTCCGCGCATGTTGGGCGCATGTTATGTGGTACGATTTTGGTGCACACCAGATGCACTAAATCGAGATTCTTCGTGCATGTCAGATGCACCTGTTTTTGCTGTCAGGCACACACGTTGCCCTTGACAAATGCTTCGTGCACACCCGTTGCACCTTGATGTTGTTTCTGTGCGCATATATGGCACATTCATGGATTTTGATTTCTGTGCGCACCAGACGCACGTAATATTCATATGCACATTTTGGGATTAATTTCTTATGAAGCAGTACGTTTTTGTGAGGTTTCATCATTGTTTTCGTACTGAGCAGGACTAGTCAGATGACAGTACCTGGGTGTGTTTTGCATGCATTGATAGATTTCAAGGGATTTCCAAAAGCGAGCTATAGTCTCATTATTTACATACGTGTCCGATATGACACGAAACGTTTAAAACAGGGAACCCTTCTAAATTGTTTTTAAAACGGCGGATCGTGCATATTAAACAAAAGATATATACGTATATGGCTATTTTCGTATAGAGACGTCCACCACTATGCAGTGTTATGCGCATTGCACATCGGCTTTAAAGAATTTGGCATACATTTTCTTCATATTTACATGTACGGATTTGGTATTTACATGCATAATTCCGATTTATAGCATATCGGTTTTGCTTTGGATTTGGCATTCGTGTTTTCACCTTGACTCCGATGATTGCGGGATGCTTGACGGAGTTTTGATTTCGAGTTATCTACTCATTACACTTGCGCATGTATTGCACCACGATACGTTTTATGTATTGATGATTTCGGAGCCCCGTTGACTTGGACATTTTATTGAAATGTTTTAGAATTTGGGGGTTTTAATTTAAATTCGGGGACCGAATTTCTATAAGGGGGAAGACTGTAACATTTCGAAAAAATAAAATATTATTTTTGGGAATTTTCATAATTTAACATTAATTTTTAATGAATATTTTAATATTCCGGTATAATTAAATACCGATAAATGGGGAAAATTCTGGAGAAAATTATGGAAATTCTAAAATAGGTTATTTTGTGGAAATATGCCATTTTACAATTTTTATGATCAATTATACGCGACTTTAGTGTTAATCACGATCAAAAATCGCTAATTGGATTTTTGGCTTTTTGTGCAAAAATGTGCACATAACATTTTCCACACTTGTCACATTTGTTTCATGTTTTGGATTCATGGTAGCCTAGGGTTGAACGATGTTAGATGACCGTGATGGGTTGAACCATTTGGTTAAGTTTAGGGTTGACTTGTGTAGGAGAGAGGGAGAGCCATGATGGTTGTGCATTTATTAAGAGAGAGAGAGAGAGAGAGAGGTGGCTAGGGTGTGCCATGATCCATCTCATTCTTCAATATCCCTTGTGCTCTTTCACACCCCCCCTCTCACTCATATCACTCCCTCTCATATCAACTCTTTTGGCTCTCATCTCTCACATCTCTCCCTCTCACTCTCACACATCACACCCCTTCAAAACATCAGCAACAGCTGCATCATCCTCAACAACAGCCCCCAATATCAACACTTCAGCCCCAATTGTTATCACATCAGCTGATAACACCCATCAGCCCCCAATTTTGCATCAGCAGCATCAGCAATTGCTGTGAAAACAACCACAGCAGCAGCAACTTCATTTCAAAACAACTCCACACCATCATCATACTACAACCTCACACTTCACCACACCCCAACACCAACACAACTACATCAACACAACACAACAATAACCACAACAACCCAGCACTGCATCAACACCATCAGCAGCAGTTCAGCCACCAAAACTGCTGCAACAGCAACATCAGCAGCAACACCAGGAGCACAGCAGCAGCAACTCACTCCCCCACTTCCTCCTCCTTCCCTTCTCCTTCATTCTAGGATCTCTTGAGGTATAATCTCACAACCCAACTCTTTTCTTGCTCAGTTATGGTTAGTTAGCTGAAATTTAGTATTATTATGTGGTTTAGTGCTAGTTTAGGTAAATTTGAGTGAGATTTGGCCAAGGGAAGGTTGTGATGGTTGGTATAGCCCTATTAGGTGTATTTGAGACCAGTTTAACCAAGAATACCCCAGATTCCCAGTTGGTTACCTGAAAGTTTCGACTTGGCGTATTTTATCGATTTTGTCGACTTTATGACCTTTCTGGAAACTGCTATCAACCCGGACCTCCTAAAATAATATTGACTTGGCAGTGAGGTATGCAGGCAGATAGAAACCAATACCCAAAGCCCTAGCCCCCAACTCCCATTTCAGGCCGCCATTTATTTCCCTCTGGCCGCAATTTGCGGCCAGAACAGGAGGAAACCCCCTCATTTTTGGTGCACGGCTCTTTTACCTGTAAACTTGACCCTGGGTATGTCTAGTTTTGTCTGGTTCCAACCAGGGTAGAATCTGGGTTGATTTCCTTGAGTTGGCGCATGATTTACGACTTGTTTAGCATGGATTTTTGATATTCGATTATTCGTTTCTGTCGGGTGGCGTTTGAACGCCAACGGCAGAGGGATATTGGCTGTGTTTACACGCGAGGCCACAGGTTTTTACCTATGAGCGTAGCGTGCACCATTTTGGTTTCCAACATGGTTTTCATACGTTTTAGCGTGTGATATCCTTGTAGGTACCCCACGTGGCGTCGAAGCGTTGGAGATGCAAATGGCGACATCGGTACCGGCACGCATATAACAAGGTGAGTAGATTTATATCTACGGGGAGAAGTCGGGTGGATGGCGTATAGCACCCCCGCAGTTCGTGGTGATGTATACGGATGCATATACAAACCAACAATTATTATATGATAATTAGGATTAATGATAATGTTAAGATGGATATTGGTGTGTTGGATTGGTGAAAGGTTACGAAACCCTAGGGTAGTGGGTGCACTACACATATATATACACACATACATACTTGCATACATCCTTATTTCATAGGTGGTTATGGGATTCTATATAGATATGTGGTCACATGGGTATGGGACTATGTGTTCACATACGGATTTGAGGATGAAACTTGGGATTGAGATGAGTCGATGAGAGTTGATCTGAGATTATGATATCGGTGATTGGCAGGATTCGTACTTGATATACGTCCTGATATGATAGCGGGTCTTGGATGACGGTGCCATGTGCATAGCGATATATATATGTAAAATGATCGACATGTGATTATGTTACGAGATATGATATGATATGATATGACAAGATAATTATGATAGGCCGCATCAGCCGACGTATACTCCTTTGTGATGATATGTGCTGATGATATCGATTTATACGAGACTGTCGATCAGTAGTCAGATCATGATTATAATGATGATATTAGCATTGTACTAGACGTAGGTCAGTACCCGGATTATGATATTTGATATAGAGAATACCAGATGAATAATATGATGAATGTGATATTGACCCGTACCCAGATTTGGGGATGTCGTATGACTGATTTACGTACGAGCTATATTTTGATGTTTGATCTGCCCTCTTGACTTAGGAATAACCGATTATAGAGATATGGTATCGGATGTGATATTATCGAGGCGGGATCACCGACTATATATACATATATACATATATATATATATATATATATATATCGACTCAGAGGTTAGGCGGTTTCCCTTACCTGCGGTTAGCCTATTAGCTCAGCCTTATAGTTGGAGTAGCTGTATGACTCTTATGACATTAGATGCAGTTTAGCTATCATTGTGCTTAGTATTCAGCTCCCGTACATTATTGTTGTTGCTCTGCATCGCATACTTATTGTGATTCATATTCCATTATTGATATCATGCTGTTATGACACCAGCACCATTACCGATGATGCGTATGTACCACGTACACTTATTTGCCGGCGCACACACATTTTCATCGGTAATTGCCATGTCACGTACACTTAGAGAATATTATTGCCTGATTTAGCTTGTTAGCTAGTAGTGACATGATATTAGTATACCTGCCTTATATGCCAGCTTGACGTTGTAGTTATTACTTGTCACATCATGCATACTGTTATTCATTATATGCCGCATTCATGGATTCTCATGCTTATACTCATGGTTTTACATGCTATTGATGATTTAGATTTGGATTTCCATGATATTTTCTGGATTTGGGGGAAAACCGCAAAACTTATATAAACTGCTTTCTCTCTTTTTAAATAAAAAGTGCGGTTTTCCCATGATGTATGAGTCGTCCACCATGAGTTTGCTAATGGATTTCGAGACCCAATTCGAGGTGGCGGATGAACCGTTTCGGGTACATGGTGGGCCCGGTGCGGTACCCCGGGGCAAGAAGATAGCGTTGAGCCTGGCAGGGGAGCACGACCGACCGGTGATATTACCCGACACGTCGGATATCCGGAGGATACCGTCGTGGTCATGAGATGGATGGTAGGGGCCGGTCTGGACTGACGGCGCCCGAGATGTTGTGATTGAGACATTGAGATTTTGAGGTATTGAGATACAGAGATTGTGATACAGAGATATCGAGATATTTGGATACTTATTTTGTGTCGATACTAGACACTGTTTTATGCTGATTTCATATATGATACCTCATTTTAAAAATACAGAAATCTCATAAATTTATGAAAGCAGTTTTCTTCAGTACATGCATTCTATTTCATGCATTCATACACATCCATATGATACATTGCTACCTGAGGCACTGATACGGGCACATGGGTGTACACTTGGGTTTGATATTTACCCTAGTCATTGTTATAGACTGCTGGTTATATATTTGAGGATTATATATTATGATCGTATGACCTACGATTGTGTCATACATGCGATTTTCTGTTCGTAGATCTTTTTCTACTCACGAGTTGGCAACTCAACCCCGTTGTGCCCCAGTTTCTTGCAGGTGTTGCCGTACGGGTTTCATTACGGTTTTGCGGGCACAACTTCTTTCAGGTGACTTGCTAGTAGGTGGGTTATTTGTATCGGACCCATCATTATACATTGTATATTATATTCAGTTGTATCTAGAAGTTTCATCAACCAAACATATACTCATTTGAGATAGAGACCAGTGATGTTTATTCTTTCGACCTTAGAGTCGTGCGTTATATTTCTGTGGACTTCATGCTGTTGGATTCCCTTTTCTGTTGTGATCCTCGCCTTTAGGCGTTGTATATTATGTTGCATACTGGTTGATTTGATATGGGTTTTCCTACACTCTACTACTTTTCTTGGTTTGGATTTCTGGGCTCGGCTTACTTAGAGCACGTACGCCTTGAGACGTTCGTAGCCTAAGTGCCGGTCATGTTCCGTACTTTCAGGTCATGACATAATGCAACTTAATTGATTTTAAAGTCGTTTTCATGAAAGGTTTCCTTCACTCTTATTGCTTATGGTTTAGATTTTCTAGGCTTTGGCTGACTTAGGTTACGTTACGCCTTGAGACGTCTTGTAATCTAAGTGCCAGTCACGTTCCGTACCTTCGGGTCAGACGCAGGGGGTAGAATATTCAAGCTCTCAAAGGAAACAGGGGGCAGGCTCAGCAAAATTTTGAAGCTGATCAAATCCCGGCCGTAAGAAACGGTCGACGTCAATATCGGCATCATACAAAATGAGCTGGGGGCAGTTCTCTGTTTGGTCCTGTTTCAACCCCAGTGGTGAGTGTTGTTGTTCCAACTGGGAACAGCTTCAAACCGTTGTGAGGGGTCAGACAAAATTCTCCTACCGCAATATTGAAGAAATCTTCGCAGCCCATGGAGATCCCACGAAAGCCGAAACTAGTTCGCTCCCTAAAACAACTTTCCTCATCTATATATAAAGTGTGGAAGAAGGTGAAGGTCTCTGTTGTCAACCGCGGCTCTTCCTCTAGACGTCAGCCAAATTCTGACAAATCCCTTTTCAAATACAAGGGGACTCATCCCAAGACGAATCCTTATACAGCGGTTCCTCCCAAAAACCAAAGCGGCTTCTCACAAAAAAAAAAGGCCTATTAAAGCTCGAGTGTCCGCAGCAAACTCCAAACACCCCAAGCCTGGGGGCATGGTAGTTCACATAGTCTATGTGGTGAATTCCAAATACGAAGTTCGAACTTCTACTAGTCACCGACCTCAAATTCGGTCCCTGACAAAAGTTCAACTGCAACGTGAAAAGCTGCAGGAGATGCTCGCTCAGGCGGCAGCAAACACTAATCCATCGCCTAAGGAAAATCCTACGGACGCACCCGAAGAAAGAGTAGAGAAGGAGTCGGATATTGATTTAATAAAGCGCGCTCTAAAAAAAGAGATAATGAAATGGCAGAAATGTCCACTAAAATGAACCAGATATGCCCTTCTGATTCAGAATATGGCCGGAATGATGGTTCAATTAGAACCACTGGCAGATGAACCGCCGGTAGTTGGTCTTAAAGACAAGGATGACATTTCAAATCCTCAGCAAACCTCATCAACGGCCAAAGAGAAAATGATTCCAAAAGCAAAACTGAACGAATATGTCGCTCGGCAAATCAAAAATCACTATGCCAGTGAAGCATCAAATAGGCCAATCAAGACTGGTCGACCTTATCCGGCGTGCTACGATCAAATACAGTACCCGCCAGAATACATACTTCCGACTCCATATGTACAAAGGAACTGGGAATCCTCGCCAGCGCACAGCTAATTTAAATCCATATGCGGAACTACTGGAGGAAATGACATACTACTCCTCTGACAGTTCGTCAGCGGTCTGGCGGGCATCACCTTCGTATGGTATGCGGAACTCCTAAATGATTTCATGAGGAGCTTCAATGAAATGGATATGCTCTTCTGTCAGTGATTCGCTAATGAGAACGAACATACTACCATGGCGGCGCTGGTCAACGAAAGGGTTAGACCAAATGAGACTTGGGTTCAATATGTTACCCGATGGCGAAATCTCTGGTCAAATGCGAGCAACGCATCGATGAAGTTGCAGCCATGGGAATGCTCATAGCCACACCTGACCCAAATTCAAAGTCGTTCCTGACCTTCCAAGAACTCATGAATAAAATGGCTCGATTGGATCAAATGGGTCAAGACTCTTTCTCATCCGATGATGACGAGTGATGGCATTTGTCGCCTACGCTCGACAAAAATAAGCAGCTCTGAAGCAACCTGTCGCCAAAATAGCGACGGCGTGGGTACTCGTTCCCCCGACATATACGTAGGGGGCATATTTCTCACTGGCGAAAGAATATCTATGTAGAATGGTCCTTTCTTCTCAAAGGACAGGACGGATATTAAGGGGCTTATAAACAGGTCCTACAATCTAGTGGAATACCCCGCTCAAAAAAAACGTTACGTCCACAAGCAAAATAGGCACAGGTGAAAACCCGAAAGGGCGCCGTGAGTAAAAACAGCAGGACTGCCGGTGAGCTTGCGAAATCCCGGAAGGGCGCAATCTCGCTAAAAAAACAAAAAAAAAATGGTACGTCCGCAACCAAGATAGGCACGGATGAAAACCCGAAAGGGCGCCGTGAGTAAAAACAGCAGGTCTGCCAGCGAGCTTGTGAAAACCTGGAAGGGTGCAACCTTGTTAAAATAAATATACTTACGATATCCTCACGGCTAGTGAGAGGAATCCCCCTGCGAGACCCTCACGGCTCATAGGATACAAAAGCCTTAAGTTGCAGGGATCTAGACCTGTTCTTAAGCCGCCATATCTCTCAAATTGCCCTACAGGCGGTCCATATTGACCCTTGTATACAATCCAGGGGCACGAATAAATATTTCTTTGCCAAGTTCTACAAATGGCAAGAAATATCCCTATATGGTGAATAACACTTGTAGGTCCTCTCGACTTATAAGGAGAAAACACTTTTGGAAGATCCTTATGACTTACAAGAGAAGACATCACTTAGGAATCCCCATGATTCTTAAGGAGAAAATACGCCTACGAGATCCTCACGACTCATAGGGAGAAAACCCTTTATAAGACCCTTACGGCTCATAAAGTCAAAAGTCTTAGTCGACAGGATCCTAACACTGTCTACTAAGCCACCTTTGTCCAAATCGACAGGGGCAAATAATGATTCGCTCCTGGCACTATCTCAATTGTAACGATACTGATGCCTAAACAGGTATCAAACTCCAAGTCAACCTCTCCGGCAAGTGCCATCCCTATAACCATCTAATGAAGAAGGGGACCCCGTTCGTTTGGGTTCGTAAATGCCAAAGCGCACTGGATGAAATCAAGCAATATCTGCAGAACCCGTCGGTACTGACCGCTCCGATTAAGGGAAAGCCCCTCATCTTGTACACAACAGTCCTTGAAGGTTCTTTAGGCGTGCTATAGGCACAGGAGAACGATTAGGGAAAGAAGAGAGCTCTCTACTATTTGAGTCGAGTTCTCTTGGGGGCAGAAAATAACTATTCCTCCATCAAAAAGCATTGCCTGGTACTGATCTTCGCGGTAACGAAGCTTCGACATTATGCATTGGCACATGAGATCCATCTCATATCAAAGGTGGATCCTCTCAAGTATTTGATGTCAAGAGTCATGCTAACAGGAAGGCTTGTCAAATGGGCCCTCCTCTTGATAGAGTTCTCGATAGTATATCGACCCCTCAAGGCAATAAAAGGCCAGGCCATCACCGACTTTCTCGCTGAACATCCGATACCTGCCGACTCTCCCTTGAACTGCGAGTTACCGGACGAACACGCGTTTGACGCAATTGACAGGGAGAAAGAAAGGAATGATACCCGATTGGAACTCTACTTTGATGGAGCGTCCTCCTTGAAGAAGCGAAAGCAAAGCACCCCCATGATTAAAGCTGGGGTGGGCCTTATCTTTATGACTCCACAAGGAGGGATAATGCGTTTTTCCCTTTCTTTAATAGAGACGAGAACAAACAATGAGACTGATTATGAAGATTTGATAGCAGGTCTTGAGATTGCTGTCGACATGGGCATCGAAAGCCTCCTCATATATGGAGACTCCCAACTGGTCGTTAGCCAAGTAAATGGCGACTACATGACATGCAAACCAGAACTGATTAGATATGGCGAGAGAGTGCAGCAATTGCTTATGCAAATCCCCTCTTACACCCTGGAAAGCATACCGCGTGCAGAAAATAGCAAGGCGGATGCGTTAACCAAGCTCGCTAAAGAACTGGCCAACAAAAAGCTCGATGACGTAAGGATCATTGTACAAAGCCGACGGATTCTCTCACCAGCAGAAATATCTCAGAAGACGTCTAAAGGAGAGGAAGCAACCGAACAAGAGGCCTTTCAATTGGAGGATGAAGAAAAGCCGAAGGATTGGAGAGAAATCTTCATAGACTACTTCAAATCCCATTGAACGCCCGAAGACGCATCATCAAGACATCAGCTCAGGAAGCGAGTTCTGTCTTTCGTCTTCGTCAATGATACTCTATATAAGAGATCGTTCGATTGCCTGTGGCTAAGGTGTCTGGGACCAGAAGAACCAAAAAGGATCGTTCAAGAAACTCATGACGGACTTTGCGGTTCCCATCAAGCTGGGCCAAAGATGAAGCTGAAGATCAAAAGAATGGGTTACTATTGGCCCATGATGATTCAAGACTGTCTCAAATATGCGAAGCAGTGTCACTCATGCCAAATTCACGGGGATTTCATCCACCAGCATCCGAATCCACTACACCCGACATTGGCTAGCTGGCCATTCGAAATGTGGGGAACCGATATAATTGGGTCCATCGAACCAGCATCATCCAAGGGACATCGGTTCATACTAGTAACAACCGATTACTTCTCTAAGTGGGCAGAAGCAATACCGTTAAGAGAGGTGAAGACGGACAACATCCTCCATTTCTTCAAGACACGTGTCATCTATCAGTTCGGCACTCCGCGATGAATCATCTCGGATAATGGGTCGGCCTACAGAAGCCATAAGATCAGCCGATTCGCACAGCAGCATAAAATAGATTGGAGATATTCTTCAGTCTGTAACCCCCGAGCTAACGGTCTAGCTGAGGCTTTCAACAAGACCTTGATGAAGATCATAAATACGACGGTGTCCAAAAACAGAAAAGATTGGCACGAAAGATACATGAAGCTCTCTGGGCTTATCGGACCACGTTGAAGACGGCCACAAACACAACGCCATTTGCGTTAGTATTCGGCACGGAAGTGGTACTTCCCTTGGAGATAGAGCTACCCTCTCTATGAGTGGCGGTTCGGCATGAACTGACGAATCAAGAAAATGCCCACCTTCGGCTTGAGGAGCTCTATGCCCTCGATGAAACTTGTCTCATGGCGCAACAAAACCTAGAAGCTCACAAAGCAAGGATGACGCGCTCATATGAAAGACTGACTAGGCCAAGAACATTCCGCCAAGGCGAACTCGTGCTAGCCATAAAAAGACCTATGATCCCCAACCGTGCCAAATGGGGGAAATTCGAGCCGAACTATAAGGGCCCGTACATCATAGACAAGGTCTACCAAGGCGGGGCCTACTTGCTCATGGATATGCATGGCGAAAGACCCTTCAGGCCAATAAACGGCCGGTTCCTTAAGAAATACTACGCTTGACAAGTTACGACTCAGGTTAATGATAGATGACGACGCTCGTGTCCGCTCGCTATCTTTCTGAGTCCAAACTCTATAAGTAATATCCAGCGAAACCTCGCCTCAAAATGCTACGGACCGAGATGTCCTTAAACTAGCTAGGGACCGAAATGTCCTTAAACTAGCTACGGACAGAGATGTCCTTAAACTACCATTGGACCAAGATGTCTTTAAACTAACAACGGACCGAGATGTCCCTAAACTAACAACGTTGCCTCAAACACGGCGATAGTGAAGTGCAAGTCCACAAGTCCCAACGGTGAGGACTGCAACTCAAATCTCACCGGCAAACGGATGGATCACATGCGGCGAAACTATTAAGAGTTTCATCGTGCAAAAAAAACGGTACGTCCATAAGTGAAATGGGCACGGATGAAAACCCGAAAGGGCTCCGTGAGTAAAAACAGCAGGACTGCCGGCGAGTTTGTGAAAACCCGCAAGGACACAGACTCGTAAAAAAATCATGCACACTTGCAAGGTCTTCTCGGCCTTGTAAGGATAAAATACATGTGTAGGATCCTTACGACTCACAAGGGACCAACACACTTAGGGATCCCCACGATTCCTATGGAGAAATTGCACTTACGAGATCCCCATGACTCGCAGGGAGAATTCCCCCTATGAGACCCTCATGGCTCGTAGGATTCAAAAAGCCTTAAGCTACAGGGATCTGAACCTGTTCTTAAGCCATCACATTCCCCAAATTGCCTTACAAGCGGTTCAATATCGACCCTTGTATACAATCCATGGGAAAAAATAAACTTTTCCCCCACATGTTCCACCAGTCGCGAGGAATATCCTCATATGGTAAACGACACTTGTAAGTCCTCTCGACTTATAAGGAGAAAATACTCTTATGAAATCCTTACGACTTATAAGAGAACACACACTTGGGGATCCCCACGATTCCTAAGGAGAAAGTACACCAACGAGATCCTCACGACTCGTAGGTAGAAATACCTTTATGAGACCCTTACGGCTCGTAAAGTCGAAAAGCCTTAGTCAACAGGATCTTAACCCTGTTTGCTAAGCCACCTTTGTTCAAATCGACAAAGACAAATGATGATTCTCTCCTGGCAATATCCCAGTTGTAGCGATATTGATACCTAAATCGGTATCAAATTCCAAGTCCTTTTAAGGCAAATGATGATTCGCTCCTGGACACATTCCAGTCGCAGTGATGCTGATGCCAAAATTGGTGTCAGATCTCAAGTTCCATACTCGCAATAAAAAATCAGCGAGCAAAAATGCATATGAAATGGTCGAAATGATAGGGCAACTCGCAACAAAAATCAACGAGTAAAATATATACATATAAAAATAGCCGAAATGATTGGGCAACTCGCAATAAAAAGCAACGAGTAAAGAAAAAGAAAAATAGCCGAAATGATTGGGCACCGCGAAAAAATAGTCGAAATGATTGGGCAATCGCGACTTTTACGATATAGAAAGCTGAAATGATAGAGCATCGCGGAAAGAAATAAAAAATGAAATGAAATTTCTGCCCTGCAGGTGAGATCACATTAACCCCTGTATACAATCTATGGGCACAAACGAAAAGGGAACCATATTGTCCCACCAGGCTTCGTCAAAGGGAAGCTAGATCTCGATGGCTACACCTACAGCCTAGAAATCAACAATGGTGTTCCTTCTCGTTCCAACCAGAAACAGATATGACGTCAGCAAAACGGAGCCACGGCAAAGTCCCCTAGTTCCAAATCTCGACGGTTCACGGACAACCTAGAGACTACCTCGAAGCCATGGCAGAGTCCCTAATTCCAAGTCTCGACGACAGCATCCACAGCCTAGAGATCAACAACAGCGTTCTTTCTCCCTCCAGCAGGATACAGACGCAACATCAACAAACAGAGCCATGGCAAAGTACCATAGTTCCAAACCTCGACGGTTCACAGACAACCCAGAGACAATCTCGACGTGCGTCGCAATATTGCAGACACAATGTCAACAAACGAAGCCAAGGAAAATCCCTCGCTTCAGGGTCTTGACGGCAACTCAAATGAGACCTGAAAAGACTATCGGAGATCATCCCACACTAGCGCAGAGTGGTCATGACTCATCGGGGCTCCCAAATTGAGCTTAACCTCAAGTAAAAAGTGACATGGAATATCCCTAACGCTTGCTCTTTCGACGGTAATATTACCTGGAAGATTACTTGAAGATGTCTTGTCCAGCCCCCGAAAGGATCAGAAACACGACAGTCGCGGGGCTACCCGAACAGCAAGATTGCATATCGAGGAATATATCGGCCAACGCGACGGTGCGACGGGTAAAAAACCCTAGTACCACATACCCTAACGGACTTCTATTAGCAAAAGTTAACAGTGACGTTAGGAAACCCTTACGAGAACTTCTCGATTCATCTCGACTCGTGAGGAAATTAGTGTCCTTGTGAGAACTTCTCGATTCGTTTCGACTCGTAGGGAAAAGCTTTAAGCAATGGGGATAAGGGCCAGTTTCCTGAGCACTGGGGCCCTGCAAGTCGGTCCAAGATGGACTATTGCATACTATTCACGGGCCACACTCTCCAAAGTCGAGTCTCGACAAAGAGGGAAATAACCACTTACGAGTCCTATCGACTTGTAAGCAGGAAAAATTCTCTTGTGAGATCCTTACGACTCTCAAGAGAAAACGCACTTAAGAGTCCTCACGACTCCTAAGGAGAAGAGACACCTACGGGATCCTCTCGACTCGTTAAGAGAAAAGTCTTTATGAGACCCTCACCGCTCGTAAAGTTGAAAAGTCTTAGGCAGCAGATCTGAACCTGTCTTTTAAGCCATGGCTGCCCTGCAAGGAGATCAAGGTAGACTATCTACAAGACGCATTTGCTAAAGAGACACACCCATATAAAATGAAATATGTCTTTTATTCATGAATTCAAGTGAATACAAGATGCATTTCACAAAGGAATCAAAATGAATACATGTTATTCATAAACCGCAAGTTTACAGTAAAAAAAGGGGGGTACAAAGACGGTTGGCGTCTTAAACAAATCAGCAAGCCGCTCGCGCGCTCCTCTCAATCCTTTCTCGTGATCAACCGCCGCAGCCAACTCCGCTTCTACTTGAACCCGTTGCCGTAAACAGGACGAAAACTTCCCATCAGCTTCTAGCGTGGCTGCTTCACAGTCTTGCATGACCCACTCAGTGAAGTCAAGCGCCCACCTCAGCGTCAACCCATCCAAAATACATCTCTGGAGACTGTCAAAAACAGCTTCACCAACCATGCAAAGCAGCAAGGAGAGTATTTGATTCACAACCGACTAAGCGTTCATTTACAACTGCATACGTACTTAAATGGAACTAGTGTTCAAAGCGTGCTGATCACGACACAACAATGACGCTTGCACTTAGCAAAAATTCCTAAGGGTAAAAGTATAAAGCCCATACACAGAGGCGAGATACGCGTACGACTATATGATGAAAAGGAAACATTCAACAGTTAATGATAAGAGAAACACATTGATAAAAACATACTACTCTACAGGGAAGAGATCACCAAATATGGGATCAGAGATACATGGGTTAGCAAAACAATACGCAAAGTTCTCCAATTCCCTCTCTGCCCTCTCCACCATGTCGAAGCAGCGGTCTTCGCAAGGAGTTGCTCCCCATCAATTAGCACCATGCTCATCAGCGAAAGCGGACATGATGGCCCGTCGGGCTCTTATCTGACTCAATAAATGAACTGATCGGTCCTTCAAAGACTGGGTAATCAAACGTGCCTCGTGAAAGCACTCGATCTTGTCCTCCGCCGCATCGAGAATCACCGGAGTCATCTCTGTCGAATGAGGGGGGATGTCGGCAAGCACGGATAGAAAGATTATCCAGAGCCAAATGGAGCCCATAGGAAGAGGAGAGCCCCTACGAGTCAGGAGCTCATACATCACCGCGTCACATTGAGTGTCGGAGAGAAGGGGATCTGCTAGCCGCGCGGCAAAGCGAGGAATCGTTTCCTCGATAGGCACCTCCCATGGTTGCCCACAAGCATGAGGACGATTGCAGGCCATAGCTTTTGGTTTGTTTGAGTTCTGTAAAAAAAATGAGTTTCTCTTTGAAGAGAAGAAGGAAGACATAGCTTCGGGTTATAAAGAGAAACGTTCAAATCAACGCACGGAAAATTCGGTGCACAGTGGAACTATTTCCAATGCCGGAAAAAAGGGCATGGGGAACAAGATAGTTAACCCATAAGAAATAGAGAAAGCAGGTGAAAAGACTCCTTCGGTGGTGAGGCAGCGCCTTACGTGCCTTGCACGAGGGCGCCAGCGCCGAGAGTTAAAAACTCTTAGGCAGCACCTCACATGCCTTGCACGAGAGCGCCAACGTCGAGAGTTAAAAACTCTAAGGCGGCGCCTCACGGGCCTTGCACGAATAGCACGGGATCCCCGGCATTCTATATACGAGTAACTACTACTTCACATGAGGCACCTATGAGCAGTGGTATAAAAGAAAGGGAAATTTTGACGTTCATACTTGAGGAAATTTATACATCAGCGGTAGCAACAAAACAAAATATCATAAAAAAATGCTTACAATGGTAAAACAGTAAATCCAGGACATAAATTGAGGAATTCCGAAGCAAGGCCGAGTAAAATTCTTCTGGCTTCTCTGACCATTTTCTGATGCATTTTCTCACGAATGCAAGCGTCGGGATTCTCATTAATATCGTCCGTCCTCTGGTAGGCAGAGATTATCGTCGTCTGTTGGAATACCTGATGCAAAATATCGACAAGATTATCTCGCCGCCTCTTCGAGATCAAGCCCATCAGATATACTGAGTGCACCTTGTCTTCGGCAGCATCAAGCGCCTCAAGCGGCATGGCTTCGTAAAATCCAGGAAGGGCTTCCTAAATCACTCCCACGATGATCTTCAATAAAGCGAAACGACGGGGGAGTAGTCGATCATTGTATTCATCAAAGCGAAGTATAACCTCAGCGCATTAAGCATTCATAAACTCCTGGTTTTAATAGCGGCCTTGGACACGAATGTCTTCATAGGAGTTAATCTCGTCAAGATCATAAAGATAAGCAGCCATAGTATCTGGAAAGAAAATTCAGTAAAAGACTAGCAATTAAATATCAAGATTCTTAGTGCTTAAAATAAAAAACAATATTGATGATCCATCATTGATGGGGCAGTCACTCGTTAAGGATGGAATCCTAAGAGGCTCCTTATTTAATGAGAAGCCTCATCGGGCCAAGGAGTTGAACTTCCTCAAGGGCAGTGCTCTGCAGACAGAATTTACATCTGTCAATTAAGAAGGGAATAAAATTCCCCAAAAATTTCTCAAGAGCTATGCTCTGAAAAAACCCAAGATCTTTAAAGATCTGAAGTAGAAATCCTAGAAACTCTGAGAGTTCTTCATTAACGGGTTAAGAAACCCTAAAAAATATTTCTTTAGATCTATGATCTAAGAAGAGCAAAGCTCTGTTCTAATTAACGGTTTAAAGAAAACCTAAAATACATCTTAAAAGATCGGTGATCTAAGAAGAGCAAAGCTCTATTTAATGGGTTCGATTATAATCCTTACCAAAAAAATTTGGGCAAAGTTATAACTCTAAAAGAGTTTCCTTGGGCAGAGATCTATGCTCTGGAAAGAGAATTGAATTCTCAGAAAGAAGAAAAATGGAAGATGAACAGCAGTCATCTCAAGGGCAAAGGCCCTACTTATAAGCATGGAAAGACGATCCAACTTTCAAGAAGATCCAACGGTGGAAAAGCTGCCACCGCTGCACTCATGTGTAAGCCACGTGAGCGCAACGGTGGGGGGCATTTGTTTCCCCCAATAAAAGAGCAAACCTCTGTTCAAAAATTTGAAAGAGGCAGCGCCTCACGTGTCTTGCACAAGGGCGCCAACGCCCAAAAGTTAATACTCTGAGGCAGCGTCTCACGTGCCTTGCACGAGGGCGCCAGCGCCAGGAGTTAAAAACTCGCAGGCAGCTCCTCACGTGCCTTGCACAAAGGCGCCGGCGCCAGAACTAAAAGTTCTCTGCCGATCCAACGGAGATGATAAATCATCAAAAACACGGAATTAAGTTCTGATTGAGGAAATACTCCTCAAATCTTTCTAAACAAGAAAAATTATGCTCTATAAAACAGAGCACCGTTGGATCAAAGATCCAATGGTGATTAAAAATCACCAAGCTACAGAATAAGCTCTGTAGGGGAAAATATTTTCCCCAATCTTTCTAAACAAGAAGGATTACCGTTGGATTAAAGATCCATTGGTGATTAAAAATCACCAAATTACAGAATAAGCTCTGTATGGAAAATATTTTCCCAATCTTGTTAAAACAAGAAAAATACCTTCTGTAAAACAGAAATGCTTGGATCAAAAATCCAACGGTGGATAAAATCCCCAAATCAATTAAGAAATCTCTCAATAAGAGATTTCCTTAACCGAATCAACAAATCTGCCTCTACTATATAAAGGCCCGAAGACTTCAAGTCTTAAAGAGAGGAACCCCCCCTAAACTTGAAGTTCAAAAAAAAGAAGTGCAAGCAAAAAGAGCTTTAAGAGAGAAGAAAGAATAAGAAACTTTCTTCAAGGTAAATAGAGATCATAGTATCACATCTGCATACCCAAGGGTTTAACCCTTATTAAAAAAACGTAGTTCTTTCTCTGGATCTGAGATCCATGAGACAAGTCTCCCATAAATGAGAATTTAATTCTCGTAGGGATGAATTTGTTCTTGGGGATTGAAGATCCAAGGGAGAACAAAGAATCGAACTCTTTAGAAAAATGCACAAAGAAAGAAACAGTGCCGAGCGCCTCACGTGCCCCTCACGTGGGTGCTGCTTAATAAAGAGTGCGTAGCACTCGGTGGTTGGCGCCGAGCACCTCACATGCCCCTCACATGGACGCTACTTAAAAAAGAGTGCTTAGCACTCAGTGGTTGGCGCCCAGCGCCAAGCGCCCCACGTTCCCCTCACATGGGCACTGCTCAACAAGTAGTGCCTAGCACTCAGTGGCTGGCGCCGAGCGCCCCATATGCCCCTCACGTGGGCGCTGCTCAACAAGTAGTGTCGAGCACTCAGTGGTTGGCGCCAAGCGCCTCACGTGTCCCTCACGTGGGTGCCATAAAAAGTGTTTAACACTCCATAAAGAAAATAAAAAAAGATGGTGAACGTCAGAGCCCATATCAATGCTCAGCATTGTTGCACAGAAAAGGGACTGAGCCCAAACAAGTGTTTAACACTTTATTAAAAGACTGAGTGGGTTGAGTCTAAGTTGACTCAAGTCCCTAATTCAGATCAACCGAGCCCGTGTGCTCACAATTTTTCCAAGTTGGTCTTAGCCCCAAACACGATTGTTGATCTTCCAACGGACAACGGTTCAAGGGTACATCTCTCCATACCTCTGATATATGTCGTTGTAATTCTTCAACGTCTTCAAAGAGATGGAGGGTCCCGACAATCAATAGCTCTTTTGGTACACTCTCGAACCCATGAGCATACCCCATGGACCGTAATGTCCTTAAACTAGCTGTGGACCGTAACGTCCTTAAACTAAAACGATAGAACCCAAATGCTCATTCATTAGATCAAAAATGATCCCGAACCCGCGTTAAATAGATCTTAGTCCAATATCAGATTAACGTATCCTTAACAAATATTTAAGTCGATATTAATCTCAAACAACGTTAACGATTCTTAAATCAAACCAAACCCAAATCTAAGAAAAATACGGATTTGGATTAATCCACGCCCTACGGGCGACAACACAAATTAGTCTCCGTATACAATCCACGGACAACCAAAAATAAAACACACACACACACGACACGAAATGACCTTCTGGAGCCGGAGAAAGTGGTTACCGCGATGCGGTAACGTAATTAACTATAGGGGCTTGCGCTTGCAGGGAAGAGCGTCCCCGCAATCAAAAACTGCTACAATGGCCGCATCTGTTTAAACCTTCGATACATGGTGCCATAAATCAACTTGGCATCTTCGGAGAGGTAGACAGATAAAACCAAATAGCATCTGCCCCCAAATTCAGGCAAGACGACCTACGCGGTTTTGTCACTGTTTTCGGTGGTAAACAGATTCCGGCACCCCCGGTGGGACATTTTCCTCTTTCCACTCCACACTTCGTGTGTCATGCTTTTCCACGATCAAATAATCACGGTATATATGTTTGTGGTTGCCCTTGGGTGATGGGATACTGAAGTCGGTGGTCTCGTCTCTATGAAGAATGGCGTTTGCTTTTACCCTAGCAACTCAGGCTCTGTCATATCCGGTGGAGTCAAGTATGGGCCACATGCAGCCTTAAATCTCTGCAATCTGGCTCTTCAAGAAATCAACGGGTTTCTCTTTGGGTCGATACTCCCACCTCCCACCTTCAGTGCCTCAACAACGATGGAGGAAGCCCAGAGGAAGTTTGTTTTCCACAGGCTGGTTCCCCAAGCTGTAGCTTTGCCGACAGAATCAGTCCTTAAACAACTGGCGCCTGCCAAGGACCAAGGTCGACGCAAGGGGCAGAATATTCAAGCTCTCAAAGGAAACAGGGGCAGGCTCGGTAAAATCCTGAAGCTGATCAAATCCCGGCCGTAAGAAATGGTCGACGTCGATATCGGCATCATACAAAATGAGCTGGGGGCAGTTCTCTGTATGGTCATGTTTCAACCCCAGTGGTGAGTGTTGTTGTTCCAACTGGGAACAGTTTCAAATCGTTGCGAGGGGTCAGACAAAATTCTTCTACCGCAATATTGAAGAAATCTTCGCAGCCCATGGAGATCCCACAAGAGCCGAAACTAGTTCGCTCCCTAAAACAACTTTCCTCATCTATATATAAGGTGTGGAAGCAGGTGAAGGTCTCTATCGTCAACCGTGGCTCTTCTCCTAGATGTCAGCCAAATTCCGACAAATCCCCTTGTTGGGGTCAAAATTTGCACCCCAGTTGACCAAGTCAAAGTCAAGGTCAACCCCAAGCCAGGTGGGCCCAAGCCCAGATCAAGCGGGCCCATGCCCAAGTCGAGCCCATGGCCAGCCTCCCCAAGCCAACATAAAAATCATATAACAAATAATTTTGTTGTAATTTTTTGTGCATGAATGTAAGCAAAATGGGCTTTCTGTAAAGCCCATGGCTTATGTGCAAAAAGAAAGAGCACATGAGGCATGGGATGGGCAAAATGTCATTTTGTAAAGCCCAAGGGGCTATATGTAAATTTGTAAGCCTATAAAAAGGCAACATGATAATGAAATAAAAAAAACAATTCATTCTCCCTAAAAACTCGGGTTTGTGCCTCCATCCACTCTCTTCCAAGTTCTTCCTCTTCCTTTCATTTTCCAATTAAATCAAGAGCTTAGCTCTTCTTTTTTTAAACTAAATAAAGTTTTACCATAAACCCACCTCCCAAAACTCCATCAAGATAAAAAAAAAGGGTATCTTTTTTTATCAACCAAGATCTAGATGTTGGAGTTTCAAGAGAACCCATTTTGGGTCTCTTCTCAAAAGAGAAAGGAGAAAATCTTTTGAAGTTTAACTTCACAATAAAATTCTTTTAGGGGAGTTTAACTCCACATTAAATCTTTTCGGAGTTTAACTCCATTTAAGATTCTTTTGGAGTTCAACTCTACAATAAAATTTCTTTTGGAGTTAAACTCCATTTAAAATTCTTTTGGAGTTCAACTCCATAATAAAAATTTCTTTCAGAGTTCAACTCTCTTTTAAAATTCTTCTGGAGTTTAACTCCACAATAAAAACCCTTTTTGAGTTTAACTCCACATTTAAAGTTCAAAAAAAAGAAGAGAAAAGAAGAAAAAAGAAAAATGGGAGCCCCCCTTCTACCCCCTCACGTGGTGCCACGTGAGGGAAAAGGCTCCCATTTAAATGGGAGCCCCCTTTTGCCCCCCTCACGTGAGGACACGTGAAAGGGAAGGCTCCCTTTTAATGGGAGCCCCTCGACCCCCCTCACGTGGTGCCACGTGAGGGAAAAGGCTCCCATTAAAAGAGAGCCCCCTTTGGCCCCCTCACGTGAGGACACGTGAGAGGGAAGGCTCTTTTTTAATGGGAGCCCCTCGGTCTCCCCTCACGTGAGAACACGTGAGCGGGAATGCTCCCTTTTAATGGGAGCCCCTCGGTCCCCCTCACGTGAGGGGGAAGGCTCCCATTTAATTGGAGCCCTTTAGCCCCTCCCTCACGTGAGGGCATTGTTCCCTCATAAAATACAAGGAAAAACCCCAATGGGGCATCACGTGCGCACACGTCATCGAGGGTTATATGCCGACACGTGATGGCTTCCTGAGGGCTCTGAAATGATAAGAATTGAATCCTAATCAAATGGGGTCACGTTCCCACACGTGATGGGCCTTTAAGCCCACTGAAGTATAATAAAACAGCAAGAAAAAAAACCCCAATGGGGCATCACGTGTTCACACGTGACCAAGGGTCAAGTGCTGACACGTGATAAGTTCCTGAATTCTTTAAAATAATAGAATTAAATTCTGGTTAAATGCTTAATCCATGGATCATGTGCCGCCACGTGATGGGGTCTTAAAAACTCTCTGAGTTAAAGGAAAGAAAACCCTAAATAGGGTATCACGTGCCCACACATGACAGGGGGTCACGTGCCAATACGTGATGGGTTCTTAAGATCTCTGAACTGATAGAATTAAATTCTAAATAAATGGTCACTCAGTGGGGTCACGTGCCAACACGTGATAGACTTTTAAGCCTTCTGAACTAATAAAATTAAATTCTAATTAAGGGAAAACAAAAATCATAATATTTCCCTAGATCTTTCCAAACAAAAAGATTGCACTCTGTAAAGTGGAGCACTGTTGGATTAAAAATCCAATGGTGATTAAAAATCACCAATCTATAGAAAGATTCTATACAAGGAGATATTTCCCTGAAATTTGCCAGGAATAACAGACAAAATATCTTTTGGATTAAAAATCCAATGGTGAAAAAAATTCGCTGAGTGATCTAAAAGATCATGTTGGTTACAGAATCAATCAAAATCTTTTAATGAATGATTGACTAAACAAACTGATTCTTTTCTTTCTGCTATAAATAGGAGCCAAGAAGAGAAGAGGAGAAGGATACAACAACAGAGAGAGAGTACAAAAGAAAAGAGAATTTAATTCTCCAGAAAGAAAGAAGATTTTTTCAGAAAAAGAAAGAAATCATAGGTGAGAGATCATCCTATAAGCTCCCACAAAAAGAAAAAAAGAGAATTTAATTCTCAAACTAAGAGTTTAACTCTTCTGAATAAGAACTTAGTTCTTCCTCTGATTGAAGATCTGCAGAAGCAGATCTCCCTATAAGTTGAGAATTTAATTCTCATCGGGGAGATTCTGTCATGCAGATCTAAAACCTAAGGGAGGACCTAAGTTCAGAGAATTTTATTCTCCCACAAAGCACATAGATTTAATTCCTTCAACAAAGATAGGGTTTAACCCTTAATATAAGAACTTAGTTTTTCTTCATGGTTGAAGATCTACAGAAGCAGATCTCCCCATAAGTTGAGAATTTAATTCTCATCGGGGAGATTCTGCCATGCAGATCCAAAACTTAGAGGGAGAATTGAGTTTAAAGAATTTAATTCTTCCAAATACATAGGAATTTAATTCCTCTAAATAAAACTAGGGTTTAACCCTACAAAAGAATTTAATTCTTAAACAAGGGACTTAAACTTTTCATGCACGTAAAAAAAATCAGTACCCAACTTGATCACGTGTGTCCACGTGACTCCTCTCCTCGGTGATCAAAAGAGAATGAATGAAATTGGGTCATGTGCTCCCACGTGACCCCTGACAAACACTATTTTAAAGATGGGGTAAAGCTGAAGGATTAAATATCCAACGCATGGGCGTTCTCACGTGTCCCCACGTGACCCCTAACAAATCCTGTTAATATCCAGTGCATGGATGCCCATCACGTGCCCACACATGATGGCCATGAAGACTAAAAATGTTTAACACTTATCGTGATGGCCATGAAAACTAAAAGTGTTCAACACTTATTTGAATATTCTGATAACAAAATAAAGAAAGTTTGGGCCCAACACTCAAGCGTCTCACGTAACCCCACATGAGCGCTTCTTTTTTTTAGTGTTTAACACTATTTTGGACGCTGCAACCCTAGTGTTTAACACTATTCTGAGCGCATCACGTGGGAGCATGTGATAGCTGAGTTTGCTTTAGTGTTTAACGCTATATGCAAACCAATCTTAGTCGAAATTGGCTAAGTCTTCCAGAGGCAATACCCCTTTTTGACTGAACCTCAAACACACTTTTGTCTTCCAAAATTGATCATCTCATACGGGTGCTTAGCACTCAATACAAGACAAAATATGGTCAGAACCCAGACCCATGTTTAGCATTGCTAAATAATAGGGGGCTGAGCCCAGACAAATGTTCAACAGTCCAAATAAAAATCCAACATTTAAAACCTAATTGGACTTAGCCCAAGTTGGCCATAAGTCCTCAATTCAGATTTAACTGAGCCCATATGCTCATAATCTAATTAATTGATCCTAGTCCTAAATTGGACTACAGATTTCCCAATCAACATTGGTTCAAGGGTACATCTCTTCACTCCTTTGATATTTGTCGTTGTAATCCTTCAACGTCTTCAAAGAGATGACGAGTCCCGATAACCAATCATTCCATGGACTGTGGGGTCCTTAAACTCATGGACTATGATGTCCTTAAACTTTATAGACTATGACGTCTTTAAACTATGGACTGTGGGGTCCTTAAGCCCATGGACTATGATGTCCTTAAACTCGGACTGTGGGGTCTTTAAACCCATGGACTATGATGTCCTTAACCTTTACAGACTATGATGTCTTTAAACTGGACCGAGATGTCCTTAAACTAACATTGGACCGTAATATCCTTAAACTAACAATAGACCGCAATGTCCATAAACTAAACATTAGAGCCCAAACGCTCTTTTGTTGGATCTAAATGATCCCGTTAAGTTGATCTTAGTCTAAAATTAGACTAACGTATCCTTAACATACGTTTAAGTTGATCTTAGTCTCAAATGAGACTAACGTATCCTTAAACCCAACCCCAAACCCAAATCTAAGAAAATACGGATTTGGACTAATCCACGCCCTACGGGCGACAACATAAATTAGTCTCCGTATACAATCTACGGGCAACCAAAAACAAAACAAACGCCCACGACACGAAGTGACCATCTGGAGAAGGAGAAAGTGGTTACCGTGATGCGGTAGCATAATTAACTGCAGGGGCTTACGCCTGCAGGGAAGAGTGTTCCCATAATCAAAAACCCCTCATCATGAGGGGCAATCTGACGATGTCTGCTATATCGGTCGCATCCGTTTAAACCTTCGATACATAGTTCCATAAATCAACTTGGCATCTTCGGAGAGGTGGATGGATAGCACCAAATAGCATCAGCCCCAAATTCAGGCAAGACGAACCTAGGCGGTCGCGTCTCTGTATTTCGGCAGAGAACAGATTCCGGCATGCCCGGTGGGACCTTTTCCTCTTTCCACTCCACACTTCGTGTGTCGTGTTTCGCGAACGAATCGCGGTTTGCTATGGTTGCCCTTAGATTCGAGCTACTAAGATTTGGTTTTTCTTCCGTGCAGAAGAAAGAAAATCAATGGCCTCTAACTGTTCCAGCTGCAACTGCAACTCCCGTTCCGCCTCATCTGGAAGAGTAACCTACGGGCCCCAAGTGGCCTTCCTTTTCACAATGCCGGTGGAACAAGTGACCCAAGCCACCACTGGGCTATTCTTCGGGACCGTGATCCCACCAACGAGATTCAGCGCTCCTATACCATCATAGGAAGCTGCGAAGAAGTCGGTCTTTGGTCGGCTTGCAACCACCACGGCCCCTCTCAGCGGGTCGTCCAACTCCAATGCCTCAGTTTTCGACAGGTTGGGTCAAAGCTCAAGTGGGATCGCAAAGAAGCTCGCAATACCAGAGAAGGACACTCCAACTCCTGCTACAGTAGAGGTAGTCCAAGCTGCTCCCCCTACTCGAAGGTCGGCTTTTGACAGGTTGACCATTCCCTCTCAGCGAGCATCTGTCTTTGACCAGCTGGCGCCAACAACAGACTCTCATCAGAACAGGGGGCATAGAAAATCTGATCCAACTGTAGAGATGATCCCGGCCGCATGACATGCTCGACGTCGCCATTGGCGCTGAGTGAGGAAAGCTGGGGGCAATTCCCCTTCTGGACTGACTCCGCCAGCTCCAATGGTGGAATTTGATACTGCTGTTCCAACTAGGAACAGCTTTGAACTACTTAACAGGGTGCACAGAAATTCGCCAACTGCCGTACTAAAAAAGTCTCCTCCGCCTGTTGAAAAGAATGCCCCAAAGGTGAAGCCGGAGCAGCCCCCTCAGCGGCTATCCTCTAAAATTTATAAAGTTTGGCGACAAGTCTATGACTCGGTGATTGATCAAGATTATCCCCGCCGACAGAAAAAGATGAAGGTTCGACAAGAAGAGGATCACCCTGTCAAGCCACAAAAAGCGATAGCTATTTGGGTGCCCACTGCAACGGCCCCCTCAACTTCGACCGCCCACAAAAGAAGGAGGCCGGAGAAGATCCCTGCGTCTTTGGCAAATCGCAGAGACACTGAATCTAAATGCCCCAATTCTGGGGGCATGGTGGTGCACACCATATATATGGCATCCGGAAAAGAGGATGGCCGTATCTCCACGGGTCATCAACCGCTTACGCGATCAGTGACTAAGGCTCAGGAGCAACAACAACAAAAGCTCCAAGAAATGCTAACGGCTATGACCGCACTTACGGGACCGAAAGCAAGCCTAGAGACATCCTCGGAGCAGCGCCGTGAGTAAGAAACTGATGCTGAATTACTTCGGAGAATGCTTGAGAAGAAGGAAAAAGAGGCCGCGGAACAAACGGCCAATATAAAACAAATGGCCCTTCTATTCCAAAATATGGTGGGCATGATGATCCAGCAGGACCCTCCAGCCGAAAACCCGCTAGTAATAATTGAAGATGATAGAAGAGAGACATAAAATCCTCTGCCGGCTCTGTCAGCAGCCAAGGAGGAGACCTTCTCAAAAGCCGTCCTGGATGATTACATCGCTCAGCAAATACGAGTTCATCAGGCGAATAAAGTGGCTGGGCAAATTGTTAAAACTGGACGACCCTATCCGGGTTGGTACAACCAAATAAAGTACCCGCCGGGATACACGATCCCCAAATTCCACGTATATAAGGGGACGGGAAATCCGCATCAGCACGTCGCTCAATTCAGAGCCTTATGCGGCAACACTGGAGGTGACAATAAGCTATTGCTTCGCCAATTCGTTGGCATCTTGTCGGAGACAGCATTCGAGTGGTATTCCGAACTCCCAAATGACTCTGTCAAGACATTTGCAGAGATAGAGTTGCTATTCACCCAGCAGTTCGCAAGCGCTAGCGAACGCACCCCAATCACGGCATTGATCAATGCCAGGGTGAAGCTGGGAGAAACTTAGGTCCAGTACGCGATACGGTAGCGGAATCTATGGTCGAAGTACGAACATCGCATCGAAGAGGCTCCTGCAGTGGGCATGTTTGTGGGAACCCTCGATCCACAGGCGACCATATCCCAATTCATAATGTTCTTCAAGCCGACCACCTTCCAGACCTTGATTGATAAGCTGGCCCAGATGGATCAGATGGGTCATAGACCATCTTCTTTGAAGCTGGAATCTCGAAATGAAAAAGGGAAAGGGAAAACGGCCTTCGTCGCCAATGCTCAACAGCAACCCATTGGACCAAAACTAACTGATCGCCAAGACGAGAAATGGCGATTCTTTAATGAGAAAATGAAACGCCCTTATTCGTTTTCCCGAGATAAAATGAGGAGATTGTTTAAACTAGCGGTGCGCAACAGGCTCATCAATTTGCCGAATCCAAAACGCCCATTGCAACCCGGTGAGGCTAATAATCCCAATTATTGCCCCTATCACCAAGCGACAGGCCATCCAATTGAAAATTGCTTCAACTTTAAAGGCTGGATTGAAGATCAATACCAACAGGGCAAATTCGCCCTGTCCGAGTATTGGAAAGTAAACCCGCCTCAACCGCACGCTCTTAAAAGGGGGGACACACCGGGGGCATCGTGCTCTTTTGTCGAAGAAGCTCCATGGGAGGTCGCTCTTTCAGCCAATTCAAAAAAAATACTGAAAGATCTCCAAACATGCCCGGCGATCAAATGGAAAAGTCCGCTGGAACCCGAAGTCATCAAGGGAATACTGAAGCCGCGCCCGACGCCAAAAATTGGTGGTGATAATCAAAGCGCCCACACCCAGCCGTCAAAGTCTTCGAAGAAGAAGAAAAAGACCAAAAAACCCGTGAAGCCTGATGACAAGCGTACGGACCTGCAAAAATATATTGACGCGCTGGAAGAATATAACCAGAAGGCGCGGACCACAGTCACACTTCAAGAGTTTCTCGGCCACGTCCTTGAGGACGGAGATGATGACAATGAAGAAGACTCGTCAGATGAACCTGAGGATTATGTGGCAAGCTGCCATGTGATCTCTTACTTGTTAATAAACGGTGAAGAAGCTCCTGATGCAAAGAAACTGAGGGCAGATCTCGAATCGGAGCTCCTAGGACCGTCAGACGAGATAATTGATGCATTCCTGAATGAAGCTCTTTTGAAAAGCAAGGCTGATCGAGAGCGCGAAATGGCCATATTTGGAAAAGCCAAATGTCGGCGACTGGATGAAAGGGTTGAAGCGCCCCAACTAGACCGAGGCAAGCCCGCGACAGACAAGAGCAGGATTAAAACGAAGAAGAGGTTCGCCAAAGCCATGTCAATGGGAATGAAGCTGCCACCCTCCGAAGGAAACACTTCTGATAAAATACACCTTGATGAAGAGGATGTGCATTCTAATTACTATTTATATCATCGAAAGATTGCGCACCCTACTGAAGACGCCTTTAAAAATTAGTGGCAAGGGTATGTCGCTCACAGGCAGCATTTCAAGAGGATGAAGCGTGAAGCTTGTCGACAGCGGAAAAATGCGACAGACGAACGTGGAAGAGCGGACGGCAACTGTCACATGATTGATAGCAGGGGATCACAAGTTCTCACCTTCGGGAGTGATTCTGAAGAAGAAATGGCTCTTGGCCCTCTCTCCAAAGAATCTACCTCAGGAAAAGAGGAAGAACCGAAGAGCTGCAAGAACATTCAGCTGTGCAGTCTCACATTACCTGAAAAGAATCTCAGACCCGTAAACAAGGGGTCGAACAAAAAGGATAAGGGAAAAGAAAAGATCCCTGAGGATATTACCATCGATGACCAAGTCGTCGAAGAGCTGACAGCCAAGGATTCGCCCAAGAAGAACAAGGTGGATTACAACGTTCTGGCACACCTGACCTGAGGAAGATACCCTCACAGCTAAGCATTCTCGACACCCTTCTGCTATCCAAAGAGGCGAGAGATTCTTTGATCAAGGCACTACAAGAGCCCGAGCGGTTCTAAGCTTTCCTCGCCGAAGAAAAGATGAAAGACGAGCTGGAAGAAGTGCATACAGTCGATATCACCTTCGGTGATGAAGATCTCTTCCTCGGGACGTGCGAGCATAACCGTCCCCTTTATGTCTCTGGATACTGTCATGATATTAAGATAGGCAAGATCCTGGTTGACAATGGGTCCTCTTTCAATCTTCTCAGTGTAAGAGTGTTGAAGGGAATCTGTATGAGCGTTCAGCACCTCGCTCGTGATAAAATCACCATCTCCGGGTTTGACTCCCAGTCATCACGGACGCTCGGGTCTGTGATACTGACATTACGCTTTGGGCTGCTCGTCACGAACATCAAATTTCACGTCATTGACGCTAAGACATGCTACAATGCTTTGCTCGGCAGGCCTTGGTTACACGAGTACAACATCATCCCTTCTACACAACATCAGTGTATGAAGTATTTTAAGGATGGTCTCGAGTATACTGTGACAGGGGAGTTGAACCCATTCTCCGTGAATGAAGTCCGAAAGTACAAAGATGCAAAATACTTCTTACCAGATTTTGAAGGCACGGAAAGATGCCATAAACCGAGGAACAAAGCTATCACCACTATTCCAGTCTTCGGGAGTGACACTGAGGAGGAAAAAGAAATAGTTTATTCAGGGCCGCCCTAATGCAACAAGCCGGGACCGTCCACCCCTATTCTGGTCTTTGACAGCGACTCAGAAGATGAGGTCAATGCAGTATTCTCTGCTCGGCCATCGATACAAGCCTTCGCTGATGAAGATCAAAGCTTGCAAATCGCTATGCTTCCGCAAGAGCATTACAAAAAGCTCGACGCGCTTGGTACCTATAATGTGCAAGAACTGCAGACATTCTATGTCCCTCCCAGGAGAAAAGATGAAAAGGAGATCCTCTTTTATCGATCCGCGGAAACCAAAGTGGAGAAAGAAATTTGGAATAGTGCCGATTCTACACTTGACAAGCTCCAGCCCATCCGTCAGCCCAGATACTACACAGGAGGATTAAAAAGGCTGTTGAAGTGCCAAGGCGTATCCTTCAAACAAACTGCTCGACAAGATCAGTTCTACAACAAGATCTGGGACATCCCCGGAACTCGGCGAAAATTGCCCAACGGGAGAATGGAAACGATCGGGCTTGGATATGTTCAATCCAAGAAACGGGAACGATTCCATGACTGCTACGTTATACATGACTTCGATGAAGAAGAAAATGCTCTGTTAGAAGACGCTAACCCTGAACCAAAATGAGGTCTTGCTATCAAAATGCCAAGTCCGTCGTTTGAAGAACGGATGGACAAGCTAATAAGGGAAGCGAGTCAAAAGGTCCGGGATGACCATAGCCGCGAAATGGCCATTTACGAGAAAGCCAAAACGCAGCGCCTCCTTCAGCAGGACGCGAAGAATGACAATGCTCTTCGTCGCCAACCTGTCATACAAAAGACCTGGCGCAGAGGCAAAAATAAACCTAAGAACGGAAAAAACGTTCGACAGCAGCGTAGTGGATCTAAGAAGCCACACAATCAAGAATCGAGCAGCCGGGATCCGTCTCTTATAAAGAAGATGGGTCGAGCATATTCTTTTCCCCAAGACAAGACAAAGAAGATATTCGATCTTGTCATAAAACATCAGATGATGACACTTCCAGAGTCCAAGCACCCCGAGCAAGCAGGTGAAGTTCATCATCCGGACTATTGCTCCTATCACCGAGCGAAAGGACATCCTCTCGAAGACTGCTTCACATTCAAAGACTGGGTAGAAGACCAGTATCAGTAAGGCAGGTTCGCTCTATCCAGCAGTTGGAGAGTAACCCTACCACAGAAGCATGAACCAAAAGCCACACATGCAGCGAGAGTAGAGCTGGATCGACATCGGTCTTGAAAGTGATCTCATACCTGTCATGTGATAACGCTGTCAGAAGAAGAACCCGAGAATATAGATGACCTCCCCTGGTGCTTCAAAAACGATGATGACGGGGTGATCTCTGAGTTTCCACCGGCGCCAAAAGAGCTGGAAGATGGGATACATATTACTGCAGATAACCTCAAGAAAATTGACTTGGGGACGGCAAGTGACACGCAGCCGACATTCGTCAGTGAGCTGTTGTCTGAAGAAAAGGTGGCTACGCTCAAAGACGTGCTCATGCAGTATAAAGACTGTTTCTCATGGAACTATTCCGAGATGCCCGGATTAGATCCAGAAATAGTCGTCCACAAATTGGCGATATCTCCGAACGTCAAGCCAATCAAACAAGCACCGAGAAGAATGTGGCTCGAGCTTGAGATGAGCATCAACACTGAGGTCAAGAAGCTAATCGACTCTGGCTTCATCCAAGAAGTTCAATACCCTGACTGGATTGTCAACATCATCCCAGTGATGAAGAAAAATAGGGTGGTGCGCATATGTGTGGACTTTCGGGATCTCAACAAAGCTTTCCCGAAGGACGAATTTCCAGTACCAGTCACTGAGCTAATGATAGATAATACGTCCACTCACGAAGTTTTCTCCTTCATGAACGGCTCATCAGGATACAATCAGATAAAGATGCATCCCGAAGACCAAAAGCATACCACTTTACGGACCCCTTTGGGCATATTCTGCTACAAGATGATGCCCTTCGGTCTAAAGAACGCCGGTGCCACCTATCAGAGGGCCATGACGAAGATTTTCGATGACCTCATACATGAAATCGTTGAATGCTATATCGACGACGTTATAGTTAAAAGCAAATCATACGAGAAACATTTAGAGCATCTGAAGATCGTGTTTCAGCGCCTTTGGAAATACAACTTGAAGATGAACCCTCTCAAATGCGCGTTCGGAGTTTCCTCGGGCAAGTTCCTGGGATTCGTCATCCGACACCGAGGCATCGAGATAGACCCATCGAAGATCAAGGCGATCATGGAAATGCCTCTGCCAAGGACTCTCAAGCAACTGCGGTCTCTCCAAGGAAAGCTCGCGTATATCCGGCGATTTATAGCCAATCTCTCCGGCAAGTGTCGTCCTTACAGTCACCTAATGAAGAAGTAAACCCCGTTCGTTTGGGATCGCAAATGCCAAAGCGCACTGGACGAAATCAAGAAATACCTGCAGAATCCGCCAGTACTGGTCGCTCCCATTAAAGGAAAACCTCTCATCCTGTACACAACAGCCCTCGAAGGTTCCTTAAGCGCGCTGTGGGCACAAGAGAACGACCAAGGGAAGAAGAGAGCCCTCTACTATTTGAGTCGAGTTCTCCTGGGGGCAGAAACCAACTACTCCCCCATCGAAAAACACTGCCTGGCGTTAATCTTCGCAATAACGAAGCTCAGACACTATGCTTTGGCACATGAGGTCCATCTCGTATCAAAAGTGGATCCTCTCAAATACTTGATGTCAAAAGCCCTACTAACAGGACGACTCGCTAAATGGGCCCTGCTCTTGATGGAGTTCTCGATAACTTATCGTCCTCTCAAGGCAGTGAAAGGCCAGGCCATCGCCGACTTCTTCGCTGAGCATCTGATACCTGCCGATTCTCCTTTGAACTGCGAATTGCCCGACGAGCATGCGTTTGAAACGATCGACGGGGAAAGAAGAGAGAATGATACCCGGTGGGAACTCTATTTCGATGGAGCATCTTCCATGAAGAAGCGCAAATAAAGCACCCCCATAATCAAATCAGGGGTAGGCCTCATCTTCGTAACTCCACAATGAGGGATAATGCGCTTTGCCTTCTCCTTGACAGAGTCAAGGACAAACAATGAAGCCGGGTATGAAGCCTTGATAGCAGATCTTGAGATCGCCGTCGATATGCGAATTGAAAGCCTCCTCATATACGGAGACTCCCAACTGGTCATTAGCCAAGTAAACGGCGACTATCAGACGTGCAAGCCTGAGTTGGTAAGGTACGGCGAAAGGGTATAACAATTGCTGACTCAAATTCCTACCTACGCCCTGAAAAGCATACCGCGTGCGAAAAATAGCAAAGCGGATGCGTTAGCCAAACTCGCTAAAGAACTGGCTGACGAAAACCTCGATGATGTAAGGATTGTGGTATAAAGCCGTCGGGTTCTTGCACCGGCAGAAATATCTCCGGAGTTGTCTGAAGAAAAGGGAGCAACCGAGTAAACGGCTCTACAAATAAAAGACCAGGAAAATGCTAAAGATTGGAGAGAAGTCTTTATAGACTACTTCAAATCCCGTCGAACACCTGAAGATGCGTCCTCAAGACATCAGCTCATGAAACGAGCTCTATCTTTTGCCTTCGTCAATGATACTCTGTATAAGAGATCGTTTGGTTCTCTGTGGCTAAGATGCCCGGGACATGAAGAGGCAAGGAGAGTCATCCAAGAAACTCACGACGGACTCTGTGGTTCTCACCAAGCCGGGCCGAAAATGAAACTAAAGATCAAAAGGAGTGGGCTACTATTGGCCCACGATGATCCAAGACTGCCTAGAATACGCGAAGCAGTGCCACTCGTGCCAAATTCACGGAGATTTTATCCACCAGCATCCAAATCCACTACATCCAATGGTGGCTAGATGGCCGTTCGAAATGTGGGGAACTGACATAATCGGCCCCATCGAACCAGCATCGTCCAGAGGACATTGGTTCATACTAGCAACAACCGATTACCTCTCCAAGTGGGCAGAAGCAGTACCACTAAGAGAAGTGAAGACGGAGAATATCCTCCATTTCTTCAAGACACACGTTATTTATCGGTTCAGCACTCCGCGACGGATTATCTCCGATAACGGGCTAGCCTACAGAAGCCACAAGATCAGCCGCTTCGCACAACAGTATAATATAGACTGGAGATACTCTTCGGTCTATAATCTCCGAGCTAACGGTCTAGCTGAGGCTTTCAACAAAACCTTGACGAAGATCGTGAAAAAGACGGTGTCTCGAAATAAGAAGGAATGGCACGAAAGACTGCATGAAGCTCTCTGGGCGTATCGAACTACGTTTAGAACAGCCACGAACGCAACGCCATATGCATTGGTATTCGGCACAGAAGCGGTACTCCCCCTCGAGATAGAGTTACCCTCTCTACGAATGGCGGTTCACTATGAGCTAACAGACGAAGAAAATGCTCACCTTCGGCTTGGGGAACTTGACGCCCTTGATGAAACCCGGCTCATGACGCAACAAAACCTGGAGGCTTATAAAGCAAAGATGACGCGCTCATACGAAAGATTGACTAGGCCGAGAACATTTCGACAAGGCGAACTCGTGCTGGTGGTCAAGAGACCTATGATCCCCAATCGTGCCAAACGGGGGAAATTCGAGCCAAACTATGAAGGCCCGTACATCATAGACAAAGTTTACCAGGGTGGGGCCTATCTACTCACGGACATGCATGGTGAAAGACTTTTCAGGCCAATAAACGGTCGCTTCCTGAAAAAATACTACGCCTGACGAGTCACGGCCTAGGTCAACGATAGATGATGACGCCTATGTCTGCTCGCTATCTTTCTAAGCCCAAACACTATAAGTAGTAGCCGGCTACGGACCGAAATGTCCTAAAACTGACGACGGACCGAAATGTCCTAAAACTAACGATGGACCACTATGTCCTAAAACTGGCTGTTGACCGAGACGTCTATAAACTACTATAGACCGCAGCATCCCAAGGCTGACAAAAAACGGTATGTCCATAAGCGAGATGGGCACGGATGAAAACCCGAAAGGGCTCCGTGAGTAAAAACAGCAGGACTACCGGCGAGTTTTGTGAAAACCCAAAAGGGCGCAATCTCGTTAAAAGACACTTGCAAGGTCCTCTCGACCCTGTAAGGAGAAACCACCTGCGTGAGATCCTTACAACTCACAAAGGAGAAACACACTTAGGGATCCCCATGATTCCTAAGGAGAAATTACACTTGCGAAATCCTCACGACTCGTAAGAAGAACCCTCTTATAAGACCCTCACGGCTCATAAGATTCAAAAGCCTTAAGCTACATGGATCGGAACCTATTCTTAAGCAGTCATACCCCCCGATTTTGCCCTACAAGCGGTTCAGTATTGACCCTTGCATACAATCCATGGGCACGAATAAACATTTCCCTAGCAAAGTCCCACCAGAGACTGGGGATATGCTCACGCGGTGAACAACCCTTGTAAGTCCTCTCGACTTATAAGGAGAAAACACTCTTGTAAGATCCTTACGACTTATAAGGGACCATACACTTGGGAATCCTCACGATTCTTAAAATGAAAACGCACTTACGAGATCCTCATGACTCGCAGGGAGAAATACCTTTATAAGACCTTTACGGCTCATGAAATCAAAAGCCTTAGTCAACAGAATCTTAACCCTGTTTGCTAAGCCACCTTTGTTCGAACCGACAAAGGCAAATGACGATTCGCTCCTGGCAATATCCCAGTTGTAGCGATGTTGATGCCGAAATCGGTATTAAATCCCAAACTCACAGCGAGCCACAAATGCATATGAAATAGCCGAAATGATGGGGCAACTTGCAACAAAATCAGCAAGTAAAATATATGCATACAAAATAGCCGAAATGGTTGGGCAACTCGCAATAAAAAACAACGAGTAAATAAAACAAATAGCCGAAATGATTGGGCACCGCGAAAAATAGCCGAAATGATTGGGCAATTGCGACTTTCGCGGTATAAAAGCTGAAATGGTAGAGCATCGCGGAAAGAAAATATATAAAATGAAACTTTTTGCCCTACAGGTGAGATCACATCGATCCCTGTATACAATCAAAGGGCATAAACAAAGTGGGAACCATGCCTTCCCACCAAGCTCCATCAGAAAAAGAAGCCAAATCTTGATGGTTCACAGACAGCCTAGAGATCACCAACAGCATTCCTCCTCATTCCAGCAGGATTCAGGCGCGACAATCAACCTTGGAGCCATGGCAAAGTCCATGTTCCAAATCTCGATGGTTCACAGACAACCGAGAGAGTAAATCCTGGTCCCGTAGAATACGGCTAATGTCAATGCTGACCCGGTGGGAAGCGTCCAGAGCACATCGTGGTCCCATAGAACACGGCTAATGTCAATCCTGACCCCGTGGGAAACGCCCAGAGCAAATCCCGGTCCCGTAGAACATGGCTAATGTCAATCCTGACCCCGTGGGAAACGCCCAGAGCACCTCCTGGTCCCATAGAGCACAGCTAATGTCAATCCTAACCCCAGGAAATGCCCAGAGCAAATCCTGACACTGTGAAATGCGGATAAAGTCAACCCCTGACTCCGTGAAATGCGGATAAAGTCACCCCTGACTCCGTGAAATGCGGATAAAGTCAACTCCCTGACCCCGTGAAATGCGGATAAGGTCAAGCCCTGACTCCGTGAAATGCGGATAAAGTCAACCCCTGACCCCATGAAATGTGAATAAAGTCAATCCCTGACCCTGTGAAATGTGGATAAGGCCAACCCCTGACTCTGTGAAATGCGGATAAAGTCAACCCTCGACTTCCCCGTCAAAGAAATTCTTTGATTCGGGAGCAAGTCAACTCATCAATCACTTACGGGTCCTCTCAACTTGTAAGGAGAAA
Source organism: Agapanthus africanus (assembly GCA_030015575.1). Classification (NCBI taxonomy): domain Eukaryota; kingdom Viridiplantae; phylum Streptophyta; class Magnoliopsida; order Asparagales; family Amaryllidaceae; genus Agapanthus; species Agapanthus africanus. The sequence continues at coordinate 222,527,870 of CM057342.1, forward strand.
ATTCTCTTGTGAGATCCTTACGACTCTCAAGAGAAAACGCACTTAGGAATCCTCACGATTCCTAAGGAGAAAATACACCTGCGGGATGCTCTCGACCTGTAGGGAGAAAATTCTTTATGAGACCCTCACGGCTCATAAAGTTGAAAAGTCTTAGGTGGCGGATCCTAACCCTGTCTCCCAAGCCATCATTGCCTCGCAGAGAGGTCAAAGTAGATTTTCTACGGGCCACACTCTCCGATAAGAAAGGAAACAATCACTTATGAATCCTCTCGACTCGTAAGCAAGAAAAACTCTCTTGTGAGATTTTTACAACTCTCAAGAGAAAATACACTTAGGAATCCTCACGATTCTTAAGGAGAAAATACACTTACGAGATCCTCATGACTCATAAGGAGAAATACCTTTATGGGACCCTCACGGCTCATAACGTTGGAAAGCCTTAGGAGGCAGATCTGAACCTGACTCCTAAGCCATCGCTGTCCTACAAGGAAATCAAAATAGATTATCCACAAAATGCATTTAATAAAAGGGGCACACCGCCATGAAGCAAAATATGTCTTTTATTCATGAATTAAAATGAGTACAAAGTACAATTTATGAAAGAATCAAAAAATACTCTCATTCAGGAGTATGTACAAAAGAAGAATAAAAAGAAAATATACAATTCTTCAAGCCGGCGAACGATGTAACATATTCGTCAGTTCATTCTTTTTCCGCTGGGCCTCGGCTTCATAATTCATTATCGCTAAGAGACGGGCCTCCGCTTAAGACTGTTGGGCCTTGTACGAGGCAAGCCGACTTTCAAGCTCCTTTTCGGTAACTTTATGATCTTCGACCATTTCGCGAGTAAAAATGACGGCTTTATCAATGGCTACCACCTCCTTGATAGCTTCTTGAAGCACCCGCCAAAGTTCATACGCCCAAGTGGTCTTGGTCGTAAGATCAGCTTGAAGTTCCCCCACCGCACTTGAAGCCAGCTTCCTCTCTGAAAATTTTCGGCTGAGCCTCTTCTCACATGACAGCATATTTGCGACGCACCGTTCAATCAGCCCCCGCAAGCTCGCCTTTGCAGTCATAACCTCTGAAGGAAGCCGGATGCATTCAAACCCGTGTGGGCAGACCTCCACTCGATGCCAATCCTTGATCCAAAACACGTACAAACTATTTTCTCTTTCTGGAAACAAGGAGAGTCTTCGGTAAGTACCCCTTTAAGCATGCGTTCATGACTATATGCCTATGGTATCTAGAACGCGCTAATTTATGGATAACACAACGACGATGTTCGCACCTAAAGGAAATTCCCAAGGGTCAAGTATAACATTCATGTACTTAGGCGGGATGCACGTGCGAATATATTACGAAAAGAAAAAATTCAGTAGAAAAGCATTCAATAGCCAATGATAAGAGCGATACATTGATTTAAATATACTATGCTACAGAGAAAAGGTCACCAAACAAAGGATCGGTGATACAAGGGTTAACAAAACAAAACACAAAATTCTCTAGCTCCCTCTCTGCCTTCTCCAACACATCGAAGCGACGGTTTTCGCGAGGAGTTGCTCCCCACCGATTCGCGCCATGCTCATCGGCGAAAGCGGACATGACAGCCCGCCGAGCTCTTATCTGACCCAGTAGATGGATCGAGCAATCCTTCAGAGCCCGAGTAATCAAGCGTGCCTCATAGAAACACTCGATCTTGTCCTCCGCCGTATCGAGAGTTGCCAGGGTCATCTCTGCCGGATGAGGAGGAATATCGGCAAGTACGGACGAAAGGATCATCCGCAGCCAAATGGAACCCATAGGAAGGGGAGATCCCCTACGAGTTAGGAGTTCGTACGTCACCGCGTCACATTCGGCATCGGTGAGAAGAGGATCCACTAGCCGCGCAACAAAACGAGGAATCATCTCCTCGACGGGCACCTCCCATGGTTGTCGACGAGCATGGGGGCAGTTACAAGCCATAACACTTGATCGGTTTCTCAAAGATGATCACCTTAATTTCTAAATGGGTTTCTCTTTGAAGAGAGAAAGAAAAGCACGGCTTCGGTTTATAAAGGGGAGCATTCAATGCCATGCACAGAAAATGTTGTACATGGTGGAACTATTCCCAAAGACTAGAAAAAGGGGAGAACGTTGGAAATGAAAAAAGGTGACTCATTGAAATCAGTGCAAGGAGACGAAACGACCCCATCAATAGAGCCCACGTGCATTACAGAGAACTAAGCTCTAGGGAAGAGAATTAAATTTTCAAGGCAAGAACGAGAAAGGAAGAAGATGAAAGAGTGGAGGCACTACTGAAGAGACTCTTGCATTTATAGGATGTGATGGGAAACGGTTCATTTGCCCCCTTCCCTAGGCAAATCCAACGGCCAAAAAAGTGACAGCGTTGCACTTATGTGCAAACACATGAGAACAATGCTGTAGGGGCATTTGTTCCCTCATAAATTATAAGGAAAAACCCTAATGGGGCATCACGTGCGCACACGTGATCGGGGGTCACGTGCCGACACGTGATGGCTTCCTGAGGGCTCTGAAATGATAAGAATTGAATCCTAATCAAATGGGGTCACGTGCCCGCACGTGATGGGCCTTTAAGCCTACTGAAGTATAATAAAACAGCAGGGAAAAAAACCCCAATGGGGCATCACGTGTTCATACGTGACCAAGGGTCACGTGCTGACATGTGATAAGTTCCTGAGTTCTTTAAAATAACATAATTAAATTCTGGTTAAATGCTTAATCCGTGGGTCACGTGCCACCACGTGATGGGTCTTAAAAACTCTCTGAGTTAAAGGAAAGAAAACCCTAAATGGGGCATCACGTGCCCACATGTGACAGGGGGTCACGTGCCAACACATGATAGGTTCCTAAAATCTCTGAACTGATAGAATTAAATTCTAATTAAATGTTCAATCGGTGGAGTCACGTGCCAACACGTGATAGACTCTTAAGCCTTCTGAACTAATAGAATTAAATTCTAATTAAGGGAAATCAAAAACCCTAATATTTCCCTAGATCTTTCCAAACAAAAAGATTGCGCTCTGTAAAGTGGAGCACCGTTGGATTAAAAATCCAATGGTGATTAAAAATCACCAATCTATAGAAAGATTCTATACAAGGAGATATTTCCCTAAAATTTGCCAGGAATAACAGACAAAATATCTTTTGGATTAAAAATCCAATGGTGAATAAAATTCGTTGAGTGATCTAAAAGATCATGTTGGTTACAGAATCAATCAAAATCTTTCAATGAAAGATTGACTAAACAAACTGATTCTTTTATTTCTGCTATAAATAGGAACCAAGAAGAGAAGAGGAGAAGGATACAACAACAGAGAGAGAGTACAAAAGAAAAGAGAATTTAATTCTCCAGAGAGAAAGAAGATTTCTTCAGAAAAAGAAAGAAATCCTAGGTGAGAGATCATCCTATAAGCTCCCACAAAAAGAAAAAAAGAGAATTTAATTCTCAAACTAAGAATTTAACTCTTCTGAATAAGAACTTAGTTCTTTCTCTGGTTGAAAATCTGCAGAAGAAAATCTCCCCATAAGTTGAGAATTTAATTCTCATCGGGGAGATTCTGTCATGCAGATCTAAAACCTAAGGGAGGATCTAAGTTCAGAGAATTTTATTCTCCCACAAAACATATAGGAATTTAATTCCTTCAACAAAGATAGGGTTTAACACTTAATATAAGAACTTAGTTCTTCTTCATGGTTGAAGATCTGCAGAAGCAGATCTCCCCATAAGTTGAGAATTTAATTCTCATCGGGGAGATTCTGCCATGCAGATCCAAAACTTAGAGGGAGAATTGAGTTTAAAGAATTTAATTCTTCCAAATACATAGGAATTTAATTCCTCTAAATAAAACTAGGGTTTAACCTTACTAAAGAATTTAATTCTTAAACAAGGGACTTAAACTTTTCATGCACGTAAAAGAAATCAGTACCCAACTTGATCACGTATGCCACGTGACTCCTCTCCTCGGTGATCAAAAGAGAATGAATGAAATTGGGTCACGTGCTCCCACGTGACCCCTGACAAACACTATTTTAAAGATGGGGTAAAACTGAAGGATTAAATATCCAATGCATGGGCGCCCTCACGTGTCCCTACGTGACCCCTAACAAATCCTGTTAATATCCAGTGCATGGATGCCCATCATGTGCCCACACGTGATGGCCATGAAGAATAAAAGTGTTTAACACTTATCGTGATGGCCATGAAGACTAAAAGTGTTCAACACTTATTTGAATATTCTGAGAACAAAATAAAGAAAGTTTGGGCCCAACACTCAAGCGTCTCCCGTGACCCCACGTAAGTGCTTCTTTTTTCTTAGTGTTTAACACTATTTTAGGCGCTGCACCCCTAGTGTTTAACACTATTCTAAACACATCACGTGGGAGCACGTGATAGCTGAGTTTACTTTAGTGTTTAACACTATATGCAAACCAGTCTTAGTCCAAATTGGCTAAGTCTTCCAGAGGCAATACCCCTTTTTGACTGAACCTCAAACACACTTTTGTCTTCCAAAATTGATCATCTCATACGAGTGCTTAGCACTCAATACAAGACAAAATATGGTCAGAACCCAGACTCATGCTTAGCATTGCTAAATAATGGGGGGCTGAGCCCAGACAAATGTTCAACAGTCCAAACAAAGGTCCAACATTTTAAACCTAATTGGACTTAGCCTAAGTTGGCCATAAGTCCTCAATTCAGATTTAACTGAGCCTATGTGCTCATAATCTAATTAATTGATCCTAGTCCCAAATTGGACTACAGATTTCCCAATCAACATTGGTTCAAGGGTACATCTCGTCGCTCCTTTGATATTTGTTGTTGTAATCCTTCAACGTCTTCAAAGAGGCGACGGGTCCGGATAACCAATCATTCCATGGACTGTGGGGTCCTTAAACTCATGGGCTATGATGTCCTTAAACTTTATAGACTATGACGTCTTTAAACTACGGACTGTGGGGTCCTTAAGTCCATGGACTATGATGTCCTTAACCTCGGACTGTGGGGTCCTTAAACCCATGGACTATGATGTCCTTAACCTTTACAGACTATGATGTCTTTAAACTGGACCGAAATGTCCTTAAACTAATATTGGACCGTAATGTCCTTAAACTAACAATAGACCGCAATGTCCCTAAACTAAACATTAGAGTCCAAACGCTCTTTTGTTGGATCTAAATGATCCTGTTAAGTTGATCTTAGTCTAAAATTAGACTAACGTGTCCTTAACATACGTTTAAGTTGATCTTAGTCTCAAATGAGACTAACGTATCCTTAAACCCAACCCCAAACCCAAATCTAAGAAAATACGGATTTGGACTAATCCACGCTCTACGGGAGACAACATAAATTAGTCTCCGTATACAATCCACGGGCAACCAAAAACAAAACAAACACCCACGACACGAAGTGACCATCTAGAGAAGGAGAAAGTGGTTACCGCGATGTGGTAGCGTAATTAACTGCAGGGGCTTGCGCCTGCAGGGAAGAGCGTCCCCACAATCAAAAACTCCTCATCATGAGGAGGAATCTGACGAAGTCTGCTACATCGGCCGCATTCGTTTAAACCTTCGATACATGGTGCCATAAATCAACTTGGTATATTCAGAGAGGTAGACGGATAGCACCAAATAGCATCTGCCCCCAAATTCAGGCAAGACGAACCTACGCGGTCGTGTCTTTGTATTTCGGCTGAGAACAGGCACGTAAAGGGGAAAGGCTCCCATTTAATGGGAGCCCTTTTGCCTCCCTCACGTGAGGGCATGTGAGGCTCCCATTAAATGGGAGCCTCTCTCCTTCCCCTGACGTGAGTGGGGAAAAGCCCATTTAAAATTCTTTTGGAGTTTAACTCCACAATAAAATTCTTTTTGGGAGTTCAACTCCACATTAAATCTTTTTAGGAGTTTAACTCCATTTAAAAACACTTTTAGAGTTTAACTCCACAATAAAATTCATTTTGGAGTTAAACTCCCTTCAAAACTCTTTTGGATTTTAACTCCACATTAAATCTTTTTAGGAGTTCAACTCCATTTAACATTCTTTTGGAGTTTAACTCCACAATAAAATCTTTTTGGAGTTGAACTCCACATTAAAACACACACACACACACACACACACACACACACATCGCATTGAGTTCGCATGACCTGTTTGCCCCGTCAATCGGAGGTTCTCTCGCTCCAAAGGCGAGGGGTAATTAACAGCAGCTTAGTCCGCGGCTGCCGGAGATTCGGATCCCCACCATCAATAAACACCCACCTATCCTAGGCAGGGGGAATATGTAGTACGCCTGACAAATGCGCGCGTATTCCCATCTCAATGGGGTGACGAAAATATTGGCTATAGTGCCCTAAAGGCAATTATCATAGTCGCGGACTTATGATTATGATGATTGAGGCAGGTCCTATACCGATGAAACAGTCTTACTCAAGATGATAGTATGCTATCTGATTTGTCTTTATCATCATGTACATGTTAATAGAGCCCATGGGATTCTTGCTTGACTGCCAGCATTATGATGGCCATCATATATGTGGGAGCTGGGGTCTATAAGCACATCCTTAAATGTCCCTAGTCGTAGGAGTATCGAGACCGGGCATCGATACTCCAGTGTAGACTAGTGTATACTAATCGAGACCCCGACGAGGGGCGGTGGCCAGGTCTCACAAGCCATTGGTGTTAGTTTGTTCACCTAAAATGGTATACAGGTGCTCATTGGGTTATGAGTACACTGGACGGACTCGCCGGGAACCTACTAGTTGGTATTATACCTATTGTCAGATAGCAGTTCCCAGGTGACATGTGTACAGGTTAGTCTGTCGACCTGAGATCGTCATTTGTCTCGTGTGAGTTCCCACTGTGCTTTGATTGCTACCCTACCACAGCTCAAAGGAGTCGTGCAAACAGGTTTTAGTTGGATACAGTCCCGAGCCACATGGAGGCAGTGATCGGATCGTCGGGGATTCGTCTCCCCCTGTATTGGGGGTTGATGTCACGTTGTGTACGAATGGCCATCACCATAAATCCGTGGCCACGGTGGACGAGAATTATCGATCCAGGATCGATAGTTTCTCAAGTGGTGATAGGTTTCATACCGACACTAAATATTGCGTTGTTGGGGTCTGACTTTATCCGCCCCCCTAGACTCGATATGCGATACTCTTAGACGAACAGACCGGACTGTATGGATATTGTCACTGTCAGGCTCAGTAGGGGTTCTGCATGAGTTTGCTCGTCGGCCTCCCTTTCGCTCAATACCTGGGTAGCCGTTACGTACAGCTAGTGTCGCTGACGTACTTGTGGTTAAACCCACTGCCAGCTTATTGACGAGTCTTTAGAGTCCCACACAGAGGGTTTCCCTGGTTCTGGCGAAATGATGTAGTAGCCGTATTGGATACGTGCAGAGTTCCGATCGATTGATGTACATTGTACTCGGGTTTTCGATTGAACAGTTGGTAATACTAGCCGGCTCGGGTTAGAGCCGGATTATTAAATCAGGTATTGATTTAATAATTTACGTATATGTATTTCGGTACGTATATTCTAGTATTATATTCTTTGTGTTATTCTATCTCTTTGGGTATTCGTATTTCGGTACGAATGCAGATATATTTACAGTACAATATAATCCGTATTTTTTACCGGATAACATTCTAGAAGGTGCCACCTCATTTCTTGATTTGACCATTTTTTATTAAATGGATAAATGAGGTGGAAATTGCATGATGGAGGTATGGTGAGAACCATGCTTGTAATAGTGCACACAAATGAATTATTAATTCATTTGTGTTCACTATTCAAGCATGGTGAGAATTTAAAATTGAAAAAATGCTTTTTACAAAACCATGCATGCTATTTTCTCTTTCATGCAAGAGTTCATTTTTCAAGCATGGTTGGTTTTTCTTGAGCTCCTCCCTTGTTCTTGAGCTTCTCCCTCACTATGAGCTTCACCTCCTCTAGCTTTCATGAATTGCTTACACCTTCAAGTTTTGAGATAGATAACACTTAGAGATGATACACACTACATCCTAGGCTCTCTAGGGTAGCATCCTAGAGACCTTAGTTGCTCCATTTGTATCATGTTGTGGAGCTAGAGCTGGAGTTACATCCCTCGGGTGGATCATCGGAGATGGAGGAAGACCGGCAACCAAACATCATCAAAGGATCACTGGGAGATTGGAATGAAGACCGAAGGACACGGATCAACTCGGTATAACGATTCCAACTCTTAGTTTAAATTGCTAGTTTAGGGTTTAAGGTCGATCCGGAATTCGAGTAACGGTAGCGCCGGTTTTAGAAATTTTTGTTCCGCATTTTGGCCGCGTTTCGACGGCCGGGGCGCTGCCGTGACCCAACATGGTATCATAGCCACCCTTTAAACCCTTTACTAGCTTGTTTAAACGTGCTTAAAAGATCGATCGACGGAAATTGCAAAAATCACGATTTCAATTTTTTGTTTGCTGTCGATTTTCAAAAGTGTTCAAAAAATTATTTACAGAAGCTTAAAAATCCGTGCAGGCAATTTTAAGGGTACAGAAAAAATTTGAGCCCATGAAGCCTCCAAAGCACCGTGGAACCGCCGCACTTACCCCCCATTGGCGGCAGATCCGCGGCCATTTAGTGGCGACGGGCTTCTAAATTTTTCCTGTAGCCCCTTGAATTGGAATTGTGATTTTTGATATATTCTATTTTAGCCCAGTTTTCTGTGCAGTGCTGTTATTGCTATTGGGGCCAATTTGGAACTTAGTCGATCGATAATTTAAGCGTGCGTCTGACAGTACATACATTATAATCTGCGACCGTGAATGTCATTTGATCGGTAAACCCGTCTAACTGCTATATGTTCTTTTAGACGGGTTTGCGAACGTGACATTCACGTTGATGTTCTGTGTTGTGCTGTGATGTTGGTTGGATCGTCGTGGTGGATAGCAATGGTGCAATGTTAGTACAGTTGTTTTCATTTGTACATTTGATATTGCGAGGCGAGCGTCCAACATGTGGACTGCCGTCACTGCCAGTTTGTATATTATTCTTTTGGGACACGACCGGGCTGAGGTCAATATCACCCTTGTATATTTTTTCTCTTTTCTGTACTAGGATTACCCCACGGTGGGGTGCACGAATAGCCGGATTCTAGAGGGCAACAGCTTCGCATCTCATGGCGTTGGGACGGAGGGGACCTTACTCTAGAATTGGAGGGCTATTCGCCGCACTCGTAGGGGGTATAGGTTTCATTGCACATGCTATCCACACGACAGAGAACATCGGGTCTCACTTGCGGCTCAAGTGAAACCCGGGGCTCCAGATTATCCACCATTCTGTGTTGCTTCTGTGATGTTTCTGTGATGTTGCTCTATATCATGCCTGGGACGATTGTTATATATATTTATATATACTAGTAGATATTGTATATGTTTTGCACCCGCGCTAGCCCAGTCCCCGCTCTATCGTTAGTTAAGTAACCTAACGGGAGATGACGGGACCCAGTGGCGAATGTGGATGGCATATACGTACATTTTATTTTCATTCTTTTCTGGTATGATTAATTGATGAGACTGCATAGATTCTTATCAATGCAAGGATAAAACAAACCTATATATATGATGTTGTTGGAACCAAGTTTTTAAAAACTGACATTACAGACGTTCTCTTTTGCTTTGCACCATGGTATTCATTTTGGAATATCCTGCACCTCATTCGACGAGGCAAGGGCCAAGATCCCTTCATCGGGAGTGACCCTTTGGGTAAAAGTTTGCGTCAACGTAATAAATTTACTATAGTCGATTATTTTTTGCTTTGCATCGTGGTATTCAGTTTGGGATATCCTGCACCCCATTCGACGGGGAAAGAGCCGAGATCCCTTCACCGGGAGTGACCTCTTTAGCAAAAGTTTTCGCCACTATATATTTATAAAACCACTTGGATTCCTTCAACGATATCAAGTTCATTACGTTAAAGGTTTTTTGCCAAAAACCAGTCGTAGCCCTCCGTCATTTCTTATGAGTATTATTTAGTATTCGTGCTGCGTTTGTTGACCTAGTCAAGGCGTAGTGTTCGGTAGCTAAGTGGTGCTTGTTTGTTGCATTTTAAATGCGATTGGTTAGGACAGTCGTGCGGCCTTGTTGACCTAGTCAAGGGCACGTGCGGGTGGGTTTAATGCAATCCAGGATAATGACAGGTTGAACTTGACTAGCGGTTTATGGTTTGTTGACCTAGTCAAGGTCATAAACCGCTTGGGGTAAAAATCATATCGGGAGTTTCAAACATACAGGAAACTTACCAGGCATGCGCATACCTTCTGGAGTATGGTGACTTGAGTGGCTTCCATCAAGTTATCATGTGATGATAGTTGGATCCCGATTCCCACTGATGAGTAGGATTACTCCTCGGGTGATTCCGACTAATTCTCCTTTTGGGTTTGGAGGAGAATTCGAGGAAACAGTGGGAGCCATCCAGATTAGATAAAATGATTAACTATTCTGATCTAGGTTAAAGTGCACGCTGAGAGTTTCTTCTCTCTCTCTCTCTCTCTCTCTCTCTCTCTGGCTGTGATTATGACCCGACCTTTGACTAAAACTCATGAAACCAAGTTGACCGAACCTTCTTAAAACACTTTGGATTTTGGAATGTCACGGTGTCGCATACATCATTGCCACTTCTATATCACCTTTGCTTTTCTCCAGAATACCCCGTATCACTACGAACACCCACTTCCATTGGATAAATCCATCGTATAGTTACATACGAACTCGAAGGAACTTTTTCGAGGATGGATTCTGGTTCTGGAGAGATTGAATAGGATTATTCGGTTGTCTTTTCTCTTTACCTTCTCTCAGGTTGTGAGGGCTCCTAGGATTAGGAGAGGGTACACCTATTGAGCTTATTGGATAGTCTTCCTCCAAACCATAGGCAGGTGTCAAATGGTAGGGAAGGAAGAAAACCAGCAAGCTTAACTGTGGTGTATAGAAGGTAATAAGTAAAGACATATAAAGGGATTAGAATAATGGCAAAGAAAATTGCGATCACCATCATTCACGACAAAGACCATGTATACCCCTGCCACTCCTACATCCACTTTGCATTTCTCTAGGACACTCCGTATCACTACGGATATGCACTTCCATTGGATAAATCCATCGTATAGTTACATACGAACTCGAAGGAACTTTTTTGAGGATGGATTCTGGTTCAGAAGAAATTGAATAGGATTATTCAGATGTCTTTTCTCTTTACCTTCTCTCAGGTTGCGAGGGCTCCTAGGATTCGGAGAGTACACCTATTACACTTATTGGATAGTCTTCTTCCAAACCTTAGGCTGGTGCCGAAGGGTAGGGAATGAAGAAAACCAATTAGCGTAAAGGAGGTGTACAGAAGATAATAAGTAAAGACACAATAAAGGGATTGCAGTGAGGGCAGGTAAGTATATGGTTACTGTCATGATTCAGGATAATGGAAGAGGCGTTACTAGGAATACCAGTTAACCCTTTTGAAACATTTTCATGTTTCAGTTTTACTATGCGTGTTAATTGAAAACTGTTTTCCCAATAAGAATCTAACTCCAGGGTATGTATTTACCAGATCAGTTTCTCACATCTGTATGTTATTACAGATGGTGAGTGGGAGTAAGATATTGAGAATTGGGTGATTAGATCCTCATTATATCGGAATTCATAGCAATTGGTGATATTTGAGGAAATCATCTGGCTTTTGCCGGATGACAATTATTTAGTTTTGAATATTCGTTGTTATGCACCAATTTCAAACTGGTATATCTGTACATTTATTTTATAAAGTGAGATATAACTTTTTAATATTGTGTCTATGACATTTACCTATATCAGTTGATAATTAGCTAATGTGCATTCAACAGCGGTGTAATTCTTCTTAACCATAGTACAGTTTTTCAACCAACGACGCATAGGGTTTGAGTTATTGAACTCAGTGGACTTGTATAAAGTATTGTATGTTGTCCAGTGTCGATTACGACAATGGGTTGGTACTCGCACTATATTCTGTTTACTTGTGACTTCTCCAGTTCTGGACAAGTATTTCGTTGAAATGCATGGTCCAGATTTTGAGAACTTATAGGTATAAGAATAAAGTAAAGAACCATTTTATTAGAAGTATCGGGATTCTTCGAAATATTCGAAGATGTAGATACTTATGTTTGGTATTCCGTTCATAGTAATGGTTTTGAGAACTTGCTTCTCTCTCGGGTTACTCATATATGGATGCACTCCTGGATGAGTAATGTTGATTGTCCTCTTTCCATTTGGTTGATATGCACTGGAGATAGCTGCATGATTTTGAATCTGGTTCAAATTAAATTAGTGCTTTTGTTTCTATATTAGATTTATATAGAATCAATTTATATCTTAACGATGTTAAGATATAGGGAGTTGTCCGGCTGATGCTTAAAACCAGAATCCGGATAAATTCAAGGCACGTTTCAGTAATGGCTATTTGTGGGTTATCCCGGGCTTTGACGAGGGTTAACATTCTACCATCAGGAAGATCAATATTTATATTGTTCTTGACTTGCCACATTTTTAGTAAAATGGATTTTTCAGAAAATAGTAGTGGGAGTATGGTAGAACTGGAAATGATTCCAGAACCACAAACGATTACTAAGATTTAATAGAACCTAAGGATTCAATTGTTTTCAACGTTCCATTAGCCCCTCCGCAGATTTTGGTGGGTAACCTCAGGCACCCGAGAGGTACTTCGGTCTTCTCAGAGACGGTGACAGGAAGGTTCTTGTTTACCCAGACTTGCCATTGCTGTTGTTCTAGACTATAAGACCCGGCAGGAGGATGAGTATACCGTCATTCTAAACTAGCTTTAGAGATGCACGTGTATATGACTCTGCCAGAGGGTTGTTGTAGTCAGTGGGAGCAGCGGAAGCATAGTGGGAAAGTAGCTTATATCTATTTATAGACTAAAGCAGGTATAGCGGAAATAGATCATCTAATTTTAATGTGACAGTGATTGAATACAATTTCGGATTGTGTAATATGAAAATTGTAAAGAAATCACAACTAAAAATTATTTGACCGCAATCAACTACGGTGTCGGATGTAGATTGTAAGTGAGTGCGGATCGTCCACAGGGAAACTGTAATCGTTCGTCTTTTGAATTAGATGAGTTGAAACTTTAAAGAAAAGAAAACAAACAATTCATGATTTGCAAATTGAAGTTCAAGAATTAGAAAATCTAGATCTAATAACAAGAAAAAGATAGAATCAAGAATTGAGAGTTTGTTGATTTTTCCAACCAAATATCAAGAATCTAAATGAGGCTCGTACGAATCGATCGGATCTATAGATGTGATGTAATCTTACAATTTCGTACTCTTATCCTTCGATGAATTGATACTAGATCGATGATGATCGATCGAGAATTAGGGATTTCTTATGAAACTAGGGTTTCATCTTATCCCTTGTTCTTTCGTCGATATCATTCACATTCTAGCCTCTAGTAAATTCAAGAAACGATTGTAGATCTCTAATTTCGAGCGATCACAATCAAGAAAGCATCGCAACGAAACTGGGTTGTCGATTCTTGAACTTGCTAGGGTTTACAAAACTCGTAGGAATCAAGAATCGTTTTCAGATATGTTACATCATCAATCTATTGATCGTCTCAACTTCTCGACGAGCGGAGTATTACTCAAACATCACAACAAGAATCACAATCACAAATTGAGATCGAATCATGATGCAAGAATTAAAAGAAAGCAAGATTAAAGAATTTCACCTTTTATTTATATCAACAATTTCATTACATTCGCTCAAGAACTACAAGAGGAAGAACTCGATCGTCGATTTGGCTTCGCTCGTCTCCGTGAGTCGCGGATCGGCTTGGATCACTTGCTCGATTGAAGATCGGCTCGGCTCATAAAAGGTTGAAGGCTTCTCACTTGATTTGGTACTCGGGATCTTGAATTTGGAATGGAATTAGGGTTAGGGTTTCGCACAAGCCTTGTCACTAGACTTGTGGAAGAAGATGAAGAATTAGAGATTTAGGAATGAGGGAGATTATTGAACTAACTAATGATTAGCCTCAACCCTTAGATCTAGGATCCTATTTATAGACATCAAAACCCTAGATCTAGGATTTGAATTTTAAGTTTCCCTCCAAAAGTTTGTTGATGAGATTTGAATTTCCCTCCAAAAGTTAGTTAGCTAGAGAGGCTTTTAGAAGAGGTTAGTTAGGAGCTTAATTAGGATTAGCTTAATTAATCATCTTTGCTGATCTGGAAGAAACTTCGAGAGAATTCTGGAGTTTGAAGTATATGAAAGGAATGTGGGCCCTGAGAGAGGAATTTTGCAATGAAAATTGGCTGATGAAGTGGCAAAAGCGCCGCGGTTCCGCGGCGCAAGCTGGCTCCCGCCGCGGAACCGCGGCGCTTTGGAGGCTTTGTAGCTTGAAACTTTTGGGCTTCTCTGGTACTGACATATGGGACCTTTTGTGATATGTTGAATTGTGTTTTGCCCTCTAGATTGCTACCAGAACTCAAGACTTGGAGTTGGTATATTTTTGATCAGCTTCTTTTGGCTTTAATCCTACAATTTCCTGCACAAATCTCGAAACAAGTGTTGCGCAGTATAGGGATAATGCGATGCCATGATAAACACATAATTTCCTCAGAAATGTCGGTTTTAGAGTTTAACACATGCAATCTGATATTTCAGGACTGTTTTGCTAATATGTGAAATATGAATACCGCACACTTCTAAATGAGTGCAAATGATAGGGAAATTTCCGTATTAAAAATACATTATTTTCGACTGATCAGACAGTCATAGGATTTGACCTCATCAGAATAGGAGATGGATCTGGTAAGAAGGTAGTAGAGAGTGATGTCCAGGTATTGGGATGACATGTACTTGATAGGAAGAGATATTCTTATACTACGATCGGTTGTACTATGGTTGTCACAAAGTTGTTTCTCCACACAGGATATGGATGTAATATCAGTGTTTCTGGTTACTAGATCTATGGTTTTAGATCTAGATTTGGGAAGTATCCTAATCTGAGTATTTTGACATTAAATGGACGACTCCTGGCATGGTGGTCTACCTGCAGGTGATGGGGTCAACCTCTCTAAAGGTGTCTTACAGACTAAAGGGGAGAAGGATCTACATGATTAGCATATCACTTGCTTAGGCAATTGAGTTAATCATGAAATGTCAAGTACCACACCAGATATTGCTTTTGCACTAGATGCAATAAGCAGATATATTAATCCAATCATGGAAAAACATTGGGAAGCAGTTATTGAACATAAAATGGATGTTCCTGGTAAATGATTACGGCAGCCTCCTTCAGGAGACGGTTATCATTTCAGGCTTCCAAGATGACCTGGATGACAGAGTGACTGTCAGAGTTATGGTTTTACCCTCTTTTGAGGAACAGTATGTTGGACAGGTAGTCCAAGCGAATACTGAGGAAGGGCATGGCGCATGATACTGATTAAATTCAGTGGACAATACAGTCAAAGTAGTTTGCTGGATTTGAAGTTCATTTGTGAACTGGGTCCCATCAAATATCCAGACAAATTCTAAGACAAGTACTGCTCATTTCAGGAGATAGTTTTCTCCGCGAAGTTGATATTAAGAGAGATACAGAAAAAAAAACATTGGAGCGGATCCACTCACTGGGGCTATTTCTCGAACGCAATCATTTTTGCAAACAGGCTTTGCGAAACTGATTAGTAGAGAAGTTGGGTGTTCGGTATCACACGGGCTGTGAGTATGCGACATCGCAATAATTGGCCTTAAGTGCAAGTGGGAGATTGTTGGCTATAGTGCCCTCAAGGCAATTATCATAGTCGCGGACTTGTGATTATGATGATTGAGGCAGGACCTATACCGATGAAACAGTTTTACTCAAGATGATAGTATACTATCTGGTTTGTCTTTATCATCATGTACATGTTGATAGAGCCCATGGGATTCTTGCTTGACTGCCAGTATTATGATGGCGATCATATATGTGGGAGCTGGGGTCTATAAGCACATCCTTAAATGTCCTTAGTCGTAGGAGTATCGAGACCGGGCATCGATACTCCAGTGTAGACTAGTGTATACTAATCGAGACCCCGACGAGGGGCGGTGGCCAGGTCTCACAAGCCATTGGTGTTAGTTTGTTCACCTAAGATAGTATACAGGTGCTCATTGGGTTATGAGTACACTGGACGGACTCGCCGGGAACCTGCTAGTTGGTATTATACCTATTGTCAGATAGCAGTTTCCAGGTGACATGTGTACAGGTTAGTCTGTCGACCTGAGATCGTCATTTATCTCGTGTGAGTTCCCACTGTGCTTTGATTGCTACCCTACCACGGCTCAAAGGAGTCGTGCAAACAGGTTTTAGTTGGGTACAGTCCCGAGCCACATGGAGGCGCCGATCGTCTAGGATTCGTCTCTCCCGGTATTGGGGTTGATGTCGCATTGTGTACGGATGGCCATCATCATAAATCCGTGGCCACGGTGGACGAGAATTATCGATCTAGGATCGATAGTTTCTCAGGTGGTGATGGGTTTCATACCGACACTAAATATTGCGTTGTTGGGGTCTGACTTTATCCACCCCCCTAGACTCGATATGCGATACTCTTAGACGAACAGACCGGACTGTACGGATATTGTCACTGTCAGGCTCAGTAGGGGTTCTGCATGAGTTTGCTCGTCGGCCTCCCTTTCGCTCAATACCTGGGTAGCCGTTACGTACAGCTAGTGTCGCTGACGTGCTTGTGGTTAAACCCACTGCCAGCTTATTCACGAGTCTTTAGAGTCCCACACAGAGGGTTTCCCTGGTTCTGGCGAAATGATGTAGTAGCCGTATTGGATACGTGCAGAGTTCCGATCGATTGATGTACATTGTACTCGGGTTTTCGATTGAACAGTTGGTAATACTAGCCGGCTCGGGTTAGAGCCGGATTATTAAATCAGGTATTGATTTAATAATTTACGTATATGTATTTCGGTACGTATATTCTAGTATTATATTCTTTGTGTTATTCTATCTCTTTGGGTATTCGTATTTCGGTACGAATGCAGATATATTTACAGTACAATGTAATCCGTATTTTTTACCGGATAACATTCTAGAAGGTGCCACCTCATTTCTTGATTTGACCATTTTTTATTAAATGGATAAATGAGGTGGAAATTGCATGATGGAGGTATGGTGAGAACCATGCTTGTAATAGTGCACACAAATGAATTATTAATTCATTTGTGTTCACTATTCAAGCATGGTGAGAATTTAAAATTGAAAAAATGCTTTTTACAAAACCATGCATGCTATTTTCTCTTTCATGCAAGAGTTCATTTTTCAAGCATGGTTGGTTTCTCTTGAGCTCCTCCCTTGTTCTTGAGCTTCTCCCTCACTATGAGCTTCACCTCCTCTAGCTTTCATGAATTGCTTACACCTTCAAGTTTTGAGATAGATAACAGTTAGAGATGATACACACTACATCCTAGGCTCTCTAGGGTAGCATCCTAGAGACTCTAGTTGCTCCATTTGCATCATGTTGTGGAGCTAGAGCCGGAGTTACATCTCTCGGGTGGATCATCGGAGATGGACGAAGACCGGCAACCAAACATCATCAAAGGATCACTAGGAGTTTGGAATGAAGACCGAAGGACACGGATCAACTCGGTTTAATGATTCTAACTCTTAGTTTAGATTGCTAGTTTAGGGTTTAAGGTCGATCCGGGATTCGGGTAACGGTAGCGCCGGTTTTAGAAATTTTTGTTCCGCATTTTGGCCGCGTTTCGACGGCCGGGGCGCTGCCGTGACCCAACAGAAAAACACTCTACAGATTCTGGCACGCCCGGTGGGACCTATCTCTCCTCTCATATTTCAGGTTAAACATACATGCGAACTCAATCAACATATACATTGATTGCCTATACTGAAATCATGTTTCTATTTGCAGATTAACAATTTCTAATTGCCATCTTCGAACGCAAGTCGGTATTTGAACGACTTTACTTGGCCCCAGCTAGGGGCAAGGCCATCAACACCGACAAAGTAATAAGGAATCTCGGGTGAGCTCCAGCGATGCCCCTGACAACTGCTCAATCGGGTATCTTCTCTAAGCTCCCCGTCGGATGACCTCTAAGTCTTTAAACTGGAAATAGATGACCACCACGTCGTTAAACCAGAAACAGATGATCTCTAAGTCGTTAAAATGAAAACAGTAGACCTCTAAGTATTTAAACTGGGAACCGCTGACCACCATGTTGTTAAACTGGAAACAGTTGACCACCATGTCATTAAACTGGGAATAATCGACATCTAAGTCATTAGACTAGGAATGTAGATTATATATATATATATATATATATATATATATATATATATATATATATATATATATATATATATATGTGTGTGTGTGTATGTATGTATGTATGTATGTATATAAAAGCCGAAATGATGGGGAAACTCGCAATAAAAATCAGCGAGTAAAAATAAAAATGAAAATAAAGCCGAAATGATAGGGCAATCGCGACCTTCGCGATAAGAAAAGCTGAAGTGATAGAGCAATCGCAGAAAAAAAAACGGTGAATGATGAGTCGCTCCTGGTACCATATTCCAGTGCAGCGATGCAAACGCCAACCAAAATCCAATTTCCTAAAATTCCCCCAGCCCTACGGTTGATCCCCAAGTGGACTACCGTATACAATCCATGGGCTCAAATAATTCTCATCATACCCATGCCCCACTGCAATCATCAGTTACACGGCCGGTCTCCGCCCTCGGAATTATGCTCCATTTGGGAAGACCCATTCATGTGTCCTCACGATACATGAGGAGAACAAACTTACGAGATCCTCTCGACTCGTAAGAAAACACCTTCGTGGGATCCCTACGACTCACAAAGGAAAAACACACTTGGGAGTCCCCATGACTTCTAAGGAGAAAATGCACCTACGGGATCCTTACGACTCGTAGGGAGAAAATGCTTTTATGGGACCCTTACGGCCCATAAAATTGAAAAGCCTTAGGTGATAGGGATTTAAACCTGTCTCCTAAGCCATCGCTTCCCAACAAGGAACGACGAATGATGAGTCACTCCTGGTATCATATTCCAGTACAGCGATGCAGACGCCGACAAAGTCCCGAAATTCTTCCGGCCTTACGGTCTGGATCATACATCCTGCAAAACCGTATACAATCCACGGGCGTAAATGACCCCTATCTCTCCCAAGTCCTACCGGAGAGACCACATTCAAATTCCCACCAGCAATGAAGATTCAAAAATAAAAGAGTATGACCACAAGCAAAATGGGCATGGATGAAAACCCGAAAGGGCTCCATGAGTAAAAACAGCAGGACTGCCGGCGAGTTTGTGAAAACCCGAAAGGGCACAAACTCGTGAAAAAGAGATGAAATGCACTCGCAAAGTCCTCTCGACTTTATGAGGAGAAAATCCCCACGTGAGATCCTTACGACTCACAAAGGAGCAACACACTTAAGAGTCCCCACAACTCCTAAGGAGAAAATACACCTACGAGATCCTTTCGAGTCGTAGGGAGAAAATGCTTTTATGGGACCCTTACGGCCCATAAAATTGAAAAGCCTTAGGTGATAGGGATCTAAACCTGTCTCCTAAGCAACCAATTCCCAAATCCTTCCAAGGCAAATGATGAGTTGCTCCTGGCATTATTCCAGTGCAGCAATACAGATGCCGACCAAAACCAAATGTCACGCCCCGCTTCCCAAAATGTGGAATACGGGAAGCGACGAAGGCCAACCGTGCTACCTACGGTAAGGAAAAGTCCTTCCATAGTCACATAAGGCTGTCTAGATTAACCTGTCAAAAATAAATTCCAATACCAAAAGAAATAATACCGATAATCATGCTGCAATGAAACCACAAGAAATCCTAAAAATGGGTCCACTAGATAATTGATGCAATTAAAGATCCAAAACAAAAGATTCGGAATAAAATAAGATCCGAAAGAGATACAAAAGTCCTAATGTCCCATAAGGACGCACATGTTAAAGGCTAAAAGTAAAGGAAAATAAACCTATAATTACTGATCTTCAACAAAGTCCTGGTAGCCGCTCTGATCCTGCTCAGCCTGCAGATCTGTCTCTAAACCTGAGATGGCAAATCTCAGGGATGTCAGAACATCCCAGCAAGTACTCAACGTATAAAGTGTGTGTAGCATAATAACAAGAATATATAAAAGTGAAGCCCGGTGCGCAAGAAAACATGTATATAAGTAATTAAATGCACTAACACTATGAAACATGTATGTAAGGGATCATGTCATAACCTAACTGGCCACTAAAAGGTAAACTATCCTATCGTAAGCTTGAGTGTGTGCGTCAACCTCTGCAGGAGTATTCCTAACCCAAGAGTGGTGCCCCAGGGGCTAGGAAACACGGGCCCAACTGTGGAATGAACAAGAGACCGCTATAGCCCGGTACGAGCTGTAAACATGAGACCACTATAGCCCGGTACGAGCTGTAAACATGAGACCGCTATAGCCCGGTACGAGCTGTAATCATGAGAACGCTATAGCTCGGTACGAGCTGTAAACATGAGACCGCTATAGCCCGGTACGAGCTGTAATCATGAGACTGCTATAGCCCGGTACGAGCTGCCGGCATGGGACTCCTGAGATCCTGTTGTACAACGCACACTCAAACTACCCCAACACCCACATATTTATAGCTCCTATGGTAAAGATTAAAATCACTAATTAAGAATGCTGAAAAGACAGGAACTTGTGGTATGGTAATTGTATGGAAATAAAACTGGTGAATAGTGGTGTCATGGCATGTAGTCCAGCATTCTAATTAATGATTTCATTTTAAAAAAATAAATAATAAGGATCATGAATAAGCATGTCAAATCAAGGTGTTCTATATATGTAATCAACATGAGTCTCGAATGTATATAAAGCATGTAAAATGATTCTTGTGCATAGTAATCATGTCATAGCATCACATAAAGAAAAGGCAAGAGTACTTGCCTGAGATTAACGATCACGGAAAATGATGTACGAAATGTGGGCACGAACTCAGCTAAGGTGCGACTTGGGATCTGAGTTATACGATCCGCCTAGATAAATTTCATCGATTAACTCATAAATATCTACAAAACTATTGTCACACAACCAAACATAATTATAACAACTTAGGGTTTTAATACTAATTTCCACTTTTCAAAGTTCACTGTTATCATTTCATTTTTTATTCATATATATTTAAAAAAAATTCTTTTGTTTTCTGAAAAAACAGGGATTACAGAAACTTACAGAGAATGAGTATCAAGCTAGGGTTCACTTGCTTCGATGAATTCCAGCGAGGTCGATCTAGTGTCAGGGAGTCTCCGGCGAGGTGCACGAGGTGGACGAGGGTGGCTGTGGTGGGTTAGGGTTCGGTCAGTTGGTGGTTACAGGGGTTTTGTTGGAGTGGATCGAGGGGGTTGCTGGAGGGGATCGACTTGCTGCAGCGATCGATAGGAACGAGGGATCGATGGTTCGTGGAAGCGCCGGTGGGAATGAAGACAAGGGCGAGGGTGAAGGCGACGGCGAAGGGGTGATGGGTTGTTGAGTTGGGCTCTGGGTTGTAGTCGGGGTGAAGGAGAGAGAGAGAAGGAGGAGGTGGATGAGGGGAGAAGGTCGAGGTCGGGGGAAGGCGGCGACGGCGCGGCGTGGCGACGGCTAGGGTTAGGGCTTTCGGGAGCGAAGCGGTGGTGAGGTGAGGAGAAGAACGAGGAGAGAGAGAGAGATGTGAGAATGTGAGATAGAGAGAGATTTTTGTTGTATATATAAAATATTTTTATAAATATATTTATAAAGATACATATCTTTAATTGGTTGCATTTAGAGATTCGGTGCAGATTTTCTCGTTCTCATTTTAACAGTAAACAGATATGAAAAATGTTATTTTGCTAACACTAAGAGAATATTATTTATATAATATAAAAACTGAATATTTTCCCATATCAAAATTGCTTACAGTAAAAAAAATCCAAAATAAAATATATTAGCGGCCAACTAAAAGTTCAAAAATTATGAAAAAAGAATCTTGATAAACTTTTGAATTATTGCATATAAATAGGGCTGTTACACCAAAATCCCCAAATCCACTCATGACAAATGATGATTCGCTTCTGGTACCATATTTCAGTGTAGCGATACTGATGTCAACCCAAATCAAATCAAACCAACAACCTCTGCAGCGGAATCATGCTTCGTCTCAGAATGTACCCCGTGTCGAAATCATGTTTCACCTCGGAGTATCTACCTGCCCTGTCGGAATTATGCTTCGCCTGGGAATCATCCTCTACATCAAAACCAGTGACACTCCGTGCCGGGGAAACGTCGACCACAGACACTCCGTTCCGGGGACAAGTCAACTAGCGACCTCCTCGTCGGAATTATGCTCCGTCCTGAAATCAAGTCAACCAGTGACCTTCTCGTCGGAATTATGCTCCATCCTGGAATCAAGTCAACCAGCGACCTTCCCGTCGGAATTATGCTCCGTCCTGGAATCAAGTCAACCGCCGACCTCCCCGTCGGAATTAAGCTCCGCCTCGGAATCACGTCGACTAACAAGCTCTGTGTCGAAATCATGCTTCGTCTCAGAATGTACCCCGTGTCAAAATCAAGCTTCGCCTCGGAGTATCTGCTTTCCCTATCGGAATTATGCTTCACCTAGAAATCAACCTCTGCATCGAAATTATTCTTCGGTCAGAATGTCTGCCGCCCGTTGGAATTATGTACCAACCCCTTTGGAATCATGCTCCGCTCGTCGGAATTATGCTCCGACCCTTTTGGAACCATGCTCCGCTCATCGGAATCATGCTCCAATCCCTGGAATCATGTCTCTACTCTTCGGAATTGTGCTTCAATCCTCGGAATTATGCTCCGACCCTTCGGAATTATGCTCCGATCCTCGGAATTATGCTCCGACTCTTCGGAATGATACTCCGACCTTGGAATTATGCTCCGCAAATCGGAATGATGCTCCGCAAATCGAAATGATGCTCTGATCCCCGGGAATCATGCTCCTCGAGGGATGCTCCGTCTCCGGAATGATGTCCTACCTCGAAGTCCAGCTTCAAGATCCATCAATTTCATGCACACAACTCATATGCACGGTGTGCATTTATTGATGGGGGGCACTTTGTTGGGGTCAAAATTTACACCCCGGTTGACCAAGTCAAAGTCAAGGTCAACCCCAAGCCAGGTGGGTCCAAACTCACGTCAAGCGGGCCCATGCCCAAGTCGAGCCCGCGGCCAGCCTCCCCATGCCAACATAAAAATCATGTAACAAATAATTTTGATGTATTTTTTTATGCATGAATGTAAGCAAAATGGGCATAAAGCCAAAATTCTGTAAAGCCCATGGCTTATGTGCAAAAAGAAAGAGCACATGAGGCATGAGATGGGCAAAATACCATTTTGTAAAGCCCAATGGGATATATGTAAATTTGTAAGCCTATAAAAAGGCAACATGATGATGAAATGAAAAAAACAATTCATTCTCCCTAAAAACTAGGGTTTATGCCTCCATCCTCTCTCTCTTCCAAGTTCTTCCTCTTCTTTTCATTTTCCAATTAAATCAAGAACTTAGCTCTTCTTTTTTTAAACTAAATAAAGTTTTACCATAAACCCACCTTCCAAAACTCCATCAAGAGAAGAAAAAAAGTCTCTTTTTTTTATCAACCAAGATCTAGATCTTAGAATTTTAAGAGAACCCGGTTTAGGTTTTTTCTCAAAAGAGAAAGGAGAAAATCTTTTAGAGTTTAACTCCACAATAAAATTTTTTTAGGGGAGTTTAACTCCACATTAAATCTTTTCGGAGTTTAACACCATTTAAGATTCTTTTGGAGTTCAACTCCACAATAAAATTTCTTTTGGAGTTGAACTCCATTTAAAATTCTTTTGGAGTTCAACTCCATAATAAAAATTCCTTTCGGAGTTCAACTCTTTTTTAAAATTCTTCTGGAGTTTAACTCCACAATAAAAATCCTTTTTGAGTTGACCTCCACATTTAAAGTTCAAAAAAAGAAGAAGAGAAAAGAAAAAGAAAGAAAAATGGGAGCCCCCTTCTGCCCCCTCACGTGGTGCCACGTGAGGGAAAAGGCTCCCATTAAAAGGGGGCCCCCTTTGCCCCCTCACATTAGGATACGTGAGGGGGAAGGCTCCCTTTTAATGGGAGCCCCTCAGCCCCCCTCACGTGGTGCCACGTGAGGGAAAAGGCTCCCATTAAAAGGGAGCCCCCTTTGGCCCCCTCACGTGAGGACACGTGAGGAGGAAGGCTACTTTTTAATGGGAGCCCCTCGGTCCCCTCTCACGTGAGGACACGTGAAGGGGAATGCTCCCTTTTAATGGGAGCCCCTCGGTCCCTCTTACGTGAGGAGGAAGGCTCCCATTTAATGGGAGCCCTTTCCCTCACATGAGGGCATGTGAGGCTCCCATTAAATGGGAGCCTTTGTAACACCCTAGTTTATTTATACCAGTTCTTTTGGGTATTTATTTATTTATGGCTAATTCTTGATTTATTTCTGTTATGGGTGCGAATAGTGTAATTGGTATCTGTGTTTGCATCCGACCCGACCCGCTTGCTGAAAACCGTATTGATTTTTGTTTATGATTTATCACGGCTAGTTATGAGGATCCGTGCACTGTCATGTTTTATATCCTGCATATCTGCATTATATCTGGCATCTGCATATGTTTTAATAATACACATATAATTAAATAAAATATCTAGCATGGTCTGTATCATACCCCTAACCCTGTTGTAGCATCCGTACATCTGGTTCTCGTCCCGTTCAATGAAACTGACTCGTTTGGATAGCTACGTGCACGTTACGTGCATCCGTTCTTAGGGGTATGTATTTTCGTTACACGGATATCCTAATTTGGTTTTGGTTTATACGTACATTATCCGTATTTTCAAACCGTAATTTTAGACCCGACCCGGGCGTGTTTTGGAGTATTTTTGTATTAGCCAGAAAACTCAAATTTTCGTAATATTATATTCTAATCTATATAGCTGTTTTATATACCATTATTTTAACCAAAAATATATTTCTTTATATATTTTTAACAATCAAATCCTGTACAAATCCTAACCCACCCACGCCCTCTCTCTCTCTCTCTTATACTATATAATATTATTTCCTTTAAAATTTTCTTTAACGGACCAAACCCCATTGCCCATTGCCGGAAAACCCTCGCCTGCATCCTCATCATCGACAGCCCATCGTCGACGTCACCCCCTCACATCGTCTCTGATCCATAGCACCAATCCCAGACCATTTCTTTCTCTTCATCTTCTTCTTCTTCTTCTCTTTCTTCTTTTTGATTCTTGGTTTCCGGTGATCGCCGGAACCGTAACCATCACCGACGATCCGAGAGACCCAGTGGACATCCCCAGCCAGCATGGTCGTGTTCTTGCTTTGCCTGGCCCTATTCTGGTCGCCGTGTGTGCTTTACGACGTTTACCCGACGTCGGACACAGCGTACGCACCCCGTCGTGCGATCCGTTCAGGCAAGTTTATCTTGCTACATGCTATGATATATATTTTGCATCCATATGAATAAAAATATCACATGTTGACTGCATTGTACATCCATGTTACTGTTTTACAGTTTTTCGATACTCGTACGCATCCATATCATTAATTACATATCTGGTTGCATGCAAGTAGCTTGATACAGGCTTTATTATACTCGCATATATATTAATAAGAATATTGCATGTTTATGGTATTGTGCATCCATGTTACAATTTTACCATTTTCCGATATCCATTCGCATCCGTATCATTTATTATATATCTAGTTGCATGTCAGATCACATTATTTCATGTTACTGTTATATTAGCACCCCATGCTTGATAATATGCATCATGCGTAGTCATGGAGTTGTAGATGTAATCCCTGATAGATATTTGTGCATCTGTGTTTTACTGTGCATCCGTACTTTTATCGTGCATCCGTACTTGCTACAGTTTTATTATGAGCATTCGTTTGATACCTGTGCACTACCTGTCATGACCTGATACACCACTACTTGACCTGTTACTCGATCATGTTTCTAATGCCGACAATCCTGACATGTTGTCCTGACGGACGTATCCTGTTGTCTGCATAGACAAACTTGTACCTGCTTGATCATGTGTTGGCATTAGCTCCAGTTTATCAATACCTGACTTAAACACATAACCTTGGGGGTATGGAGAAATCAAAGGTGTAACCGAGTGTAACTTAAAAGGGTATTACTTGATCCGTGGTCCCGGGGGGTAACGGGACAGAATCATTCGTGATTCTTCTTGATCCGTTGTCCCGGGGGGTAACGGGACAGAGTCATTCCTGACTCTTACAGCTTGGTCCGTGGTCCCGGAGGGTAACGGGACAGAGTCATTCGTGACTCTTACAGCTTAGTTCGTGGTCCCGGGGGGTAACGGGACAGAACCATTCTTGGTTCACATATCTTGATCCGTAGTCCTAGGGGGTAACGGGACATATTGTTTGAGTTATATGGAGGAGTATATTAATTAATTTCAAACAAATTTTAGAATAGATAACCCAGTAGCACAGTTTAGATTGATCACCGCACGTTACATACACTGATACACTTCACTGTTCTATATCCGTGTTTACTTATTACATTCATGTTACTGTTTATAATTCATGCATGCATATCTTGTTACCTCCTGATTATATTTTATTATTATTGATATTTTGACGCACTGACATCTGGGTTTTGCATGGCCCAGATCCTTTATCTCTTTCGCAGGATGATCAGGAGTATTTCAGCCGACAAGCCGAGCAGTGAGGATCCTGTTAGTATCTAGTATAGTTTAGTTTTATTTCCGTACTTTCATTTCCTGATGTGAGCCCGTATTTGAGACGTAATTTCCAGATGTTATTATTTATTGGATGTATTGCTTCCGCATATTATTTCTTGACTCGTTTATTCTGGCATATGGACATGTACTAGATAGTTTATTTTTTTCTATTATTCTTGATATCTTATAGACAGCCGTAATATGACTGTGGAGGGATATTTCCTAGCCACAGGTAGCATGGTTGGCTCTATCACGTGCTGATCTTAGCGCACTCTGGGAAGCGGGGCGTGCCAGCTGTTCCTTGATTAAAAATCAGGAAAAAACTTCAGAAGAGGCATCACGTGCTCACACGTGACCAGTGGTCACGTGTTGGCACGTGATGGTTAAGCAGCGGCCAGAGAACAGAGCGCGGAAGAAGAGAAGCCCATTCCAGGGGTCACGTGCTCACACGTGACCAGGGGTCACGTGGCCACACGTGACCGGCTTTAAAAGCTTTATTTTTTAACAGAATTAAATTCTGAGGAAAGATCTTTCAAATCTTTCCAAAATGGAGAAGAATTATCTGAAACCGTTGGATCAAGAATCTGAAGGTGATTAAATATCACCAATTTATGGAAAAATCTTGGACATGGAAAGATTTCCCCCTAAATCTAACCGAAATAACAAAGAGATATCTTTGGATTTAAAATCCAATGGTGAATAAAATTCACCTAATAATCTAAAGACCCAGATTAATGATGAAGATAAATCAAATCTCGCAATAAACAAATCAAATCTTTCAATGAAAGATTCACTAAACAGATTGATTCTTTTTCCTTCTCCTATAAATAGGTGCCAAAGGAGCGAGTTAAAAAAAAGAGGGAAAGAGACAGAGAGAGATATAGAGTCTTGGAATCTTGAAAATTCAGAAGGAAGAATTTGATTCTCTGCAAAAGAAAAACCCTAGGTAAGAAAAGAGAGGCTTCAAAAGAGAATTTAA
The DNA here is from genome assembly GCA_030015575.1 of Agapanthus africanus. Taxonomy (NCBI): domain Eukaryota; kingdom Viridiplantae; phylum Streptophyta; class Magnoliopsida; order Asparagales; family Amaryllidaceae; genus Agapanthus; species Agapanthus africanus. The sequence goes on from CM057342.1 coordinate 222,555,709, forward strand.
TTCTCAAAAGAGTTTAACTCTTATAAAAAGAAAAGAACTTAGTTCTTTTTCTGGTGGAGGATCTGCAAAGTGCACATCTCCCTATGAATTGAGAATTTAATTCTCATTGGGTTGAGATCCTGCCATGCAGATCTAAAACATAGAGGAGGAATTGAGTTTTGAGAATTTAATTCTCACAGAATGATAGGAATTTAATTCCTTTAAGATAAAATTAGGGTTTAACCCTAGGAATTTAATTTCTTCAGAATGAACAGAACTAGGGTTTAACCCTAATTGAGAACTTAATTCTCTCAAACTCACAGGAATTTAATTCCCTTAAAAAAGAAATTAGGGTTTCACCCTATGCCAGAATTTAATTCTTTACATGTATGGGGAATTTAATTCCTACAGAAAAGAAATTAGGGTTTAACCCTATCTAAGAATATAATTCTTCAGAAGAAAATAGGAATTTAATTCTTCTAAAGTTTATTACTAGGGTTTGACCCTATGAAGAATTTAATTCTTAAAAGATGAACAGATCTTTAAAACATGCAAAGAACCAGAGTCACGTGCCACCACGTGACCCCTGTAAAGATCCACAGAAAAGAACTTTGAGGCAATGCCTCACGTGCCCCACATGACCCCTGAAGCACATAAGAAAAATGCAAAAGAAAAGAAGCTCTAGGGCGCCCTCACGTGTCACCACGTGACCCCTAATGAGCATTCTAATAGACCAGAGCATGAGCCCCCATCACGTGCCCACACGTGATGGCTGTCAGAATAAAAAGTGTTAAACACTTATCTGTATAACAAATTGAAGGAGATCTGGCCCCACCTTTTGGATGCCATCACGTGCTCCCACGTGATCTCCTCTCTGCTAATGTTTAACACCAAACTGATAACTTGGTTGCCAGTGTTTAACACTGTTATTTATTAGTGTTTAACACTAATTCGAGAATCACAATTTCTAGTGTTTAACACTAATCTGATAATCTTATCTCCCAGTGTTCAACACTGTTGGTCTTTAGTGTTTAACACTAGCTTTAGCCCAATTGGCTAAGTTTCAGAGGCAAAGCCTCTCCTTCAATGGATCAACAGAGGGTCAATATTTCAAACATGATTGGACTTAGCCCAAGAAGGCCATAAGTCCTCAATTCAAACTTAACTGGACCAATGGGCTCATAATATAATTAATTGGTCTGGGTTCCAAATTGGACTACAGATCACTTAATCTATCTTGGTTCAAGGGTACATCTCTTCACTCATTTGATACTTGTCGTTGTAATCCCTCAACGTCTTCAAAGAGGTGACGGGTCCCGGTAACCACACATTGGACTGTGGAGTCCTTAAACCCACGGACTATGATGTCCTTAATCTTGATCAGGATGTCTTAAAACTAACGTCGGACTACGGAGTCCTTAAACCCATGGACTATGATGTCCTTAACCTTGACCGTGATGTCTTAAAACTAACCTCGGACTGTGGGGTCCTTAAACTCATGGACTATGAGGTCTTTAACCTTGACCGTAATGTCTTAAAATTAACGCCGGACTGTGGAGTCCTTAAATCCTCGGACTATGATGTCCTTAACCTTGACCGGGATGTCTTAAAACTAACAACGGACTATGAGGTCCTTAAGCTTGACCGTGATATCTTAAAAACTAACGCCGGACTGTGGAGTCCTTAAATCCACGGACTATGATGTCCTTAACCTTGACCGCAACGTCTTAAAACTAATATTGGACCGTAATGTCCTTAAACTACCTATTGACCGTAATATCTTAAAACTAACGCCGGACTGTGGAGTCCTTAAATCCACGGACTATGATGTCCTTAACCTTGACCGCAACGTCTTAAAACTAACATTGGACCGCAATATCCTTAAACTACCTATTGACCGTAATGTCACTAAACTAAACAACAGGGCTCCCTTAATTGCTCTCTTGTTGGATCTAAACGATCCCGTTAAGTTGATCTTAGTCTAAAAACTAGACTAACGTATCCTTAACAAACGTTTAAGTTGATCTTAGTCTCAAATGAGGCTAACGTATCCTTAAACACAACCCCCAAACCCAAATCTAAGAAAGATACGGATTTGGACTAGTCCACGCCCTACGGGCGACGACATAACTCAGTCTCCGTATACAATCCACGGGCAACCAAACAAAAAACAAACACACACGACACGAAGTGATCATCTGAAGAAGGAGAAAGTTGTTACCGCAATGCGGTAGCGTAATTAACTGCAGGGGCTTGCGCCTGCAGGAAAGAGCGTCCCCACAATCAAAAACCCCTCAAGCGAGGGGGGATCTGACGAAGTCTGCTATATCGGACGAATCCGTTTAAACCTTCGATACATGGTGTCATAAATCAATTTGGCATCTTCGGAGAGGTAGACGGATAGCACCCATTAGCATCTGTCCCGAATTTCAGGCAAGACGTCCCTGCGTCGCGCCGTCTTTCGGAGGAGAACACCAGCCTCTCTCCTTCCCCTGACGTGAGTGGGGAAAAGCCCATTTAAAATTCTTTTGGAGTTTAACTCCACAATAAAATTCTTTTTGGGAGTTCAACTCCACATTAAATCTTTTTAGGAGTTTAACTCCATTTAAAAACTCTTTTGGAGTTTAACTCCACAATAAAATTCCTTTCGGAGTTAAACTCCCTTTAAAACTCTTTTGGAGTTTAACTCCACATTAAATCTTTTTAGGAGTTCAACTCCATTTAATATTCTTTTGGAGTTTAACTCCACAATAAAATCTTTTTGGAGTTGAACTCCACATTCAAAAAAAAACACACACACACCAACACATCGCATTGAGTTCGCATGACCTGTTTGCCCCATCAATCGGAGGTTCTCTCGCTCCAAAAGCGAGGGGTAATTAACGGCAGCTTAGTCCGCGGCTGCCGGAGATTCGGATCCCCACCATCAATAAACCCCTGCCTATCCTAGGCAGGAAGAATCTGTAGTACGCCTGACAAGTGCACGTGTATTCCCATCTCAATGGGGTGACGAAAAACACTCTACATCCCTTTCAAATACAAGAGGACACATCCCAAGACGAATCCTTATACAGCGGTTCCTCCCAAAAACCAAAGCGGCTTCTCACAAAAAAAAGGAGGCCTATTAAAGCTCGAGTGTCCGGAGCAAACTCCAAACACCCCAAGTCTGGGGGTATGGTAGTTCACATAGTCTATGTGGTGAATTCCAAATACGAAGTTCGAACTTCTACTAGTCACCGACCTCAAACTCGGTCCCTGACAAAAGTTCAACTGCAATGTGAAAAGCTGCAGGAGATGCTCGCTCAGGCGGCAGCAAATGCTAATCCATCGCCTAAGGAAAATCCTGAGGATGCACCCGAAGAAAGAGTAGAGAAGGAGTCGGATATTTATTTCCTAAAGCGCGCTCATAAAAAAAGAGATGAAGAAGCGGCAGAAATGTCCACTGAAATGAACCATATGGCCCTTCTGATTCAGAATATGGCTGGAATAATGGTTCAATTGGAACCACTGGCATATGAACCGTCGGTAGTTGATCTTAAAGATAAAGATGACATTTCAAATCCTCTGCAAATCTCATCAACGGCCGAAGAGGAAATGATTCCAAAAGTAAAGCTGAACGAATACGTCGCTCAGCAAATCAATACTCACTATGCCAATGAAGTATCAAATAGGACAGTCAAGACTGGTCGACCTTATCCGGCGTGCTACGATCAAATACAGTACCCGTCAGAATACATACTTCCGACTCCACATGTACAAAAGAACTGGGAATCCTCACCAGCGCACAGCTAATTTAAATCCATATGCGGAACTACTGGAGGAAATAACATACTACTCCTCTGACAGTTCGTCAGCGGTCTGGCGGGCATCACCTTCGTATGGTATCACTAGTAAAATAGGGGGTTGCCCCTACGGATGGAAATATCCGTAGGGGCATATTTAACTTGGCCCTACGGATTAATCCGTAGGGCTAAAAGGTTGCCCCTACGGGCACAGACGTCCAAGAATAAAAATATTAATTCTTAATTTGGTGTTTGCCCCTACGGAGCCGCAAACAAAAGACCTACGGGTATATCCGTAGGGGCAAGTAAATATCGTTTTAAAATAAAGCCAGATCGAAAAGCCTACGCTCATTTTCTCTCTCTCCCTCAAACGCGCGCGAAAAACCCCAAATCGCCACCGTCGTTGGGCAGAGTCGCCACCGTCGTCGCCACCGCCGAGTTCGTCGCCACCGTCGTCGCCACCGCCGGTTTCGTCGCCACCGTCGTCGCCACCGCCGGTTTCTTCGCCAATTCGCCACCGTCGTCGCTCCAGCCCACCAGCGCACCCGTTCAGGTATAAATCTCGAGGTAAATTAAAGCATTTTTGGATTATTCATGGCTGGGTCTGGGTTGCGCGCGCGAGAGTTGGGTTTGGGCAGGGGCGCGGTGGCGGTCGGGGTCGGGGTCTGGGTCGGGGTAGGGTTAGGGTTGGGGTTCGGCTGCTGCTGGGGTGGGGCTGGGGTTAGGGTTACGGTGGGGCTGGGGTTAGGGTTACTGTGGGGCTGGGGTAGGGTTACGGTGGGCTGGGGTTAGGGTTGGGGCTGGGGTTAGGGTTACTGTGGGGCTGGGGTTAGGGTTATGAGAGGCATGTCAGCATATTTATGTGTAATAATTGAGAGGATCAAGCTAAGTTCTATGCAAGCAGTCCCTCAGAATACATAGATAGCTAGCCTTACATTTTAAATTAACATATTCCATAGTTGTCTTAATGGTAAGGCAGATACCCATATTGTGTAAGAGCTGACATTAATACAACCATAGGGAGCTGACAGATTATACATCTCATGTGGCATTAAAATCTATAAATGGACATACGAGATAATGCAAAGAAAGAGCAATAGATCAAGACTCAATCAACTTTCCTATGCTTTATAATTTCAGCGGATAGCTCAAGTTTAGTTTCAACTTTATATTCTTATTTTTCTCTCTTTTTTCTTTAGTGCTTCTTCCTCCATTTCTTTGAAGAGTCTCTCACAGCGAAATACACTCCAATTGCTGTTGAAGATTTTAGAATGTATCCAGAATTTAAGAAAAAAATGTTGTGCCCCTTATGCTTCTGTTATTCAACTCCTTCCATACACTCTGAACTTCTCAAATTTAAAAACTATTAGAAGTGTACTTGTTTATCATACATTGAACACACCATGCATGCTATTTCTTTCACTCTCTTGTGGCATGATATTGATAGTTTATGTGAGAGTAAGACCATAACAAACATAGAAAATATTTCAACTAAGATATGAGAGACCGCTCCTAAAGAAAAACTAAAAGAGGTTAACAATGTAAAGATCAATTCCTATTCATTCTTTCCAATGTATAAAAAAAATCACATTTTTTTAACATTACAAATCTTTGCACAAGCGTGCAGCCGCACACAAATAGCCGTGTCCCTAACTAATATGTAACCATGACACATGGCAGATGAGGTGTCTCATAACTCAATATTAGCGATTTCCATGATCACGACACGTGGCAGATGAGGTGTCTCATAACGCTTTATGATATCAGTATCCTATATTTATAGTTTTAATTGTTGATTGTTATAGATGTATACCATTGCAATAATAGTTTTTGGTTGATGAATGCTATTGCAATGTAGGATGATCAGTTCTATCAATCTTGATCTCAATGGTTTAAAATCATGTTACACATACAACACGAATGCACAACAAACGCATAATTAGAGAGCGACTCGAGATATTCGGGTTAAAACCAATATATGATACTCGATGATGATATGAAACCTTCATATTCCCATCGATACCCGTATATGAAACTAAAAGCGCCACTTAGTCCCCGTCTATCGGTTAACATACGTGCGATGCTCGTCGTGACCTAGAACTATACGAAGGTTGTTAAATATCGGACAGTATAGCTCGATACTAACAACCGTCGTATAGTCTACGCGATGAGAAAATTCAATCGTATGGTAACCCATAGATTTGTCCCGTGTGGACAAGTTAAGAATGTATAAAGCAAACGCCTTCATTCACTTGTGTTTTCATCCGTTTCGAGATATTTCGTCGGTACCTTTCCGCTGGTTCTCCGTGTACAAAGATAGATTAGATGTTCATTTCAACGTTGTTTCACAGCTTTGAAATGATTATCTATTCTATTACAGTGTACTCGGAGAACAGCGGGGAGGTGCTGCCGAAATTTACTCGAAACGGTTGAAAGCACAAGTGATGGGCGTTCGCTCTATACATTCTTAATGGGATAGAAGCCTACCCCCGACAGCCGGAACACATACATACAAACGCATAATTAGAGAGCGATTCGAGATGTTCGGGTTAAAACCAATATATGATACTCGATGATAATATGAAACCTTCATATTCCCATCGATACCCGTATATGAAACTAAAAGCGCCACTTAGTCCCCGTCTATCGGTTAACATACGTGCGATGCTCGTCGTGACCTAGAACTATACGAAGGTTGTTAAATATCGGACAGTATAGCTCGATACTAACAACCGTCGTATAGTCTACGCGACGAGAAAATTCAATCGTATGGTAACCCATAGATTTGTCCCGTGTGGACAAGTTAAGAATGTATAAAGCAAACGCCTTCATTCACTTGTGTTTTCATCCGTTTCGAGATATTTCGTCGGTATCTTTCCGCTGGTTCTCCGTGTACAAAGATAGATTAGATGTTCATTTCAACGTTGTTTCACAGCTTTGAAATGATTATCTATTCTATTACAGTGTACTCGGAGAACAGCGGGGAGGTGCTGCCGAAATTTACTCGAAACGGTTGAAAGCACAAGTGATGGGCGTTCGCTCTATACATTCTTAATGGGATAAAAGCCTACCCCCGACAGCCGGAACACATACATACAAACGCATAATCAGAGAGCGATTCGAGATGTTCGGGTTAAAACCAATATATGATAATATTAAACCTTCATATTCCCATCGATACCCATATATGAAACTAAAAGCGCCACTTAGTCCCCGTCTATCGGTCAACATAACGTGCGATAATTTATTCTTTTCAACGACAAACGCACACACAAAGCATATACATGGATTTTCTCCTTTGTCAGTAACTATCCCGTTCTTATATTTCTCAATATAGTCAGCATAACCTACAATTTATATGTTATTCAGTCTAACATGGCCCATGAGTACGTCAGAGTTAAGGACTGGATGTATGTGGATTGGAAACAACGTATGCAACCTAAGTTTGTCGCAGGAGTTGCTGCTTTCCTTGAATTTGCACGAGCACATAATAAGATCATAATAGAGAAGATTCTCTGTCCGTGCGATAGATGTGGCAATAAGTACTGGCAGAAGGTAGAATTGGCAGAGCTTCATATTGTAAAACATGGGTTTACTAGACTTTATTCAACTTGGAAATATCACGGGGAAGGAGAAGAATGCAGTACTGCGGTAGAAGAAGGAGAACACGATAATGCGGCAGGAGAAGAAGAAGAATTCGGTAATACGGCAGGATACGGAAATTTATTTCCATCAGAAGAAATGGAAGATATGGTAGAGGCTGCCCTAGGTGAATCTATTCGTACCGAAGATGACATTCCTTCCGGTCAAGGACCGCGTGCGGATAAATATGAAAATTTCATGAATGATGCTAGGAAACCAATTTATGAGAATGCGAAGTATTCCACCCTCTCATGGTTCGTCCAACTTTTCCAAATTAAGTGCCTAAATGGATGGAGCAACAAGTCATTCACAATGCTTCTTTCGTTCTTGAAAGATTCTATGCCTCCGGGAAATAATGTGCCCGAAAGCTGGTACGAAGCCCAGAAAATGATGTCTGATTTGGGTCTAAAGTGCGAGAAGATTCAAGCATGTCCTAAAAATTGCGTGTTGTACCGGAAAGAGAATTCAAATTTGAAAGAGTGTCCAACATGCGGAGAGGCCAGGTATAAGCCGAAAGATTCTGATAAGAAGCCTGATATACCTGTGAAGATAGCACGATATTTTCCCATAACACAGAGGCTACAGAGGCTATTCAGGTGCAAGAAAACAGCCGAGGCAATGATTTGGCATCACCGTGCTCCTCCAAGCGAAAATGGAAAAATGAGCCATCCAAGAGATTCACCGGCATGGAAGGATTTCGATAGGAGGCACGCAATATTCAGTAGCGATCCTCGCAATGTCCGGCTCGGACTGGCTGCCGATGGCTTCTGCCCATTCAACTATATGGCTGGAAGTCACAGTACATGGCCCGTTGTAATGATAATTTATAATCTGTCGCCTTGGTTGGCTATGGACCAATCATACTTTATGATGCCTCTTCTTATCGACGGACCAAACTCACCGGGGAACAATATCGACGTCTATCTCCGACCTCTGATTGAGGAGCTGAAAACTTTGTTCATTGATGGTGTAGAGACATATGATTCAAACACAAATACAACCTTCATACTGCGTGCGGCTTTAATGTGGACAATTAATGACTTTCCTGCGTATGGAATGCTTTCAGGTTGGTCCGTACATGGTCACAAAGCATGTCCTCATTGCCATGAACACACAACATCAAAATTTTTGAATTTTAGCAGGAAGGTTTGTTATTGCGGCCATCGACGTTTTCTGCCTCCAGACCACCCCTATAGGTTAGACACGGTTCACTTTGATGGTCATCAGGAGCTTCTTGGGCCTCCATCCCCATTGTCCGGAGAGGACGTGACTGCTAAATGGGATGGTTACAATAACGTGACCTTCGGGATGGATCCGACGAGACAGGTCAAACCACAATATTGGAACAAGTTAAGCATTTTCTTCGAGCTTCCGTACTGGTCTACAAATTCAGTGCGTCATTGTCTGGACGTCATGCATATAGAGAAGGGAGTATCAGAGCACATACTTAACTTGCTTCTGTGTAAAGACGGGAAATCGAAAGACAACATGAATGCCCGGATGGATCTACAAGAGTGGGGAATAAGAAGTGAACTGCACCCTAAACCGGTAGCGGGTAAACCGGGCAAGTTTGTACTTCCCAATGCCGCTTATCATATGTCACAACCGGAGAAGAAAAGATTCCTGCGGGTGTTGCATGATTTGAAAGTCCCCACAGGTTTCTCAGGATCATTCAGCAAGAAAATAAAAATTGTGAAGGGCAAGATCGATGGGCTGAAAAGTCATGACCACCATGTTATCGTGGAGCACCTTCTTCCATTAGCCCTCAGGACTTCTCTCCCCGACTCGGTTGGTCTAGTAATCAACGACCTATGTTGTTTTTTCAGGGAGTTGTGTGCTAAAACGCTGGAGGTTGCGACGCTGGATAAACTAGAAAATTCTATTGCGTTGATACTTTGCAAGTTTGAGCGTATTTTCCCACCGTCATTCTTCGATATCATAATACACTTGACGGTTCATCTTGCAACTGAGGCGAAGTTAGCCGGACCGGTACAATATCGATGGATGTATCCCGTCGAGAGGTACGTGTAATGTTTCGTTTCGCGCAATTTATAAATTTATTTTTGTCATGTATGCCCGTGTTTATTTATTCAACATATTCTCATTAGGTACCTTTACACTCTTAAGAAGTATATACGCAATAAAAATCGACCAGAGGGTTCTATCATGCAAGGTTATCTTCTTGATGAAGCAACCACATTTTGTTCCCGCTATCTGGACGAGAACATTGAGACAAGGCTTAACCGACCACGAAGAATTCAAGACGGGCCATATGGTAAAGCCGAGTATAAGAGGGTAGACACTATGTTTATCAACAAGATATACCGGTTTATCTTGCTTAATTGCGTATGTCTTGAACAAATTAGAGAGTAAGTTCTTTTGGATTGATTGTTATATCTGTGTTTGTGTGTGTATGAAATGACATAATATTAATGTCACAATTATTTGTCGAAAACAGAACTCATTTTAACGAGGTACGTGAGGGGCATCCTGATTGGAACGAAGAGCGTTTGGAAAAATACCATCAGGATAATTTTTGTGATTGGGTCACAGAGCATGTAAGTTATTCGAATTACATTTTATTGCTATCAGTTTTAATCTAAACTTGTATCGTTATGTATTTATCGTAAAATTTGTTTTGTTAGATCCACGATCCGAACTTGTCTGCATCATTTGAGAGTGATTCAAGATGTTTAGCTCAATTTCCTAGTATGGAGGTTGCACATTACAAAGGATTTGGTGTCCTTGGATACAAATTCGAAGTTAAGGACATAGAAATATCTAGAATCACTCAGAATAGTGGGATTGCGACGGTAGGATCGGACGGTGTGATTTACTATGGGTACTTAAATTGTATACTCGGCATCCACTATCCCGGACGATCAGAACCCTTTTATATATTCCACTGTACTTGGTACGATCCGCGAACCGATACAGACAGGTGGAGAAGCAGTCTTGGGACTTGGAAAGATGAATATGGATTGACCAGTGTGAACACACTTCGATTTTACGGTCAGGACGATCCGTTTAATCTTTCCGAACCAAGCGTTCCAAGTATACTACTCACAGTGTTTGAAGCATCCGGGGTGGAGTGTTGTATGCCGATGGAAACCTAGAGATGTCTACGATGTCCCAGAATACGAGGACAGCGATGAGGACGAAGAAGAGAGAAGGCTTAAAGTGCTCCGACCGTCTGTTTCGAAGGACGGGTTTTCTTCGACCGATCATGAAGTTACGTGGGTTAGAAATGACATCGACGATGAAATCCAAGTAGATATGTATGATGCGCCCACGAAACGAAAAGGTTATCAGTAATGTTATATTATTACTTCACATTTTACGCTCTAGATCATATATAGTCAATACTTTTAATGATTGTCTAATGCGTCCACGAACCGTTTATCTAGATTTGATGACGATGTCGGGAGCAGCGAGGGGCGGCAGGAGCTCCAGCCGCGGCAGAGGCAGAGGCAGAGGCAGAGCGGTTCTGCCGCCCGGAGAGCTCCGTAGGGAGCTTCAGAGGGCCGGTCTTGCACCCAGATCGGAGACCCCTTCGGATGCCTCCTTCCGTGTGGATTTTGCCACACCTCCAGGTATACTGCACGCATATCCATTTTCAATGTAATATTACAGATATTCATGCATGTTTATGTCAAAATTACTTATATTGTCAATGTTTGATTGTCTAGTTGTTGGTCCTGCGTCCACATCTGGACAGAGGCCACCCCCGCTCCTCCAGGTATGTTTATATATCATATAATGTATGTATATTAATTTAGAATGCTATATCATAAATATACACATTCCTTTTGCTCTTACTTAGCAATTTTTATTATTGTCTAGCTGTAGGTGGTGACACCACCGCACCTGCGGGTATGTTTATATGTCCTATAGTGCATGCATATTGATTTAGAACGTTATATTATTGATCTACACATTCTTTTTGCAATTACTTATAAAATCTATTTTTAATTGTCTAGTTGTTGGTCCTGCGTCCACATCTGAGACAGAGGCCACCCCCGCTCCTCCAGGTATGTTTATATATCATATAGTGTATGTATATTGATTTAGAATGCTATATCATAAATATACACATTCCTTTTGCTCTTACTTAGCAATTTTTATTATTGTCTAGCTGTAGGTGGTGACACCACCGCACCTGCGGGTATGTTTATATGTCCTATAGTTCATGCATATTGATTTAGAACGTTATATTATTGATCTACACATTCTTTTTGCAATTACTTATAAAATCTATTTTTAATTGTCTAATTATAGGTGGTGCGTCCACACCTTCCACAAGGGCCACTCCTGCCGCTTCCATACCCTCCGCATCGTCTGCAGGTTAGTATGAATAAATTTAAAATATTTATTTACTTTACATATGCTATATAGAATAAATATGAACTTCATGGAGATTTAGCGTCGATGTTTATTTTATAGTTGGAGGGGATGCGTCCGGGTCCGGGACCCCGGTTGTTCCTCACCGGAGGAACTATCGTCCCGCTCGTGCTGCTGCTCGGGCCCAGGCTCGTGCGCTAATCACCGGAGGTATATATCACACTTGAATTTTTGTTTAACCCTTTATTTCTTAATACAACTTTGTCTTATTATTGATTGTCTTGATATTTCGTGCAGACGCAGGGCCTCTCCATCCCCAGAGGGGGACTCGAGGCCCGAATCAGTCCCATAGGCTGAGGCCTGATAGAGCTAGGGGGGAGGCAGCATTCCCCCTATTTTTTACCCTTGACTATCGCTATACCGGTCCTCATGCCGAGAGGTTCGGCCGGTATTGGGAGACGAGAGCTGGATCGTGAAGAACTATCCACTTCATGTTGAGTGGGGCGAGCAGCACCAGCACTCATTCACCCTCTTCTTTGATCAGGCTCGGGTATGTATTAATATATATTTTCATTTGATCTATCCAATATATTTATTATTAACACTTGCAATCTAATAACAATGTTTTTTTTTTGTATTTTCAGTTGGATTACGATTTTCAGCCTGTAGCCGACCCTGATCACTCGGGGAGGGTGCTCGACCTTCATGCTCTGTACAATGGCCTGATGAAGAACATGCAGGCCAAAGTCCGATACAACAGGAATGAGCTGAAGGCCAACTGCTACTCCATGTGGATAGCGACCCCCGAGGCAGAGAGAGCGGCCCTCCTATCTACTCCGGCGTTTGCGAGAGTCGACGTAGAGACATGGCCTCTATTGTGCGCTTATTTCGACTCCGAACGCAAACAAGTATGTATTTTAAATTTAATTCATTATTTATGATATAATTTATTTCTTTGTGTTTCTTAATTAGAAAAATAAAATGTTAATGCGTTGTGCAGAAACAGGCCGCTCAGAATATGGAGAACAGGAAGTCGGCGAAGAGGGGTCGCCCCACTTACACAGGTGACTCGAGGAACATTACTCGAGCCATGGAGTTATCGGTAAATTAAGAGTTATTCTCTAATATTCTGCAATATTAAGAGTTATTCTCTAATATTTCTAATATTAAGAGTTACTTTCTAATATTGCAGACATCTCGGACCGTGGCGTCAGGTGGTACACCGAGCGTGCTGTCCGCATATCTTGCCGTCCACGGCACCTCGACAGATCCCGCCACGGGCGAGCTTCGATGTCCCGACGTCGCTACCCAGGAGTACTGCGTAAGTGTTAATATTTTTTCTACCCAAATTTGAAATTTTAGTTTTGGAAGGTTCAAGTTTAAATTTTATACTTATACTTTACTGCTTAATGTGGGTGTAGGAGCGGGTGGTTGAGCAGGCCCAGGCCTCGAGGATCGATTTTACCGGACAGAACGATCCGAGGCTGCTGACCCCAGTTCTGGACGCCGCACACGGAGGGCACCACGGAGGTTGGGAGAGAGGCCGGGGATTGGGCCCTAGCAGGGCCCATATGAGGTTGGACTCCACCCCGGCGGTTACTTCCTCCGTCTCCAGTGACCGGCATGTCCATCAGGAACTGGATAGCTTGAGGGCCACCGTTCAGGAGTTGAAGGAGATGCTGGTATGTATACTACTTTATAGTAAAATATCATTTCATATTATATACATATCAACATATCCATAATTAGTACGTAGCTTGAGCTTATTTGGTTTTAGACTTAAATTTGATTAATCATACATACATATGTAATTAAAATAAACAACGCTTTTCCAAACTAGATATCCAAACAGGGTTTCGAAATAACTTAATAATGAAACGAATTCGAATAATACACAGTTCTTACACGCTTCTTACACACGTTATGTCCAGACGCGACAGGGTAGATCGGCCGAGCCTCCACATGCATCTCCTTCGGCTGTGGCTCCGCAAGCTACTACATCGGCTGCGGTTCCGCAGACAGCTCCTGTAGCTCCACCGCCCACTCAGACTCCCGCAGCCGCGGCTCCGCAAGCGACTACCTCGACGGCGGCTGCGCAGACCACATCGCCAGCTCCACATGCCGCTCAGACTCCCTTATATGTAGCATTGCAGAGTGTATTGACCGAGGAGCAGGCGCACGTTATTCTAACGTTATTCGGAGGTGGAGCTGGACCGAACTAGGGTAGCTTTTTGGTTCTTATTTTTTGAAACATGTATTTATATCACATTGTACTACATTTTGAAACGATATTGATATTGGTTTGTATTTATATCATATTCAGTTTTTGGGTTTCTTTTGTATATTATATATATGCGTGAGATGTGATTATGATTACTGCAATATATGATTTGATTGATGTATATAGTATTGTGCACAGGGCGGGAAAAAATCTAGCAGCGCATTTTTTAAAAAAAAAACACAGACAATATGTACCTACGGATTAAGCCGTAGGTACATATGTTGCCCCTACGGAGTTATCCGTAGGGACAAACTATCAGGAAACCTGATATTTTCCCACCTGATATCAGTGCAGGGTGTTGGGGGTGCCCCTACGGATATGTCCGTAGGGGCCACTGTTTATCCCCTACGGATAAATTCGTAGGGGCAAAATATCAGGTTTCCTGATATTTTTCCCCCCGATCTCAGTGCAGGGTGTTGGGAGTGGCCCCTACGGACGTATCCGTAGGGGCTACTTTATATCCCCTACGGAGGTATCCGTAGGTATATACAATATATTCAAAAAAAAAATTTAAATATATGATTTTATTACCCCTACGGGGTACTCCGCAGGGGCTATAACACCTACCGATATATCCGTAGGGGCATGAATTTGTCCGTAGGGGCAAGTTCAGGACCTCAACTTGCACATGCGGCCTTTGCACCTACGGGGTCTTTTTTCGTCCCTACGTATATATCCGTAGGGGCAGTGGGTTGCCCCTACCGATAAATCCGTAGGGGCAACCCTTATTTGTAGTAGTGTATGCGGAACTCCCAAATGATTTCGTGAAGAGTTTCAACGAAATGGATATGCTCTTGTTGGGCCACAGCAGCGTCCCGGCCGTCAAACTGACGCCAAATGCGGAACAAAAACTTTTTACAGAATTGGCGCTACCGCAACCCAAATTCTCGGATCGTTCCATTAACCGTATTCTAGCAATCTGTAAAAGTGTTTGGAAATTATACCGATCGATCCGTGTTCTTCGGTCTTCAATCTCCGCACCAAACTTCTCGCTGCTGCGCCGACGAAGTCCGCTCCCCGATAAAGCCCGTCGAAGTTGCACCACGTCATCGAATCTTTATACGGGCTCCCGTTTTAATCCGAAGTAACTCGGACATGAAGTTTGCTAGACGACATGTCCAAGAATGAAGTAGAGAGAGTGTAGAATATTTTGTCTCAAGATACCCAAACAATTGGGTGGAGGTAAATGAAGTTGCCAAGTTCAAATCAAGTGAAGAAAATTGCTTTTGAAATAACAACTCCTCTTCAAAAATGGGGGCCGGCCACAATGAATATCTCCTCTGTGGTTTTGTTAAATTTTTTGCAGTGGATGAATGTTTTTTTTTTCAAGTGGCAGTGAATCATTTTCTACAAGTAAATTAATCAAGCAACCAATAAAATAACCTCACCCATACCCTCACTTAAAAAAAACTTTCACATAAAGCCAATGGCCCATGCTGCCCATTCCAATCAAGAACATGCCCACAAAAAGCCAGGGACACCTCATCACCCCATGCCCCCTCATACGAAATTAGCAGCCCCCCTTTTAAAATGCTCATCAGCAAAAATTTGCTAGCATAGGAAATGGTCCTAAAATAATAGCTAACAAATATCCATTAAACAAGTGTTTAAAAGGGAAGACTAAAATTTGGCAACTTCAAAATATAATCCCGTAACAAATTACAGGATTACCCAACAACTGTAAATACATACCCGCATTTGTATTCCGACCGAATACGAAATGTAATGAGACAAAAATCTTCCTACAATATAATACTAGGATCTGGCTTAAACCAAATCCCGCTAGTATTATCCGTTCGATCATGATCCGTGCACAAGTGCACGAATATGATCGAACCCTGCCATAAAACCATACGTCTCTACAACGTTTCGTCCGAACTTGGGAAACTTTCTGTGGGGAACTCTAATGACTCATCAATATACCGGCACCGGGTATAACCACTAGCACGTCAGAGGTACTAGCTGTACGTAACGGTTGCCTATGTATTGATTGGAAGGGAAGCTGACGAGCGAACTCATCCAGAAACCCTACTAAGCCTGACAGTGACAATATCCGTACAGTCCGGTCCGTTCGTCTATGAGTATCGCATATAGGGCCTAGGGGGCTGGTAAACATCAAACCCCCAATAGCGGTATAAGTCGTGTCGGAGAGTAGCCCAGAACACCCTGAGAAACTACTGGAATATCTACCAGTAAATCTCAATTACCCTGGCCAGAGATTTCGTGTAATGGCTTTCCTAAACATAGCGCAATCTCACCCCCAATATCGGGAGAGATGAATCCCTGATGATCCACCCACTGCCTCCATATGGTTCGGGACTGTACCCAACTAAAACCTGTTTGCACGGCTCCCTTGAGCCGTGGTATGGTAGTAATCAAAGCACAGTGGGAAACTCACACGAGACAAATGACGATCTCGTGTCGACAGACCAACCTGTACACATATCACCAGGAAACTGCTATCTGACGATATGTATAATACCAACTAGCATGTTCCCGGCGAGTCATGTCCGGTGTACTCATAATCCAATGAGCACCTGTATACATCTTAAGTGAACCAACTGACACTAATGGCTTGTGAGACCGGCCACCGCCCCTCGTCGGGGTCTCGACTGTATACACTAGTCTACTCTGGAGTATCGATACCCTGTCTCGAAACTCCCACGACTAGGGACACTTTAAGGATGTGCTTATAGACCCCAGTTCCCACGTATATGATCGCCATCATACTGTTGGCAGTCAAGCAAGAATCCTATGGGCTCTATCAACATGCAATAGTGAACTAAAGCATGTACACGATGATAAAGACAAACCAGATGGCATACTATCATCTCGAGCAGGACTGTCCTATCGGTATAGGTCCTCCCTCAATCATTGCAATCACGTACCTGCGATCCAATAATTGATTTTGAGGGCACTATATCCAACAGCTCTTCTGTCAGAGATTCGCTAATGAGAACGAACATACCACCACGACGACGCTGGTCAACGAAAGGGTTAGACTGAATGAGACTTGGGTTCAATATGTTCCCCGATGGCAAAATCTCTGGTCAAATGCGAGCAACGCATCGATGAAGTTGTAGCCATGGGAATGCTCATAACCACACTTGACCCAAATTCAAAGGCGTTCCTGACCTTCCAAGAACTCATGGATAAAATGACTCTATTGGATCAAATGGGTCAAAACTCTTCTCATCCGATGATGACGAGTGATGGCGTTTGTCGCCTATGCTCAACAAAAAATAAACGGTTCTGAAGCAACCTGTCGCCAAAATAGCGACGACGTGGGTACTCGTTCCCCCGACATATACACAGGGGGCATATTTCTCACCGGAGAAAGTGGGTACTTGCTTATTTAATGTAGAAAAACTAAAACGGAGTTATCGATGGTAATTGTCTTAGAAAAGGACACAAATCCTGTCGTCCATGTACAGCAGTTATCGATAACACCCTAACTTAATTCAGGATCCAAATTCTGTTCTAAGTGTCTGACTCAAGTCTGAATCCAAATCAATCTGAATCCAACCAGAATCCCATACAAACATGAATCCAATTCAATATGAATCCAATATACCAACATGTATATTTGAACTTGAACATGAATACCAGAACAATATCAATCATGCAACATGACTTGACTTGACCGAACTATGACTATGACTTGACATCATTACATGACTACTTGCTACATCCTGAAACCGTTTACATGAACAACTTATACCATGATCTCGGCAAGTCTGATATTTACCAATCAATACAGTATATATTACGGGGTTTAACGGGGTAGACCGGTACAGAATGTATTAGAAGTGGAACGAGATGGTCACTAAAAGACACCTATATAAACATCCGTGCCGTTGTCCCGTGGGTTTTGACGGGGCCTTGTGTTTCTGATTACCATAGTCCACGGAGCAATTTGGACTTCTCTCGTATACACTGATACATTCTGTACCAAACAACTACGTTAGTATAACAAACAGATAATTTATCAGTTCTATACTCTTTACTTGTCTATTTCATTCTATCTTTTGGGATTTACCGAGCGCTGGTTCGCTGACGACATTCCTGTATCTTCTTTCTTTGGAATGTTCGTCAGGAGGACCCGACTCTCAGGAGACCGAGCCCAGTCAGGACGATTTGGAGCAGTTCACAGAGGAGCCAGACTTCTAGGCTTTTACTTGTACTTGTTTTCTTTTCAGTTCATATACTACTGTTTAGGTATCGCTTTCTATCATTGTACTTTTCTTTTCGGTTGTATGTAAAGAAAAAATGTTAATAAAAGTTATTGTTATTATTACATCTCTTATTATTCTTGTCTATTCATTTTATATTGCTTATTTACGCTTAACGTATTTACTTTTGAGTAAATATGTCGTGGCCCATCATGTCTACTTCTCTGTACACTAGGAAGCGGGGCGTGACAGTTTGGGTGTCGACTTGGGCCGACGAGAGGACGGACGGGGACTCTAGGGTTAGGATTTTCGACGACAAGAAACGATTTGGAGTGAGAAGTTTTGGTGTCGACTGAAGAAGATGAGCCTGCGACGAGGGCGGCGGCGGCGATGACGAAGAGGCGTAGGTTCTTTGAGGAGCTCGAGCGACAGAAAGAAAATTTTGAATGGGGGTACTTTCGTCCCTGCACTAAAATATAATATCCAGGCCTTGGGTCAAGTGTGTTTCGACCAGGTTTTTGAACTGTAGTCCTTTCTCCCTATTTACAAAATACCGGGGACTTTTTCATCGTTTTCGTGGGCCGGGTTTTTCAACAATTTACCCTTTATTCTCTGTTTGAGTGTTGAGCGATAATAATTTTAAGCCCAAGTCCAGTTACTCAAAAAGATCAGGTGTTAGCCATGCCTATGACACGTGAGCTATTGAATGAAGCTTGGGACAGGTGTCAATATCTTCTGGATGCTGAAGGAGACAATGACAGAAGCATCGCCTTTGGGAATCTCTGCGTGTCTTCATATTAACATAATTCGGTAATTATTCAGCGCATTCGTGAATAATTCACAAATTTATAATCAGCCGATTAAATCTTGCCGTTGCCGAACGTGCCGCATAATTCGTGCATTATTCGTGAATAATTCCCGAATTATTAGCGAATTATTCAAAAAAACAGCGAGAAATTCAAAAAACGGCGAATAGTTCACAAAATCAAAACCTAGCGTTTTATATATTAATTTCTTGCTCGAAATCCTTCCCGAACATTTTCCGAACACTTGGCGAATCTTTCCCGAATACCTACCGATTTTTTCCAAATAGTTCTCCGAATCCGAATTTTCGACCTCGCCCGAATTTTGCATGTATTAGGAATTTGTGAAGAATTTTACCTGAATTAGGAATTTGTGACTATGCTTGTATAGCCTTTCTTCTCGCAAAATCATCACTTGTTATTTTTATTTTTATTATTTTTAATTTTATTTTTATTATTTTTAATTTTTTTATTATTTTTATTTTTATTATTTTTATTTTTATTTTTATTATTTTTATTTTTATTTTTATTATTATTATTTTTTTTATTTTTATTTTTATTTTTATTTTTATTTTTTTTATTTTTATTTGGTTGGTTGCAGGATCATAAGTATTTTGTATGATGTGAATTTAAGAATAAAAAAAGGCAAGAATCAGCTGGTTCTTGTTTAGCAGTAGAATTTTGGGTTTTGGATTTGCTTGTTTTTTCTAATGGGCCTACAATTTTTTTGGATTCTTGAATAAAAATACCATGGACTACTGTGGATTTGGCATTGTTCACCTGGGACCCACATACTTTATGTTATTAAAAAATCTTCTTCCTTATTTTTTTCAAATCCAAATCTCACTTATTTTTTCTCAACCTAACAAGAATTACAAAGATCTGCAACTCCAGCACTTGAAATTCAATACCAACCAAACATAAATTACGTAATCCAGCTTTTTTCAATTGTGCTATTTGGAAATCCAAATTTCAAAATCCTGCAGCCAAACAGCCCCTAGCTTACCCTTATTATTATTACTATATTTTAATTATTGCTATATTGTTATTGGACAATATTACACCCTCAACCCTAAAGATGACACTTTAATTTAGAAGCCGATTAGAGTTTGGTTTCCTTTGAAGTTTTAATTATCAAGTTTTATGTTATGAGATTGTCTATTGATGTTCTGTATCGGTGTGCCTGCCTGCGGATTTGAGAAAGTATCGACCGGTTCTTTTTATGGTTAAGTCATAATGACTCTGTCAAGATCCGGTTCTTGCTCACGGAATAAAGCGCTACACAGAACAAAGTGCCGCGTCAAGTGTCATGCCAAGGGGGTCGGGGCCACCTCTTGAGTCCGTGGGACCCACTGTAGAACAATGGGGACTTTTCGGAATACATTCCGAAAGAGAGCGGATCTGTACTATAAATGGAATGATACCACTTTTCAATATAGAGACGCATTTTAAGTGCACCGGCACTATTGGAGCTTGAGAACTACGTAGTTAAGCGTGCTCGAGCCAAGGAAGTTCTGGGATAGATGATCTCCTGGGAAGCGGTCCCTGATCGGGTCCGGTTCATCCCGAAGAACAAAACCGTGCGGCTTCGGCCAGACCGGACAATGCTTTCTGTATTGGGAATGGGACGTGACAGAATGGTATCAGAGCCGGTCTCTCAATAGTAGATATGTTGTTCGAGAACGAACCATTGTTCAGAAGTTGTGAGGATGTCGGGACCCGGTTTTTGCTCATGGAATAAAGCGCCACACGGAACAAAGTGTCATGCGAAGTGTCATGCCAAGGGGGTGGGGGCCACCTCTTAAATATGTGGGGGCCACCTCTTGAGTCCGCGGGACCCACTATAGAACAATGAGGACTTTTCAGAATACATTCCGAAAGAGGGCGGATCTGTACTATAAATGGAATGATACCACTCTTCAATACAGAAGCGTCTTTTAAGTGAACCAGCGCTACAAGAGCTTAAGAACTAAAAAAGTCAAGCGTGCTCGAGCCAGGAAAGTTCTGAGATGTGTGACCTTCTGGGAAGTGGCCCATGATCGGGTCCAGATCATCCCGAAGGACAAAACCGTCCGATTTCGATCAGAACGGACAATACTCGGGATGAGGCTCGACAGAGCCTCTTGTGTTTCGGTGAAAGTATATGGTTAGGTATTTAGATCTCAAGTATATCACCAGTAATCTGAAAAGGTGTTTTGATCACCGGCTGATAATATGCCCACGTCCTGGTTTTCTTAAAGAAAAAAAATAAAACTTTAGGATTCTAGTAAACATTTCCGGCTAAATAATCAATAGCATTGTTATAATTATAAGCCCTGCAGGTGTGTTTAACTTTTTGCTCAAGTCCGCTTCAATTAAATTTAGCCATCAGTCTTCCACGTAAGATTTTGCTGAGGCTAAAAGACAAAAAAGATGTCGTAGTTACGCGATGATTACGGGGGCAGAGAGGTCATTACGCCTTCCTATAATAAGATGCCAACATATATCATTCATTCGCTTCAAGTCTTGGTCACCATCTGCGAACACGCCATTTTTGCCGATACTAACCCTCGTGCCCTCAGCGACCCCTAGGCCCATCTCAGCCGTCCGTTCGCGGCCCTATCTAGCAACCGTCCGATCACGACGCGATGAGTGCTGACGTGGATGAAGACTGTGGCCTGGATCAAATTTCACGGGGGCGTTCGCTGACGTGGAACAGACCCGTAGGGCCGTTTTGGTCATTTCGGGTTTATAGGACGCAAAGTTTTCCAAAAGCCCGGCAATTGAGGGGAGATATCTTCTTTGTTCGCTCTCTTTTTTACTAATTTTAATTTTTCATTTTTTCCTCCATTAATAAATTACCAAAAAAGGAAAGAAAAATCTCGAACGAGCCAAATCGCCTGTGAGTAATCACTCGATCATCGATTTTGACAACCAGGGCTTCTTCTTGGCCGCAGCTGAAAGCCCTCTTTGTTCCCGAGTCTGTGTACTAATTCTTAGGGTTTTGTGAATCGGTTGAGTTCTTGGAGTTTCTTCAGTATTATTTTTGCATTTGACGAGTTAAAAGCCTTTTTGGGTTCATCTAAGGGCCAAAGGTTTGTTCTTTTTCTTGCTCCGTTGATAAATTTACTGTCTTGGATGCAAATTGATTGATGTTTTTAGGGTTTTTTTGTTATTATTGCTGATTATTTTTAGAAATTTATGAGTCTCAAACTTTTAATTCAGAAATTCTCTCTACTTGTTGAGTATTTAAGGTCCTTTCTTATGCTTTTGGTTAGAATTATTGATGAATTTACGGTTTTGTCTGCAAAAGAGTTTACTTTAGGGGGAAATACTACCTCTTCTGCTGATGAGCTTTACCTTGATGGTAGGTTTTATTCCAATGGTTGGTATTGTGTCACACCAATGTACTAAAAGCTAGGGTTTTGGTATAAATGACATGTGGCATCTTGTTTCCTATATCTTGATTTAAGTAATTACAGTTTCTTTCTACTTTTGATAAAATTTTAGATTTAGAGCTGTAGTGTAGCTAGCCATGAGCAAGTGGCTTTATGATCATTCATTTGATCTGTTGAGTTTGTATTCTCATGTTGACATGCTTAGTAGCTGATTTCTTAGGGATGGTAGAGTACTCGTTATATATTTGTTCTTCACCAAGCATAATCTGCCACTTCTTTAATGAACAGTTGTAGGAGCCGATTGTTCCTCGACTGGCATGAAAATGCTAATGTAACTACTAATTATTTATTCATTAGATAAGTGGTTGAAGTCTATCCTGTATCTGCATCAAGCCAGTTTTGTTTTATTTCTTACAAATTTAATGTTATATGGATCTTTAATGTCTTATGTCAAGCCCCTGTCGAGAAACTAAACGACATCAAGCTTCCCCCCCCCCCCCCCCCCCTGCAACAGCAGTAGCCTTGCTGCAGGCCCTTCATAAACATCACGTGAATTTTTCTCATTAATTACTCAATGACATGGTCAAGTTACCATATTAGCAGGGAAGTGTGGGAAGTCTGATATTGCTGGTAACTACCGGTTGGATTTATGAACAGAATGGCAACAG
This sequence comes from Agapanthus africanus, assembly GCA_030015575.1. Classification (NCBI taxonomy): domain Eukaryota; kingdom Viridiplantae; phylum Streptophyta; class Magnoliopsida; order Asparagales; family Amaryllidaceae; genus Agapanthus; species Agapanthus africanus. The sequence continues at coordinate 222,578,754 of CM057342.1, forward strand.
AGAGTCCTTTGAGACTGATTGGGAGCAGTGGATCCAGAAACTGGCCTACTGGTAGAGACGCTGCTTCCCACACCTCATCGGCAAGTAACGTGGCTGCACAAGAGTTAGGGATGCTTTTACAAGGGCACGGCGTTCATGGAAGCAGGGAGCTTGCTGGCCTTACTAGGAGCGGAAGCGCGCCTCCTAGCATGGAAGGATCTAGTCTAGCCATTGCTGATCTGAAACAACAGCTGAACTCCAGCTTGGAAGAAATCTTTCAAAACTTAACTAATGCTGTTGAAAGCTCCGAGTCTGAAGAGCAACTTCGTTCAGATCCAGCCTATCTTGCATATTACTATGCCAATGTGAATCTGAATCCAAGGCTTCCTCGGCCTATTGTTTCAAGACATAACAGAAGACTAGTACAGCACATTGGTGATCGGAGAATGATGTCTTTTGACGATAGCAACAAAGGCTCTTCTTTTGTGTCTCGACCTTCCCTCTGTACTCATGAAGAAGAACCTGAAGATGATAGATCACCTAGAGTTGATTCTGATTCCAAAGAGGAAACTAGTTCTGCATTTGTTTCTGGACAGTATTCATCTTCTTTGCGAGGCCGTCATAAAAGCCTTGTGGATTTGATTCAGGTATTGAACTCATTCTGAATGGTTGACATTGCACAATCGATTATAACTATAAAATCACTTATTGGTAATGCTTGACCTTTTTTATTATTAGATATAGTGTAACAGTATAATTTTAGTGACACTATCTTATTTTCATTCTTGAAGGAAGATTTTCCTCGGACACCTTCTCCTGTATACAATAATCAGTCTCATCCATCAATTCATGGTTCATCTGAACCGGTCGATCCAGATGCCTTGAACCTTGTACAGGATTCTCCAATCAGCATGACTAAAGCAGAGTCCAAAACAGCCACTGTTGGTGTTTCTACTTTGCCAATTCCACTTGCAATCTCCTCTGGTCAGAAAGGAGAATTAAACACTTTGAATTCCAGTGTGGACAAGGGTATTTTCTCCAGTAATATGGCTGGTTCAAGTATCGGCAATATCCAAAATGAAACATTGAATTTAAGGATTTCGAATGATGTACACAGAAGTCAAGTTGCGCGACAACACTCTCAGAAAAGCAGCTCGCACCCGAGAAGCGCTTCATTTCAAGTTCAGACAAGCCAATCTCTGGCAACTAACCAAGGAATGCCACACCCGAGAAACTCGATGGATCATTTTCCTCATGGCCAGCCAAAACTGTCACCATCTGTAACGCAGCCTGCATCAGTGTCTACTGGAATTGCGCCAGCCTTGTATGCTTCTGCATCAACAGCTGCTTATGGAGCTCCTAATTACACTAATCTTCAACCCTCTAGCTTGTTTCCCCAGTTCACTCTGGGTGGATACCCATTTAATACACCACTTGTTGCTCCTGTTATGACAGGGTACTCTCCTTATAATACCATTCCTATACCTCTTGGGAATCCAGCTAGCACTAACCTTGGAGCTAGAACTTCTAGTGTTCCCACAGACAGTAATGCTACTCCAATAGCTGACATGCAGAATCTTTACAAGTTCTATGGTCAGTTTGGGGTAGAAACTCAACCTTCACTTATGGATCCTATGTATATGTCGTATTTCCAGCATCCTTCTGTAGATGCAAATGCAAATATTGGCCAATATGATTCCGTAGCATCAAGGGGAAGTAATTTAGGAAGCCCATTAGGTAATTTCTATCTAAGGCCGCAAGCTCTGAGGGCTGAATCCATCAATGTCTCAGATCATCAAAAGGGGGGAACTGCTAGTCCAAATTATTCTGGGAGTCCCCAGAACTTTGCTATGTTCATGCCTTACCCTACCTCTCCCTTAGGAAGTCCAGTATACCAAGTTTCACCTGTGGCTGGAGCAAGCCCATTTGGAAGGAGAAATGAAAATGTGAGATCTCCATTCAATTCTCCTAGGACAGGAGGCGCATATACTGGATGGCAAGGACGCCATGGGAGAGAAAATATCGATGATCAAAAACCACTCTCATTTCTTGAGGAGATGAAATCTAGCAAATCTCGTCGATACGAGTTATCTGACATAGCTGAGCGTGTTGTTGAGTTCAGGTAACGCTCCTAGATTATTCTGAATTATGCCCATCTTACCTGTATGGTTGTATGGTTGCAGATTAAGATGTGAGTCAATAATCTGTATTTCAATTATTGCATCAGCGCGGATCAACACGGGAGTCGATTTATTCAGCAGAAGCTTGAAACTTGCACTGTTGAAGAGAAAGCATCTGTCTTCCAAGAAGTTCTTCCTTATGCTTCCACATTAATGACTGATGTATTTGGGAATTATGTTATCCAAAAGGTACTGATTAGTGAACGTTCTATTTTTCTTTTTCTTTTGACAATTTCACAATTTGTGCATGTTACGAATCAGCTTCACCAATGGACTTTTCATGTTTGATGAGATCGGTGATTTGTTCCCTTGCAGTTCTTTGAATATGGAAGCCCTGAACAGAGGAAGGAGATTGCAAATAAGGTTGTTGGTCATGTGTTACCATTAAGTCTCCAGATGTATGGCTGTCGTGTAATTCAAAAGGTACCCATGCCTTTTTCAGTCTTGTGCTGTTCCTTTCCAGCTGCATCATGTTTCTAATTTATTTAAATTGTTAGGGTTTTTTGGACTAGACTATTTTGGTTGAATATTTTTGCTTGACACAATATGCTAGCAGCCATGATGTTTGCTGAAGATACCTATGTTTAGACCTCACTATGGCCATGGAATTTGTCCAGGTGTGTGTGTTCCCTGAAATTAGTCATTAATTAGATAAGCGGATAAAAGCTTAATTCTAGGGTTACTAGGTGTAGCCACCTTCTCCCTCGAAGCATGTGAAGCCATTTGGGATTTATGCAATGTTCTAGTATGCAGCTCTGCATGCTTCATACTTGGATAGATGCTCCTTAGGAGTTGGGAATGGCATAAGATGATAATTGATTATGCCTTTTTTGTGAAAGAAAGAACAAGGTTCAAGATGAACCTCTCCCCTATATTGCCTAAAAGTTTGATATACAAACAAAAGAGAAACAAATGCATCTGTAAATGCCTATAATTCTTCAGAAAGATGAATAATACCACTAGAAATCAATTTATAGTACTGTCTAAAACATATTCCACTCATTTACATTTAACACCAGAGAGATCACTTTAGTTCAGATTATCACCATCGGCAGCCACAGGAACACTATGCAGATTGTTAGCGAGTGTTATGTCTTCCATTCTGTGCTTTTCTTTTGTTTTTCAATGCTCTTTAGCATCAAGGAGAACCAAAATGTGACTTTTGCAATTTCCCACATCTGTTAAGATTTGCATATAAAGGAGTCAGACTGTCAGAGAGTATTCTACTTTTCCAGAAGATGTAATAAAATAGCAGAATTGGAGCATAGGGTCTTTGAAGTTAACACAGATAGCTTCAGCAAAAGGATGAAACATGGTGGAGAATCATGCTATCGTCCAAAGATATGAGAGAATCACCAAAGTTATCATTTTATTCACACAATTTCCATCTGCTTAAGACTGAGATGCTTAAAGAAAAGAGTGTATCAAGTACTGAAAGGCCAAATCAGAATTATCCAAGTGTTTCACCCTCAAACATCATAAGTTCATAACAATGGCTGAAAAAGAAACATAGCTATATCAAAACATGGAGCCTAGTACATCCCCTGTCACGTCCCGCTTCCCAAAATACGGAAAACGAGGGATGATTAGGCCAGCCATGCTTCTATGGTCAAGGAATAATCCCGCCGTAGTCACACTTCGGCTTCTAGCATTACATGGTAATCAGTAAACAAAGCACAGCAGTAAAGGAATTGCATCACTAAATTATTACATTAAAATCCATTGTTCACAAATTACAAATAAACAAGAAGGGTTACTAACCAAGTTCAATTACACGATCTCTTTTATGGAAAGCAGAAAAGAAAGAAAAGCACTCCAGACTAGATCTCCGTTAGCTCGAAAGGTAAATCCGTCTCCTGCGCTGGTCCTTCCACGAGATCTGAACATGCATACTCAGGTCGTCAGAGCGACGTAATAGCAATTTATATAATAATGATATGAAACAGGTAATTACGGTGATAACAGTGAAAGTACAATGCGTGTAATCACTATGTCACTATATGATGCAAAGTATGATCTGTGTCTCTATCAGTCTCTAGGTCATGTTTGAAATCGTATAGTGGAAAGGAGGATCATGTTTAACAGGAGTCTCGTACATACCCGAGACAACGGCCCACATGCCTGGGACATAACCCTGTTAGCCGGATCGCTAGATCCTACCTAATATATATATCACTGCTCGAATGATCATCCTCTAAAATACGGTCCCGCTAAATATGATACTCTTTCAGCTTCGATTTCCCCCTTTTCCCCAGGTTTACACTATTTATGATTATGATTTAGTCGTGTACAAGTATACCAATGGCACGGTTTTATCACTGTTCACTGTATTAATCACTGTCACGAATCATTCACTTTCCATTGGTGTACTCGACACTCCTAAATCAATATCATTCACGCACGATAATGCAATGTCCACTGAACACTAACACGCACTAACACTATGTATATGGCAATTGGGTAAGATATGTGTATGCATGCCGTTAACAAGTCATGTATGTTAGGTACCAATATGCACGTCATCAACTTACAAAAATTGCATTAATTCATATGTTCAGAATTCAACGAAATGATACAAATACAATAATAAGCACACTCTGTCAGCAGTTCATCAAAATTGGTTTCAGTTCAATCGGGTTTCCGGTATTCAAGTTACAACCGTTTCATTTTAAGTGCTCGCTGCAGGAAATTCAGTTTCTGAACTGAACGTCCGTTTCGCGACACGAATTTCACCCAGTTGGGTTCAGAATTTAGCGACGCTACAGTTGAATAAAATCAAGGGTTTCCAATAGGGTGTTCAACGCAACCGACGGATTCTCAATCGCGTCTGTACGTCAAAAGTTATGTACTGTTCAACACTAGTATGTCAATTCTGATTCTGTTTTGGACTGTTATACGTCCTGTTCTTTTAAATTACCGATTAAATAGCAAACGACGATAAAACGGGATGAAACCACTTGTGTTATTTAGCTAACAGATTCACCTTTAATAAACTGCAAAGTTCCGCAACATACGAGTTCAGGAAACGAGGTGGTACACATTACGGGACAGTAAACAGTAACCAGAATCGCTCTGGACTGCAGTCCAGAGCCGCACTCTGGTCCAAATATCGTCGCAATTTCAGTACAGAAACCATTAGAAACTTGCACAGGGTTACAGTTCGTCGAGTCGGCTTCGATTTGAGCCCTCAAACGCATCATTTCAATATGTACATAATTTATGGTGATTTTAACAATTTTCAGATACGGGAAATTTCCAGTTTTACGGGTATATTTGGGGGTATTCATTTTAGTCATTAACAGTCGTATTTTCCAGTGAAATTTATACACAAGATTCACTGCCCTACAGGCCAGACTATGCAAATGAGTTCCGCCAAATTAAGTGAATATTTTCATTGGGATCATGCATCGAACAGGTATGTCATATAATTTGTCGGAAATTGTAAATATGGAATTTTTACGATTTGAGTTTGTAACACGAATAAATTAGCATGTAGCAAGTAAAGTACTTGTCTGGAAACGTTTTGGGCGATGTACGACAGCGGCAACGTCACGAGTGCGCAACGATCGGCGCGATTTGGTTTCACGGCCTCCGCTCGCGATTCGGGTTTGACTTCGGAGTTGTCCGGAGACGTCTTGTGCTTGCTGGAAGCGGAGGGGGTGCTCAGTGGTTCTCTGCGAGTGCGCTGGGGTCGACGACGGTCGGCGGCGGCGCTCCGGCGATGGGCAACAGTGGGGGTGCGTGGATGTGTGTTGTGGGTTTTGTGGTTTTGGAGAGAAAGAGAGAGAGAGAGCTCGGGTGTGGATTTTCGGAGGAGGTGGAGATGTAGAGGGTGCAGAGGTCTACAGGGTGATGGGGAGATCGCCGGCGTGAGGGTGTAAGGTGGCCGAGCTCGTGTGTGCAGGGGAGCTTGGCAGGGGTGCTCGGTTGATGGAGGAGTAGTGAAGGGTTCTGTTTGTGAAGGAGAAACGAGGGAGTCGACGAATGAGGGGACGGCGACGGCGAGAGCTCGACAGTGGGTTTTGGGAGTCTTCGAGAGAGAGGAGTGAGTTCTGGAGAGTGAGGGTGTGAGGGAGATAGGAGTTGGAGAGGCGAGGGTTTGAGGTAGAGGGGATCGCGAGGAGGTGCGCGTCGTGGGGCAACGGCGCACGACGTGGCTGCGAGAATAGGCGGGGAAAGTGGATTGGAGAAAAAATGAGCGGGAAGGAAAAGAGACGTTGGGGAAAAGAAGAAGAGGTCGTGCGGGTCGGGTCGGGTTAGCAGCCGCGGACGTGGGCTTGGAGGAAACGGACCGGGCCGATAGGGTAAATTAAATAAATTTCTTTTTAATTTCACGTGGGCTAAGGAGATGGGGAAAGGGCCGGGGTAAAGGGATAGTAACTGTTTTTAATTTAATGGGAAAACTTCTTTTTGGGCTGAGGGGAATGGGCTGGGGATTAAAAGGAAATTAATTTATTTTATTTTGGGTTTTAGTTTATGTTTGGTCTTTGATTGTTTTAAAGGTTTGAAAGAATTTAGATACTAATCTTAAGCAACCAATTCCCTACAAAAGTACGAGGGAAAAGGAAAAGGAAAAAAAACTCGGGGAATCAGGAAAAATAGAAAACTTTTATTGAGATGGGAATGGGGATTTACATCCCCTAAGCTGAAAAGCTCTGGATATGAGACTTAAGCAAAAACGCCTTTTCTATGAGAGGAGCATAAGGGTTTTTTATGTAGAAACTAAGCACCTTGATGATATTGAGTATAAAGATAGTTCTTGCCAATACCTCTACCAAGGAATTAAACTGTCCAATAGTATGTCAATATGATTACACAGAAACCTCTTAATATTATTGGAATGCCCCAATTGGGGATCTTTTTTATATTCCATTGAATAATTGGATGGGCACCCTTCTCATTGGAGGATCTTTATACCCAATATGCTCGGGGGTCCCTGTTTTGGGAAGATAAATGCCACACCCTTATTATGCATTTATTAAAAGAATGACTAAGAGTCCCATTTTTTTTTCTCTGTGTATCATAGGCTAATTGATTATGCCTATATTCAAAACAATGATCATTCTAGGCATATCGAACCCGATGAGATGATAAACGTTGATGTCTAAGTGAAAAACATTGATTGTTGTCAGCAATCAATCATCCTTGATGAGACGTTATCCATATGAAAAACGGTGATCGTTGCTTAGCATTCTTATGGAAAATCAATGATCATTGCTTGGCATGTCATTATATGATAATTATTTTGTGAAGGTTATACCTGTTGTGGATTAATCTTGTAATATGCTGGCTTTGTTCCTATGGGGAGGATATCCATATCAGCACTCTTCGATAGACTTCGTCAATGTTGATAGCCCTCTAGTTGAAAGAGTTACTGATTTGCGAAGTCATGCTAGAATCTGATTAAAGTTTGCATGCCACGAAGTTGCTGCTAAGATATTTCATATGGACAAGACGACGCTGCAAATTTAGGAAATGGCAGGGTTGAGATGAATAAATGAATGATGCATATGTATTACATTATCGATTTCCTTTGATAAACATATTCTGACAATAAAATACCAAACGTAATATAAGAATTTAAAAGAGAAGGTTATGCATGTAATATCTTCTTTTAATCCTTGATATTGTCCATTTATTTTAAAACCAGTGTCACATTAAAGAAATATGGAATGTGTTTCTTCAGTGGTGGAGCTAGGATATCAAGTTAGGGAGGGTGCAACTTTTAATTGTCATGAATTGTTATAAAGAAACATGGAACTTGAAAAAAAATTCGATATTTCACATTAAATTTTGGACATCAAATTACTAGTGATGATCACTATTGATTGAATTTTTAATTACTTACATAACATAGTTATTATTAATTTAAACTTTTATGAAAAAATTAAAGGAAAAACAAGCAAAGAGCTGCAAAGCCCAACATTAGCTTTCGAATTACTAGTCTTCACATTCTTGTTTGTAGACAATTATAACAACAATTTAAAAGAAAATTTGATTACTTGTTCTTCTTATACAATTTCGTAAGACTTGTGTTTCATGCCTCGATGCTTAGGCATGGTACATTTTGTATGGGGTAAACATGTAAAGTAAGTTTAAAATTTATTACATGTAATATACGGAGGAATGTATAAAGCACAACATTAATTAATTTATATGGACACTCATTTTAAATTTTTATAATATGTTTTTTACAAAAAGAAAAAAACAAAACAAAATTACTTGTATCTTACAAGTTGCACAAGATCTCTTTAGATGTATTTATACCTAAAAAAGCATCCTTGCTTGCTAATTCTTATAACATTACTTGTGGCCTATGCTGTTCATTTATGGGTCTTTCAAGTCCAAGATAGAAAAAATAAAAAAGAATTAACTATAAATAATTGATGGCACCAAGGTTCGAACTTGAACACCTTACCAAAAAAAGTTTAAGTATCATCCACAAGGCCAACCTACCAAGTTGATAGCAACCCGGCGACTTACTATTAACCATAACTCATGAAATACATGTATATTGAAATTCCCGAACCCAGGTAGGGCAGCATCCACAAGGCCAACCTACCAAGTTGATAGCAACCCGGCGACTTACTATTAACCATAACTCATGAAATACATGTATATTGAAATTCCCGAACCCAGGTAGGGCGGCTGCCTTACCTAGGCTCTGTGTAGTTCCGCCCTTGTGTGTCTTGGGATTGTTTTGAAGTGTTGTGCCCGAGAAGTGGCTGGAAGTGTAATCCTGGGCGTCGTCTGACACTGTTGCATGGTAAAAATTTCCATGCTAGGAGGTGTTTATGTATAGAAAATGATCATATACCAAATTGCCACCCTCTTCTCTGCCTTTCTTAAAGTTGTATACACTATGCGAAATCCAAGCTGCTCCAACAAGGAGGGAGCTTGTGAGTGCTGTTAAATGTTTGAACATGCTTTTTGATGCATGGCCTAACCAAAATATTAAAGGAAGAAGCTAATAATTCAACCACAACAATTTAAGAAATTTATTACATGTAATATACGGGGGAATGTATAAAGCACAACATTAATTAATTTATATGGACACTCATTTTAAATTTTTATAATATGTTTTTTACAAAAAGAAAAAAACAAAACAAAATTACTTGTATCTTACAAGTTGCACAAGATCTCTTTAGATGTATTTATACCTAAAAAGCATCCTTGCTTGCTAATTCTTATAACATTACTTGTGGCCCTTGCTGTTCATTTATGGGTCTTTCAAGTCCAAGATAGAAAAAATAAAAAAGAATTAACTATAAATAATTGATGGCAGCAAGGTTCGAACTTGAACACCTCACCAAAAAAAGCTTAAGCATCATCCACAAGGCCAACCTACCAAGTTGATAGCAACCCGGCGACTTACTATTAACCATAACTCATGACATACATGTATATTGAAATTCCCGAACCCATGTAGGGCGGCTGCCTTACCTAGGCTCTGTGTAGTTCCGCCCTTGTGTGTCTTGGGATTGTTTTGAAGTGTTGTGCCCGAGAAGTGGCTGGAAGTGTAATCCTGGGCGTCGTCTGACACTGTTGCATGGTAAAAATTTCCATGCTAGGAGGTGTTTATGTATAGAAAATGATCATATACCAAATTGCCACCTCTTCTCTGCCTTTCTTAAAGTTGTATACACTATGCGAAATCCAAGCTGCTCCAACAAGGACAGACTTTGTAAGGGAGCTTGTGAGTGCTGTTAAATGTTTGAATATGCTTTTTGATGCATAGCCTAACCAAAATATTAAAGGAAGAAGCTAATAATTCAACCACAACAATTGAGGTATGACAATTTCTGCCCTTCACAATCCTGCTACTGAAGCACACCAGTCTAATTTTTGCTGCCAAGATGCTTGATTTAGTTACACTTGTGCATGCTGTCGCTGACAATTATAGCGGCAAGAATCTGCCAATAGATAGTGACACCTCAGCCTTATACCACAAGATACTTGTCGCTATCTTAACGATGGTTACCATAACAGGAAGAACTACATTACCCTGGGATTTGTTAAACTGACTTATGTAATGTAGATTTTGTTGATAAGTATGGTTTTTTGCCAACACTATATGTATAGATCTTGGCATGCATACTTCCATTATAATATCTGCAAATTTCCTTTTTTCTTTTGTTTCTTGCGTCTAATGGGATTTTGTTCTCACATGGTTAGTTGCTTCTCTAGGATTATTTGTGGTCTTGTCACCATGTGAAAATGGTGCCAATGTTTTTATTACCATTAATTTTAGCTAATCAATTTGATTGGCTAGAAAGTCCAAACTTTCCGCATGATGGAATTAAGTAATGTGGAGAAGTTGACATTACTCGTAATATCAACTCTCTTCTTTCTTTTTTTTCTTTTTGCTTGTGAATTTAGTGAAACTATATTCTATGCCTATGAAGAACAGATGAAGTGCACTTCAGACCCTGTAACTTTAATTGTGCCTTTTAATTTGCTATTGCGCGTGCATGGGGTATCTTTACTAGATGTTCATTTATATATTTTGTTAGAAGCCTTTCTTTATAGTTCACTGGCAATCAAGCCGGGCTTGGAGTAGCCCATTGGTGGGGCTTGGAGTATTCCAAGGCGGGACCCGGGATCGAGCCCGTGGTGTCCCATTTATGATGGGGTGGCTAATTTATCCCACCTATTAAAAAACTTAAAGTCTATGCTGTTCCTCTTAATCTCTTTCTGCACGAACACAACAGGCACTCGAGGTGATTGAGCTGGATCAGAAAACAAAGCTTGTCCATGAGCTTGATGGTCATGTGATGCATTGTGTGCATGATCAGAACGGTAATCATGTAATACAGAAATGCATCGAGTGTTTGCCAACGGAGAAAATTGATTTCATTATTTCTGCTTTTCGTGGCAATGTTTCATCCCTTTCTATGCACCCTTATGGTTGCCGGGTGATTCAGGTAAGTTAACTAGCACCAGAAAAATGGTTTTCAGATCCTATATCGTATTGGCTATACTGATTTTCTTTGCTCAAAACAGAGAGTGCTGGAGCATTGTACTGATGAGCTGCAAAGTCAGCGAGTTGTGGATGAGATTTTGCAATCCGCATGCATTCTTGCCCAAAACCAGTATGGCAATTATGTTATTCAGGTATTGTATTTTCATCCTTGAGTCAAATTTTTTTGTTGAAAATCAGGTTTGTTTCTAGCGGTCCATTGTTTATACATATCAGATTCCCATGACCCTAAATCTAATAATCAGTATGCTGATATATTCCACGTGTTAATTCTGGCATCACAAAAGGATTTTTTGACTGTAAACACTGCCGACTGTGTTTTCCTGGTACATTGTTGTTGGTAGCTATATTTGTGCCTTAGAGCCGTACATAACTGACTATATCTAATTTCTTACCATTTCACCTTTTCCAGACTTCCTCTAAAGTAGAAGAACTTGGAGAACGCTAAATGGTCATTTAGGATATTGGTCCATTGGTTCCTCTGTTAAGAAGCTAGCACTATCTACATTAGGAAAGGGTGTTGATGTCCTGTTGGCTAATGGTTGTTATTTTACTTTGTAAAAGTTTTCATGTGGTCTTTCTTGAGAAGTTACCCCTTTTAGATCGGGAAGAGGGTTAGATAAATGTTAATCTGATAAAGAGGCTGCATTTCTCCCGTAATATTGTTTTGTAAATTTTGCGTTGACAAACTTCGACTTTCCGTTTACTTCCTTAATGCCAACCTGTGCTTCATGGTTCTGTAAGTTGAAGTGATGAATTTTTTATTTTTAAAAAAAAACCTGCTAGCTTGTTATATATCTGACATGGGTATTTTATGTGCTCTTGTAGTGACAGCATGTTTTGTTAATGTCGTTTGAACTGTTGTGTTGCTTTGATCAAACAAATAATAAGCTTGCAAGGGCCATGTTAGTGCTGGTTCAGGAAGCTAGAGTCTAATATTGCAATTTGTTACCTTTAAAAAAATATAAATGGTCATGGTACTTTCTATAGATGTCCTCATATATTTTAACATCTCCAATTAAAGATGGCAAGATATAAAAATATTATTCCAGCTGAATCATGTAGCATATTGATACTGCTCAATTATGCTTCATGGTTGTTTAAATGAAATAACCTTGAAATTTATATAAAAAAAATATAGAATGTGTCTAGTGTTTGTAATTGGATATACAAATTCTATGCTCTTGCATTGAAATTGCAAAACGTTCTGCATAATGCTGTTCAATATGCCAAGCTGTAGTTATCACAAAACTGAATATCTTGCAAGGGCCGTATTTGTGCTGGTGCAGGAAGCTGCGAGTTCTGATAGAGGAGTTTGTTGCCTTGGAATCTTTATATGCTCCTTTCTATTTGTTTTCTCACGCCTCCAGATTTTGTCATCTGTTGCTGAGCCAGTTCTTATTCCTGATTGAAAAATAAAATGTTTCCTACACATTAAATGCTAATACAGTTTACTGTTTGCAGCATGTATTGAAGAGCGGCAAACCGCTTGATAGGAGCCAAATAATTGAAAAACTAGCTGGCCAAGTTGTACAGATGAGCCAGCATAAGTTTGCATCAAATGTTATTGAAAAGTGCTTGGAGCATGGTAGTCCAGTAGAGCGGGACCTTTTGATAGAAGAAATAATTGGGCAAACTGAAGGCAACGACAGTTTAGTGGTAAGAATCTGTTGAGAGTAATTTAAGTGATTGCTTATTGGACTATTTTGCTGTCGAAGTGTCTATTTTTTTAATTTTTTTTTTGGGAACACTATACCTGTGTATCTGAGTAGTGCTTGCATATGCATGTTCTGCGGTCGTGGATACATGTGATGCATATGTCTTTCTTCTTCTTTCCCATATAATTATCACCTATGTTATGTATGTATACTTTTGAGCATTAAAGAATTTGACAGATAGACATACATATACATCCTGGTTCTAACCTACACAAAAAAAACGCAATAAACTTGTATACTTTTAGCACAATTCAATTTTCCAAGGGTCATGCTTGTAATACGCTGGTGCTTCATGATTGTGCATGCGCTCATGAGCATATGGTGTCTTGTTTTATTCTGTTTTGTTGAATAATGTCAAATATTCTTGATAAGTCAAACATTAACTTCCTTAGATTTGTTCATAACTTGAACTTTATGAAACCCTTCCAAATCACTTGTTCATATTATATCAGATTCTAATTGCGATTCCAGTGAAACTTGTGGATTTGGTCTGGGATTTGGATCCTCTATCAGGTTACTTTACTGCTTTTTTCGTGCAGTTTGGTTTGAAAATTAATGGGCGGTGTTTTGTTTTTTAGGTTATGATGAAAGATCAATTTGCAAACTATGTGGTTCAGAAGATTCTTGAAACATGTAGTGATAGACAACGACAAATTTTGCTTAGTCGCATAAGAGTTCATCTGCAAGCTTTGAAGAAGTACACTTATGGAAAACACATTGTAGCACGAGTGGAACAATTATGCGGTGAAGGTATTATATACTTCTAAACTTTTAAATTCTGTTTGCTTGCGAGGAAAATTATATGCACGTGTTACACAAGTCTCTGGCTTATTTGGTCCTTTCATGTTATATTCTTGTCATAATCATGGCACCTGATAATTGTAGTGTCTGCCTTGTGATTTCAACATTTGATAACTTGTTCAGTCCCAACCTCCCAAAAGGAATCCTAGTGAGTGCCTTTGCTGATGCCGGTAGATTCCTATGCCCTTTTGTTGGTTATTCGCGATCTCAATTCTCATACCATACCAACCCTTCCACTCATTAGGAGTACATCTGGTCCTTTTCCTACTCTTCTATTCCAAACTTACCTTCAATTCTAGTTCAATCAATCTGTGTGTGCATGCGCGCGCGAGTCCTTGTCATATTTTCTCTTTGATATAAAAAAGCTTGCTTACAGAAGGATGCATGGAAATTGTAGCTATGCTCACTCTTTCATTCTAACCTGTCACAGAATTTGATGATGCGGAATCATGATCCTTAGATTCCTTACATATGGAGCCCGCTCAACCCCCGCCGACATTCGAAGAGCTTTAGGGAGTGGATGCCCCAACTTGGTAATTAGATGTATAGATTCAGGGTAGTTTTAATACTGTAAAGCCCTCAACAAAACTTGTCTTAATGTTGTATGCATCATATTTTTCTTTAGAATGGTTTGGAATTATATTGTAAGTAACAGAGAATCCTAGATTTGGTAGGTACCTGGCTTTGTATTAGCCATTAATATTTTCTTACTGAACAGCCAATCTTCATCAGATCCCCCATTATGCTAACTCAGGAATCAGCTTTGATGCGCTGATGCAACTGAGATTAGGGTCGGATGCATTGATATTGCAGATTATCATGAGCATCATATGTTGATGTGTCTTTAGGCCACCGGATTTTAACATATTGGTTTTGTATATGGGTTAACTGGCAGCCTCGTCACTACAGGCATGTATCCCCCGAAAGGTGTCAAACAGGGGGCCCAGGGCCCTTGGCTTAAATGGGCAGGCTCCACGCTGCAGTGGCTGTCATGCACACCTGTAGCCGGGCAGTGGGCAATCATAGCCCATTTAAACCTTTGAATATGTTGGTGATTGCGGTTATTGTTACTGTAGTTACAGGATGGCAAATCGTTCCACTTAAGTTACTCTCATGTGCCTCATCAACTGGGTTTAGGTCAGTTGGTACTAATTTTCTTTTCAATATTTGTGGCCGCAAGTTAGATACCTGAAGGGGTTGATTTCAAAAAAAAAATTACTCTTGGGTGTCTAGGTTGGAATTTAAAATGGAGAATGATACCACCTGTGGGATTCAAAAGAGCATTTTCAGACGTCAATCCCTCCTAAACAAGCAAATATTGGGAGAGTAGAAGCAGTAAATTAAAGCTAAGTTTAAATAATTTGAAGAGGACGGCTTTAGGGGGAATCAGGAGGAATCGATCTTGGATCTTTTATTTAGTGTTTGGAAAAGTCGGCCGGTGGGCTGACTTCAAGAAAACCTAGCATCTGTGGACTTTAATTACAGGTAGGATATAGTAATAGTATGATGGCAGGTGATTTGACGTATGGTTTTGTAGAACGAGGTTGTTGGTACAAGAAGTATACTCCTGATCAATCACCTTTGAGTCTTTGTTTTGCTGAAGGTAGCCTTTGGATGCAATTTTGCTATCATCATCATCATCGACCTCGTCAGCATAACTAACATGCTTAGGGGTAGAGAAAAAACTTCTCATTTCTCATTGACCATTTAATCTACTGCTCTGAGACGTTCACACTAAAAATATCTCACTCGCTGTATGGCTAACTGCTGGGCAAAATTATTATATTACTAAAATATATATTAGCTGCACCAAAGCATTCATTATATTACTCCAATAAAATAAAATAAAATTTGCCAAAGTAAAATTGTTATGCCAAAGTACTGTATTACTTAAATATGTACTGCTGTCCAAAGTTTTCAGCTCGAACGGGGAGTTATTTGCTTCCTCAATGTTACCAATATGAGGCAAGGAAACTCAAGACAAATGATCCACAATGAAAGTTCACTCATGCATTTCTCTTCAATTGTTGCAACAGAAAAATAAAACATCAAACGATTTAACTTGATTTAAGGCTCCAATCATTTGCATCAAAGAACGCCTACAACTGATCGGTAGTCAAATTAGTGGAACCAAAAATACCGCGCTCAACTATCAACATAATCCAAAAAGACCCAATTAAATCAATCAGGCGAAACCCTATAGAACCCTAATAACATTAAAATGAGGGAATTTTCCAATGCCATAGAACTAGAAATCCCCTGCAAAAACATTTCTCTCAATTACCACTACTTGTACTAATACTACTCTTCCTCCTTTTCTTTCTTTTTACAGGTATGGTACAACTAACTGCTTCCCATCAATTACCCACCGCCAACTTCTCCCACTATCAACCAACCCCAAATTCACACTCCAACCTATAAAAAAACACAATACTCACAAAACAAAACAAAACAAAACCCCCAAATCTATTTGTAACCCCCCTAACCCTACATGTTGTTGTTAGGTGCTGCTGCTGCTGGAGACCGTGCATTATCATCATCGGAATCGCTCCCTGACGAACTCCCTGAATCCGAATCTGCACGGATTAATTATATTAATCATAGCATCAGCAAGGCTATAATAAACACAAAGTTTTAACCAACATAGTCAAAAATATACCACTTGAAGATGAAAAACCGCTGCCGGATGAGCTACTAGAGCTACTATCCTTCTTCTCAATCTCTACAGATGGGTAATGTGTCACCGGCATCTCATCCCCAATGTCCACATCATCCTCATCAACTGGATCCCCTTTCCTGCTCGCCATTGGAGACTGAAACATGAAACAAGGCATGTTAAATGTTAAATTCACACAAATTTAGAAAGAAATGCAGCAGACCCATTATTGGTATTTCCTGTCACCTTGCTGATGGCTTCAGAAGGGGGCAGTTGAGAGGCAATGGGCTCTTCCCTCTTCTGGGTCTTGCTTATCATCTTAAACCAGTTGATGAATCGATCAAGTTCCCAAATGGTTTCGTTGTCCATCAGCTCGAAATCAATCTCCACCTCGTCCCCGTCCAATGGGGTCTCTACATTCCTCTTCCTGATGATCTGCAGCACTTCATTCATCTCATCTTCGGGCAAGTTCTGCAAAGCAAACCCCAGCCTCTCCTTCTCCTTCATGCTCATGGCCCTCTTGTTCGGATCATTCAGCTTCGGCTTCGGTTGCTTCTGCTGCTGCTGCTGCTGAAACATTGGAGGCTGTGGCAATGGCTTCTTTTGAGCTTGGGCTTGAACTGTAGGCGGGGGCGGAATTGTCACAGGAGCAGCAGCTTGAGCCCAAGACAAAGCCCTCTGCCTCATCTCTTCCTCTCTTCTCACAATGGCGCTCAGCTGCTTTTCATATTTCAAATAAGCAGGACCAAACGAGCCCTCAAACTGTTTGAGTAACTGATCTGCTAGCTTATGGACATCATGCACCTGAGGGTTATAAGCAAGGGCGTTTTTGAAGGTCAATCTAATGTCAGATGCGATATCTAATGGATTAAGGTAAAACCCTCTGTTGAGATTCGACCTCACAGTACCCAGATCCATAGGGTTCTTTATGATCTGGTGATAATCATGGAGCCCCATTCCGTCGACGTCCACCGGCGTGTTGAACCAGATGGCTCCATTGTTCTTCATCAGCTTCGTCAAGATCTGGCCACACCTCTTCATCATCCCCGAATGGATCTTCCTCACCTCCGGCGCCTTCATCTCGACAGCTTGCTGCTGGCGATGCTGTGGCTGGTTCGGTTTCGGTGCGGATCTGCTCGTCAAAGCGTCGGATCTGGCCGACGACTGGAACTCCCTCGACTCGATCCGAGAGATGACGCTGCGGACCTGATCGAGCTCCAGCATCAGCCGCCGCTTGAGCTCTCTCAGCTCCTTCTTCGAATAGGACGAGACATTGAAGCTAACGAAAGCTCCTGCGTCCCTCCTGCGGAGGGGATCCGCTGGCTTGTGGCTGAAGGAAGAGGAATCGTCAGAGACGGCGACCGACGCGGCGGCAGACGCCGGCGGAGGCTGTAGGTAGCGGTTGGGGGCCTGGTTAAAGTTATAGGTAGGGTTAGGGATAGGGTTTGTGCAGAGCTTTGGGTTGTTAGGGTTAGGGTTAGGGTTTTTCCTCATATAAACCTTCTGTTCTCCCCAGTACGGCTCATTTCTGCTGATCAGCAACGCCGACGCCATGAACCGCGTCGATTCGCGTCAGACCGGCAGAGATCCGTCAATACCAGGGCAAAGAACCATCGGAAATTTCGCCGGAGGTCGGCGAGGGAGAAAGCGCGGGAAACCTAACGAGGAGAGATAAGGAGGAGGAAGATGACAAAGAAAGAGAGCGGGAGGGGATCGAGGGTTTCTTTCGGGAGAGAGGAGGAAGAAACCCTAGAGCTTGACGAGAAAACAATCGCTGGGATCACCGCTTCTTAAAGGCGCTCCGATCTGCCCGGACATATCACGGGCAGATCTCTCACTGTCCATTTGAATCGGGGATCCGATCGGACGGCCATTAACGATCCCTTGCTGCCCGCGGGGAACGGTGTCCCATCTGTCATGGACGGCGGATATATCGGAGATGCGGACACTTGGCGCGCATCGAGGAGGGGTGATCGTGGCGCTTTCCTTTTTTTTATTCAATTTAATTATTTTTTTGTTTCCAATTTAAAAATAAAATAAAATTTGCTCATCGACGAGGATTTTGCGTTTCGTCTGGGATTCCCGTGAATTTAGGGCGCATGACTCGCGCCTTGGAAATTACAATTTGTTTCCTTTTTTTCTATTTATCCTTTCTAAGGATAAATGGTAAATTATATTTAAAAAGTTAATACAGCTTATATTAAGATATATATCATAGTTAGCGACCAAAGATATGAATTTGGTTATTTAAAATTACTTACTGTTTTATGGTTTGGTGTTTTATGGTTGGACGATCAATAAACTGCAAACGAAATGGCTGAGGAGAGATTTCTCTTTTAGGGTACTCCTAGAAATAGATCCAGTGAAGACGGGATGGAGCCTGTAGCTCAGATGTAAGTTTCTTTGGCACAACCACAAGGTTTCACAAGTCATCAAACATGTTATATTTAAAAAATTAGTGTGCCAAACAACCCTAACCAAGGATCTAACTAGAATTTTAGGAGTTAAACTAAAAAGTAAATATCTTTACATCTAAGTGATAACGGAATACAATTTTTGTAGACCGGTCCTTCACTTCAATAGCTCCTTATAGTGGTCCCTTTCGCTGCGATCGTGAAACGCCCGGACTCTTGCATGGCTTCTTAAGGTGAAAGGAACGAACTTGCTTGAATTCTTCGAGGCCGAAGATGATCTACGTCGAGGAGACACTAACTCAAGCTACTACTTCACTAATGAGAGATTAGTGAAGCTAACACCCTATACTAAAATGCTAATCTAGTAGAGAATGATAAAGTAGGAAGTGAGCTCGTTTTAGTTTTATTTTTCTCACGGTATTTTCTCACTTGAACAAAACCTAGAGAGCTCTTGAGGTGTGAGAAAGAAAATGAAATCAAGAGATGAGAATGAACTAATGAGGTGAAAGAATCAACCATAGGTGAGTTTGTATCATATACTAACTCATGTAGAGATATAACCATGACTAAATTATAAAGATTAGGTTAATAAATATCTTAAGTAAAACAAAAATGAGTGGACTAAGTCAATGCATCCATAAGTTTCTACAAGTTTCATACATGTGAGCGATTATCCACTAATTTGGATTTACTTTAAATATTTAAACCCTATATTATAATTAGTATGCTGTAAGTCTCATACACCCATATAGTGTGTATCAACAACTATGACACAAAAGAAAACACAATTAATATATATCACATATATATTAAGTGTGCACATGTGAGAAAATAAATGTTTAAGTGAGCTAATATTAGTTAATGTAAACTAATATATCAAATATACAATTATACACTAAATTATCAAATCAACGCTTGATTTAATAATCCGGCTATATCACATATAACCGACTAATATTATATGTACCAACTTATCGAATCAACACTTGATTCGATAATCCGGTTATATCACATATAACCGACCGATACAAATATCGCGAGAATAGAATGCGGTATCACATACTCGCATCATTCCCGGTCCCGCACATAACATATGTGCTCCTATTTCGTTTTGCCTGAGACAGTAAAACCTCTATGTAGGACTCTAAAGACCCGTCAATACGTCGGCAGTAGGTGATGATCATATTAAGCACCTACAAGCCGTCAGCGGTATTAGCTGGACGTAACGGCTACTCGGGTATTGAACGATCAGAAGATCAGCAAGCAAGCCCGCTCCAACTCCTGCAAAAATCTGTTAGTAACACTACCGTACAGTCCGGTCTCCTCGTCTGATATGTCGCATATCCGGTCTAGGGGTGGTAAACGTCAGACCCCAATAACCGATAAGTCATGCCGATATGAGACTCATAACGGGTCGAGAAACTACTGATAACACTTACCAGTAAATC
The DNA here is from genome assembly GCA_030015575.1 of Agapanthus africanus. Lineage (NCBI taxonomy): Eukaryota > Viridiplantae > Streptophyta > Magnoliopsida > Asparagales > Amaryllidaceae > Agapanthus > Agapanthus africanus. The sequence goes on from CM057342.1 coordinate 222,598,933, forward strand.
TCTAAATCAGCCCTGGCCAGGGACTTCCCTGTTATGGCCAATCGAGCAAAGCGCAATATCAACCCCCAATACCGGGAGAGACGAAACCCCTCCTATCGCTCATTGCCTCCATGTGACTCGAGACTGTACCCAAAAACCACCGTTTTGCACGTTCTCTTGAACGTGATAAGGTGGAAATCAAAGCACAGCGGGAATCACACAAGACTCTATGACGATCTCGGGTCTACAGACTAACCTGTACCAGTGTCACCAGCGAACTGCTATCTGACGATAGGTATAATACCAACTAGGAGTTCTCGGCGAGTCCGTCCAGTGTACTTAGTCTCCACTGAGCACTCGTATACCATCTCTGATGTCAAACACCAATAGATATATGATCATCCATCGCCCATCAAATGGGTCGAGAAGCGTATACGCTAGTCTACTCTAGTATATTGATGCCCCGTCTCGATACACCTACGACTAGGAACATTAAAGGATGAACTTATGGACTACCATGGCCCCACTAGTATGATCTGCATCATAATCCTGATAGTCAAGTACACATCCTAAGGGCTTTACCAACATGTAACCATAAGACAGTATCAAGAGACAAGTATACATGTTAAGATAAAGAGCAACCAGATAGCATACTATCATGTCGAGCAAGAAAGTCCTCTCTATATATGTCCAAGCATCCACTATGATATACATCATATGTACAATAATGGCCTCTAGGGCATACATACAACTAACAATCTCCCACTTGCACTAGGGCCAACTGCTATAGTATCGCATACCCAGCATCCCGAAGAGTCTCTCGAACTGTATCTGGGAAATGGCCTTCGTGAGTGGATCCGCAGTGTTGTTCTTCGTGTCAACTCTCCTGACCTCGATCTTCCGGCGATCAACTATCTCCCGGATCAGGTGATACCGCCTCAGAATATGCCTGGATCGCTGATGGGATCTGGGTTCCTTGGCCAAAGCCACCGCTCCATTGTTATCACAATACAAAAGTATTGGATACTCAATGGATGGAACCACTCCAAGTTCAGTTATGAAATTCTTCATCCAGACAGCCTCTTTGGCAGTATCGTTGGCAGCAATATATTCAGCCTCCATCGTCGAGTCTGCCACGGTTTCCTGCTTGGAACTGTAATACCCAGTCCCTTTTCTACCAATATGTGTATTTATGTTACTCTTGAGGTTTAGTTATTTTTATAAATATTATTTTGGTATTATAACTTTTTCCTAACCGTAACTTATCTCAAGCCCATTACCTATCGATTCGATACTTTACAGATTCTTTTATTTCATTTTATTTCCCTATACTTATTTATTTCCAAACCAGGCCTCTTTTCTATTCTCTTATTCTTTTATTTTCACCCAAACCCCAAGCCCATTCTTTTAAATTCGTTTTCTTTTCTTTTCTTCCAGCCCAACTCTTTTTCAGAGCCCCGGCCCCATTCCTTTTCTTATTTATTCTTTGATTTTTCACTTCACAAGCCGGCCCAGCATTTTTAATCCCTCAGCCCACCTCTAAAATTCCCATATTTCTATTTTTCCTTTACTACTTAAATCCCCCAGCCCGTTTCTTTATTTTCCCACTTAAATTCTTTTTCTCTTTATTATCCCTCTGGCCCAACTCCCGAGCCCAGCACTACTCCCAGCCCACACAAAATAAAATGGAAATTCATTTTTAATTTTAAATCGAGGTCCGGCCCACTCTTCTCATCCCCTCACCCCGCGCCTTCTACCCGACCCGGCCCACTACCCACTCCTTCTTCCCAACGGCTACATTTTTCCGCTCATTCCTTTTATTCGCGATCCGCTCTCCTCGCCGCACCCCACGCCTGCGCCCACGTCGCCGCTCGTCACGCGCCGTGCCCCGCTCGCGAGCGTTACCCATGACGCGCGTCCTCGACCTCTCCTCGTTGGCACGTCTCTCTCTCTCCTCTCATAATTCTCTCTCTCTCCCCCACGTCTCCTCTCCCTCTCTCTTCTTTCCCTTCCCGCTCCTCGCTCGACCCCGCGCACCCGCCTGCACGTCGCGCTCGCCGCCGTCCCCTCACGTTGCTCGCCTCCATCTCATCGACACCACCACCATCACCCTCGTCGGCAACCAAGCCTCGTCGACCCGAGCACCACCCTCTCATTCTTCCTTCAGCTCAATCCATCACCATCCCTATCTTATTCTTCGACCTCACTCTCGTCACCTCCTAACCTCACCGTTAACGGCCCCAGCTCCCTCTTCCCACTCGCCTGCATCCTACTGAGACCACCCTCTACCACCTCCAACCCCAACAACCGCTGCCGAGCTTCCCTCCACGTTCTCCACCCGACCCCTGCACTCCCCATCACACCCAACTCGAGCCACAACAGTTGCCGACCCATCACCGGCCACCCGAACCCACTGCAGCCCCGCCATCAAGAGCTTCGACCACCGCAGACACCCCGACGACGCCGACGAGCCCCACTGCCCGAGAACAGACCCGAGCTCACCCAGAGCCGCTGCCGTGCGTCTCCAGGCAAGTTCGTCGCGTGCCCGTGCTGTACTTCGCTGCCGTGCGTCTCCAGGCAAGTTCGTCGCGTGCCCGTGCTGTACTTCGCTGCCGTGCGTCTCCAGGCAAGTTTCATACTTGCTACATGCTAATTTGTATTAGTTACGAACTATAATTTTATAAATTCCATACTTAATATCCTCGATAAATTATACGACGCAACTGTTCGATGCATCACCTCGATGGAAATACTCACCTAATTTGACGGAACTCAAGGGTATAGTTTGGCCCGTACGGATTTGAATCTAGTGTGTGAATTTTATTGGAAAATACGACTATTAACGACTAAAACGACTACCCCCAAGTATACCTGTAAAACTAAAAATTTCTTGTACCTGAAAACCGATAAAATTACCATAAATTATATTCATACTGGAATGATGCGTTCGAGGGCTCAAATCGAAGCCGACTCGACGAACTATAACCCTATGCAAGTTTATAAATATTTCTGTACTTAAACTGTGACAATATTTGGATCGGAGTGCGACTCTAGACTGCAGTTCAGAGCGACTCTGTTTACTGTATGCTGTCCCGTAATGGGTACCACACTGTTTCCTTAATTCGTAGGTTGCGGAACTCCGCTGTTTATTAAAGATGAATCTGTTAGCTAAATAATACAAGTGGTTTCACCCTGTTTCGTCAACATTTACTATTTAACCTGTAATTTAAAAGATCGGGACGTATAACAGTCCCAACAGAATCAGAATTGACATACTAGTATTGAACAGTGTATATCTCCTGACGTACTGGCGCGATTGAAGATCCATCTGTTGCTTTGAAAACCTTACTGAAAACTCTAGATTTCATTCAACTGTAGCGTCGCTAAAATCTGATCCCAACTGGGATTAAAATGCATTGCGAAACGGACTTCCGATTCTGAAACCGGATTTCCATCCGTGAACGCTTAAAATGAAATGGCCATAATTAGTGATCCTGAAACCCGATCGGCGTGAAACCGAATTCGCTGGATAGATAACTGAACATACTATTTATTCCCCATTTATCGTTTCGCTAAACTGTACACGTTTGATTTATGATAAATATTGCAAGTGGTAGATTACTGATTCCTGACATTCTAATCATGCTTTACATACTGTTTACGCATCATATCATACATATGTCACTGCATTGATAACTTAGTGATAATGTGCATTACTCAGTGTTAGGTATTAGTGATGATTGTGGTAAGTACGTTAGTGTTCGTGTATAAGTGAATAAGTGAAAGTGACACGTACTTGTACACAATCAGTGAACCTTATTATTCTATTGCATTGTCGACGTCTGTGGGACGCGTGTACGTGTGACTATAAGTGGTATGGGACACTTATGGAAGTTCTTGCACGGGTGTCACAGATAAGGCACCAGACACTGCCATTTATCTGGAGTATTAGTCGGGACGTGCTTGATGGAGATCATGTCTCCAGTTCTCGTGCAGACTTGTCACCGACCGACTGGTATTTAAGGTTATGGTTAGCGTTTGATGTAGACCACGGGGTGTGGGGTAGTTTGAGTGTGAGTTCAACAGAATCTCGGGAGTCCCTTGCCGGCTTATATATATGGAGATATATGGAGATTTACAGGGTACATGATTATTACCGTGAGTTACATGTTGGGCCCGTGGTCCCTTGCCCTTGGGTCCTACCCTTGGGTGGAGGACACTCGCGAGTGGTTGATTCTCAAACTTGGACTGGCGATAGGCTTAGTGACCTGTACAGTGAGACTTAGAGATTGATAGGGATGATAGCATCGATATACATGCTTACTGTGTTGACATACTGGGCATATTATCTTACTGCTTTTACTGTTCCACTGCATTGATTACTGTATGTTCATACCTATACCGTCATTGATTTACTGTTATATATATCTATTATCACTGTTGGAGTTGTCACTTAGATTTATATATTATATTGCTATTGTGTCGCTCTGACGACCTGAGTATGCATGCTCAGTGTGAGGAGATGATTTAGCCTGGACCAGGACTAGACGTACACCACGGACATCTTGATTTGCTATCCAGAGTTATACTCTTTTGTTTCCATCAGGTCAGTTCTTTATATTGTTTCGTTTCAGTTACTGCATTTCTCATTGCCTGCGCATTATTTACTGATTACCATGTAAAGCTAGAAGCCGAAGTGTGACTACGGCAGGATGTTTCCTTGACCGTAGGAGCATGGCTGGCCTTGTCAACCCCTCGTATTCCGTATTTTGAGAAGCGGGGCGTGACAGGAACTCTTCCAGCATACCGCCCCCTCATTGAGGGTAAAGAAAAATCCCGAGTGCAACTTAAAGTCGTCCTTATCACTATAGAAGCTCGAATCGGTAAAGGACTCCACTTGGAGTTCTCCGTTACCATACACCAAGAGCATCTCTTTAGTCCTTCTCAAGTACTTGGGAATGCTCTTCACAGCTGTCCAGTGACTCTCTCCAGGATCTGCTTGATACTTACTCACTACACTTAGTGAGTATGCTACATCGGGTCTGATACATAACATCGCGTACATGATAGAGCCTACTGCCGAAGCATAGGGTATCCCTTGCATGCGAGCTCTCTCCAAATCAGTCTTGGGAGACATCTCTTTGGAGAGAGTGAGTCCTGAGATCGTAGGTAAAAACCCACGCTTGGATTCTTCCATACTAAATCTCTTTAGTATGGTGTCAATGTACCTGGATTGGAACAATCCCAGTATCCGTTTAGATCTATCTCTATAGATCTTAATCCCCAAGATATAGGAGGCATCCCTAGATCTTTCATTGAGAATCTTTGTGATAAGAAGAGCTTGACCGATTGCAGCATATGAATGTCATTTCCTATCAAGAGTATGTCATCCACGTACAATACGAGGAAGACAACCTTACTCTCTGCCACCTTTTTGTATATACAAGGTTCATCTACGTTTTTGACGAAATCAAACTCTTTAATAACGACATCAAAACAGATGTTCCAACTCCGCGATACTTGTTTTAACCCATAGATGGATTTAAGCAGCTTGCACACCTTTCCGCTACTCCCACTGTCTACGAAGCCCTCTGGCTGAGTCATGTACACACTCTCCTCTAAATCACCATTTAGAAAGGCGATCTTAACATCCATTTGCCAGATTTCGTAGTCATGGTATGCAGCAATGGCAAGTAGGATCCGGATGGACTTAAGCATAGCCACTGGAGAAAAGGTTTCGTCATAATCGACACCTGGTCGTTGACAAAAACCCTTTGTAACAAGTCTAGCTTTGAAAGTCTCAACTTTTCCATCTACACCAAATTTCTTCTCAAAAATCCATTTGCTCCCAATGGGTTTTACCCCTTCAGGAGCAACTTCCAAAGTCCATCTTTGTTGGTGTACATGGATTCCATCTCAGATCGCATTGCATCCAGCCACTTCACCGAGTCCCCACTCGTGATGGCCTGCTCGAACCTAGTTGGGTCATTATCCTCCATGATGCAATCCTCGCTTCCACCATCAATGAGAAAATCGTAGTATCTCTCAGGTGGATGAGGAACCCTACTAGATCGGCGGAGAGGCTGGGGTTCGTTTGGCACTACCGAATTCTCTGGTTCCACTAAATCTTCAGTTGTAGTTTGTGTATCTAGAACTTCTTCCGGCTCTAACTCTTTGCCACTAATTTTTTTTACAAGAAATTCCTTTTCTAAAAAGGTGGCATGTTGAGCAATAAACACCATTTATTCCCCACTATGGTAGAAAAGATATCCATATGATTTCTTTGGATATCCCACAAACTTGCAAAGAACTGATCGTGCCTCGAGTTTGTCCAGATTTTGCCTTTTGATATAGGCCGGACAACCCCATATCTTAATTCGTTTAAAATATGGTCTCTTCCCACTCCATATCTCATATGGTGTGGTAGGTACAGATTTAGATGGAACTTGATTCAATAGGTATGCTGCTGTCTCAAGCGCATAACCCCAAAAGGAAATAGGTAACTCAGCAGTGCTCATCATAGAGTGCACCATATCTAATAGGGTGTGATTCCTCTGTTCCGATACACCGTTGTGCTGTGGTGTATACGAAGGAGTAAGCTGAGAAAGAATCTCATTCTCTTTTAGAAAGTCCAGGAACTCCGTGCTCAAGTATTAACCTCCTCGATCGGATTGAAGGATTTTAATACTTTTACCCGTTTGGTTCTCGACTTCGGATTTATATTCCTTGAATTTCTCAAAAGTTTCAGACTTGTGTTTCATCAGGAACACATATCCGTATCTTGAGAGATCGTCAGTAAATGTAATGAAGTACGAAAAACCATTCCTGGCATGTGTAGACATGGGACCACATACATCACTATTGTTCTCCGCCGAAAAATATGACCGGGACGTTAGGACGTCCGGCCTGAATTCCGAGGGCAGATGCTATTTGGTGCTATCCGTCCACCTCTCCGAAGATGCCAAGTTGATTTATGACGCCGTGTATCGAAGGTTTAGACGGATGCGGTCGATGTAGCAGACTTCTTCAGATTCCCCCTCGTTGAGGGTTTTTTTTTATTGTGGGGACACTCTTCCCTGCAGGCGCAAGCCCCTGCAGTTAATTACGCTACCGCATCGCGGTAACAATTTTCTCCTTCTCTAGATGGTCACTTCGTGTCGTGTGTGTTTGTTTGTTTTTTTGGTTGCCCGTGGATTGTATACGGAGACTAATTTATGTTGTCGCCCGCAGGGCGTGGATTAGTCCAAATCCGTATTTTCTTAGATTTGGGTTTGGGGTTGGGTTTAACGACGCGTTAGTCTTATTTGAGACTAAGATCAACTTAAACGTTTGTTAAGGATACGTTAGTCTAATTTTGGACAAAGATCAACTTAACGGGATCGTATAGATCCGACAAGAGAGCATTTGGGCTCTATTGTTTAGTTTAGGGATATTGCGGTCCATTGTTAGTTTAAGGATATTACCGTCCAAGGTTAAGGACATCATAGTCCATGGGCTTAAGGACCCCACAGTCTGAGGTTAAGGACATCATAGTCCATGGGCTTAAGGACCCCACAGTCCGACGTTAAGGACATCATAGTCCATGGGCTTAAGGATCCCACAGTCTGAGGTTAAGGACATCATAATCCATGGGCTTAAGGATCTCACAGTCCGAGGTTAAGGACATCATAGTCCATGAGTTTAAGGACCCCACAGTCCATGGAATGTCTGATTGTCGGGACCCGTCACCTCTCTGAAGACGTTGAAGGATTACAACGACAAATATCAGAGGAGTGAAGAGATGTACCCTCGAATCAATTTTGGTTGGGAGATCTGTAGTCCAATTGGGACTAAGATCTGAGATTTATGAGCGTATGGGCTCAATTAATCTGAATGAGGGGTTTATGGCCAACTTGGGCTCGACCCACTCAATTAAAATGTTAAACATTTGACAATACTGAGCATTGATTTGGGTTCTGACAGCCTCTCTGTCTTTTATTGAACGCCGAGCATTCCTCATAGCTCTAGGGCTTTATTTAAAGAACAATTTATGTTCTATTAGTGCGCGCGTAAGGAACACGTGGCACGCTTGGTGCTAGCACAAGTTAATGAGCGCAAAGCGCTTCTGTGATATAGCGCACACGTGAGGAGCACGTGGCGCTAGCGCCAGACAATGAGCGCAATGCGCTTCTAGTGAAGTAGCGCACACGTGAGGAGCACGTGGTGCGCTTGGCGCTAGCGCTAGACAATGAGCGCAATGCGCTTCTGGTGAAGTAGCACACATGTGAGGAGCACGTGGCGCGCTTGGCGCTGTATGCCAGTTAATGAGCGCAAAGCGCTTCTGTGATATAGCGCACACGTGAGTAGCACGTGGCGCGCTTGGCGCTGTGCGCCAGTTAATGAGCGCAAAGCGCTTCTGTGATATAGCGCACACGTGAGGAGCACGTGGCGCGCTTGGCGCTAGCGCCAGTCCAGGAGCGCAAAGAGCTATTTGTTAAGTGGCGCACAGTGAGGAGCACGTGGTGCGCTTGGCGCTGTGTGCCAGTCCAAGAGCGCAGAAGCGCTTCTGATCAGTTTTATGATCTGAGAAATAAATTCTCGTTTATAAGAGAATTTGTCTCGAGCTTCTAAGAACAAAACTCTTATTTTATAAGAGATATTTCAATCTTTTATTTTGGTGAAAGGCTTTGCTTTTATGGATCTGTGTGCCTAAAAAAACTGAATTATTCTCCCCCCTTTTTATAATGAGATGTTCATGATCTCTTTTTGTAAGAAGACCTTAGTCTTATAGATCTATGATCTGTGAGAAGAATTATATTCTTATTCTTATTCTTTGTGATGAGATACTTTGATCTCTTTTTGGTGAAAGACCTTGGTCTTATAGATCTATGATCTTAGAAAAGAAGTAAATTCTTCCTTCAATATGAGATGATTTCATCTCTCTGTTTATTTACCTTGAGGAAATTCTTCTTCTTTCGAGAGCTTGCTCTTTATCTTTGAATTTTTTTTCAAAATTTAGGGGGAGGGGCGGTCCTCTATGTGTGACTTGAAGTCTTGGGGCCTTTATATAGGGCAAGGCTGATTTGTTCAATCAGTTAAGGAGATCTTTTCTCCAATTGATTTGGGGATTTCCTCATCGTTGGATTTTTGATCCAAGGGCTTCTGATTTACAGAAGGCAATCTTCTTGTTTTTAACAAGATTGGGAAATCTTTCCCCACATAAAATTTATTCTGTATTTTAGTGATTTTTAATCACCACTGGATCATTGATCCGACGGTGCTCTGATTTACAGAGCACAATCTTTTTGTTCGGGAAGATTTTGAGGAATCTTTCCTTAACAGAATTTTATTTTAATCAATTGATGATTTTAATCATGTTCGTTGGATCTTTTGATCCAACGGTTGGGAACATTTAGTTCCAGTGCTAGCGCTCCCGTGCTTTGCACGTGGTGCGCTGTTTAGAGTGCAGCGCACTCCGCGCTAGTGCTTACGTGCTTTGCACGTAGTGCGCTGCTTAGAGTGCGGCGCTCTTAGCGCTAGCGCTCATGTGCTTTGCACATGAGCGCTGTCTCAGAGTCTTTGACTCTCTCAGTGCTGGCGCTGCTATGAAGCGCTGGTTTATTTCAAAATTTGAAATTTGAACAGAGTTTTGCTCTGATTGGGGGAAACAAATGCCCCCCCACCGTTGTGCTCACATGGCCCACATGTGAGTGCAGCGGTGGCAGCATCTGCGCCCTTAGATCAACTCAGAAGTTAAAACGGCATCTTAGTGCCTATAAATAGGACCCTTGGCCCTTGAGATGATTTCTGTTCATCTTCTTCCTTGTTTTTTTTCTGAGAATTAATTCTCTTTTAGAGCATAGCTCTTTGTCTTAAGAACTTCCTTAAGGACAGAACTCTGTCAAAATTTAGGTAAAAATTAAATCTTTTAAAGGATTTAATAATCTAGGGTATCACCTATTAACAGAGCTTTGCTCTTCATAGATCTTTGATCTAAAGAAAACCCTTTTTAGGGTTTTATTAACAGAGCTTTGCTCTCTTGAAATCATAGATCTAAAGAGATCTTTCTCAGGGTTTCTTAACCAATTAACAGAGCTTTGCTCTTTTCAAATCAAGTAGATTTATTAATCTTTCATAAAGAACTCTTAAGAGTTTGTTCATAGATCTTGAAAATCTCAGAATTTTAATTCATTAAAAACTTTACTTCAATTTTTCTGATGGGTTATTCCATCATTTTTACAGAGCAAAACTCTTGAGGAATTTTCTTTGGGGAATTTTTTTTATTCCTTCATCATTAAAATCTGACAGATGTCATTCTATCACAGAGCACTGCTCTCAAGGGGAGATTTACTCCTTGTCCCGAGAAGTTCTCATTAAATAAGAATCTTTTTTAGGATTCCCTTTAATTGCACAAATTTGAAACAGTTGGGTGTTTTAATCAACACTTGTTTTCTTCACGCGGATATCAAGAGTTGTCTGAATCCCCGTGTTTTGATCAGTCTGTTCGCTAAACTCTCACTAATTTTCATTTTCAGGCGTTATGGCCGCTCATCTGTATGATCTCAATGAGATTATCTCTTACGGAGACATCCGCTCACTAGGCCGCTGCCAGAACCAGGAGTTCACAAACGCTCAGTGCGCCGAAATCATGCGTCGCTTTGATGAATACAATGATCGACTGCTTCCTCGTCGTTCCGCTCTTTTGAAGCTCATTGTGAGAGCGATCTGGGAAGCACTTCCTTTGTTCTATGCAGGCATGCCGCTTAAGGCATTGGATGATGTCGAAGATAAGGTACACTCAGTTATCTGATGGGCCTAATCTCAAAGAAAAGGCGAGACAATCTTGTTGATATTTTGCATCAAACTTTCCAACAGACTACGATAATCGTTGCCTATCGAAGGACGGAGGACATCAGTGAAGATCTTGACGCTTGCGAGCGTGAGAGGAAGCATACGAGAATGGTTAGAGAGGCCAGAAACATTTTAGATGGCCTTACTTTTGAATTTCTTAATCCATGTCCTGGATCCGATATCTTGCCATTGTAAACATTTTAATGATGCTTTTGTTTACTGTTTTCATCAATGTAAGAATTTTCTGAAGTATGAATGGCAAATTTTTGCGTTTCCGTTCTTTTATTTTCTGCGTTAAACCTTCTCATATATACATGAATGGGCGCGCTCTGAATGCTTAACTGAATGCAAATCGAATGTTCTCTTTATTGTCTTGCACGGTATATGGTTAATGCCTGTAGGTTATGCCTTTTTTTTGGCTTGGCGCGAAGCAGTTTACGCGTACTTGAGTAGCACCTCCATTTTTCTAGCATGTAATTTCGGCAAAGGTGGTTTGTAGATAGTAGAGAACATTTCATCTCAGTCTCCTTGTAGGGTAGCGATGGCTTAGGAAGCAGGTTCAGGTCTGCTGCCTAAGACTTTTCAACTTTATGAGCCATGAGGGTCTCACAAAGGCTTTTCTCCCTGCGAGTCGAGAGGATCTCGTAGGTGTATTTTCTCCTTAAGAATCGTGAGGATTCCTAAGTGCGTTTTTCCCTTGAGAGTCGTAAGGATCTCACGAGAGAATTTTCTTCCTTACAAGTCGAGAAGGCTTGTAAGTGGTCGATGTTTGATTTAGGAGAGCGCGGCCTGTAGAAAATCTACCTTGACCTCTCTGCAAGGCAATGATGGCTTGGGAGACAGAGTTAGGATCTGTCACCTAAGACTTTTCAATTTTATGAGCCGTGAGGGTCTCATAAAGAATTTTCTCCCTACAGGTCGAGAGGATCCCGTAGGTGTATTTTCTCCATAGGACTCGTGAGGATTCCTAAGTGCGTTTTCTCTTGAGAGTCGTAAGGATCTCACAAGAGAGTTTTTCTCCTTGCCAGTCGAGAGGACTCGTAAGTGATTGTTGAGTTGACCTGCTCCCGAGTCAAAGTATTGCTTTGACGGGGAGTTCGAGAGTTTACTCTGGCTGTTTTCCACGGAGTCAGGATTGACTTTAGCCGTGTTCTATGGGGCCAGGAGGGATTGACTTTATCCGCATTTCACGGTGTCAGGGGTTGACTTTATCCGCATTTCACGGTGTCAGGGGTTGACTTTATCCGCATTTCACGGTGTCAGGGGTTGACTTTATTCGCATTTCACGGTGTCAGGGGTTGCTCTGGCCGTTTCTCACGGGGTCATGATTGACTTTAGCCGTGTTCTACGGGACCAAAATTTGCTCTGGGCGTTTCCCACGGGGTCAGGATTGACATTAGCTGTGTTCTACGGGACCAGGATTTGCTCTGGGCGTTTCCCACGGGGTCAGGATTGATATTAGCCGTGTTCTACGTGACCAGGATTCGCTCTGGCTGTTTCCCACGGGGTCAGGATTGACATTAGCCGTATTCTACGGGACCAGGATTTGCTCTTTCGGTTGTCTGTGAATTGTCGAGATTTGGAACAGGGACTTTGCCATGGCTCCAAAGTTGATTGTCGCGTCTGAATCCTGCTGGAATGAGGAGGAACACTGTTGGTGATCTCTAGGTTGTCTGTGAACCGTCGAGACTTGGCTCTCTTTCTGATGGAGCCTGGTGGGAAGGTATGGTTCCCTCTTTATTTGTGTCCCTAGATTGTATACAGGGATCGATGTGATCTCACCTGTAGGGCAAAAAGTTTCATTTCATTTCATTTTTTATTTCTTTCCGCGATGATCTATCATTTCAGCTTCTCGTATCGCGAAAGTCGCGGTTGCCCAATCATTTCGGCTATTTTTAGCGATGCCCAATCATTTCGGCTATTTGTTTTATTTACTCGCTGCTTTTTATTCCGAGTTGCCCAACCATTTCGGCTATTTTGTATGCATGTATTTTTACTTGCTGATTTTGTTGCAAGTTACTCCATCATTTCGGCTATTTCATATGCATTTTTGGCTCGCTGATTTGAGTTTGGAATCTGATGCCAATCTCAGCATCAGCATCGCTACGACTGGAATATTGCCAGGAGCGAATCATCATTTGCCGTGAAAGGACTTGGAATTTGATACCGATTTAGATATCAGCATCGCTACCACTGGGACATTGCTAGGAGCGAATCATCATTTGCCGTGAAAGGACTTGGGATTTGATACCGATTTAGGCATCAGCATCGCTACCACTGGGACATTGCCAGGAGCGAATCATCATTCGCCATTGTCGATTTAAACAAAAATGGCTTAGAAAACAGGGTTAGGATCCTATCGACTAAGGCTTTTTAATTCATGAGCCGTAAGGGTCTCATAAAGGTGTTTCTCCCTACGAGCTGTGAGGATCTCGTAGGTGCGTTTTCTCCTTAAAAATCGTGAGGATTCTTAAGTGTATGTTCTCTTATAAGTCGTAAGGATCTTACAAGAGTGTTTTCTCCTTATAAGTCGAGAGGACTTGCAAGGGTCGTTCACCGTATGAGCATATCCCTAGTCGCTGGTGGGACTTTATTAGGAAAATGTTTATTCGTGTCCGTGGATTGTATACAAGGGTCAATATTGAAACGCTTGTAGGGCAGCATTGGAGATTGTGATGGCTTAAGAACAGATTCAGATCCCTGTAAATTAAGGCTTTTGAATCCTATGAGCCGTGAGGGTCTCAAAGGGGAATTCTCCTTACGAGTCGTGAGGATCTCATAAGTGCGTTTTCTCCTTAGGAATCGTGGGGATTCCTAAGTGTGTCGCTCCCTTATGAGTCGTAAGGGTCTCACGCAGGTATTTTCTCCTTACAGGGTCGAGAGGACCCTGCAAGTGTCTTTTAACGAGATTGCGCCCTTTCGAGTTTTTACAAACTCGCCGGTGCTGTTTTTACTCACGGAGCCCTTTCGAGTTTTCATCCGTGCCCATCTCGCTTATAGACGTACCGTTTTTTTGTCAGCCTTGGGATGCTGCGGTCCGTAGTAGTTTATAGACGTCTCAGTCAGCCGCAAGTTTTAGGACATTGCGGTCCGTTTTTAGTTTAAGGACGTTTCGGTTCGTTTGCCGGCTACTACTTATAGAGTTTGGGCTTAGGAAGATAGCGAGCGGACATAGGCGTCATCATCTATCGTTGACCTAGGCCGTGACTCGCCAGGCGTAGTATTTTTTTAGGAAGCGACCGTTTATTGGCCTGAAAGGTCTTTCACCATGCATGTCCATGAGTAGATAGGCTCCACCCTGGTAAACTTTGTCTATGTTGTACGGGCCTTCATAGTTCGGCTCGAATTTCCCCCGCTTAGCATGATTGGGGATCATAGGTCTTTTGACCACTAGCACGAGTTCGCCTTGGCGGAATGTTCTCGGCCTAGTTAATCTTTCATATGAGCACGTCATCTTTGCTTTATAAGCCTCTAGGTTTTGTTGTGCCATGAGTCGGGTTTCATCAAGGGCGTCGAGCTCCTCAAGCCGAAAATGAGCATTGTCTTCGTCTGTTAGCTCGTAACGAACCGCCACTCGTAGAGAGGGCAACTCTATCTCGAGGGGGAGTACCACTTCTGTGCCGAATACCAATGCATACGGCGTTCTGTTTGTGGCCGTTTTGAACGTAGTTTGATATGCCCAGAGAGCTTCATGCAGTCTCTCGTGCCAGTCCTTCTTATTTTTGGACACCGTCTTTTTCACGATCTTCGTCAAGGACTTGTTGAAAGCCTCAGTTAGACCGTTAGCTCGGGGATTGTAGACCGAAGAGTATCTCCAGTCTATATTATGCTGTTGTGCGAAGCGGCTGATTTTGTGGTTTCTGTAGGCTAGCCCGTTATCGGAGATAATCCGCCGCGGAGTGCCGAACCGATAAATGACGTGTGTCTTGAAGAAATGGAGGATATTCTCCGTCTTCACTTCTCTTAGTGATACTACTTCTGCCCACTTAGAGAAATAACCGGTTGTTGCCAGTATGAACCGATGTCCTCTGGACGATACCGGTTCAATGGGCCCGATTATGTCAGTTCCCCACATTTCGAATGGCCAGTTAGCCACCGTTGGATGTAGCGGATTTGGATGCTGGTGGATAAAGTCCCCGTGAATCTGGCATGAGTGGCACTGCTTCGCGTATTCTAGGCAGTCTTGGATCATTGTGGGCCAATAATAGCCCATCCTTTTGATCTTCAGTTTCATTTTCGGCCCGGCTTGGTGAGAACCTCAGAGTCCGTCGTGAGTTTCTTGGACGACTCTATTTACCTCTTCAGGTCCCAGGCATCTTAGCCACAGGGAGTCGAACGATCTCTTATACAGGGTATCATCGACAAAGGCGAAGGATAGAACTTGTTTCATGAGCTGATGTCTTGAGGACGCGTCTTCAAGTGTTCGACAGGATTTGAAGTCTTCTATAAAGACTTCTCTCCAATCCATACCCTTTTCCTGGTCTTTTACTTGTAGGGTTGCTTGCTCCGTCGTTCCCTTTTCTTCGGACAACTCTGGAGATATTTCTGCCGGTGCAAGAACCCGACGGCTTTGCACAACGATCCTCACGTCATCGAGATTCTCATCGGCCAGTTGTAACATTTCAGAAAAATAAAATATTATTTTTGGGAATTTTTATAATTTAATATAAATTTTTAATGAATATTTTAATATTTCGGTATAATTAAATACCGATAAATGGGGAAAATTTTGGAAAAATTATGGAAAATTGTAAAATAGGGTATTTTATGGAATTTTGCCATTTTAAAGTTTTTATGATTACTTATATGCTAATTTAGTGCTAATCGCGATTAAAAATCGCTAATCGGGTTTTTAGCATTTTGGTGCAAAACATGCACATATCATTTTTTCCACACTTGTCACATTTTCTTACATGTTGTGGGTGTATAGTTGCCTAGGGTCACCATTGTGAGGAGGAGTAAATAGAGAAAAAGGAAAAGAAAAGAAAAAGGTAAGAATGATGAAGAGAGAGAAAGGTGTAGGTCAACCCTTCTTTTTTGAACCATCCCCCATCATTTCTTCACCCCATTCTCTCTCCCCTTCCCTTGAGCTGCTGCTGATCCTGCTCCCCCTTTTCTTCCTCCACCTTCAATCCCCTAAAACACCATGGATCCAACCCTAAAACCCCATTTCCACTTCACAAAAATTGCTCCCAAGCTCACTAGCTACACATTGGACCTAGAAAGAGAGGATTTTGAGGACTTTGAGCAACTCAAGAAAATTCTTGAGTTGCCAAAGGAGGTAAATTCTGCACCCTTAGTATAGTATTTCAATTTCTTGTGCATCTAAACTTGTTTCATGTCGATATTGTGTCGTTTTGATGGACTTTGGAAATTTCAAGTTAGGGTTTAGGGTTTGATCTGAAATCAAAGATGAATTGAGGTGTAATTAGAGGCTACAACCCTTGTTGTGATGTTACATTGGACCAAACCTGAGAATAAAACCCAGAATATGGATTTATGAAAACGATATCGGGAAAAACTGTAATTCTGTGAGTGTGTTTTGTAATCTACTTTCACCCCGAGACTCCTAAAATAATTTTGGTTTGACAGTGAGATGTGCAGACACCTAGGAACCACCACACAAAACCCTAGCCCCTATCTCTTTCCCCAGGCCGCCAATAAATCCTTTCTGGCCGAATTTGCGGCCAGAGCAGGTTGGAACCCCCTCATTTTTGTTTCAGGGCCCTATCTCTTGTAAATTTGACCTTTGGTATATGCAATTTTGACTGATTCCATCTAGGGTAGAATCTGGGGTAGTTTTCTTATGTTGGTGCATGGTTTACGACTTGTTTTAGCATGGATTTTGGTATTTGGTGATTCGTTTCTGTCGGGTGGCGTTTGAACGTCAACGGCAAAGAGTTATTAGTTGTGTTTGCATGCGAGACTATAGGTTTTTACCTATGAGCATAGCGTATGCCGTTTTGGTTTTCCGATATGATTTTCATGTGTTTTAGCGTTTGTGATATACTTGTAGGTACCCTACGTGATGTTGAGACGACGAAGATGAAGATGGCGACATCGGCATCGGCACACGAGAAGTAAGGTGAGTAGATTTATATCTACGGGAAGAAGTCGGGTGGATGGCGTATAGCACCCCCGCAGTTCATGGTGATGTATACGAATACGTATACACACATATATTTATTATATGTTGTTTGAGATTATTGATGATAAAGATGGATTTTTGGTGTTCTTGGATTGGTTTAGTGTAGTTGCGAAACCCTAGAGTAGGGGTTGCACCCATACACATACGCACGCACATACTTGCATACTTTCTTTCTTTTACCTGTGCGTATATGGAGATGTGTATATTTACACATGGGTATGGGACTATGTGTTCATATACTGGATTTGAGGATAGTACTTGGGATTTGAGATGAGTCGATGAGATTTGATTTGAGACCGTGAGATCGGTGATATGGCAGGGTTCGTATTTGAGATACGACATGACGTTGTAGCGGGTCTTTTGACGTAGTGTTTCACACACGTGCATGCATACTTAGGTGGTATCAGTATTGTACTAGACGTAGGTCAGTACCCCGGATTATGATCTTTGATAAAGAGGATACCAGATGAATAATGTGATGGATGTGATTTTGACCCGTACCCAGATTTGGGATGCTGTACGACGGATTTACGTACGAGCTATATATTGATGATTGATCCGCACTCTTGACTTGGGATGTCTGATTATAGATATTGTATCAGATGTGATACTATTGAGGCGGGATCACCGACTAATATATATATATATATATATATATATATATATATATATATCGACTCAGATGTTAGGCGGTTCCCTTACCTTCAGTTTGCCTGTTAGCTCAGCTCTATAGTTTAGTGTAGTTGTTAGACTAGATTTGATTCCTACCTATATCAAAAACCAACGAATCGTGGGTATTTTAAAAGACAGGTCAAGGGATTCTACGGATATTTCAAAGAACGTATCTTTTCTTAAAAACACCGTAGCCCTTATTTTCAAAACACCGCGATTCGTATTATTTCAAAAGGCACTACTGTATGATTTATATTTATATTAAATGCAGATTAGTTATCATTGTGTCTAGTATTCAGCTCCCGCACATTATTGCTGCTCGCTCCGCATCGCATACTTATATTGTGATTTCATATTCCATTGTTGATATCATGCTGTCAGGACACCAGCACCATTACCGATGATACGTATGTACCACGTACACTTACTTGCCGGCTCACAAACATCTTCATCGGTAATTGCCATGTCACGTACACTTTAGAGAATACTATTACATTGACATAGCTTGTTAGCTAATAGTTTCGACATGATATTAGTGTACTTGTCTTATATGCCAGTTTAGACATTGCAGTTACTATTTGCTACTTCATGCATATTGTTATTCACTGTTATACCGCATTCATGGATTTTTATGCCTATATTCATTGTTTTACATGCCATCGATGATTTGGATTCGGATTTTCATGAGATTTCCTGGATTTGGGGGGAAACCGCAAAAACATTTATAAACTTCTTTTATCTCTCTTTTTAAATGAAAAGTGCGGTTTTCCCATGATGTATGAGTCGTCCACCATGAGTTTGCTGATGGATTTTGAGACTCGATTCGAGGAGTTGGATGAACCGTTTCGGGTACATGGTGGGTCCAGTGCGGTACCCCGGGGCGAGAAGGTCGCAGAGGATGGCGTTGAGCCTAGCAGGGGAGCACTACCGACCGGTGATTTTACCCGACGCGTCGGATATCCGGAGGATACCGTCGTGGTCTTGAGATTGATGGTAGGGGCCGGTCTGGACTGACGGCGCCCTAGATAGTGAGATTGAGACATTGAGATTTTGAGATATTGAGGTACTGAGATATTGAGATATTGGGATTTATGTTTTGTGTCGATGCTAGACACTGTTTATACTGATTTCATTTATGATACCTCGTTTTGAAAATACAGAAATCTCACTAAATTATGAAAGCAGTTTCTTCGTTTACATGTATTCTGTTTTCATGCATTCATACTTCATCCATATGATATATTGCTACCTGAGGCACTGACACGAGCACTTGGTAGTACAGTTGTTTAGAGGTATACCCTAACCATTGTTATAGGCTGCTGGTTATATTTGAGGATATATTATGATCGTATGACCTAGGATTGCATTGTTCATGCGATTTCTGTTCGTAGATGTTTTTCTACTCATGAGTTGGCAACTCAACCCGTTGTGCCACAGTTTCTTGCAGGTTTTGCCGTACAGGTTTCATTACGGCTTTGCTGGCACTACTTCCATTTCCGGGTGATTTGCTAGTAGGTGGGTTCACTTGTATCGTGGCTATCAGTATATTTTGTATATTATTATTCAGTTGTATCTAGAAGTTTCATCAACCAAACATGTATTTATTTTAGATAAAGACCAGTGATGTTTATTCTTTCGACCTTAGAGTCGCGCGTTGTATTTCTATGGATTTCTTGCTGTTTTGAGTTTCCTTTTCTGTTGTGATCCTCGTCTTTCGGCGTTATATATTATATTGCTTGCGTGGTTGTGACCGTCGATTGACGAAGAGCTAGCTCCCACTTGGGGGATACCTTTATTCATATATATGCTTTATCAGGTTTGTACCCGTTTGGGGTCAGTTTTTACAAAGGAAACTCTGCCGAAATTTTTAGAAAATATTTATGATTTTAAAATGCATATTTCGGCGTATGTTGCAAAATATTTGATTTAAAATGGTTTTTCCTTCACTCTACTACTTTCCTTGGTTTGGATTTCTAGGTTTTCGGTTTACTTAGATTACGTACGCCTCGAGACGTTTCGTAGTTTAAGTGCCGGTCATGTTCCGTACTTTCGGGTCGTGACACCAGTTCTTTAGCGAGCTTGGCTAATGCATCCACCTTGCTATTTTTCGCGCGCGGTATGCTTTCCAGGGCATAGGCAGGGATTTGGGTCAGCAATTGTTGTACCCTTTCGCCGTACTTTACCAACTCCGGTTTGCACGTCTGATAGTCGTCGTTTACTTGGCTAACGACCAGTTGGGAGTCTCTGTATATGAGGAGGTTTTCAATTCCTATGTCAATAGCGATCTCAAGACCTGCTATCAAAGCTTCATATTCAGCTTCATTGTTTGTCCTCGGCTCTGTTAGGGAAAAGGCAAAGCGCATTATCCCTCCTTGTGGAGTCACGAAGATGAGGCCCACCCCAGATTTGATTATAGGGGAGTTGTGCTTTCGCTTCTTCATAGAAGATACTCCGTCAAAGTAGAGTTTCCATCGGGTATCACTCCCTCCTTTCTCCCCGTCGATCGTGTCAAACGCGTGCTCATATGGCAATTCGCAGTTCAAGGGAGAATCGGCGGGTATCGGATGCTCAGCGAGGAAGTCGGCGATGGTCTGGCCTTTCAATGCCTTGAGAGGACGATAAGTTATCGAGAACTCCATCAAGAGCAGGGCCCATTTTGCGAGTCATCCCGTTAATATGGCTCTTGACATCAAATACTTGAGAGGATCCACTTTCGATACGAGATGGACCTCATGCGCCAACGCATAGTGCCTGAGCTTCGTTATCGCGAAGATCAACGCCAGGCAGTGTTTTTCAATGGGAGAGTAATTGTTTTCTTCCCCCAGAAAAACTCGACTCAAATAGTAGAGGGTTCTCTCCTTCCCTTGGTTGTTTTCTTGTGCCCATAATGCGCCTAGAGAACCCTCGAGGACGGTTGTATACAGAATGAGAGGCTTTCCCTTGACCGGTGTAGTTAGCACCGGAGGATTCTGCAGGTATTGCTTGATTTCGTCCAGTGCGCTTTGGCATTTGCGATCCCAGACGAAAGGGGTTCCCTTCTTCATTAGGTGACTGTAGGGACGGCATTTGCCAGAAAGATTGGCTACAAATCACCGGATATACGCGAGCTTTCCTTAAAGAGACCGCAGTTGCTTGAGAGTCCTTAGCAGAGGCATTTCCATGATCGCCTTGATCTTCGATGGGTCTATCTCGATACCTCGATGTCGGACGACGAATCCTAGGAACTTGCCCGAGGAAACTCCGAACGCGCATTTGAGAGGGTTCATCTTCAAGTTGTATTTCCGAAGACGTTGGAACACTATTTTTAGATGCTCCCAATGCTCCTCGGGTGATTTGCTTTTCATTACAAGGTCGTCGATATAGCATTCGACGACTTCATGTATGAGGTCGTCAAAAATCTTTGTCATAACCCTCTGATAGATAGTGTCGGCGTTCTTCAGACCGAAAGGCATCACTTTATAGCAGAATATACCCGGAGGAGTCCGGAAAGCGGTATGCTCTCGGTCCTCAGAATGCATCTTTATTTGATTATACCCTGACGAGCCGTCCATGAAAGAGAAGACTTTGTGAGTGGACATGTTGTCTATCATCATCTCGGTAACAGGTACGGGAAAGTCATCCTTAGGATAGGCTTTGTTGAGATCTCGAAAGTCTACGCAGATGCGCACCATCCCATTCTTCTTCATGACTGGGACAATGTTGGCGATCCAATCGGGGTATTGAACCTCTTGGATGAAGCCGGAGTCGATTAGCTTCTTGAATTCGGCGTTGATACTCATTTCAAGCTCGAGCCGCATTCTTCTCGGCACTTATTTGATTGGTTTGACGTCCGGAGAAATCGCCAATTTGTGGACGGCATTTCTGGATCTAATCCTGGCATCTCGGAATAGTTCCATGCAAAGCAGTCTTTATACTGCATGAGCACGTCTTTGAGCATAGCCACCTTTTCTTCAGACAACAACTCACTGACGAACGTCGGCCGTGGGTCATTTGCCGTCCCGAAGTCGATTTTTCTGAGGTTATCTGCAGTAGTATGTATTCCATCTTCCAGCTCTTTTGGCGCCGGCGGAAACTCTGAGATCACCTCGTTATCATCGTTTTCGAAGCACCAGGGGAGGTCGTCCATATCCTCGCGTACTCTTCCTCCTGACAGCGTTATGACGTGACAAGTACGAGATCGCTTCCAAGACCGATATTGATCCGGCTCTACTCTCGCTGCATGTGTGGCTTTTGGTTCATGCTTCTGTGGTGGGGTTACCGTCCAACTGCTGGATAAAGCGAACATGTCTTGCTGATACTGGTCTTCTACCCAGTCTTTGAATGTGAAGCAGTCTTCGAGAGGATGTCCTATTGCTCGGTGATAGGAACAATAATCTGGGTGAGAGACCTCGTCTGTTTGCTCGGGGTGCTTGGACTCCGGGAGGGTAATCATCTGATGTTTCATTACAAGATCAAATATATTCCTTGTCTTGTCTTGAGGAAAAGAATATGCTCGACCCATCTTCTTTATAAGAGGCAGACCCTGACTGCTCGATTCTCGATCGTGTGGCTTCTTAGACCCGCTTTGCCGCTGTCGAACGTTTTTTTCCGTTCTTTGATTTACTTTTGCCTCTACGTCGGGTCTTTTGTATGACGGGTTAGCGACGAAGTGCATCGTCATTTTCCACAGCCTGCTGAAGGAGGCGCTGCGTCCTGGCTTTCTCATAAAGAGCCATTTCGCAGCTGTGGTCATCCCGGACCTTTTGACCCGCTTCCTTTATTAGCTTGTCCATCTGTTCTTCGAACGACAGATGATTGATGTGAAAAAAGTGTTTTGTAGAATAACCGCAATCAATAACGGTGTCGCGCGTAGGTAGACCGAGATGAGTACGGGTCGTCCTCAGGAAAACGTTGAATCTTTTACTCTTACTTTAGATGTGTTGAAAAAGAGAGGAGGGATAAAGAATTTTATGGAAAGGTTTCTAGATCTACGTTAAGCACTAATGCAAAATATAGATCTAGATTATTTATGGATGTAGTTTATATAAGAAGAGGGCTTGTAGGGTTCGTTAGGATTTAGTAGTGATGGATGATTAATTAAAAGTTACCCTTTTTATCCTTTAATAGATTTAAAACTAGAACGACGGTGATGCGTGTAGATTAGGGTTTCTGGAGGGAAAAGGAATCCCACTCTTAACTCTTATCTCGACACGGAACTCCGTTCATATCTAGCCTTTACCAAAACAATCATTAATTTAATCTCTAATCGCGGTCGGAACTAACAAAGAATTGTTAGCGCGCCCGATTAGGATGTTAATGATTATTTTGATAAAGTTCATAAACTTTATAGGACTTAAAAAGGGTTTAGGAATGTTCATCATCCATTAGCCTACCCTAATCCTACGAACCCTAACAAGCGGAGAATTACTCGCGCATGTTGGGAGAAAAAGAGATGGAAAGAAATTGCATAATTAAACTACGAAGAAATAGAATAAGAAAAAGAAAGCTACCTTTATTAATCAACAATATTCATTACACTTTGATTCCTTAGAAAATGATTACAAAGACTAGTTTGCTTCTCGATCTCTTCCAAGGAGGTAGACGAACAGTTGATGACCAGCCTGGATGCGTGAGCCGTCTTGGACTTCGTGATCGCGTCGGCTTGATAAATTTTCCAAGAGGCTCTCGATCCCTTTTTATAATCCAAAGCCAGAAACCTTTGCTTCCAAATTAGGGAACTAACTGTATAGATTTTCCCAAAATTTTTGCAAACCCTAAATCTTCAAACATGCCGCGGATCCGCGGCCCAAGGTAGGGTATGGCCGCGGATCCGCGGCCATTACATCATATCCCTTCATCAAACTTCAGGCCTCTGTTCTTGTGACATTTGGCGATCCTTGGAACCTTTGTATCATGGAAATCTTCTCGTGGTTGCTGCCAGACTTGGTCTCCAAGTTTTGCTTTCTTAATTAGGCAAGTCTTCTTCAACAACTTGATTTCCTTGATTCTAGTCTTGAAAAATTCTGCACAACTTGGAAAAATTCTGCACAACAACTCAAATAATATTTAGTAGACTTTGTTCTACTAGGATTTGGTCAATGAAATTATTTGCATACATTTTCCTACCAAATGCTAATTATAATATATCAACACATGGAAAATAGTATTTTTACACATAAACCCTCATATGTATGATATATTATAATAAAGACCTTTTTAAATATGGAAATAGTAGGGAAATGTAATAACAAATGTGCAATTTTATCAACTGAACAACAGGCTTGGCACTTTCATGGCGGGATTTCGTTTTGGTTCAGGGTTAGCGTCTTCCCACAGAGCATCTCCTTCCTCATCGAAGTCATGTATGACGTAGCAACCATGGAATCGTTCCCGTTTCCATTTTCAAGCCCGATCATTTCCATTTTCCCGTTGGGCAATTTTCGCTGAGTTCCGGGGACGTTCCAGATCCTGTCATAGAACTTAGCTTTTTGAGCAGTCTGTTTGAAGGGTACGTCTTGGCACCTCAACAGCCTTTTTAACCCCTCTGTGTAGTATCTGGGTAGACGGATGGGCTGGAGCCTATCAAGCGGAGAATCGGCGCCATGCCAGATTTTTTTCTCCACTTTGGTTTCCGCGGATTGATAAAAGAGGATCACATTTTCATCTTTTTGCCTGGGAGGGACGTAGAATGTCTGTAGTTCCTGTACACTATAGGTATCAAGTGCGTCGAGTTCTTTGTAATGCTCTTACGGAACTATGGCGATTTGCAAACTCCGATCATCATCAGCGAAGGCTTGTATTGATAGCCGAACAGAAAATACGGTATTGACCTCATCTTCCGAGTCGCTGCCAAAGACCAGAATAGAGGTGGACGGTCCCGGCTTGTTGCATTGGGGTGACCCTGAATAAACTATTTTTTCCTCCTCCTCGGTATCACTCCCGAAGACCGGAACGGTGGTGATAGCTTTGTTCTTCGGTTTGTGTCATCTTTCCGTGTCTTCGAAATCTGGTAAGAAGTATTTTGCATCTTCGTACTTTCGGACTTCATTCACGGAGAATGGGTTCAACTCCCCTGTCACAGTATACTCTAGACCATCCTTGAAATACTTCATACACTGATATTGTGTAGAAGGGATGATATTATACTCGTGTAACCAAGGCCTGCCGAGCAAAGCATTGTAGCATGTCTTGGCGTCAATGACGTGAAATTTAATGTCCGTGACGAGCAGCGCAAAGCGTAACGTCAGTATCATAGACCCGAGCGTCCTTGATGATTGGGAGTCAAACCCGGAGATAGTAATCTTATCTCAAGCAAGATGTTGAACGCTCATGCAGATTTCCTTCAACACTCTTACATTGAAGAGGTTGACGGGGGACCCATTGTCAACCAGGATTTTTCCTATCTTGATATCATGACAGTATCCGGAGACATAAAGGGGACGGTTATGCTTACACGTCCCGAGGAGGAGATCTTCATTGCCGAAGGTGATATCGGCTGTGTGCACTTCTTCCAGCTCGTCCTTCATCTTTTCTTCGGCGAGAAAAGCCTGGAACTGTTCGGGCTCTTATAGTGTCTTGATCAGGGAATCTCTCGCCTCTTTAGATAGCAGAAGGGCGTCGAGAATGCTTAGCTGTGAGGGTAGCTTCCTCAGGTGTGCCAGAACGTTGTAATCAATCTTGTTTTTCTTGGGTGGGTTTTTGGCTGCCAGCTCTTCGACGAATCGATCATCGAGGGCGATATCCTCAGGGATCTTTTCTTTCCCCTTATCCTTTTTATTCGATCCCTTGATTGCAAGTCCGAGATTCTTTTCAGGTAGCGTGCGATTGCGCAGCTGAATGTTCTCGCAGCTCTTCGGTTCTTCCTCTTTTCCTGAGGTGGATTCTTTGAAGAGAGGGCCGAGAGTCGTTTCTTCTTCAGAATCGCTCCCGAATGTGAGAACTTGCGATCCCCTGCTATCAACCATGTGACAGTTGCCGGCAGCTCTTCCTCGTTCTTCTGTCGCATTTTTCTGCTGTCGACGAGCTTCACGCATCATCCTTTTGAAGTGCTGCCTGTGAGCGACATACCCTTGCCACCAATTTTTAAAGGCGTTGCATTCCTCAGTAGGGTGTGCAATCTTCTGATGATATAAGCATAAGTTAAGATGTACGTCCGCTTCATCAAGATATATACCGCCAGGAGAATTTTCTCTGAAAGAGGGCGGGTTCATTCCTATCGATATGGCTTTGGCGAACCTTTTCCTTGTCTTGAACCTGCTTTTATTTGCGGCGGATGTACTTTGATCTGGTGAGAGTGTTTCAACCCTTTCGTCCAGTTGCCGGCGTTTGGCCTTTTCAAATATGGCCATCTCGTGCTCTCGATCAGCTTTGCTTTTCAGAAGAGATTCGTTCAGGAATGCGTCAATCATTTCGTCTGATGGTCCTAGAAGTTCCGGCTCAGGATCTGCCCCCAGTTTCTCTACGTCCAGAGCTTCTTCACCGTTTATTAACGAGTGAGAGATCACATGGCAGCTTGCCACATAATGCTCAGGTTCATCCAACGAGTCTTCTCCATTGTCATCATCTCCGTCCTCAAGGACGTGGCTGAGAAATTCTTGGAGTGTGACTGGGGTCCGCGCCTTCTGGTTATATTCTTCCAGCGCGTCAATATGTTTTTGCAGGTCCGTGCGCTTGTCATCAGGCTTCACGGGCTTTTTGGTCTTTTTCTTCTTCTTCGAAGACTTTGACGGCTGGGTGTGGGCGTTTTGACTATCACCACCAATTTTTGGAGTTGGGCGCGGCTTCAGCATTCCCTTGATGACTTCGGGTTCCAGCGGATTTTTCCATTTGATCGCCGGGCATGTTTGGAGATCTTTCAGCATTCTTTTCGTTTTTGCTGAAAGAACGACCTCCCATGGAGCTTCTTCTATAAAAGAGCATGATGCCCCCGGTGTGTCCGCCTTTTTGAGAGCGTGCGGCTGGTGCGGGTTTACTTTCCAATTCTCGGACAGTGTAAATTTGCCCTATTGGTATTGGTTCTCAATCCACCCTTTGAAGACGAAGCAATCTTCGATTGGATGGCCTATCGCTTGGTGATAGGGGCAATAATTGGGATTATTAGCCTCACCAGGTTGCAATGGGCGTTTTGGATCCGGCAAGTTGATGAGCCTGTTGCGCATCGCCAGCTCGAACAATCTCCTCGTTTTGTCCCGGGGAAACGAATAAGGGTGCTTCATTTTCTCATTAAAGAATCGCCGTTTCTCGTCTTGGCGATCAGTTAGTTTTGGACCACTGGGCTGCTGTTGAGCATTAGCAACGAAGGTTGCTTTCCCTTTCCCCTTTTCATTTCGAGATTCCTGCTTCGAAGGAGATGGTCTGTGACCCATCTGATCTATTTGGGCCAGCTTGTCAAACAAGTCCTAGAAAGTAGTTGGCTTGAAGAATATCATGAATTGTGAAATGGTCGCCTGAGGGTCGAGGGTCCCTACGAACATGCCTACCGCAGGCGCTTCTTCGATGCGCTGCTCGCACTTCGACCACAGATTCCGCCACCGTATCGCATACTGCACCCATGTTTTGCCATTTGCTCTATAGTTAGAGTCAATGGCACTTGTTTTTGGCTTCACTCTGGCGTTAATTAACGCGGTGAACGGGTGCGCTCGCTAGCGCTGGCGAAACGTTGGGTAAACAGCAATTCTATCTCCGTAAAAGTTTTGACGGAGTCGTTGGGAAGCTCTGAGTACCATTCGAAAGCTGTCTCCGCTAAGCTGCCGACGAATTGGTGAAACAGTAGCTTATCACCCCCTCCAGTGTTGCCGCAGAGAGCCCTGAACTGAGCGACATGTTGATGAGGATTGCATGTCCCCTTATACACATGGAATTTAGGAATTGTGTATCCTGACGGGTACTTTATCCGATCTTACCATCCTGGATATGGTCGTCCAGTTCTGACGACTTGGCCAGTTGCTTCATTCGCTTGATGAGCCCGTATTTGTTGAGCTATATAATCATCGAGCATGGCTTTAGAGATGGTCTCTTCCTTGGCTGCTGACAGAGCCGGCAGAGGATTTAATGTCTCTCCTCTATCATCTTCAATTATTACTGGAGGATCTTCGGCTGGAGGGTCCGGCTGGATCATCATGCCCACCATATCTTGGAATAAAAGGGCTATTTATTTTATGTTGGCCGCTTGTTCCGCAGCCTCTTTGTCCTTCTTCTCAAGCATTCTCCGAAGGAACTCAGCATCTGTTTCCTGCTCACGACGCTGCTCCGAAGATGTCTCTGGGCTTGCTTTTGGTCCCGTGAGTGCGGCCATAGCTATTAGCATCTCTTGGGGCTTTTGTTGTTGCTGTTTCTGAGCCGTAGTCACTGATCGCGTAAGCGATCGATGACCTGTGGAGATATGGCTATCCTCATTTCCGGATGCTATATAGATGGTATGCACCACCATACCCCCAGACTTAGGACGTTTAAGCTCAGTGCCCTTGACATTTGTCGCAGACACGGGAATTTTCTCCGGCCTTCTCCTCTTGTGGGCGGTCGAAGTTGAGGGAGCCGTTGCAGTGGGTACCCAAACAGATGACACCTTCTGTGGCTTGACAGGATAGTCCTCTTCTCGCCGTGCTTTCATCTTTTCCTATCGGCGGGGGTAGTCTTGATCAATCACCGAGTCTTAGACTTGATGCCAGACTTTGTAAATTTTGGAGGACAACCGCTGAGGGGGCTGTTCAAGCTTCGCCTTTGTGGCATCTCCACAGGTGGAGGAGATCTTTTCAGCATCGCAGTCGGAGAGTTCTTGCGGACCCTCCTGAGTGGTTCAAAGCTGTTCCCAGTTGGAACAGCAGTATCGAATTCTACCATTGGAGCTGGCGGAGTCAATCCTGAGGGTGAACTGCCCCCAGCTTTCCTCACTCCGTACCAGTGGCGACGTCGAGCATGTCGTGCAGCCGGGATCACCTCCGCTGTTGGATGAGCTTCTTCTTGCCCCTTACTTTGAGGAGATATTGTTATTGGAGCTAGCCTGTCGAAGACTGACGTCCGTTGAGAGGGGATAGTCAGTCTTGCGAAGGCCGACTTTCAAACAGGGGAAGCAGCCTTCGCGACTTCGCGTGGAGTAGGAGCTGAAATATCCAGCCTTATGAAGACCGACCCTTTAGCAGGAGCAGGAATGGCTATCCGCTTCGGGATGACCTCTTCAGGAATTGTGGGCTTCTTCATGGGCCCATCTGAGCTTCGGCCCAGTCTGTTGAAAACTGAGGCAGTAGACTTGGGCGACCCGTTGAGAGGGGCCGCAGTGGTTGCAAGCCGGTCAAAGACCGACTGCTTCGGAGCTTCTTGCGATGGTACAGGAGCGATGAAGCTTGTTGGCGGGATCATGGTCGTGAAGAATAGCCCAGTGGTGGCTTGGGTCACCTGTTCCACCGGCATTGTGAAAAAGGAGGCCGCTTGGGGCCCATAAGTTACTCCTCCAGACAGGACAGAGCGAGAGTTGCTGCTGCAACTGGAACAGTTAGAGGCCATTGATGTTCTTTTTTCTGCGCAGGAGCAAAACCAATTCTTAGTACCTCGAACCTAAGGGCAACCATATCAAACCGCGATTCGTTCGCAAACACGACACACGAAGTGTGGAGTGGAAAGAGGAAAAGGTCCCACCGGGCATGCTAGAATCTGTTCTCCGCCGAAAGACGTGACCGGAACGTTAGGACATCCGGCCTGAATTCCGAGGGCAGATGCTATTTGGTGCTATCCGTCCACCTCTCCGAAGATGCCAAGTTGATTTATGACACCGTGTATAGAAGGTTTAGACGGATGCGGCTGATGTAGCGGACTTCTTCAGATTCCTCCTCGTTGAGGGTTTTTTTTATTGTGGGGACGCTCTTCCCTGCAGGTGCAAGCCCCTGCAGTTAATTACGCTACTGCGTCGCGGTAACAACTTTCTCCTTCTCCGGATGGTCACTTCGTTTTGTGTGTGTTTGTTTTATTTTTTTGGTTGCCCGTGGATTGTATACGGAGACTAATTTATGTTGTCGCCCATAGGGCATGGATTAGTCCAAATCCGTATTTTCTTAGATTTGGGTTTGGGGTTGGGTTTAAAGATGCGTTAATCATATTTAAGACTAAGATCAACTTAAACGTTTGTTAAGAATACGTTAGTCTAATTTTGGACTAAGATCAACTTAACGGGATCGTTTAGATCCGACAAGAGAGCATTTGGGTTCTATTGTTTAGTTTAGGGACATTGCGGTCCATTGTCAGTTTAAGGACACTACGGTCCAAGGTTAAGGACATCATAGTCCATGGGCTTAAGGACCCCACAGTCCGAGATTAAGGACATCATAGTCCATGGGCTTAAGGACCCCACAGTCCGAGATTAAAGACATCATAGTCCATGGGCTTAAGGACCCCACAGTCCGAAGTTAAGGACATCATAGTCTATGGGCTTAAGGACCCCACAGTCCGAGGTTAAGAACATCATAGTTCATGAGTTTAAGGACCCCACAGTCCATGGAATGTCTGGTTGTCGGGACCCGTCACCTCTCTGAAGACGTTGAAGGATTACAACGACAAATATCAGAGGGGTGAAGAGATGTACCCTCGAACCAATTTTGGTTGGGAGATCTCAAGTCCAATTGGGACTAAGATCTGAGATTTATGAGCGTATGGGCTCAATTAATCTGAATGAGGGGTTTATGGCCAACTTGGGCTCGACCCACTCAGTTAAAATGTTAAACATTTGACAATGCTGAGCATTGATTTGGGTTCTGACAGCCTCTCTGTCTTTTATTGAACGTTGAGCATTCCTCATAGCTCTAGGGCTTTATTTAAAGAACAATTTATGTTCTATCAGCGCGCGCGTGAGGAACACGTGGCGCGCTTGGCGCTAGCGCCATTTAATGAGCGCAAAGCGCTTCTGTGATATAGCGCACACGTGAGGAGCACGTGGCGCGCTTGGCATTAGCGCCAGACAATTAGCGCAATGCGCTTCTGGTGAAGTAGCGCACACGTAAGGAGCACGTGGCGCTGTGCGCCAGTTAATGAGCGCAAAGCGCTTCTGTGATATAGCGCACACGTGAGGAGCACGTGGCGCGCTTGGCGCTGTGCGCCAGTTAATGAGCGCTAAGCGCTTCTGTGATATAGCGCACACGTGAGGAGCACGTGGCGCGCTTGGCGCTAGCGCCAGTCCAAGAGCGCAAAGCGCTATTTGTTAAGTGGCGTACATGTGAGGAGCACGTGGTGCACTTGGCGCTGTGCGCCAGTCCAAGAGCGCAGAAGCGCTTCTGATCAGTTTTATGATCTGAGAAATAAATTCTCGTTTATAAGAGATTTTGTCTCAAGATTCTAAGAACAAAGTTCTTATTTTATAGGAGATATTTCAATCTCTTCTTTTGGTGAAAGGCTTTGCCTTTATGGATCTGTGATCCTAAAAGAACTGAATTATTCTCCCCCCTTTTTATAATGAGATGTTCATGATCTCTTTTTGTAAGAAGACCTTGGTCTTATAGATCTATGATCTGTGAGAAGAATTATGTTCCTCTTCTTATTCTTTGTGATGAGATACTTTGATTGAGATACTTTGATCTCTTTTTTGTGAAAGACCTTGGTCTTATAGATCTATGATCTTAGAAAAGAAGTAAATTCTTCTTTTAATATGAGATGATTTCATCTCTCTATTTATTTACCTTGAGGAAATTCTTCTTCTTTCGAGAGCTTGCTCTTTGTCTTTGAATTTTTTTCAAAGTTTATGGGGGGTTCCTCTATGTGAGACTTGAAGTCTTGGGGCCTTTATATAGGGCAAGGCTGATTTGTTCAATCAGTTAAGGAGATCTTTTCTCCAATTGATTTGGGGATTTCCCCATCGTTGGATTTTTGATCCAAGGGCTTCTTATTTACAGAAGGCAATCTTCTTGTTTTTAACAAGATTGGGAAATCTTTTCCCACATAAAATTTATTCTGTATTTTAGGGATTTTTAATCACCACTGGATCATTGATCCGACTGTGCTCTGATTTACAGAGCACAATCTTTTTGTTCGGGAAGCTTTTGAGGAATCTTTCCTTAACAGAATTTTATTCTGGTCAATTAATGATTTTTAATCATATTCGTTGGATCTTTGATCCAACGGTTGGGAACATTTAGTTCCAGCGCTAGCGCTCCTGTGCTTTGCACGTGGTGCGCTGCTTAGAGTGCAACGCACTTAGCGCTAGCGCTTACGTGCTTTGCACGTAGTGCGCTGCTTAGAGTGCACCGCTCTTAGCGCTAGCGCTCATGTGCACTGACTCAGAGTCTTTGACTCTCTCAGCGCTGACGCTGCTATGAAGCACTGCTTTATTTCAAAATTTGAAATTTGAACAGAGTTTTGCTCTGATTGGGGGAAAACCCTATGTATCAGTCCTAAAAGTTCCGTAACTCTTTCTCCGTGTCCTGTAAACGGAGTTTTGGTCATCTTGCCTTTGAGACATGACTGGCAAGTGTCATAAGATGAAAATTCTAACGGATTCAAATATAAATCCTTATGTAACTTAGCTAGCCGTGTCGCATTGATATGACCTAGTCTACAATACCACAAGAAGAATTCATTCATTTCTGAACTATTCCTTTTGTGTGTGTTTTGTATATTAAGAACTGTAGTTTGATCTAGAACGTATATGTCATTATTTAACGAGCCTGATCCAATCAACTTTTTATTCAGGAAAATATTCATAACATTATCCTGTACTACAAAATTATATCCCTCTTTACTTAATAAAGAAACTGATATAAGATTGCATATCAGGGTCGGAATGTAATGGCATTCGTTCAGAATCAATGTATTACCATTTGGTATACAAGGTGATATTCGTCAACTGCTTTGACTGCAACATTTGCACCATTCCCTACTCTTACGGAATGATCACCCATTCCCAGTTCTTTACCTTTCCTTAGCCCATGTAACATGTTACATATGTGGGATCCCGATCCGGTATCTAATACACAGGACGTAGAGTGAACTGAGAAACAGTTCTCAATAACTAACACACCCGAAAAAGATGCATCAACATGCTTATTCTTCGTTTGGGCGGCGTGGGAATCCGGATATGTCCCTATTCCCTATTCATTCTTATAACAATTATAAGAAAGAACGGAACCAACGTTCCCCTGCACAGTATAACATGCAGGTTCGGTCAATACATCCATATTATTATCTTAATTAAGATGTGACATGGTTGCTACATGGAGAGAGAGAGAAGAAAACAATTTAGCGTATGCTCTTGCAAGATCAGATTGGTTATTATTTTATCTAATCAGGATGGCTCCCACTGTTTTTATCAAATCTTCCTTCAAACCCTAAAAGAAAAGACTAGCCGGGATTAATTATACCCTACAAGTTCGCCAATCTTTCAGCCAGGCCAGTGCCGGTACTTTGAGGGAGGTTCCCCGTGCTTTCGCATGGACCTAATTAAAATAAACCTCGTTTTCCCATAGGTATAACCCCGTTGACACCTTTCTAGACACCTACTTGATCGGCTAATTGTAAAGTACAAGACTCTCTCAGGAGTAACACTTACTCGCAGTGGGTATCGGGATCCAACTATCTCATAAAAGGTATGCAATCTCATTGCAAATTTCAACACTTGAAATTCCCGATAATATTTTGCCCCAAGCGATATATGACCTTGACAAGGTCAACAAACCATAGACCGCAAGTCAAGTTCAACCCGTCATTTCGTGATTGAATTAAATCCACCCGCACGACCCTTGACAAGGTCAACAAGGCCCCACGACTATCCTAATCCAATCGCATCATATGCTTTGCAGATAAGCACTAATTAGCTACCGCACACTACGCCTTGACAATGTCAACAAACGCAGCACGAATACTAAGTAGGACTTATCTGAAATGACGGAGGCTACGACAGGTTTTTCAGAAAACCTTTTGCGTAATGAACTTGATATCGTTGTAGAAACAAGTGATTTTGAAAATGAGTGTTTTTGAGGATTTCACTAGTTTTGCTAAAGAGATCACTCCCGGTGGGATCTCGGCTCTTTCCTTATCGAATAAGGTGCATGATATTTCACAAATACCACTATGCAAAGCAAAAACTACAAAAGCAATCAAAAACAAAACTAAGTGTTTGTAGCATCTGCTAGTTTCGCTAAAGAGCTCACTCCCGTTGAAGGGATCTCGGCTCTTTCCTTATCGAATAAGGTGCTGGATATTCTACAAGAAATACCGCTATGCAAAACAAAAACTAGAGCTGCCCTTTTTGAAAATTTGATTCTACAATATCTTTTAGGTTTCTTTTCTTTCATTAATCTCATTAATGAAGTCCCATCATTTATGTTTCCTAAGAATCACAGAAGAAACGAAAATACAATGTACGCTTATGCTATCCGCATTCGCCACAGTGTCCCGTTATGCACCGTTAGGTTACTTAACTAACGGCATACCGGGACGGGACTAGCGCAGGTGCAAAACATAAGCAACGTCTACTATATATCTCATATATAATGTATATCCATTCATCTCAGAATCCACAGTGATCACATCACAGAGCAGCAGAAGAAACATATGAAATATTGGATATACTAGGAGGTCCGTGTTTTATTTTGAGCCTGTATAAAACACGGATTCCACAGTCGTGATGAATAGCCAAACCCACATCCCTAGACCCCTACGAGAGCGGCAAGCAACCCTATCAATTCTAGAGTTAGGAGACCCGGACTCGACTCCTCGAGTTCGTCTCCTACTGGACTCTAGAACCCGGTTACTTGTGCTCCCCTCCTTGGGTCTATCCTAATGCGGAAAAATAAATAATATACAACAACGGTGATATCATCCTCAACCCAGAAGTACCCCAATAAAAGAATATTACATACATTTAATTTTACATGAATGAAAATAAAAACTCTCATTTCACATAAAACCCCCGGTTATTCAAAACGCGATGATCCAATATAACATATCACAGCAACACATAACATCACATGTCATCAGCGTAAGTAAATATGCGTATCCCAATTGTCGTTGACATATAGCAACGAAGCCGGCAATACACCACATATTACACTTACGGTCGCAGAAAAGAAAATATAAAACTATATCATTTGGAATCCATAATAACCTTAGATATCATAAATCTAAAATATCACATACTTTGGATTTCATGTCTAACTATATAAATTCCACATATTGTATCACATTCCACAAACAGCTAGACGATATTAAACCTTTCGATCGAATCAACGAATTCCCAAAATTTCCCAGAAAGGTCAACACTTGAGCAGTATTAAAAATACCCAGAAACATGAACCAGTACATACGGACCAACCGTAGAAGGGCCGACCCATGTCTCACACATGGCGCCGCAGAACCGCCGCAAAATAGCCTATTTAGCCGCGGTTCCGCGGTCATGTTGTCGAGATTGGGTATCGTTCTTCTAGAGGGTCCATAAAATCTGCATGAGTTTCTGAGAATTTTTAATGTGAAAAATTCCAACATTTTGAAAAATTTCCAGAAAGTGGGCAATACGGGTTTTTGGAGTTCGTTCGAACTTCTAACTTCGCCTAGACAACTCTTAATACTTTAGCAAGGCTCTGATACCACTATAGGTTTCTTTGGCACAACCATAAGATTTCACAAGGCATCAAATATGCTATATTTAAAAAATTAGTGTGCCAAACAACCCCAACCAAGGATCTAACTAGAGTTTTAGGAGCTAAATTAGAAAGTAAATATCTTTACATCTAAGTGATAATGGAATACAACCTTTGTAGACCGATCATTCACTTCAATAGCTCCTTGCAGTGGTCCCTTCGCTGCGATTGTGGAACTCCCGGACTCTTGCATGGCTTCTTAAAGTGAAAGTAACGAACTTGCTTGAAGTTTTCGAGGCCGAAGATGATCTACGTCGAGAAGACACTAACTCAAGCTACTACTTCACTAATGAGAGATTAGTGAAGCTAACACCCTATACTAAAGTGCTAATCTAGTAGAGAATGATGAAGTAGGAAGTGAGCTCACTTTAGTTTTATTTTTCTCACAGTAATTTCTCACTTGAACAAAACCTAGAGAGCTCTTGAGTTTTGAAGAAGAAGATGAAGTCAAGAGATGAGAATGAACTAATGAGGTGAAAAAATCAACCATGGGTGAGTTTGTATCATATACTAACTCATGTAGAGACATAACCATGGCTAAATTATAATGGTTAGGTTAATAAATATCTTAAGTAAAACAAAAATGAGTGGACTAAGTCAATGCATCCATAAGCTTCTACAAGCTTCATGCATGTGAGCAATTATCCACTAATTTGGATTTAGTTTAAATATTTAAACCCTACATTATAATTAGTATGGTGTAAGTCTCATACACCTATATAGTGTGTATCAACAACCATGACACAAAAGAAAACACAATTAATATATATCACATATATATTAAGTGTGCACATGTGAGAAAAAAAATGCTTAAGTGAGCTAATATTAGTTAATGTAAACTAGTATATCAAATATACAATTATACACTAAATTATCAAATCAACGCTTGATTTAATAATCCTGCTATATCACATATAACCGACTAATGTTATATGTACCAACTTATCGAATCAACACTTGATTCGATAACCCGGCTATATCACATATAACCGACCGATACAAATATCGCAAGAATAGAATGCGGTATCACATACTCGCATCATTCCCGGTCCCGCACATATCACATATATGCTCCTACTTCGTTTTGCCTGAGCCGGTAAAACCTCTATGTAGGACTCTAAAGACTCGTCAATACGCCGGCAGTAGGTGATGATTACATCAAGCACCTACAAGCTGTCAGCGGTACTAACTGGACGTAACGGCTATCCGGGTATTGAACGATCAGAAGATCATCAAGCAAGCCCACTCCAACTCCTGCAAAAGCTTGTCAGTAACACTACCGTACAGTCCGGTCTTCTCGTCTAATATGTCGCATATCCAGTCTAGGGGTGGTAAACGTCAGACCCCAATAACCGATAAGTCATGCCGATATGAAGCTCATAACGGGTCGAGAAACCACTGATAACACTTACCAGTAAATCTCTAAATCAGCCCCGGCCAGGGACTTTCCTGTTATGGCCAATCGAGCACAGCGCACATCAACCCCCAATACCGGGAGAGACGAAACCCCTCCTATCGCTCATTGCCTCCATGTGACTCGGGACTGTACCCAAAAACCACCGTTTTGTATGTCCTCTTGAACGTGGTAAGGTGGAAATCAAACCACAGTGGGAATCACACAAGACTCTATGACGATCTCGGGTCTACAGACTAACATGTACCAGTGTCACCAGAGAACTGCTATCTGACGATAGGTATAATACCAACTAGGAGTTCTCGGCGAGTCCGTCCAGTATACCCAGTCTCCACTGAGCACCCGTATACCATCTCTGATGTCAAACACCAATGGATATGGGATCATCCATCGCCCATCAAATGGGTCGAGAAGCGTATACGCTAGTCTACTCTAGTATATCGATGCCCCGTCTCGATACACCACGACTAGGAACATTAAAGGATGAACTTATGGACTACCATTGCCCAACTAGTATGATCTGCATCATAATCCCGGTAGTCAAGTACGCATCCTAAGGGCTTTACCAATATGTAACCATAAGACAGTATCAAGAGACAAGTATACATGTCAAGATAAAGAGCAACCAGATAGCATACTATCATGTCGAGCAAGAAAGTCATCTCTATATATGTCCAAGTATCCACTATAACATACATCATATGTACAATAATGGCCTCTACGGCATATATACAACTAACATCAGATTGGAGCACGTGGCTACGAACAAATGGAGTTATAACAATTACAAATGAGCTTAATGATTCTGTGAACGGTCACGGTCACATTAGCTGTGAATAAAGGGTTAAATCAAGGGAGGTGGGTTTCAGATTTAAGTTGCGACGGAACCCACCTTTTGGGGCTGTGAATGTGTTCATAGTCAAGTATGCCACATCCCCGCTTTTCTCATTATAAATATGAGATTGCAAATAGGAGCCGCTTATGATATTTATTGGAAACCATATAAGTTTGTGATAAACATTATAAATAATTAAAAAAAAGTGACAAAGGATAACTTATATAAAGCCACTGAAATCTTTGAGTTTTTTTGGGGTTGCACCATTGAATTTGGAAAATGGCATTTACTCTTTTTGAAAGATATTTTTGGAAAGGTTTTTTGTCAAATAATGTTATATTCAGTTCAATTTAGGCTTATTCAATCTACATCCATGTTTTCCTTATATGAATTAATGAAACTAATAATATTTTCATGTAACATTACATGCTGAAAATGATTTATAAAATTTACTCAAGAAATAAATAGCTCCAAATTTCATGAACATTTTATGGACCTTAGCCGGTACTTATTAATGTATATGGTTTTTTGAAATTTTTATAGTGGGACCTGCAGAAGGGCATGAGGTGAGTTTAGGGCAGGCGGCAGCTTTAGGCAGGAAAAATATTAAAATCCAAAACTCACCGACTTTGAAACTCAACCCAATTTATAATAAGGTTCTCATAATTTTTTTAAGGAAAATGTATGGGTGGATTAGTGGGTGGGAAATTATTGTTGGCAGGAAAATATCTTTTTGGCGGTAAAGACCCAAAAAAATTGACCGTACTTGAGAGAAAAGGGGCCACACAATCAATAAAACAATGCAGGCTTTTGCAAGTCCAGTTTGTTTGTTTACGACGCTCTTTGAAGTCATATGTGAACTTGTATTTTGCATAGGATATACATGTCACTTGTGTATTGTGTATGCACAAATATAATTGTATGATGTTAATTGTATTTGGCACATAGAAATGATTTTTCAACCCATTTAGTAGAAACCATACATGCTATCAAGTTTCTCATTGTGCTGAGAGACGGGCATCATATCTCCTATCTAGACGACCGCATGCATGGGTAGGAAAAATATTTCTTTATTGGGTATGTAGTCGGGTGTGGAGATGTCTTAATGCATCCGGTCTTGCTGTGAATATTTCGATTGCATTTTCTTCTAATTGCGGGAGTTAACCACCGATAATTATATGGACAGGTGTAACAGATTCTTGAGCACTTGTTGCAAACACATGAGATACAAGTTTATCAATTCAAACTGAATATCTACAACAATGTACTAAAAGTAACTAAAGAATATTTGAACACAGAACGAGAGAATCTAATTTTAAAAAAGGGTTAATTGCAGAAAACACCCCTTCAGTTCACCCTGTGCGGCACTTATACCCCGCAAGCCATTTACAGGCACATACACCCCGTGTACTGACCGTTCAAGCATCTTAAAATCTATATTACGTTCATTTCTTAACGGCTCAAATAATGACCCGGTTTAAGTTTTGAACTTGTTTATGTTATTTAGAATAGAGGGAGTGTATGTGTTAATAAATGGTTTGAGAGGGTGTAAATGCCACAGGGTAAACCACAAGGGTGTTTTTTTGCTATTAACCATTTTTATAAAAAAAAACATGGGTGGTTATTTTAGCTAATTAACCATTTTAAATAAAAACATGGCCAAATGTTTTTACTTAAGTATATGAAAATGGGATCACAGATCAAAGATAGTTCTTTACGGAGAAGACACAAGACAAGGTGACACTTCATTGCTTCTCACTTTGTTGTAAAACCTGCTTTGTGAAGTCGGATTGGCTTGAAATAAAAATATCTTATGGAACTATTGTTTATATCCATAGAAAAGAACCTATGAACTCAAATTGCACCTATAAACAACCTTGATCTTCATTTATCAAAACCTTGTGGGGCCTTTAGGTGATGCTAGCAAAGGCTAAACAAGAGTCCAGGAAAATGAACCAAGCCAACGCGCAGCTTGTGATCACACCACATATAAAGAGCGGTCCATGGACCATTCATTAATCGTAGCAAAACACACTCTATAAATGTTTGAGGCTACCTTTATATTCCAATTTCCAGTTTTATGAAAGCAATTCCCTAGGCTCTTTATGAGAAATATTGTCTGCTTTTGGAACGCACAATAACACGAAACTTTAAATAAATAGCGAAGCCAATCTCAAATATTTCTTACAACTACGCATTTAACCGAGCAATGAATGTGAAACAAACAGTTAAATACTCCACTATATACAGAGAAAAAGAAAACATAAATTGTCCCACGTTTCTTTCACTCTAACAAAACCTTTGAAGATTGATGCTTACCTTCAGAAATCCACAATTTATGGTAAATTACAAGTCACTTCAGCAAACAAAACAATACTATCCCTAGAGGAATTGTATTCTGCACATTAAATTTAAGAAGAAAATTGAAACATGATCATCATAGAACTAGCGTTTCATTACCAGATTGTTCGCGGAATTAACTTGATGCATTGATATCAGGTCAAAAGCGGGTTTTTCTTTTACGGCTCGTGTACTTTGTGTCGGGAGGTACATTATACCCTTTCTTCCTCATCTGGTCCTTTTTCTTAAGCACCCATTCCCTCCCTTTGCCTTTCTTTGTTACTTTCAACCTCTTCTTTGGACGATTGCGATCATAAATACCAACCTGCATCCAAAATTCCAAATCAACCCTTGTAGACCTTGTTTTGTATGGTGTATATTTAATGCTACAATAATAATGAATGCAACTTCAGTAAATGGTGTGTATATTTAATGCTACAATAATGA
The DNA here is from genome assembly GCA_030015575.1 of Agapanthus africanus. Taxonomy (NCBI): domain Eukaryota; kingdom Viridiplantae; phylum Streptophyta; class Magnoliopsida; order Asparagales; family Amaryllidaceae; genus Agapanthus; species Agapanthus africanus. The sequence goes on from CM057342.1 coordinate 222,639,189, forward strand.
TACAAATTTTGCGATGCAATTTCAGCAATCGGATCCAAACATAAATTCAACTATCCAAAGGATTTTGATAATTTTAAGGATCTCAACTTAATTCACAATGAACATTAAGAAGGCTAGTTACATTCATATACCCTAAATTGTTGTTGTTTTCACTAAACTCCGTTAATGTTTTGTTATTACAGTGAACTCTTTAAGAGAGCATTTCACTAAAATACCCTTAAATGCAGCATTTTTAAGGAGCTTACAGTAATGAAATAACTTAAAGGTAGTTTAGTCAAAAACAGCAGTAGCTCGGGGCATTTGAGTGTAACATAGGAAATATGAAAAAAAACATACCACATTAGTCATGAAATACAACATTTAGAATATTCCGAAAAAGAATCACATTCCATCAAGTTGTCATAATATAAACTTTCAATAACCCGCGGGGGGGGGGGGGGGGGGGGGCACTTCAACAAAACTTTCAATTATAGTTCTCAATTTTGCTCAACAATGCATCTAGATCATGATCGCCGGTCTGGGGTTCACATTTGAACTGGCCAACACCATGATCTAAAATCGACGTTCTATCTGAAGATACTTGTTTTATGGTTAACTGAACAAAACATCCCGGTTTACTCTATATAGCACTTGTACACCCTCAAGAAATTTATTCCTGCATAACCCCAACCCCGCAGGCAGTTTCATCAACCAAGACGCAAAAGAACGCCGGATTATACTCTAAACAACGCCAAAAAGTTCTAAAGCTAACTCAGACATTAGAGTTGTTTTTCCATTAGAGTGTTTTTAAGGATTTTGTCGATGAGCAGATGGGGTGTTTGTATTTATAAATCACTTGAAGGGGGATATAAGTGCCACACATGGTAAGCTACAGGGTGTTTTGTAGTAATTAACCCTTTGTTTTATAAATGGCTACACAGATTTGGCCCTCCATTAAAAAATTCCGTATAGATTCTTAATTTAGATGGCTCGGAATGCAATTATTAGTATTTATACTCTCCTCCAAAAAGCAACTCATTAAAGTAGCTTTGCTCATACTGACATACTTTTATTGTCTGTGCTGTATGAGGATTCTGGAACACGTACAAAAACTTTCAAACCTTAACCAAAGCAATTTCTAATTCAATAGTTTGTCATGCAAACAAAAAATAATAAACAATGTGCTTAAAAAGAGTTTTCATGCAAACTTACGGTTTGGTTTTCATCGTCATCGCTTTCATCGCTGTCGCTGCACAATTCTCCATCTTCACCTTTGCCCTTGGGAAGACTAGTTTGTGTTGAAGGTGGCCCACAAGTGAGAACAAGATAAGCCTTCCTTGCCTTTGAACTGGAAGGATAATAAACTATATGGTTAGCGAACTATTCAAAATTCGCAAAAAAATGTGCATAGTATTGAGTTTTTGAAGGATAGCATATATCTCGTAACCAGCAACGTTGACGATCACTGTACATTATATAGATGGCATCAGATTGTTCAAAATAAGATATGTCTCATTAAATGGTCTTGCATAATAGTGCCGCCGTCCTCAAACCTCTTTAGCACAATTTCAGATTTGTCTAAGACGTCCATTCATTTGAATGGCATGTGATCAATCTTTTGGATGCGGCGCATTCAATAAAAGTCTTCTACTAATCTACTATCTTGCAGTAGAAATATTTTTATTTGATTTTGAAATGAATTCTTATAAAAACTGATATTTATAGATCCCTTCATTATTCTATACCTTCATTGTGCGCGTGTCAAAGCACAAAAGGATGGAAGAAAATTTCCCGAGAGTGAGCAAACAAAGCACAAATAAATATTTTATTTACCTGTGGGGCCAGTCAACAACCACGCCACCCGCAAATCCAGCACGCATAGCGTAGGTCATTATCATTTCGCTCTGATCCATATTTTCAGCATACATCTGCAGTACTGCTCGAGCTCCGCGAGCTAAGCATCTATATAGTGATCCAAAGAAAGCCCTGCAAAGCAAGAACCTTCATCAACAAAAGTGACAAAGGGAACATTACACTGGTGATGATTGACAAAGGGGGGAAATCACATTTTGTAGAAAATACATACTTTAATCTCAATCTTGGGTCATGAGAGGATTTGTCAGCATAACACAACCACTGGAAACAAATAAGCAAAAACAAGATTGAGTTAGCAATTTATGAGGCAAAATTGTTAAACAAGCACCAACTGTCATTGGCAAGTATCGTAAGCACCTATTAGTTAACATGCACCATTAGGTATGACAGAAGAAACATCAATTGAACAGAGGAGGATTTGGAACAAAGGAGAAACCAGGGTTCAATGAAGTGCGTCAATTTCTTTATAAAATGTAATGCATAGCTAGCTTGCTACATTTGACCAGATGTGGCGTTCACAGTGCCCTAAAAGATCAGCTTGAAAAAAATGCTAGAAAATAGCAAATCTAACTGGTAATTACTGCTGTCGTGTCTAGAAGCCAATGGATTCGAATCTCAGTCCATTGTTTAGGTCGTGAATCTTATGTTTAAACATTTATACAGAGATCGGTTATAACCAACATAGTTTGTGGTACTTGTGGGTTTGAATCATTTTGATAACAAGAACTTCATATGGTAAGTAAAAGGGGATAAACGAAAAGTTCTACTCTCAATGAGGCATCAACAAAGCTCGCCTTTAAAGAAGTCATATTTAATATAAGCTTAATGGGTTAGGATCATGGAATTAGATGAATGTAGTTAAATAAAGGTACGGAAGCAAGCAAAACTTGATGGTGAACAGTACACATATGACGAGAAAATTTGACTCTTCCAGTAAAGAGATTTTATTTTACGAACCTGAACAGCAGAGATACTGATGGCACCATCAACAACTCCAGGTCGCAAGCCTAAGCCCTGCAGTTTAGTTGGTTAACAAATTTGGTAGATATCAAAATAATCCGCAGAGAAGAAGGCATCCAAGAAATAACCCCAGAAATATCAAAAATAGATATAAGATATGGCGGCAGTTAACTTATTTAATAAAATAATTCAGGGTATCGTAAATAAATGAAGCATCATCTCAGTTCAAAATTTTCTTTATCCTTAAACATCAAGCTTCCCCTCAAATTAATTATCAAGGGGCAACAACAAACACATCATGTGTAACAACTACTGTTGGATTTGGTAAGAGACAATTGCTCGAGTTGAGAATGTGCATTTATGCAAAACAATTTTTAATCGTTAATATCTAATTTCAACCACAACGGAAATATTGGCTATCATAAAATATTGTTGTAGTCAGTTTGTAGTAGTCGGTGTATTAAAAGTATATGGGTACCAATAGAACCCATTTTGATAGTACTGAGATGAATGGACAACAAAACAACTACCGATACAATGTAACAAAAATAAAGGTAAAATGTAAACAGATTCCAGAATTTATTGATATACAGGTACAACCGTACAACAGCCCATTCAATAACCCAGGTATCAACCGCAATCCACATGTTCTCCATCCCAGTTTTACAGAAGAGGCCACTAGGGAGCAAAAGAAAGCATGAAAAACAAACTGTTGTTCTCAGAATTTGCAGTCAAGCTCAATTTCTCTGTTGAATTCTTACTCAGACCATGCGCTGATCTAATGAACGACTTTATGCAGCATCCACAACATTGTAAGACACACTAGTCAAATGAAAATAAATGATAACAACATATAGAAGGGGAATTCTCAGACTCCAGTATAGTTCAAACCACCTACGATGTCTGGTTTTTTTTTCAGTAGACAACTTATCAATAACTAGTTAATCACTAAGAATGGCAGGAAAATAAAAGAGTGAAACATCATGCATGCCTTTAAGATATACCACCAGAAAATTTGAAATCTTTAAGAAGCCAGAAAGGCGAAGACAAGACAAAACTAACAGCAAATAATCAAAATACCCTATTAAATTCTAATCAAACAGAAAGTACAGGATGCCAACCATTGATGCCTTGTTTACCTATCTAGAATATAGTTGACAAGAACTTTGTGCATCACTGAAGGTAGAGACTAAAAAGGTTGTGATAAGTCCATCTACAATATTAATAACTTATTGATGAAAAGCCTAAAAATTCTGACAGCAAATAATCCCAAGCGGCATGCGCCTAGAAGAGAGTTATTTATGCAAATTTACACCTTACTAATTACAGAGATAAATATGAAATGAACAACAAACTATAAACATCTCTATCTAGGTAACGATGAGACTATAACATTGGATAAAGTCATCTTTTCTCTCATAATCATCTACATCTCCTTCATCATTGTCGTCATCATATAAATCTTTTACATCAAAATGACATCGCTATGAAGCACGCCTCATTGAATGTCATGGAGTTTTGTGACCAAATTTTGAATTAATGTCAACTCTTTCATGCTCAGTTCAATGCCTGGCTAAGTTATGAATAACAGATAGGATTGGCATAATCCTCAATCACCAGTCAGCCTCTCCCAAATTCACCTACTCAACGGAAAAGTGTCTTAGAATGAAAAAATATAATAGAGTTTCTTTAAGGAATTATGTTCAACATAAAGCATGAAAAAAATTAACAGTGAAACAGGACAATGTTCAATCTTTCGTATAATTTTTTGTAAATTTTTTAGCTTAATTGAAATAATCTACCAGTAGTTCGTACAATTTAAACATAAGATAAAACAGTACCATGTAAGCACTAACCATTGTTGTTAGAAGCATTAGATCAACAATTCAAATCCTTAATAATTATAACTAACAGTTTGGATTGCTACCTGACCCATATCAGCATGCATTAGATCACCATCCACCTCACGCTCCAATGCAACACCTAAAGCACATTAACCAGCAGGCAAAATAATAATAAACGAAAATAATCAATCAACACAGTAGATGTTACAGGGGCAAAAGAAAAAAATTACTTACCTAGCATCGATTGTGAAATATCATAGCCAATCCAATGGTGTCCATTCTCCGACAATGTCTCACCACTAAGCCCTGATCCACAGCCTAATAGATAAAGAAGAAAATAAGAAACAACCTCGTCCTAAATTTCTTTCAAAAGAAAAATTCTTCAATCAACACCAAGCTTTATTCATTTAGCGCATAAAATGCAGTGTTATCATCTAAGCATAACAACAATGACATTTTAATGTAAAAGATCGATTGAAAATGGTAGAATGATTCACCTATATCGAGCAGGAAACGAGGGACTCCATCATTGGGCAAATTGAGGAGCTCCAATGCTCTCTCAGAGATCCTTGCCTGCAGCAACAAAATAAAACAGTAATTTTGATGAGGAATTTGACACCTATGCACAAATCACAAATCTATTAAAGTAAAAAAAAAATCGATTTTTAAGTAGAAAGGAAGCGAGTATACTTGGATCTCGACGATACGAGAAGAAGTGGTGTACTTTCGAGCCTCGGATTCATTGTAGAAGATCTCCGGCGGCGCTTGTATCTCCGGTCGAGGCATCGCAACGACAACGACAACGACGATACTATGGATCTAAGAAAACGGGGTTTTTGAGTTGCGGCGAAAAGCAATGCTTGTTTTGTTGACGACGACGACGGCGCGAATTAGGGTTAGACGAAGAGAGAGGGTTTATTTAGGGCTGTGGTGAGTCATCTGTCCCGGGTTTGATCCGTTAAGGATCCGAGAACGTAAATCCATTAACTTTATCGGGTTCGGGTGATGTTTTGTTTGGGCTTTAAGAAACATAGTTTATGTTCCCTGCAAAAAAAATATATTTATGTCAAAATAAAATTGAAAATAAAATAGTATAAATTTTTTGGTAAATTGTTGAAAACTCCCCGGCCCATTCAGGAGTTGTCAAAAAGCCCCCGGTATTTTCAGAACGGTTAGGAACGGCCTACTATTCACAAATATTTGTGAGAAAACCCTTGGGGCTGTATTTTGTTCAGGCCCGGTATTACAACCTAGAGGAGGTTACCAAAATACCCTCCTTACCTAACAAATTTCTCTCACAGCCCTACTAAAAAACGGCTTCCGCCTTTTCTCTTCTCCCTTTCCTCCCTTCATCCTCTCCGCTGTTGCCTGTAACTTCTAAGCTGTTACTCTATTGCTTCTAACCATCTTGCTAAAATGAATACATCCTAATAGAAATACATACTCAGGTCAAGATGATAGAAATAAAAAGCAACCAATCCCACAACTCTACTACAACACAAAACTCTATGTGTTTTACTCCAAACTGATTGCTCTACAAAAACTCTCTTCTCCCTTTCTGCTCTGCTCCCTCCTCCTTCCAAAAAAAACCACAAATTAAAAATCTTTCCTCTTTAATCCATTTCCTTACCAACAATGAAAACAAACTACAGCTCTCTAATTGTAAGTCGATGTCGCATACCCCGTGAATTCGCGGGAAGGTGGAATACGTAAAATGATTTTTACGGGTGTCGCAACACCGACTTAGACTCCAGGATCGATACTAAACCCTAACCAGCTAAACTGTATGAGGTTAACTACTCGGAAAGGAAGTTATACATCATGTTACCACGTCCTTCGGGTCTTCTTGTCGCTGTCCTCCTCCTCGTCATAATCTCCAAGGATCGTTTGGATCGATGCCCTACCCAGGGACTTTGTGTAATGGCTTTCCGAACACAACGCGATATCAACCCCCAATACCGGGAGAGACGAATCCTATCTAACCGCCACTGCCTCCAAGTGCTTCGGGACTGCACTCAACTGCTACCTGTTTGCACGACTCCTTTGAGTCGTAGTAGGATAGTAATCCAAGAACAATGGGAACATAATCGAGGCGAAGTAGCAGTGTCAAGTCGACGGACTAAGCTGTACGCATGTCACCTGAGAACTGCTACCCGACGCTAGGTATAATACCCACCAGCAGCTCCCTACGAGTCTTGTCCAGTGTACTCATAATCCAATGAGCACATGCATACTATCTCCAGTACGACATACTAATGGCTGTGGGACAGACCATCTCTCCTGCTAGGATGAGAAGCGTATACACTAGTCTACTCTGGAGTATCGATACCCCGTCTCGATATTCCTACGACTAGGAACCTGTATAAGGATGTGCTTATAGACTACCCAACCCCCAGCAGTGTGATTGCCATCACAACGCTGGTAATCAACAAAAGATCTTAAGAGCTCTACCAATATATATAAGCGATATGCTAAAAAAAACACATACACATATTGAGGTAGAAACAAACCAGATGGCATACTACCATTTTGAGCAAGACTGTTACTATATCCGTGTATATCCCAAGTTTCCAATATGTAATATACAAACCAGTATGGTACAATAATAGCCTCTAGGACATATATCACTAACAATAGTCCGAGCTCCAAGCTCAAATCCGAGCTAACTACGGCATCTAGGTCGCTAAACTAGATGTACTAGATGATGTAGAGAGTGTAGATGGATTAGTGTGTCTCTAAGTACCGTAGGATTCTCAACACATGAGAGATTTAGGGTTAGAGGAAGAAAAAAGAGCTTTTTAGGAAAAGAGAGTGTAGTAAAAGATAATAATGAAGATGGCTAAGAGTTATCACTTATGAAGCATACCAATAATTCAAGCAAGAAAAATATCTCACCAAAAAATCTAGCATGCTTGTAAAATATCAAGCATACTTCAATAGTGATTTAGTGAGTCACCACCATGAGTCACCAAGTAGCCATGCTTCACTTAATGCAAACCTCCACCTCATTTCCTCCACCTCATAACCATTTAATCTAGATGGTTAATACAAATATGAGGTGTCTTCTTTTAGAAGCAATCTTGAGCAAATTACAAGAATGCCCCCCATCCGTATATACATACCCGTATCCGTATTCCGAAAAATACGAATACAAAGAGACGAAAATAATCTATAAATATAATACTAGGATCCGGTTTAAACCAAAACCCACTAGTATTATCTGTCCGAATCATCATCCGTGCACAAGTACACGTCGTGATCGAACCTTGTCGTAAAACCATACGACCTCTACATCTTTTGCCTGATGCAGGAAAACCCTCTGTGTGGGACTCTAAAGACTCGACACTACGCTGGCAGTGGATTTAACCACAAGCACATCAGCGGTACTAGCTGCACATAACGGCTATCCAGGTATCTGTCGATAAGAAGGCCGATGAGCAAACTCATCCGAACTCCTACTGAGCCTATCTGTAACAATCTCCATACAGTCTGGTCTGTTCGTCTAAGAGTATCGTATATCGGGCCTAGGGGACGGTAGCCATCAGACCCCTAATAGCGCAATAAGTCGTGCTGGAGTGTAGCCAAAAACACCCTGAGAAACTACTGGAGTACCTACCAGTAAATCTCGCTTGCCCTGGTCAGGGACTTTGTGCAATGGCTTTCCGAACACAGCACGATATCAACCCCCAATACCGGGAGAGACGAATCCTATCTAACCGCCACTGCCTCCAAGTGTTTCGGGACTGCACCCAACTACTACTTGTTTGCACGACTCCTTTGAGCCGTGGTAGGGTAGTAATCTAAGAACAGTGGGAACGCACTCGAGGCGAAGTAGCAGTGTCATGTCAACGGACTAAGCTGTACTCATGTCACCTGGGAACTGCTACCCGACAATAGGTATAATACCCACCAGCAGCTCCCTACGAGTCATGTCCAGTGTACTCATAACCCAATGAGCACCTGCATACTATCTCCTGTATGACGTACTAATGGCTTTAGGATAGACTATCTTTCCTGCTGGGATGAGAAACGTATACACTAGTGTCACGCCCGCTTCCCGGTATACGGCGAAGGGGACGTGACTGGTCCGCTACGTATTTACTCCGAAGCAAATACGCTAAGCGTAACTAAGCAATATAAAAGAAAATATACACAAGAGACAAGGTATAATAAAAACAGTAACTTTATTTATTAACATTCTTTTATACAATGCATGAAAAGGAAATACAACTGAAATAAAAGCGATGCCTAAACAATGGCATGACAGGAATTTAAAGGTACTGAATAGAAAATGTACAATGTCTAGAGCTCAGGGTCTTCGCTGTACTGATCCAAGTCTTCTACAGTTGGCTCGATCTCTAACGGGTCTAAATCACCTGACGACATTCAAAGAAAAAAGAAATAGAATGTCGTCAGCGAACAGGTCGCTCGGTAAGTCCCAAAGATAAGAGGAAAGTAGAATAGACAGAATAAGAAGATATCTTTTAAAGTTGTATTATATTGTTGTAATTTTGTGTTGACGCTGTTGTTTGTAGCTTGGTACAGAAGGATGACAGTGTATACGAGAGGGGTCCCTATATGTTAGGGACCAGGGCAAACGGAATGTACAAGGAACCGTTAAGCCACGGTACAACAGCAACGGAATATAGGTTAGGTGTCTTAATCTTACCGTCTCGTGCCACTTTTAACACCTTCCGTACCAATCTACCCCTTAAACCCTGTAGTGTTTTGATTGTATTATTGTATTGTATTGTATAGGTTGTATAGTTGGATGACTGACTAAAACCATGATATCAGTAACGGATGTAACTGTATAATCATGTAAATGGAATGTATATCCATGGTTCGGTTCAGTCAAATTGATAGATTGAAAAATTGGATATATGGAATAATGGATTCATGGATTCATGTTGAATTGTAATATTGTGGATTGTAGATTGTGATTGTAGATTGTAAATTGTACTTAAATCATATTGAAGTCAGATTATAATGAGACTCAAGAGATTGGTCCCGCTTAAACCTATATTTACTAGGGTCCTTAGGGTAAATTACAGAACTTGAGGGGGTTTTATGTAAAAATACTTTTATATACTTTTCAAAATACACCCCAAGTATTTATTAATCGTCTTTAGAGTTGTAATGAATGTAGATTTTATATTGTGATGTTTCTAATGGAAATATCCTAATTTCATGATAAATGATATTTATTTGTAATATTGGTTTTATATGGAATTCATGGTATTTTAGTGTAAGATTGATTCTTGTGATTTTTTAAAAGAGTTGGAATATTTATATTAATAGAAAATAGATATTTTAATGTTATATATACATATATTTATAAAAAAATAATTTTAATATATATTTTATATTCTAAAAATCTCATTTTCTTAAGATGTCGTATTTTAAATCTTTCGAGACCGAATACTCTTTGCGGAGGTCTGAATCTCGCACTACTAAGCCCGAGGATGTGCGATAATCCGCACCATCCCGAACGGGTTCCCCAAAATGGGTTATAGCGGCGCTTTGCAAAGATTTGTATAAATACTAAATCTTTTAGAAAACGGTTTTATTAAGTAAATGGTATTTATTTATAAAGATGTCAATTTCCCGTATTTTATGTTCTAGGGTCTCCTAAGTCAACTAGACTGCTCATAACTGGTCCAAAACGACAAGTTGTGAGATGCCTCAAATCGCCTCTTTACCGCCAATTGTGGTCAGGTAAGTACAAGTGAAGAAAGGAGGGTCCGCTCACGAATCACCGTGAGACGGGCCTTTTAAAGTTACATTTCTCACTTGTCTAGCCTAGACACCACAAAATCAGATTTAGATAAACGACTGAATGCCCCCAGCCTTTCTCTGTCCTAATGAGTGCGACAGTCCTTAATTGGCTAAGTCTAGATATTTTTATTATTAACTCAAAAGTTATTTATTTGTAAAGATGTATCAATACTAAATCTTTTAGAAATAGTTTTTATTAAGTAAAGGGTATTTAAATGAAAGTATTTGTTTTTCCGTATTCTAAGCTCTCGAGGGTATCGTGTTATGTTGCATATGAGTGTGTGAGGAGGTAGGTCGTTATCTCGTGATCTACTTAAAGGTATAGCAAGTTTAATGAAGTTAAATGTAGAATTGAAACAATGTGGTATTTAAGTGAAAAATACGATAAATTGAAATAGCCATCATTTTATGAAATGAAACTTGATCAATTTAGTTGATTAGTGTTTAGTAGTCAACATGAGAAAGTTTAAGCATAATTGTATTAACGAGAAGTGAAGTTTTATAAGAAATCGAATCGGAAAATCGGATTTGTTCCGATTCCGTCGGGTTTTATAAATCCGTATTTTTGGAATAGAAAAGAGAGGTAGAAAATGGGACTTACAAGTTTTGGACAACCAAGGGAGTAAGATGTAAGGAGAGGAATCGCCGGTGCGTAGCTTCGTCGCCGAGAGCTCTTGGAACGATCGCCGGAAGTTCGCCGGAAATTTCGCCGTAGCTTCGCTTCGTGCTCATTTTCAAAGTACACAAGTTTCTTGGAAATCTTTTAGAGAGTTGGCTCAGAGTTTTGGGGTGAGAGGGTAGAGGGTAGGGGTGTATTTATAGGGTTAGGCTAGGGTTAGGATAGGTGAAGAGTTAAATTGAAAAAATGTAAAAATAATGTGATAAATTGTAATAAAATGGAGTATTAAGAGCTCTCTGGAAACGATCTGGGGAAATAAAGTGTGCAGGGGGTATGAAAAGGTGAAAAGCCAGATTTTTCCCGTTGACGACTCGGCCAACCGGCCAAGTCCGGCCGGCGGCGCCGACCCGAGTCGGCCGGTCCGCCAGCCGACTCGGCCGAGTCAGGCCGAGTCGGGGTCTCCGGAGGTAGGGGTCGCCGGAGGTAGCCACTGGTACTTTCAGTTTTTCAAGTGTAGTGGGAAAATCTGGAGTTATCTTGTGTGGATTGTTGGGCTTCTAAAGTATTTAAAATAAATAAATATTAAAAAATAATGTGAGGCATGGGATTTGAACTCTGGTGGCTTGGTTCAGCAGTGCAAGGTATTACTAATGAGCTACAAGCTCTTTCTTGTAATTATGGAGTGAAATAGATACTTAAAGTGGTAACAACAATAATAAATACTCCAAGTATAGTTTAAATTTAAAGCAAATTTATGTACACTAAAAATGGGGTTATTACAGTCTACCCTCCTTGCAAAAATTTCGTTCTCGAAATTTACAACTTTTATTTGAGAACTAGTTTACAAAGAGGTGAGGATATCTTGCACGCATTTTATCTTCCCTTTCCCAAGTGGACTCTCCTGGAGTGTCTTTCCTCCACATCACTCGGACCTAGTTAACTTTCTTATTCCGAAGTGTCTTCACTTTCCTGTCCATGATCTCCACATGCTGTTGCTCACAAGGCAAGTCGGGCTGTATAGTGAGCTCGGAATGATCAAGAACATAGCTGGGGTCACTCACATACCTTCTGAGCTGGGATATGTGGAACACATTATACACTCCTTCCAATGAGGGTGGAAATGCTAAGCGGTATACCACTTCACCGACTCGTTCGAGTATGTCGAACGGTCCAATATATCTTGGACTTAATTTATCCCGTCTTCAAATCGAATCACTCCGCGGTTCGGAGATATCTTCAAGAATACGTGATCTTCTGGCTGGAGCTCCAAGTGTCGTCTCTTTGCATCAGCCCAGTGCTTCTGTCGATCTTGGGCTATGCGCATCCTTTCCTTGATAGTACGAACCACATCAACAGTCGCTACTATCATCTCTGGTCTAAGAAGTTTCCTATCTCCAATGTCGTCCCAACTTAATGGCGATCGACACTTCCTTCCATACAATGCTGCAAAAGGTGTCATTCCTATGCTTGCTTGGTAACTGTTGTTGTACGAAAACTCCACAAGATGTAAGTGATCTTCCTACGATCCTTTGAAGTTTAACATTAATGCTCTGAGCATATCCTCCAAGATCTGAATAGTTCGCTCGGACTGACTATCGGTTTGTGGATGATAAGCCGTGCTGAAGTTCAGACTTGTTCCCAAGCTTGCTTGCAGACTCTGCCAAAATTGCGATCGGAACCTGGTGTCACGATTGGAGATAATGCAGACCGGTACTCCATGAAGTCTCACAATTTTCTGTATGAGTTCATGGGTATCAGAGACAGTACATTATGAAGAGTTTAAATCTTAAGTAGATTATTACGTCCATGTACTTGTTTGCTAGTGTCTCAATTGATTGGCCAACGCGAAATGGGATGAAGTGAGCCGACTTTGTGAGTCGATCCACAATGACCCATACGACATCGTTACCCTTTGTGCTGCGAGGAAAAGCAGTCACAAAATCTATTGTGATGTGTTGCCACTTCCATTCTGGGATTGGTAACGGTTGAAGTAGTCCAGCTGTCCGGTGATGTTCAGCCTTTACTTGCTGACACACCAAGTATTTTGTGACGCTTCTAGCTACTTCACGCTTCATTCCATGCCACCAATAATTCTGTCGTAGATCTTTGTACATTTTGGTACCTCCAGGGTGTACTGAATAGAGAGAGCTGTGAGCTTCTTTCTTTAACTCTTCCCAAACAGAACCTTTTGGTACACACAATCTGCTGCCGTATCTCAAAGATCCGTCTTCATGGATGATGAAGTCTGTTCTGAGTCCATTTTCCACTTGTTCTCTGATCTTTTGCAACTTAGCATCACTTGCTTGAGCTGCTTTGATCCGATTGACAATGGTTGATTGAACTTGTAAATTCATCAAACTTGAAGCATTACCTGGCATGACTACTTCAATCTCCATCTGATGCAAGTCTTGTTGAAGCTTCCACTGAGCGGTGAGATTCATCGATAATGGTTGACGACTAAGAGCATCAGGTACCACATTCACCTTCCCTGGGTGAAATTGTAAGTTGATGTCAAAGTCCGCCACGAGTTCTAACCATCTTCTCTGCTGCATATTTAACTCCTTCTGAGTAAACATGTACTTCAGACTCTTATGATCTGTGTAGATGTTCACTCGTTCACCAAGTAGATAATGGCGTCAAATCTTGAGAGCAAAGACAACGGCTGCCAACTCCAGATCATGCATCAGATAATTGTGCTCATGAATCTCCAGTTGTCTTGAAGCATAAGCCACAACTTTACCGTGGTGATGTAGAATACATTCTAATCCCTTACTGGATGCATCACAATGCACTTCGAATCTTCCAGATTGATCCGGTATTACGAGAATAGGTGCTGATGTCAACCTTGACTTGAGTTCTACGAAAGCTTATTCACATGCTTCTGACCACACAAATTCTTCATCTTTACGTGTGAGCTTGGTCAGGGATGTTGCTATTTTCGAAAATCCTTCAATGAACCTTCTGTAATATCCAGCTAAACCCAAGAAACTCCGAATGTCCTTCACTGACTTTGGTGTAGGCCATTCGCTGACTTCTAAAACCTTCGCTGGATCCACAGAGATTCCTTCTCCTGATACGATATGTCCAAGAAAACCAACTTGCTTTAGCCAAAACTCGCACTTGTTGTACTTGGCATAGAGCTGATGTTGTCGAAGAGTTTCCAGGACAATTCGTAGGTGCTCTGCATGCTCTTTCCGACTCCTTGAATACACCAGTATGTCGTCGATGAAGATGACAACAAACCTGTCTAAGTACTCCCGGAAAACTTGATTCATTAGGTTCATGAATATAACTGGTGCGTTGGTCACTCCAAATGGCATCACTAGAAATTCGTAATGTCCATAGCGAGTTCTGAAAGCTGTTTTTATGAATATCAATTTCCTTGACCTTCACCTGATGATAACCTGAACGAAGATCCAACTTGAGAAAACACAAGATCCACTTAGCTGATCGAATAAATCATCGATCCGCGGGAGTGGATACTTGTTTTTTATAGTGACTTCGTTCAAGGCTCTGTAATCGATGCACATTCTGTATGAACCTTCCTTCTTCTTCATAAGTAGTACAGGTGATCCCCAACTTGAAGTGCTGGGACGAATCCATCATTTCGCCGGTAATTCGTCCAACTGTGTTCGGACTTCCTTCAAACCTTCCGGACTTAAACGATAAAGTGCTTTGATCACCGGTTGTGCTCCTGGTACTAAATCAATACTGAATTCAAGAGCTCGATCGGGAGGCAAACCTGATATATCGTCAGAAAACACGTCGTCGAACTCTTGAACCACATCTGGCCTTGATTCTTCCTCCGCTTGAGCTGCTGCAACTACTGCTTCCCTTGACTTCGCTTTGTAGGTACTTGGCTCCAGGGTACGGTCTCCACTTTTGAAATAGAAGACCGGGTGGTCTGGAATCTCGAATACTACCCTCCTTTGACGACAGTCGATGGTAACATAAAAAGTTCCAAGCCAGTCCATACCTAGAACCACATCGAAGTTCGGTATGTCCAGCACTTTGAAGTCAGCATAAAATTCTCTGCTGCAGACGACTACTAGACACAAGCTGTATCCCATGGTTGCCTTTAGAACGCCATTTCCTGAACTGACATTCCAGCTGGATACAAGCGGTGAGACTGGAATCGCATGGGTTCGGACGAACCGTTGCGACATAAAGCAGTGAGATGCTCCAATATCAAACAGTGCTAGTGCAGGTATTGAGGATACTAAGATTGTACCTAAGGTATGTGGGATATGTCTTAGGTATAGGAAAAGTATGTAGGATAAATATCAAGACTGAAAGAAATTTTGAGAAAGAAAGGGTTACCAGTGATAACTTGGCCAGTGGCCTCAACTTCTTCCACTGTCATCGTGAAAGCTTGGCGCCATGGTACATTCCTCTTGGCCTGAGGAGCATTCCTCGGAACGTTCCTTTGAGCTTGATGGAATTGACGAGGAGGTGGTGCAGGTCCTCTGGTTGGTGCAGGTAGTGCAAGTCTTGGAGCAGGGGCTTGGATGGCTGGGCGCTGTGGGTAAGTAATTGCTGGCCTGGGTGCAGCAACTGAGTTTAATCTTCGGGGACAAGACCCAATATCATGAGCAGCTGAGCCGCAGACTAAACAAAGACGGTTGGCTCGCCGACAGTCTTTCATCATATGTCCAGTTCTCTTGCAGTAGGTACAAAAGGCTGGGCTGGGACGATGGTTCGGTACTCCGGGTCGCCTTGGCACAAAAGGTGGCCTGGACGAGGCTCCTCCTGCCATCTGGTTGGCAGGGCGCTTAAATCCAGTAGATTGAGGTCTTCCTCTCGCCTTTACCACTGCCTCATAACGGCGGGCAGCTTTCAGAGCCGATTCATGAGTCGAAAAATCTCCTGTGGCCAGTGCAGCCTGTATCTCCGAATCCAAACCTTTTTGAAATCAACGGGCTCTGATTTCGTTCATCGGTATTAAGTGTGCCACAAATCTGTTTAAAGGATTGTGTTAGCTGTGTAGTATGTGATATTTAAAAATTGAACTATTGTGACATATCTTACCAACTAAGCATGGTGAACTCAGCGTCATATTCATCTATCGACTTGGTCCACATCGAACCTTGTTGTAGATGAATGAATTGCTGTTCCATATCGAACCTAGCAGTCTCAGGGAAGTACTTAGCATCGAACATGTCGCGGAAAGTCTTCCATTCGATGGGTTGTTCAAAACGTCTTTCTTCCGTCTTCCACCAGTTTCGTGCATTGTCTGTGAGCTGTAATTTTGCAACACGAACCCAAGCTAATTCTGGCACTTGTGCCGCTGCCAGATCATCTTCGATACTCTGAGCCCATTCCTCAGCTTCCAGTGGACTCTCCTTTCCTGAGAACTGTTTGGGGTGCAAAGCCCTGAATTGCTTCACCCCAGGTGCTTCTGCCTCGGGACGGTTCATTAAAAGAGCAGTCTGCTGTTGCTGTCCCTCTAGGAGGCTTCGGATTGCCTCAAGTAGAACCGTCTGCTCGTTGATCGGAGCAGGGACGGCAGGTGTGAGTGGTAGTGGTGGAGGTGTGTTGTTGACATTAGTGCTGGTGTTGTTCGGGGAATCCATAACCTTGAAGAAAAATTTGGGTTAGGACAGATTCAAAGTACATGAAATGATAGGATTCAAGGAACATGAATTGTAAAGAATGTTTTAGTTGTTGGTTCTTATGTTATATTGCTTAGGTTGTTCACGCAGAACATGACTGCATGATAGAGTTTCATACAGCTCTGACCTGCATGGGCCACCAACAAAACCTGTCATGCCCCGCTTCCCGGTATACGGCGAAGGGGACGCGACTGGTCCGCTACGTATTTACTCCGAAGCAAATACGCTAAGTGTAACTAAGTAATATAAAAAAAATATACACAAGAGACAAGGTATAATAAAACAGCAACTTTATTTATTAACATTCTTTTGTACAATGCATGAAAAGAAAATACAACAGAAATAAAAGCGATGCCTAAACAATGGCATGACAGGAATTTAAAGGTACTGAATAGAAAATGTAAAATGTCTAGAGCTCAGGGTCTTCGCTGTACTGATCCAAATCTTCTGCAGTTGGCTCGATCTCTAACGGGTCCAAATCATCTGACGACATTCAAACAAGAAAGAAATAGAATGTCGTCAGCGAATAAGTCGCTCGGTAAGTCCTAAAGATAAGAGGAAAGTAGAATAGACAGAATAAGAAGTTATCTTTTAAAGTTGTATTATATTATTGTAATATTGTGTTAACGCTGTTGTTTGTAGCTTGGTACAGAAGGATGCCAGTGTATACGAGAGGGGTCCCTATATGCTAGGGACCAGGGCTAACGGAATGTACAAGGAACCGTTAAGCCACAGTACAACAGCAACGGAATATAGTTTAGGTGTCTTAATCTTACTGTCTCGTGACACTTTTAACACCTTCCGTACCAATCTACCCCTTAAACCCCGTAGTGTTTTGATTGTATTATTGTATTGTATTGTATAGGTTGTATAGTTGGATGACTGATCAAAACCATAATATCAGTAACGGATGTAACTGTATAATCATGTAAATGGAATGTATATCCATGGTTCGGTTCAGTCAAATTGATAGATTGAAAAATTGGATATATGGAATAATGAATTCATGGATTCATGTTGAATTGTAATATTGTGGATTGTAGATTATGATTGTAGATTGTAGATTGTACTTGAATCATATTGAAGTCAGATTATAATGAGACTCAAGAGATTGGTCCCGCTTAAACCTATATTTACTAGGGTCCTTAGGGTAAATTATAGAACTTGAGGGGTTTTATGTAAAAATACTTTTATATACTTTTCAAAATACACCCCAAGTATTTATTAATCGTCTTTAGAGTTGTAATGAATGTAGATTTTATATTGTGATATTTCTAGTGGAAATATCCTAATTTCATGATAAATGGTATTTATTTGTAATATTGATTTTATATAGAATTCATGGTATTTTAGTGTAAGATTGATTCTTGTGATTTTTGAAAAGATTTGGAATATTTATATTATTACAAAATAGATATTTTAATGTTATATATACATATATTTATATAAAAATAATTTTAATATATATTTTATATTCTAAGAATCTCATTTTCTTAAGATATCGTATTTTAAATCTTTCGAGGCCGAATGCTCCTTGCGGAGGTCTGAATCTCGCACTACTAAGCCCGAGGATGTGTGATGATCCGTACCATCCCGAACGGCTTTCCCAAAATGGGTTGTAGCGGCACTTTGCAAAGATTTGTATAAATACTAAATCCTTTAGAAAACGGTGTTATTAAGTAAATGGTATTTATTTGTAAAGATGTCAATTTCCCGTATTCTATGTTCTAGGGTCTCCTAAGTCAACTAGACTGCTCATAACTGGTCCAAAGCGACAAGTTGTGAGATACCTCAAATCGCCTCTTCACCGCCAATTGTGGCCAGGTAAGTACAAGTGAAGAAAGGAGAGATCCGCTTACGAATCACCGTGAGACGGCCTTCTAAAGTTACCTTTCTCACTTGTCTAGCCTAGACACTACAAAGTCAGGTTTAGATAAACGACTGAATGCCCACAAGCTTCCTCTGTCCTAATGAGTGTGACAGTCCTTAATTGGCTGAGTCTAGATATTTTTATTATTAGCTCAAAAGTTATTTATTTGTAAAGATGTATCAATACTAAATCTTTTAGAAATGGTTTTTATTAAGTAAAGGGTATTTAAATGAAAATGTTTGTTTTTCCGTATTCTAAGTTGTCGAGGGTATCGTGTTATGTTGCATATGATTGTGTGAGGAGGTAGGTCATTACCTCGTGATCTACTTAAAGGTATAGCAAGTTTAATAGAGTTAAATGTAGAATTGAAAAATGTGGTATTTAAGTGAAAATACGATAAATTGAAATAGCCATTATTTTATGAAATGAAACTTGATAAATTTGGTTGATTAGTGTTTAGTAGTCAACATGAGAGAGTTTAAGCATAATTGTATTAACGAGAAGTGAAGTTTTATAAGAAACCGAATCGGAAATCGGATTTGTTCCGATTCCGTCGGGTTTTGTAAATCCGTATTTTTGGAATAGAAAAGAGAGGTAGAAAATGGGACTTACGGGTTTTGCACAACCAAGGGAGTAAGATGTAAGGAGAGGAATCTCCGGTGTGTGGCTTCATCGCCGAGAGCTCCTAGAACGATCGCCGGAAGTTCGCCGAGAATTTCGCCGTAGCTTCGCTTCGTGCTCGTTTTCAAAGTACACAAGTTTCTTGGAAATTTTTTAGAGAGTTGGTTCAGAGTTTTGGAGTGAGAGGGGAGAGGGTAGGGGTGTATTTATAGGATTAAGCTAGGGTTAGGATAGGTGAAGAGTTAAATTGAAAAAAATGTAAAAATAATGTGATAAATTGTAATAAAATGGAGTAAACGGAGTATTAAGAGCTCTCTGGAAATGATCTGGGGAAATAAAGTGTGCAGGGGGTATGAGTAGGTGAAAAGCCAGATTTTTCCCGTTGACGACTCGGCCGACCGGCCAAGTCCGGCCGAGTCGGCCGGTCCGCCGGCCGACTCGACCGAGTCAGGCCGAGTCAGGGTCTCGGGAGGTGGGGGGTCGCCGGGGGTAGCCACTGGTACTTTCAGTTTTTCAAGTGTAGTGGGAAAATCTGGAGTTATCTTGTGTGGACTGTTGGGCTTCTAAAGAGTTTAAAACAAATAAATATTAAAAAATAATGTGGGGCAAGAGATTTGAACTCTGGTGGCTTGGTTCAGCAGTGCAAGGTATTACCAATGAGCTACAAGATCCTTGTAATTATGGAGTGAAATAGATACTTAAAGTGGTAACAGCAACAATAAATACTCCAAGTATAGTTTAAATTTAAAGCAAATTTATGTACACTAAAAATGGACTTGTTACAACTAGTCTACTCTGGAGAATCGATACCCCGTCTCGATAATACTATGACTAGAGACCTGTATAAGGATGTGCTTATAGACTACCCAGCCCCTACTAGTGTGTCTGCTATGACAATGCTGGTAATCAAGTAAAGATCCTAAGGGCTCTACCAATATGTATAAGCGATATGCTAAAAGAAACACATGGACATATTGAGATAGAAACAAACCAGATAGCATACTACCATTTCGAGCAAGACTGTTACTATATCCGTGTATATCCCAAGCTTCCAATATATAATATACAAACCAGTATGTTACAATAACGCCTCTAGGGAATATATCACTAACACGATATTGACGCGCTTATAGTATTTGTGCATTATATATACATTAGTACGGGATATGATAGTACTATACTTTATGACATAGGTATATCTCTATGCATCTCGATTTCTACCTTGCGATATATTTTTATTCACTGAGTTGGCAACTTACCCCCATTGTGCCCCAGTTTCTTGCAGGATTGACCGCTCGAATCAGTAACGGCTTGCCGGCACATTTCGTACTTTAGTGATTGCTTTGCTAGGTGGGGTACATATTGGATCGTAACCGCCCATTGTATATGTATATTCTTTGAATCTAGTTAAAAACTCTATCTGTTAGTGTTTATGCCCTAGAAGGCCATTAATGTATCATACTAGTTTGTATATTACTTAATGGAAGCTTGGGATATTCACATGTATATAACAGTCTTGCTAAACATGGTAGTATGCTACTTGGTTTTTCTATCTTAATATGTGAGTGTACGTATTGATAGAGCTCTTAGGATCTTGCTTGTCTACCAGCGTTGTGATGGCAGTCACACTAGTGGGGGCTGGGTAGTCTACAAGCACATCCCTATTTAGGTCCCTGGTCGTTGGATTATCGAGACAGAGCATCGATACTCCGGAGTAGACTAGTGTGTACGCTTCTCATCCCAGTTGGGGAGATGGTCTGTCCCACAGCCGTCAGTACGTCGTACTGGAGATAGTATGCAGGTGTTCGTTAGGTTACGGGTACACCGGACAGGACTCACAGGGAACTGTTGGTTGGTTTTATACCAGTCGTCAGTGAACAGTTCCCAGGTGACATGAGTACAGCATAGTCCGCAGACTTGACACTGCTACTTCGCCTCGAGTGTGTCCCACTGTTCTTAGATTGCTACCCTACCACGGCTCAAAGGAGTCGTGCAAACAGGTAGCAGTTGGGTGCAGTCCCGAGCACTTGGAGGCAGTGGCGGTTAGACAGGATTCGTCTCTCCCGGTATTGGGAGTTGATATCGCGCTGTGTCAGAGAGCCATTACGCAAAGTCCCTGGCCAGGGCAAGCGAGATTTGCTGGTAGGTTCCAGTAGTTTCTCAGGATGTAATGGGCTTCGCTCCGACACGACTTATACCGCTATTAGGGGACTGACGCTTGCCGCCCCCTAGGCCCGATATGCGATAGTCTTGGACGAACGGACCGGACTGTATGGAGATTGTCACAGCAGGCTCAGTAGGAGTTCGGATGGGTTTCCTCATCGGCCTTCTTATCGACAACTACCTGGGGACCGTTACGTACAGCTAGTGCCGCTTGCGGTCTGTGGTTAAACCCACTGCCAGCGTAGTAGTCGAGTCTCTAGAGTCCCACACAGAGAGTTTCCTACTCTAGGCGAAACGATATAGAGGTCGTATGGTTTTACGACAAAGGGTTCGGACGCATACGTGTGTTTACGCACGTACGACTTTCGGACAGTTTTTACCAGTCGGCTTTGGTTTAAGCCAGTAACTGGTATCCGGTTATTGGATTTCTACAGTCTAAAGTTTTTCCGTATTTTTACGGATCGGAGGGGCGTTCTCGTAATTACGCGAGAAGCTTCTAGAAGATGGTGACTAAGGAGGTTTAGGTGTCATATGCATTGAATGAGATTAGTGAGTCATGAGAGTGATTCATCATAGTCATTAATGCATCATAAATGCTTAATGACTCATGATAATGAATCACCACTTGATATTTTATGAAGCATGATTATTCATCACTTATTTTCTTTTCTTGATAAAAGTAAATGTTTCATATATATTATGATAACTTACTATTCTCACTTCATAATATCATTCACCTTCTCTCTCCTCAAGCTCTCTCTCTTCAAACCCTAATCCTCACCTCTCATGTGTTGAGAACAAGGATTAGTTAGACTAAACAATCCATAACCCTCACTCTATCTCATCTATCTTCTTTGATTAGCAATCCCAGAAGGTTAGTTGCCTCAAGTTTAGAGGCTAAGCTTGGAGTTTTGCTCTCGGGTGGATCATCTACTACATCGAGAAGGCCGAGGAGGACGAGAAGATCGTAAAGCCGAAGGACTTGGTTCGATAGGTATAATCCCTAAGCATAGTAGTTTAGAACAACTATGTGTTTGGTTAGTTATCGTTTAGCTTCGATTAAAGCGGTTAGTCGATGTTTGTTCACTAAACAAGTTCGTTTTTGAAAATTCCGCCTCCCCCCTAGCATTGGGGTGTTGTACATCGACTTACAGTGGTATCAGAGCCTCGCTAAACAATAAATAACTTTATTGCAAATTTGTACGAATTTCGAACGGAAAAAACGAAACCGGAAAACCCCGAACTGTCAAGTTTCTGTCGAAATTTAAATGAAGTCTAAAAATTTTTCAGGGATGTTCAGAAAGCTTGAAAAGAATCCAGGAGAACACCCAAGAAAATTGGGCCCATGACTCGGCTAAAGCGCCGCGGAAGCGCGGCGGATCCCACACGATCCGCCGCGGTTCCGCCGTCGAGTTGCCGAGTCATGAACCCAAATTTCTTTTGTGGGTCCCCTGTGATATTTGGTATTTTCTGGTATTTTTTAATTTTGCTCAGGTTTCAAGTTTACAGAGCAGTATTGGAGCAATATTAAATGCGTTTAATCGATCGAAATTGTACAGTATTTGCATATTGGATTATATCTGTGATTGTATAATGTGTTCGTAAACCTCCCCTAACTGCTAGTATGTCAGTTGGCAGGGGGTTGCACATTTCTGAAATGGATTTTATCTGTTTGTGCATATGAACTGTGTTGGACTGTTGTGATGTATAGCCGGGGTTATGTGATGGGTTATCATTTAATTCATTTGATGTAAATGTAATTTGTTGTAATATTATTTTTGCAGGGCACATCCAGGTTGCGGTTGTAGCCACCGTTGTATTATTTCATTTTACTGTTTCTGCTCCTAGGACTGACCCAAGGTGGGGTGCACAAACTGCCGGGCGGGTAGTTTGCCGTACCCGTAGGGGTCGAGGGTGGGGTAATGGCTATTCATCACAACTGTGTTATCCGTCTTTTCTTGCAGGCTCAAAAGAAATACGGATTGCTTGCAAATCCAATTAAGTTCATCTGTGTTCTGGAATGTATATCATTGCGTCAGACGAATGTAAAATATCTATATATATGATAGCTATTTAGACGTCACTTATGTTTTACACCCGCGCTAGCCCAGCCCCCGCTCTGTCGTTAGTTAAGTAACCTAACGGGTGATGACGGGACCCCGTGGCGAATGCGGATGGCATAAGAGGACGTTGTATTTTCGTTGTTTTCTGCAATTATAGGTTAATGATGGGACGCATTATCTATAATGCAAAGAAAAACAAACCAAAGTTTAAATCGTTGGAACAATTTAAAAGAAACCACTCGGTTAATTTTAAAAACAGATATTTTTAAATGCGGAGCTTTAACCACTCCTTTTAAAAGCTATCAGGTTCCTTCGGTTATATCAAGTTCACTACGTTCACGGTTTCGCCAAAACCAGTCGTAGCCCTCCGTCATTTCTTATGGATGGTCAGTAGTATTCAAGCTATGCTTGTTGGCATACGTCAAGGCATAGTGTTTGGTAGCTGCTGGGGTATTCATTTGTTGCATAGATAGATGTGTTGGTGGGACAGTCGCATTACCTTGTTGGCATACGTCAAGGGTATATACGGGTGGGTTCAAATTAACAAGATAATGATGGGCAGAACTTGACATGTGACTTATGATTTGTTGGCATACGTCAAGGTCATAAGAGCATGGGGCAAAAATATATATCGGGAATTTCTAAAGAAACTGAAATTTGCAAAGAGATGCATACCATTTGGAGTTTGATGAATGTTGGTAGGATTCCTTCAACATTATCATACGATGATATTTGGATCCCGATCCTACTATGAGTATATGCTACTTATCAGGATATTCGTCACTTAACGATCAATGCTATAAACCAAGTAGGTGTCCAGAAAAGTGTCAGCGGGGTTACGCCCTCAGAGAAAAGAGGTTATTTAATTAAGGAACTTCGCGAAAGCGTTGGAAAACCTCCCTCGAAGTATCGACACTGGCCTGGCTGAACGGTTAAGCAAGTATTGTACGGTGAGAATAGTCTTGGCTAATTCTTCTTTTATGGTTTGAAGAAGGATTCGAGAAACAGTGGGAGCCATCCAGTTTAGATAAACTAAAAACCACTCTAAACTTGCAAGAGTATCATGCTAAAGAGTTTTCTTCTCTCTCTCCTAATTGCAGCGACCCTGAAAATGACTGGACTTAAGTTACTTTTAGAGAAAAATATACTGACAGGGCCAAACTATAAAGATTGGCTGCGGAATGTCAAAATGGCTTTGACCTATGACAAATTGGGATACATCCTCACCGCTACGGCACCTGCTGTCCCTGGTCCCAAATCCAGCAATGCGGATAAGGAAATCCGCAAAACCTGGGATTTAGATTGCGCGAAAGCCAAGTGCATCGTGCTTGCCTCAATGAACAATGAACATCAGAGGAGGCACGAGGATATGACCCTAGATGGCATATTTCTCCATACAAAGGAACTTTATGGAGAGCAATCTCGTATAGCAAGATACGAGACCTCTAAGAACTTGTTTCGAGCGAGGTTGGCTGTCGGGTCATCAGTAGGAGAACATGTCCTAAAGATGATCGGCTATATTGAAGAGCTCGCAGACCTTGGGACGACTTTGGATAATGAGCTCTATACAGACCTTATTCTCCAGTCCCTTCCTCCCACCTACGCCCAGTTTATCCTGAACTTCAACCTTCAAGGAAAAGAAGTTGAACTTGCGGAACTCCTGAACATGTTAAGGAGTGCAGAGGGCACCTTGCAGAAAGCAAGGGAAACACCTGCTATGTTTGTTGGCGGTGCATCTTCTTCCGGGTCCAAGGCTAGGGCCAAAGGAAGGAAGAAGAAGCCCGCACCCAAACCTAGAGGAGGTGTAAGTAAGGTGGGAGGGAAGGGAAAGAAAAAGTTTGCGGTACCGGTAGTGGGTCAGGATGAGTGCTTCCATTGTCACAGGAAAGGGCACTGGAAGAAGGATTGCAAGGCGTGGAACGCCAAGAACCAGGAACCGAAGCAAGCTGTGGCTTCGACTTCAGGTGTGTTTGTAATTGAGAATTGCCTGTCGATCAACTCTACTTCCTGGGTATTGGATACCGGATCAGGATCTCATATTTGCAATTCATTGCAGGCACTGAGAAACCGTAGAGTGCTGAAGGAAGGTGATATGACCCTAAAGGTTGCTAACGGAGCTAGCGTGGAAGCTGCGTCCGTCGGGGATTATCACCTAGGATTGACGAGTGGACACATTTTGGTTTTACATAACTGTTATTTTGTACCAAGCTTAACGTGTAATATCATATCAGTTTCCTTGTTATCAAATAAAGGTTATGATTTCACGTTTGTAAGAGATGTTGTTAACATCCACCTTAATCATGATTTGATTGGGTCCGGTACTCTAAATAACGGTATATATATTTTAAACCAACTCCAAATTTTCAATGTCCAGAACACACTAAAAAGAAAGTCTCCAGATTTAAATAAAGCTTTCTTATGGCATTGTAGACTGGGTCACATCAATGAGAGAATGTTGACTAAGTTGCATAGAGAAGGATATTTGGACTCGTTCGAATATCAAACTTATGACACTTGTCAATCTTGTCTCAAAGGAAAGATGACAAAGACTCCATTCACTGGACAAGGAGTAAGAGCGAGCGAGCTCTTAGGACTCATACACAGCGATGTATGTGGTCCAATGTCTACACATGCGAGAGGTGGTTATTCCTACTTCATTACTTTTACAGATGATTTCTCTAGGTTTGGACATGTCTTCTTAATGAAGCATAAATCCGAAGCCTTTGAGAAATTCCTGGAATAGAAGAGTGAAGCGGAAAACCAAACAGGCAAAAGTATTAAGACACTAAGATCTGATCGAGGTGGAGAATACTTAAGTGCCGAGTTACTAGGTTACCTAAAAGAGAAAGGAATTCTCTCTCAGCTTACTCCTCCATACACTCCACAGCACAACGGTGTATCGGAGAGACGGAATCGAACCCTATTGGATATGGTACGATCCATGATGAGTAATGCTGAGTTACCGCGATCTTTCTGGGATTATGCGCTAGAATCAGCGACATATCTTTTGAACAGAGTTCCAACCAAAACTGTGCCTACCACACCATATCAGATGTGGAGTGGGAAGAAACCCTATCTTCAGTACCTGAAGACATGGGGATGTCCAGCTTTTGTAAAAAAGCAGCATCCGGACAAGCTCGAGGCACGCTCAGTAGAGTGTAAGTTTGTGGGATATCCAAAGAACTCTACAGGATATTGTTTCTATTACGCAGAGGAACAAAAGGTTTTTGTTTCTCGTCATGCCCGCTTCTTAGAAACTGAATTTTTAGAAAATCAGAAGAGTGGGAGTGTAGTAGAACTGGAAGAAATTCCAGAACCACAAACTGTTACTGAAAGTTTGGTAGAACCAGTAGTTCAAGAAGAACAGGACATTCCCGCACCCCTCCGCAGGAGTAGTAGGCCGTCTCATCCGCCTGAGAGATACTACGGTTTTCTCATAGATGGGGATAGAGAGGATTGCATCATAGATGATGATGAACCTACTGACTTCCAGCAGGCCATCCAGAGCGGCGACTCGGTACGATGGCTAGATGCAATGCGGACCGAAATGGAGTCCATGTACACCAACAAAGTATGGACTTTGGACTTTACTCCAGATGGGGTAAAACCCATAGGATGCAAATGGATCTTCAAGAAAAAGATTGGTGTAGATGGACAGGTGGAAACCTATAAGGCTAGACTTGTTGCAAAGGGTTTTCGTCAAAGACCTGGTTTGGACTATGACGAAACTTTTTCTCCAGTGGCTATGCTCAAATCCATTCGGGTCCTTCTTGCTATTGCTGCCTTCCATGATTATGAAATCTGGCAGATGGACGTAAAGACGGCTTTTCTGAATGGAAATTTAGAAGAAAGCGTCTATATGGATCAGCCAGAGGGTTTCAATCAGAGTGGGAGCAGCGGGAAAGTATGCAAGCTGCTTAAGTCCATTTATGGACTAAAGCAGGCATCGCGGAGTTGGAACATCTGTTTTGATGAGACAGTCAAAGAATATGACTTTATCAAAAATCCAGATGAACCGTGTATATATAGTAAAGTTGTAGCCAGAAGTGTCGTATTCCTCGTCCTGTACGTGGATGACATTCTATTGATAGGAAATGACATTCCTATGCTACAATCTGTCAAAGGATTCTTGTCACACAGGTTCTCCATGAAAGACCTGGGTGATGCCTCGTACATTCTGGGGATCCGGATCTATCGTGATAGATCCAAGAGGATGCTGGGACTTTCGAAGTCCAGGTATATCGACACTGTACTGAAAAGATTCAGTATGGAAGATTCTAAGCGCGGTAATCTACCGGCTTGTCACGGAATCACCCTCTCCAAAGAGATGTCTCCCAAGACTGATTTGGAAAGGGAACGCATGTCTATTATACCCTACGCTTCTGCGGTAGGCTCTATAATGTATGCGATGTTGTGCACCAGACCAGATGTAGCTTACGCACTAAGCATGGTAAGCCGGTATCAGTCAGACCCAGGGAAGAAGCACTGGATAGCAGTAAAGAACATTCTCAAGTACGTGAGAAGGACTAAGGAGATGTTCTTGGTTTACGGCGGAAAAGACCTCAGGTTGGAGGCCTTTGCTGATTCCGGCTTCCAGAGTGATAAGGACGATTCCAAGTCCATGTCGGGTTATGTCTTTACCCTCAATGGGGGGGGGGCGGTGTGCTGGAAGAGCTCCAAGCAGGACACCGTTGCTGACTCAACGATGGAAGCGGAGTATATAGCTGCTTGCGATACCGCAAAAGAAGCAGTCTGGATGAAGAAGTTCCTAACAGAACTTCAGGTGGTTCCTACCATAGTTGATCCAATACCTCTGTATTGCGACAACAACGGAGCTATAGTTTTAGCAAAGGAACCAAGGTCCCATCAGAAGTCCAGACACATCTTAAGGCGGTATCACCTGATCAGGGAGATCATTGATCGTCAGGAGATCGAGGTTCGGAGAGTTGCTTCTGAAGAGAACATTGCTGATCCATTCACGAAGGCCCTACCTCAGATTCAGTTCGAGAGGCTACTCGAGATCATCGGTCTACGATATGCCAGTACATGGCCCTAGTGCAAGTGGGAGATTGTTAGTGTTTATGCCCTAGAAGGCCATTACTGTATCATACTAGTTTGTATATTACTTAATGGAAGCTTGGGATATTCACATGTATATAACAGTCTTGCTAAACATGGTAGTATGCTACTTGGTTTTTCTATCTTAATATGTGAGTGTACGTATTGATAGAGCTCTTAGGATCTTGCTTGTCTACCAGCGTTGTGATGGCAGTCACACTAGTGAGGGCTGGGTAGTCTACAAGCACATCCCTATTTAGGTCCCTGGTCGTTGGATTATCGAGACAGAGCATCGATACTCCGGAGTAGACTAGTGTGTACGCTTCTCATCCCAGTTGGGGAGATGGTCTGTCCCACAGCCGTCAGTACGTCGTACTGGAGATAGTATGCAGGTGCTCGTTAGGTTACGGGTACACCGGACAGGACTCACAGGGAACTGTTGGTTGGTTTTATACCAGTCGTCAGTGAACAGTTCCCAGGTGACATGAGTACAGCATAGTCCGCAGACTTGACACTGCTACTTCGCCTCGAGTGTGTCCCACTGTTCTTAGATTGCTACCCTACCACGGCTCAAAGGAGTCGTGCAAACAGGTAGCAGTTGGGTGCAGTCCCGAGCACTTGGAGGCAGTGGCGGTTAGACAGGATTCGTCTCTCCCGGTATTGGGAGTTGATATCGTGCTGTGTCAGAGAGCCATTACGCAAAGTCCCTGGCCAGGGCAAGCGAGATTTGCTGGTAGGTTCCAGTAGTTTCTCAGGGTGTAATGGGCTTCGCTCCGACACGACTTATACCGCTATTAGGGGACTGACGCTTGCCGCCCCCCTAGGCCCGATATGCGATAGTCTTGGACGAACGGACCGGACTGTATGGAGATTGTCACAGCAGGCTCAGTAGGAGTTCGGATGGGTTTCCTCATCGGCCTTCTTATCGACAACTACCTGGGGACCGTTACGTACAGCTAGTGCCGCTTGCGGTCTGTGGTTAAACCCACTGCCAGCGTAGTAGTCGAGTCTCTAGAGTCCCACACAGAGAGTTTCCTACTCCAGGCGAAACGATATAGAGGTCGTATGGTTTTACGACAAAGGGTTCGGACGCATACGTGTGTTTACGCACGTACGACTTTCGGACAGTTTTTACCAGTCGGCTTTGGTTTAAGCCAGTAACTGGTATCCGGTTATTGGATTTTTACAGTCTAAAGTTTTTCCGTATTTTTACGAATCGGAGGGGCGTTCTCGTAATTACGCGAGAAGCTTCTAGAAGATGGTGACTAAGGAGGTTTAGGTGTCATATGCATTGAATGAGATTAGTGAGTCATGAGAGTGATTCATCATAGTCATTAATGCATCATAAATGCTTAATGACTCATGATAATGAATCACCACTTGATATTTTATGAAGCATGATTATTCATCACTTATTTTCTTTTCTTGATAAAAGTAAATGCTTCATATATATTATGATAACTTACTATTCTCACTTCATAATATCATTCACCTTCTCTCTCCTCAAGCTCTCTCTCTTCAAACCCTAATCCTCACCTCTCATGTGTTGAGAACAAGGATTAGTTAGACTAAACAATCCATAACCCTCACTCTATCTCATCTATCTTCTTTGATTAGCAATCCAAGAAGGTTAGTTGCCTCAAGTTTAGAGGCTAAGCTTGGAGTTTTGCTCTCGGGTGGATCATCTACTACATCGAGAAGGCCGAGGAGGACGAGGAGATCGTAAAGCCGAAGGACTTGGTTCGATAGGTATAATCCCTAAGCATAGTAGTTTAGAACAATTATGTGTTTGGTTAGTTATCGTTTAGCTTCGATTAAAGCGGTTAGTCGATGTTTGTTCACTAAACAAGTTCGTTTTTGAAAATTCCGCCTCCCCCCTAGCATTGGGGTGTTGTACATCGACTTACACTATCAACCAAAACTTGTATATTTATGGATTTAGAAGCGAGACTTAGATGTTATGTGTTTTTGGGTGTCACACTCGTTTGGAGTCGACTTTATATTGTTTATGGTTTTGTTTCGCTTTCTATTTCTTCGCCTTTGTAACACCTTAGGATTTCGATTAGTGTTAATTAAGCGATAGTGCGGGTTTTCTGTAAAAAGTTTACCATTTCGGTTTCCTCACATTTTATAACATTTAATTAATAATTTATTATTATTTGTTATGACTTGCACACACTTGTGCATGTTAATGTGAGGGTGTGTTTGTGTTAATCTAGTTTAGCAATCATGACACTTTGATCTAATCCTAATCCTTTGTTTAAACCTTAACTCTAACCCTTGAGTTTTGTGGAGAGATATTTGTTTTGAGTTTTGTTTGGATGAGAGGTGGCATGGTGAGTCATGCTTGCTTTAATGTGTGAGTTAATGCAATTGGTGCACTCACCCTTATTCTCACCTCTCTCTCTCTCTAACTCACTCACACTCTAATTCTCTCTCACTCTATCTCTTTCTCATATTTCTTTATCTCCTTCTTCCCTCAACTGAATACTCACCAATCCTTCACTAAACCTTGCTAAAGTTCATCAAATCTCACCCAAATCACTTCATAAACCTTGTTTTGCCTCATAGATGCTTTGGAGCTTGGAAAGCTAGGATCTTTGAGCTTTTGTGGATAGGTAATGATCTCCAACTATTAAGTAGGTGCTTTTTATGTTGTGTAGCCTTATAGTTTCTGTTTTGAACACTTAAAGTATCTTTTCGTGCACATATCGTATTTTTAGTGTCATTATATGATATCTGTGATCTGCTGTGACCCAGTGTGTGTACTAGAAAATCTAGCAGTGTAGTTGTGTTGTACCAGTGACCCTAAGCCTACACCTGAAGCACGAACCCTTGGAGCTCGGATTTGGCCGGCGACAAGAAGGAAAATTCCGGCGAGCTCGGCCTATGGGTAGAGTTAGGGTTTGGGTTTTCAGGGTAGCTGTCTGCAATTAATTTAATGTGTTTGGTACTGTTTGATTTTTGAGTTTTGACTGTATACAAAATCTAGGATCACTTTGCTAGTTTCTTGTGTTACGTATACGTATGTTACGTAATCCGACACGGTGCGTGTACTTTGTGTAGCTTTTATTCTTGAGTTGTTTTTCGTAGTGTCGCTACGCACGTTAGCCACTAGATGAACACTTGATAGTTTGTTTGGAGTTGATACGTCGGTCAAACGCAGTTTGTATGTGTTATTGGTCGATTGCTAATGTACACTTGTTATTGTAGTTTTATGATTTTAGGGTCGCAGGCGAGGACTTCGGACACTGCGAAGAAGGGAAAGCGAGTGGTTGGTTTTACTTAGCCCCAGGATCATCAGTGAGTAGATTTAACATCTACAGGGGAATCGCCCGAATGGCGTTATGCGTCTGGGCTAGATATGATATGACATTAGCCGCATGTTTATTTGCATATATAGAGATTGTGCATGAACTCATTTTATATCATTACTTGTTGTGTTTAGACTTGTACCCATTGGACACTGCACTATTTTGGACGGTTCATGTCGCACGAGCACTGATTGTATGCCACGCACACCGTCGATAATTGCCATGACACGCACATGTCACGTCCCAAAAGTACGGAACATGACCGGCACTTAAACTACGAAACGTCTCGAGGCGTACGTAATCTAAGTAAACCGAAAACCCAGAAATCCAAACCAAGAAAAGTAATAGAGTGAAGGAAAACCAATTTAAAACAAGTTGTTTCAATAGCATAAGCCGAATTATGCGGTTTTTAAAACATCAAAAATTTCCTGAAAATTTCGGCAGAGTCTCCTTTGTAAATACTGGCCCCCAAACGGGATACAACATGAATAGTATACGAAATCAATGAAAAGGCATCCCCAAGCGGGAGCTAGCTCTTCGTCAACCGACGGTCACAACCACACAAGCAATATAATATACAACGCCAAGGGCGAGGATTAAAACTTAAAAGGAACTCAAAACAACAAGAAAACCATAGAAATACAACGCGCGACTCTAAGGTCGAAAGAATAACCTCACTGGTCTCTATCTCAAAAATAATACATGTTTGGTTGATGGAACTTCTAGATACAACAGAATAATAATATACAAGATATAAAATGGGGGTACGATACAAGTAAACCCACCTACTAGCAAATCACCCGTAGGAAACTATGCCCGCAAAGCCGTAATGAAACCTGTACGGCAAACCTGCAAGAAAATAGGGGCTACGGTGTTTTTATAAAAAGATACGTCTTTTGAAATATCCGTAGGATCCCTTGGGCTGTCTTTTAAAATACCCACAATTCGTTAGTTTTGAAATAGGTAAGAATCGAATCTAATCTAACAACTAAACTAAACTAAAGGGCTAAGCTGACCAGCTGGGCTACAGGTAAGGAAACCGTCTAACATCTGAGTCGATACATATACATACCTGTATATATATTAGTCGGTGATCCCGCCTCAATAATATCATATCCGATACCATATCTATAATCAGACATCCCAAGTCAAGAGTGCGGATCAATCATCAAGATATAGCTCGTACGTAAATCCGTCGTACGGCATCCCCCAATTCTGGGTACGGGTCAAAATCACATTCATCATACTATTCACCTGGTATCCTCTTTATCAATATCATGATCTGGTACTGATCTACGTCTAATACAATACTGATATCGCCTAAGTATGCATGCACGTGTGTAAAAACTACGTCAAGGACCCGCTACAACGTCATGCCGTATCTCAAATACGAACCCTGCTATATCACCGATCTCACGGCCTCAAATCAAATCTCATCGACTCATCATAAATTCCAAGTACTATCCCCAAATCCGTATGTGAACACACAGTCCCATACCTATGTGAACACATAACTATATATTCCCAAATAAGCACAAAAGAAAGAAGAAAGTATGCAAGTATGGGTGGGTGTGTGCAAGTGTGGTGCGACCGCTACTCTAGGGTTTCGCGACACTCAATCATCCAAGAACACCAAATATCCATATTTATCATCAATAACTCAAACAATATATAAACAATATATGTGTGTGTGTATACGTGTCCGTATACATCACCACGAACTGCGGGGGTGCTATACGCCATCCACCCGACTTCTCCCCGTAGATATAAATCTACTCACCTGGTCCTCGCTCGCCGGTGCTGACGTCGCCACGCGCTTGCTGGTCGTCTCGAAGTCCATATGGGGTACCTACATATCATAACGTACCGTATCGTATTAAAATCCGACTCATGACCAAAACGACATACGAATCCCACATAGGTCAAAACCTATGGTTTGCTTTCACAAATCAACCCAAAACCCTCCACATCGGCGTACAAACGCCGAGTGATCGTGAAAAAACTCAAACACGCCAATCATGGTTTCAAAACTCACTAATTATATAAGGAATAGGTTTTTAATTCGTCAAAAACCATAAAAGTACACAAATCGTTTTATTTCCCAAAACTCTAGTTAGCGGTCGTTAACCGTTTTAATACAAATCTTGATGTTTAAGCAAAACGAGTTGTCAAAATATTCACTAAATAGCTTAATTAGGCCACATAAACACTTACTAGATTTTAATCTCACTTCTTTATATTAATTACAAAAATCTAGTTTGCAAACCAACATAATTAGAATTTTTTTATCTAACAATTTAACTTAAGTTTTAAAACCCAGTTTACAAAATTATGCAATTTGGACAATTTAAAAGTAGCAATTAGCAAGATGCAACAAGATTAAGTTTTCTATGTCTTAATATGCTAACTACACCATGACATTATAAACATTTTATAAAAACCCTAACCTTATTTAAAAACCCTAATCTTGAATTTCTAAATAGAAAATTAAACTAATTTAGATACCTAATTAAGTTGATTACAACAATTATCAACAAGATAACACTTGGAGCAAGATTATACCTCACAATTTGTAGATCTATCTTGCAAAAATCTTAGGCTCCAAAACTTGCTTCCATGCTCCAAGATCCACACTAGATTGGTTGAAGAATAATGGGTAATTGTTGGATTTGGGATTCATGAGGTTTTAATTTGACTTTTTCTTGAATTTTTGAGCACTTTTGTGTTGGAAATGAAGTGGTAAAATTTGGGGCTGATCAAGGAGGGGTCTCGGCCAGATTGGGGAGAGAATGAGTGAGGAGAGAGAGAGATAATGGGTTTGTGGCAAAAGTCAAACAAAACCCATACCCCAAAGTCAACACTTACTCTTTTCTTCATTCATTCTTCTCTTGTTGTTTGCTTGGACTTTTCTTTTCTCAAGTGGGGAATTGGGCAGCAAGGGTTCGGCCACAGTGGAAATGGGGGTGGGTGAGTGTGGGTGTGTGTGTGGGATGAGGGAAAATGATAAGTATTATACCCCCAAACATCCATTAACACTAAATTCACTATTTAAGCCTTTTTCTTCGATATTTTCTAAACCGTTTTGGCAAACCATTTCATTTCAAAAACAACATGATAAAATTTTGTTTAATGTGTTATGATGCACAAAATTTGTTTCAACTCATTCCAATTTGTAATTTTCCCTAATTAAATATATTAATGACGGCTTAAAATACTATTAAAATAATTAATTTCGGAAAATTTTTCAGAAAATTTGAAATTTCATCAGTGGCTCAATAAACACCAAATACTAGCAGTTACATAGCTAGAATATGTATATTTAATTTTATAATAAAGATATTTGTATTTTGACTTTTTATAGAAAACCCCCTTATTTTACCGTTTTTTTCTTTTTTTGAAATTTCACCGAAACGATTTTCAAGACGTTACAATCTTCCCCCCTTAAAGAAATTCGGTCCCCGAATTTAAATTAAAACTCTCCCCAAATACTAAAACATCTAACCCAAAACCATCAAGTCGTCGGGGTTCCTAAATTGTAAATACATAAAACAAATCGTAGCGCAGCGCATGCGCATAAAAAAAATGAGCATATAACTCAAATCACAACTCCGTCAAGCATCCCGTAATCATCGGAGTCATGGGGAAGACATCAATGCCAAATTCGAAGCAAAACCAATATGATATAACTCGAAACTATACATGTAAATATCGAATCTTTATATGTAAGTATCTGAAGGAAATGCATGCCAAATCTCTTTAAGTCGCTGTGCACGCGTATAACACTGCACCGTGGCGGACGTCTATCATAAGAAATAACTATATACATATATACCTTTGTTTGAAATGTACGTTCCGCCGTTTTGGAAACAATTTAGAAGGGTCTTCTTGTTTTAAACATTTCGTGTCATATCAGACACGTAGGTAAATACTGAGGCTATAGCTCGCTTTTTGGAAATCCCTTCAATAACTATCAATGCATGCAAAACATATTCAGGTACTGTCCTCTGACTAGTCCTGCTCAGTACGAAAACACATAGCGATATCATAAAAACGTACTGCTCTATAAGAAAAATCAATCCCAAAATACGCGTATGAATACTACGTGCGTCTTGTGTGCACGGAAATAAAAATCCAAATATGTACCATACATATGCACAGAAACAACATCTAAGTGCATCGGGTGTGCACGAAACATCTGTCGTAGACAACATGTGTGCCTGACAGCAAAATCAGGTGCATCTGACATACACGAAAAATCTCGTGTGCATCTGGTGTGTACCAAAATCACACTTCAAAACATGCGCCCAACATGCGCGAAAATCCAAATCAGGTGCATCCATCGTGCACGAAATCATGAAATCCAATATCAAGTGCAACACTGTGCAAAGATCGTAAATTCTCAATCATCAAAATCAAATCATGCGAATAAATCACCCAAAACATCGAAATCAATAATGGCGGAATAGTACCGCTCAAGCGCATCCTCTAAGAATCTTGGGCCAACTGTCGCGGTCACTAGAGGGACGTCTCGTCGATGATCATGAACTCTGGCCTGCTGGTGTGCGTAACAATGACCACTCCTGGGTCAAGATCTTCACTGTGAATTACCAATCTCTCGGTCCATCGGCTCATCGGCCCTGTCAGATGTGCTAACGGGGATGATTCCGTTCTGGCACTTCTCTGGTCATCTCTCGGTCAATCATCGCGACCACTCGTAAGACAGCATATCACTGGCGTCGGCCTCTGGCTCTCTGAATGTATGTGACACATCTGATCCTGGGTGCAAGTATCCTTGCAGCAGTGTCCTGGAAGGAATCCTGCTCACGGTCTCTTCCATGTCTCGTCTCTGCCAACTGTCCGGAAGTCATCGTCCTTTCCTGTATCTGCATCTTGCTCCGGAACGACTGCATACTCATCGCGACTCCTTCTGGAAGGTAAATCCAAGTACCATGCCTCGGCATGCGCATAGCATCTCTGATGTCGGCGGAGTGGAACGTCATCTCATCTAGATCTGGTACGAACCTCTTACTTCACTTTTCTCTAATGTCGTCTGCTTTGGACTCGTCTCGTCGCGGCTGCATGGACTGAGCTCCAACGGCTATCCTCGTATCGGGAGTCTCCCAAGAAATGCATCTCACCACCTAGCATCCGAATTAAGTCGAGCCATCCGATCGAGTCGTCAAAACCTCATAATCCCCCAAGAGCTCAACCTCTTGGGCACAGTTTAATAGTATCGAGTACATACCACAGCATCGGTGGTCCAGCCGTAGAAGGGCAAACCCAAGCCTCACTAATGGCGCCGTAGAACTGCCGCAAACCCGAAGGTTCAAAGGCTTTCACACGGTCATTAAGTCGAGTTAGGGTTTCATTCTTCTAGAGGGACCATAGAATTGCTTGCATGTCTTTCCGACTACTTTAAACTTGGAATAATAGGTTTCTGACATTCGATCGTCTCTGTCGACTCCTAACGTCTCCGCGTGAAGTCGTTTCTAGCTGGAATCAATCTATCTGATGACCTCGCATCGGGGTAGGCGAAAGATCCAAATGTCCTAGTCATTCATCCTCGATGACTAGCGACCTTCTATCATCTCTTAGTACAACTCGTTCTGCACTAACTCCAGCATCTGGGGCAATACCTCGTCATTCGCAGCAATAACAGGCTCGCTCGTCTGCACGCTGAACAGTGCCTCGATCATCATGAATAAGCAACACACCAACGGTCATCAAGATCTGGCTGGCTTCTATCATTGGCTCAATCCTCTAGTGTCGATCAACACATCCGAGTAACCTCATAAAGGCGATCCGCCAAACGCTCGTGGTGCGGAAACATAGTAAAAAGACACATCTCTGCAATCGTGTGTTGCCGAAATTTCACCCTGGTCAGTCCTCGTTCGTGACGAGCTCGTGCTGACCGCAACTCTAGCTGTAGCTCTCCCTGCCCGTAATCGTGGCAGTAAAACCATAACTGGTACTGATGAGACTAGATCGGAATGAATATAATACTGAGCAAAGAAATGTACATCCTAAGGCTTCTTAAGTGGAGTAGCGTATCGTAAATATGCCGCGGAACATACCTACGGTACGTCACTCTACTTTAGTCACCTATTCCATCAACCAAGGGTCATCCTACGCTCCGAAGGTAAAACCTAACGCTCTGATACCAACTTTGTCACGTCCCGAAAGTACGGAACATGACCGGCACTTAAACTACGAAACGTCTCGAGGCGTACGTAATCTAAGTAAACCGAAAACCCAGAAATCCAAACCAAGAAAAGTAATAGAGTGAAGGAAAACCAATTTAAAACAAGTTGTTTCAATAGCATAAGCCGAATTATGCGGTTTTTAAAACATCAAAAATTTCATGAAAATTTCGGCAGAGTCTCCTTTGTAAATACTGGCCCCCAAACGGGATACAACATGAATAGTATACGAAATCAATGAAAAGGCATCCCCAAGCGGGAGCTAGCTCTTCGTCAACCGACGGTCACAACCACACAAGCAATATAATATACAACGCCAAGGGCGAGGATCAAAACTTAAAAGGAACTCAAAACAACAAGAAAACCATAGAAATACAACGCGCGACTCTAAGGTCGAAAAAATAACCTCACTGGTCTCTATCTCAAAAATAATACATGTTTGGTTGATGGAACTTCTAGATACAACAGAATAATAATATACAAGATATAAAATGGGGGTACGATACAAATAAACCCACCTACTAGCAAATCACCCGTAGGAAACTATGCCCGCAAAGCCGTAATGAAACCTGTACGGCAAACCTGCAAGAAACTGGGGCACAACGGGGATGAGTTGCCAACTCGTGAATAGAAAAATATCTACGCACAGAAATCGCATAAATAACGCAACCTAGGTCAATGATCATAATATATCCTCAATATATATAACATGCAACCTATAACAAGGCTAGGGTAAATATCTAACCCGAGTGTGATCTCATGTGCCCGTGTCAGTACCTCAGGTAGCAATATATCATATGAATGAGGTATGAATGCATGAAAACAGAATACATGTAAATGAAGAACTGTTTGCATAATTTAGTGAGATTTCCTTTGTATTTTTAAAATGAGGTATCATAATGAAATCAACATAAAACAGTGCCCAGTATCGACACAAAACAAGTGTCCAAATATCTCGATATCTCAATCACAATATCTAGGGAGCCGTCAATCCAGACCGGCCCCTACCATCCATCTCAAGACCACGACGGTATCCTCCGGATATCCGACGCGTTGGGTAATATCACCGGTCGGTAGTGCTCCCCTGCCGGGCTCAACGTCAATAACACATTCCTCTTGTCCCGGGGTACCGCACCGGGCCTACCATGTATCCGAAACGGTTCCTCCACTCCTCAAATCGGGTCTCGAAATCCATCAGCAAACTCATGGTGGATGACTCATACATCATGGGAAAACCGCACTTTTTATTTTAAAAGGCAAAAAAGGTTTATTTATGTTTTTGCGGTTTTCCTCCAAATCCAAGAAATCTCATGAAATCCGAATCCAAGTAATCAATAGCATGTAAACAGTGAATATAGGCATGAGAATCCATGAATGCGACACAACAGTGAATAATAACATGCATGAAGTAGTAGGCAATAACTACAATGTCTAGCTAGCATATAAGGCAAGTACACTAATATCATGTCTAAACTATTAGCTAACAACCTATGTCAAATGAAATAGTATTTTCTAAAGTGTTCGTGACATGTCAATTATCGATGAAGATGTGTGTGAGCCGGCAAGTAAGTGTACGTGGTACATATGCGTCATCGGTAATGGTGCTGGTGTCCTAACAGCATGATATCAATAATGGAGTATGAAACATAATATAAGCATGCGATGCGAAGCGAACCACAATAAAGAGCGGGAGCTGAATACTAGACGCAACTATAACTAATCTGCATTAACTTAATATAAGTCCTACAAATGGTGCCTTTTGAAATAACACGAATCATAGGGTTTTGAAAATAGGGGCTACGGTGTTTTTATGAAAAGATACGTCTTTTGAAATATCCGTAGGATCCCTTGGGCTGTCTTTTAAAATACCCACGATTCGTTAGTTTTGAAATAGGTAAGAATCGAATCTAATCTAACGACTAAACTAAACTAAAGGGCTAAGCTGACCAGCTGGGCTACAGGTAAGGAAACCGCCTAACATCTGAGTCGATACATATACATACCTGTATATATATTAGTCGGTGATTCCGCCTCAATAATATCATATCCGATACCATATCTATAATCAGACATCCCAAGTCAAGAGTGCGGATCAATCATCAAGATATAGCTCGTACGTAAATCCGTCGTACGGCATCCCCCAATTCTGGGTACGGGTCAAAATCACATTCATCATACTATTCACCTGGTATCCTCTTTATCAATATCATGATCTGGTACTGATCTACGTCTAGTACAATACTGATATCGCCTAAGTATGCATGCACGTGTGTAAAAACTACGTCAAGGACCCGCTACAACGTCATGTCGTATCTCAAATACGAACCCTGCTATATCACCGATCTCACGGCCTCAAATCAAATCTCATCGACTCATCATAAATCCTAAGTACTATCCCCAAATCCGTATGTGAACACACAGTCCCATACCTATGTGAACACATAACTATATATTTCCGAATAAGCACAAAAGTAAGAAGAAAGTATGCAAGTATGGGTGGGTGTGTGCAAGTGTGGTGCGACCGCTACTCTAGGGTTTCGCGACACTCAATCATCCAAGAACACCAAATATCCATATTTATCATCAATAACTCAAACAATATATAAACAATATATATGTGTGTATACGTGTCCGTATACATCACCACGAACTGCGGGGGTGCTATACGCCATCCACCCGACTTCTCCCCGTAGATATAAATCTACTCACCTGGTCCTCGCTCGCCGGTGCCGACGTAGCCACGCGCTTGCTGGTCGTCTCGAAGTCCATATGGGGTACCTACATATCATAACGCACCGTATCGCATTGAAATCCGACTCATGACCAAAACGACATACGAATCCCACATAGGTCAAAACCTATGGTTTACTTTCACAAATCAACCCAAAACCCTCCACATCGGCGTACAAATGCCGAGTGATCATGAAAAAACTCAAACACGCCAATCATGGTTTCAAAACTCACTAATTATATAAGGAATAGGTTTTTAATTCATCAAAACCATAAAAGTACACAAATCGTTTTATTTCCCAAAACTCTAGTTAGCGGTCGTTAACCGTTTTAATACAAATCTTGATGTTTAAGCAAAACGAGTTGTCAAAATATTCACTAAATAGCTTAATTAGGCCACATAAACACTTACTAGATTTTAATCTCACTTCTTTATATTAATTACAAAAATCTAGTTTGCAAACCAACATAATTAGAATTTTTTTATCTAACAATTTAACTTAAGTTTTAAAACCCAGTTTACAAAATTATGCAATTTGGACAATTTAAAAGTAGCAATTAGCAAGATGCAACAAGATTAAGTTTTCTATGTCTTAATATGCTAACTACACCATGACATTATAAACATGTTATAAAAACCCTAACCTTATTTAAAAACCCTAATCTTGAATTTCTAAATAGAAAATTAAACCAATTTAGATACCTAATTAAGTTGATTACAACAATTATCAACAAGATAACACTTGGAGCAAGATTATACCTCACAATTTGTAGATCTATCTTACAAAAATCTTAGCCTCCAAAACTTGTTTCCATGCTCCAAGATCCACACTAGATTGGTTGAAGAATAATGGGTAATTGTTGGATTTGGGATTCATGAGGTTTTAATTTGACTTTTTCTTGAATTTTTGAGCACTTTTGTGTTGGAAATGAAGTGGTAAAATTTGGGGCTGATCAAGGAGGGGTCTCGGCCAGATTGGGGAGAGAATGAGTGAGGAGAGAGAGAGATAATGGGTTTGTGGCAAAAGTCAAACAAAACCCATACCCCAAAGTCAACACTTACTCTTTTCTTCATTCATTCTTCTCTTGTTGTTTGCTTGGACTTTTCTTTTCTCAAGTAGGGAATTGGACAGCAAGGGTTCGGCCACAGTGGAAATGGGGGTGGGTGAGTGTGGGTGTGTGTGTGGGATGAGGGAAAATGATAAGTATTATACCCCCAAACATCCATTAACACTAAATTCACTATTTAAGCCTTTTTCTTCGATATTTTCTAAACCGTTTTGGCAAACCATTTCATTTCAAAAACCACATGATAAAATTTTGTTTAATGTGTTATGATGCACAAAATTTGTTTCAACTCATTCCAATTTGTAATTTTCCCTAATTAAATATATTAATGACGGCTTAAAATACTATTAAAATAATTAATTTCGGAAAATTTTTCAGAAAATTTGAAATTTCATCAGTGGCTCAATAAACACCAAATACTAGCAGTTACATAGTTAGAATATGTATATTTAATTTTATAATAAAAATATTTGTATTTTGACTTTTTACAGAAAACCCCCTTATTTTACCGTTTTTTCTTCTTCTTTTTTTTGAAATTTCACCGAAACGATTTTCAAGACGTTACAGCACAACACACATACCTATGTGATATTGTATGGTTAGTGACATTTGGATATTTATTCATGTCCTTTGCGCATATGACATATAGCATACGTGTATACCTACATGCTTACACATATGCCTTGCCATACCTATATGCTAGCTACACATATACCTGTATGGTAGGGTACCATTAGTGATAGGTATATACACATATGAGATATAGCTACATGTACATCTTGCATACATACTTACATGTACACCAATATACCTTGTTATAGTTACATGTTCACATTTATATGATATTGCGTTGGATTTTGGATATTAGGAGCCGCATGATATATTTATAACTTGTTGCAGTTAAATAGCGATTTTTTCTTTATATGCTCATATTACTGTTTCATGTTGCATATATTATATTTATGGATTTTCGCATTGAGATATGGGTTTCATATGATATTTTATCCTAAGTATATATATCAGTGGTATGCGACGCTGTTATCTATGTACACATATATAATGATCTATGCAATTATATATATTGATTCCTTGATATTTTCTGGATTTGAGGACCGTGGTGGTTTCATGAAATTATGCATTATTTGAAAAACCCGGTTTCTCTTGATATGATATTTCAGCATCCACTATGAGATTTCTGATATATACCCGATGCGAGGAGTGGAGTGGGCCGTGTGCGGGTACATGGTGGGGCCCGAAGGTACCCCGGGGTAAGAAGATTGCAGGTGATGGCGATGAGTTAGTGTGGGAATCCTATCTACCGGTGACAGTATTGGACTTGTCGGTGATCGCGGAGATATCGACCGGAGTCATGTACGTATGGATACGTGGAATTTCGAGTGTCGAAGCTGGGTATTCGGGTTTCGGTAGCGTATAATACGTACCTATCAGTGCCAGTCGTGGTGATGATGCCTGATAGATCAGTTTTTATGTGTCGATGCCGGGCACTAGTTTTCATGATGTTTTCGGGTGTCGATATTTGACACTCCGGTTCCGTGAGACTTACAGGATATGAGGGCCGATATTATGATCGCTATGAGGACCGATATTATGGTCGCTATGAGGACGGATGTTATGGTTGATATGATGGCCGATTTTATGGTCGATATGAGGGCCGATATGAAGGCCGTTCTGAGGGCCGATTTAGGAAATTTGGGATTTGATTGTCTTGATGGACACTGGTCCTGCCACGATGAGGATTCTGTGAGGATGACATGTTTTATCCCATACTCCGCATTTATTTTATATGCATTGCTTCATGTATTAGTAGTACCTGATAGAGTACCTTTCATGACTATTGCATATACATATTGCTATATCATTACTTCATGTATTAGTTGTACCTGATAGAGTACCTTTCATGACTGTTGCATACATATGGCCATTTATTGCTATTAGCTTGCATGCGATAGATTCGCGCAGTACGTGCATACTTGCGATTACCTGCATCTGTTATTTACTATTCACGAGCTGGCAACTCACCCCCGTTGTGCCACAGAGTTGTACAGGTTGTCCCTCAGAGCAGTTAGAGGCAGGGCTTTCTTTCATCGTATCATCTTTTGTAGCGGATACCACCACGGCTGACTGGGTGCAGTTTTGCTATAGGCGAGTTTTGCGGTTATCCGATATTGCTCATTGTATATTCATTGTATCCAGTACTCTCCATCTACCATTTTCATGTATTGACTTAGAGACGAGTTGTGAGGACGATATTGTGTATTATTTGTGACTTGGAGATTTTCATGCTGTTCACTTTATATCGTCTTT
Source organism: Agapanthus africanus (assembly GCA_030015575.1). Lineage (NCBI taxonomy): Eukaryota > Viridiplantae > Streptophyta > Magnoliopsida > Asparagales > Amaryllidaceae > Agapanthus > Agapanthus africanus. The sequence goes on from CM057342.1 coordinate 222,683,268, forward strand.
TTTTCACTGCGGCGTCGTATATCTGTTGTGGTGGTTGTTTTCCATCTTTAGGCATGGATTTGCTCCCGTTTGGGGATGCTTTACTTATATCTTTTGTTCTAACCTTTTGGGGGGCTTGTTTTGCTATAGGTGAGTTTAAAGATCTCACAGTCAAGGTTAAGGACATCATAGTCCGTGAGTTTTAAAGGACCTCACAGTCCATAGAATATTTGGTTGTCGGGACCCGTCACCTCTCTGAAGACGTTGAAGGATTATAACGACAAATATCAGAGGAGTAAAGAGATGTACCCTCGAACCGATGTGAATTGGTTGAAAGATTCGTAGTCCAATTTGGGGCTAAGATCTGTTAACATATTTATGAGCAGATGAGCTCAATTATTATGAGTTGAGCACTTATGGCCAATCTTGGGCTAAGTCCAATCAAATTAAAATGTTTAACATTTTATTTTGGGATGTTAAGCATTTGTTTGAGCTCGGTCCTTTTAACAATACTGAACATTGATTTAGCTTCTGACAATGTTTGTCTTTTACTGAATGCTGAGCATTCATCATAACTCTGGGGCTTATTCAAAGAACAATTTAAGTTCTACCAAAGCGCCCATAAAAGCATGTAGTGCGCTTGGCACTAGCGCCAGTCAATGAGCGCAGGACGCTATGGTTAAAGCGCTAGTGCGCTTGGCGCTTTGCGCCAGATGTGAAATGCTAATGCGCTTAGCGCTTTGCGCTAAATGAAGAGCGCAGATGTGCTATAGTTGAAGCCTTGAGGCGTTTGGCGCTGGTGCCATATAATTAACTGCAGAGCGCTTTTAGTAATGCAGCGCACACGTGAGAAGCGCGTGGCGCGCTTAGCGCTAGATGAAGAGCACTAAGGCACTTTTGAATTAGGAGCGCTAAGGCTCTTCTTAGGTTAACTTTGCGCTCTGCAGATTATCTGTTCTTTGATAGGAGGCTTTGTCTCAAAATTCTAAGAACAAAGTTCTTAGTTCATAGGAGATATTTCAATCTCTTTTTGATGAAAGACTTTGCTTTTATAGATCTGTGATTCTAAGAGAATTGAATAATTCTCCCCCCTTTATAATAAGATGTTCATAATCTCTTTTGTGAAAGACAACTTTGCCTTATTGATGTATGATCTGTGAAAGAAGTAAGTACTTCTGTTTATATTGAGACGATTTCGTCTATATATTCTTTTTACCTTGAAAAATAATTGTCTTCTTTTGCCGAGAACTTCTTCTTCTTCTTGAGATTTTCTCAAAGTTTAGGGGGGGTTCCTCTCTGTAAGACTTGAAGTCTTGGGTCCTTTATATAGGGGAGGCTAATTTGTTGAATCAGCTAAAGAGATTTATTCTCTAATTGATTTGGGAATTTCCCCACCGTCGGATCTTTGATCCAAGAGCTTCTGATTTACAGAAGATAATCTTCTTGTTTTAACAAGATTGAGAAATCTTTCTTCTTTACAAAATTTGTTCTGTATTTTAGTGATTTTTAATCACCATTGGATCATTGATCGAACGGTGTTCCAAATTCAGGGCATAATCTTTTCTGTTTGGAAAGATTCAACATGATTTCATTCTTGTTAATTGATGATTTAATCATATCCGTTGGATATTTGATCCAACGGTGAGGAACATTTAGGTCTAGCGCTAGCGTTTATGCGCCCTGCCCATGGTGCGCTACTTGGAGCGCAGCGCTCTTAGCGCTAGCGCACTTGTGTTTTGCACGTGGTGCGCTAGTCAAAGTCTTTGATTCTCAGCGCTGGCGCTTTTGGCGTCAGTGCTTTATGAAATGCAGCTTTATTTTGAATTTCAAGACTTGAATAGAGCTTTGCTCTGATTGGGAGAAACATTTGCTCATAACTTTTGATCCAGGATGAATTATGAGGCCCATAATATATCAAACGAAGGATTTTTCGAGACACTTTTGATACTATCAGAATTTAGCTGTTTCTCATTCGGGAGTTTGTCAAAATACAGCCCGGAAAATACTGGTTCATATTTTCTTAAGCGTATCGCTGCCATTTGATACCTTGGGCTCTTTTACGCAGAAATTTTTGGCGGGAACAAGTGGTGCTGCCTCTCACAGCTTGAATTCAGCCTTTTTCGCTAGTCGGCTTTTGAGGAGAGGATTTCGGGGATTCTTGGCTTCTATTCATGATACCGGAGCCACAGTGGGTTTGTTGGACCGGGTTCTTATCGTGCGAGAGTTTTCCGACGTTGTTCCAGATGAGCCGGCGGAGTTTAGGGAGCTTAAGGATCTGCTGCAGAGTTGCTAAATAGGGGGGACTTGTGCGTCCGAGTGTTTCGCTTTGGGGAGCTCCTAATCTGTTCGTCAAGGAGAAGGACGGCAGTTTGATATTGTGTATTGATTTTCATCAATTGAACTGAGTTACGATGCGGATAGGTATCTTTTACCTCGTATTGACGATTTCTTTGATCAGCTCTAGGGTGCGAGACATTTTTCTAAGTTGCTTTGGTATCAGGTCATCATTGGTTGCGGGGTCGGAGTGATGACATTCCGAAGACTGCTTTTGTGCGCGCTACGGGCTTTATGAGTTTTGGGTGGTGTCGTTGGACTCACCAATGCCCTGGCAGTATTCGTGGATATGATCAATTAGATTTCCTCAGGCCATTCCTCGACCAGTTTATTGTTGTGTTATTGATGACATTCTGGTCTATTCCAAGAGTCGTGAGGAACGTGAGCAACACTTGAGAATTTGCTTTGCAGACATTGGGAGAGCGCCAGCTGTTTGCTAGATTCTCGGAGTGTTCCTTCAGGCTTGATTGTGTTGACTTCCTAGGTCATGGGGTTACGGGAGACGGTATTCGTATGGACCCGAGGGAGATCGTGGCCGTACAGCTTTGGCCCAGTCTTGTAGCAGGGACAGAGGTCCGCAGCTTTTGGGCTTAGCCGGTTTTTACCGCCGTTTCGTGCAGAATTCTTGTGTATTCGCTGCACCGTTGACCGGATTGACAAGGAAGGGGGTTCTTTTTCTTTAGACTGAGATATGCGTGCTGAGTTTCAGTGGTTGAAGACTTGGTAGACGACTGCACCAGATCTATTTTTGCTTTCTGGATCGGGCGACTTTGTTGTTTATTGTGATGTTTCGCGAGTGGGGCTCAATTGCGTACTGATGTAGCATGATAGAGTTATCGCTTATGCTTCCCGACAGTTAGAGGAAGTACGAGCAGGATTTATCCCACTCATGATCTGGAGATGGCTGCAGCGGTCTTACGTTGGAGATTTGGGGACACTACTTGTACGGAGAGTCGTGTCAAATTTTTACGGACCACTAGAGCTTAATCTTCCTGCAGCGGGTTTTGATTGTTGAGACAGCGCCGTTGGATGGAACTTGTGAAAGATTGTGTTTGTGAGATCCTTTATTTACCCGTGGCGAGGCGATTGTGGTAGCTGATTGTAATACCCAGTCCCTATAAATAATTACTGTATTTTAATAAATAAACTTCCAAATATTTTTCCCAAATTTTCTACAAATTTTTTCAATTAATTTAAATTATAAATACCTTACCCTAATTTAATCTAATTCCTTTTTATTTTCCTAAACTAAACCCAAGCTTCAAGCCCAGCCCAAGAACCCCGGCCCAAAATCTTTCCCCCAAACCAACCCGACCCGAACTCCCAAACCCACGACCCGCTTTCCCTTTCTTCCTCCTTCGTTTTCTCTTTTCCCACTCATTTTCCCGTGCTCCCCCTCGCTTCTCACGCCCGTTCACCCGATCCTCATCCCACGACTCGCCCTGTCACGCCTCGCTTCCCGGTATACGGCGAAGGGGACGCGACTGGTCCGCTACGTATTTACTGTGAAGTAAATACGCTAAGCGTATCTAAGCAATATAAAAATAATCACAAGAGACAAGAGATATAAAAATAACAGCAACTTTATTTATTAACATTCTTTTGTACAATGCATGAAAAGGAAATACAACTGAAGTAAAAACGATGCCTAAACAATGGCATAACAGGAAATTAAAGGTACTGAATGAAAATGTACAATGTCTAGAGCTCGGGGTCTTCGAGGAACTGATCCAAGTCTTCACTGGCGGGCTCGATCTCTGCTGTGTCCAGATCACCTGACGACATTCAAAGAAGAAAGAAATAGAATGTCGTCAGCGAACAGGTCGCTCGGTAAGTCCCAAAGTTAAGGGAGAAATAGAAAAGACAGAATAAGAATGTATCTTTTAAAGTTGTATAATATTGTAGAATATTGTGTTAACGCTGTTGTTTGTAGCTTGGTACAGAAGGATACCAGTGTATACGAGAGGGGTCTTTATATGCTAGAGAGCGGGGCAAACTGAAAGTACAAGGAACCGTTATGCCACGGTACAACAGCAACAGGATTCATGTTAGGTGTCTTAATCTTACTGTCTCGTGCCACTTTTAACACCTTCCGTACCAATCTACCCCTTAAACCCCGTAGTATTTTGATTGTATTGTTATATTGTATTGTATAAGTTGTATAGTTGGATGACTGATCGAAACCATGATATCAGTAACGGATGTAATGGATGTAAACTGGAATCATGTAAATGGAAAGTATATCCATGGTTTGGTTCAGTCAAGTTGAATAGATTGATAACTGGATTCATGGATTCGTGTGTTCATATTGAATTGTAATATTGTAGATTTATATGGTACTTAAATCATATTCAAGTGGATTATGATCAGATTCAAACCTGAGTCAGACAGTAGAGATGTAAATCGAAGTCCTATATTTACTAGGATCCTTAGGGTAATTTATAAAACTTGAGGGGGTTTTATGTAAAAATACTTTTGTATAGTTTTCAAGATGCACCCCAAGTATTTATTATTCGTCTTTAGAGTTGTAATGAATATGGATTTTATATTGTGATATTTCTAGTGAAAATATCCTAATTTCACAAATAAATGTATTTATTTGTAATATTGAATTATGTGGGATTTATGGTATTTTAGTGTAAAATTTGTTCTTGTGATTTTTAGAAAAAGGTGGAATATTTATATCATAACAAAATAGATATTTTAATGATAAATATACATATATTTATACAAAATTAATTTTAATAAATATTTTATATTCTAAAAATCTCATCTTCTTAAAATGTCGTATTTTAAATCTTTCGAGACCGAATGCTCCTTACGGAGGTCTGAATCCCGCACTACTAAGCCCGAGGATGTGCGATAAACCGCACCATCCCGAACGGGTTCCCCAAAATAGGTTGTAGCGGCGCTTTGCAAAGATTTTATAAATACTAATCCTTTAGAAGATGGTTTTATTAAGTAAACGGTATTTATTTGTAAAGATGTCGATTTCCCGTATTCTATGTCAAGTTGCGAGATACCTTAAATCGCCTCTTCACTGCCAATTGTGGCCAGGTAAGTACAAGTAAAGAAGGAGGGATCCGCTCACGAATCACCGTGAGACGGGCCTTTTAAAATTACCTTTCTCACTTGTCTAGCTTAGACACCACAAAGTCAGGTTTAGATAAACGAACGATGTCCACAACCTTACTATGTCCTAATGAAGGCGACGGTCCCTAATTGACTGAGTCTAGATATTTTTTATTAGTTCCAAAAGTTATTTATTTATAAAGATGTATCAAAAATTGGTTTTTATTAAGTAAAGGGTATTTAAATGAAATTGTTTTATTTTCCGTATTCTAAGTTCTAAAGGTAGCGTGTTATGTTTTTATATGAGTGTGTGAGGAGGTAGGTCATTACCTCGTGATCTACTTTAAGGTATAGCAATTTAAATGGGGTTAAAGGCGTATTGAAACCATGTGGTATTTAAGTGAAAATACGGTAGAATGGAAATATCTATCATTTTATGAATTTAACTTTGATCAATTTAATTGTTTAGTCTTTAATAGTCAACATGATAGTGTTTAAACATAATTGAAATAATGAGAAGTGAAGTTTATAAGAAAACCGAATCGGAAATCGGATTTGTTCCGATTCCGTCGGGTTTTGTAAAATTGTATTTTTTTTAGAAAAGAAAAGAGAAGCTAGAAAGGGACTTACGGGTTTGGACAAACACGAGAGTGATAAGGAAGAAGAGGGTTCGCCGGTGCGTCGATTCGTCACCGAGAGTTCCTAGCACGATCATCGGAAGTTCGCCGTCGATTTCGTCGGGGCTTCGCCTTTCGCTCGTTTTCAAAGTACACAAGGTTTTCTTGAGATTTTGAGAGAGTGAGCTCAGAATTTTAGGATGAGAGGGTAGGAGGTAGGGTTGTATTTATAGGGTTAGGCTAGGATTAGGATAGGTGTAGGGTTTTTAATTAAAATATGTAAAAAAAATAGGAAAATGTATTAAAAATGGATTGAATGAGAGTTATTGTGCTCTCTGGAAACGATCTGAGAAATTACAGTGCGCAGGGGGGTAGGGGAGACCAAGGGGCTCATTTCCTCTGTTGATGAGTCGGCCGTTCGGCCGAGTCCGGCCGGCGGCGCCGGCCCGAGTCGGCCGGTCCGCCGGCCGACTTGGCCGAGTCAGGCGCTTGGGGGGTGGGGGGTCGCCGGGGGTAGCTACTGGAACATTTAACTTTTCATGGGTAGTGGTTTTTTTGTGAGAAAACACGTGTTGACTGTTGGTATTCTAGAAATTTTAAAACAAAATAATATTAAAAATAATGTGGGGTATGTGATTTGAACTCTGGTGGCTTAGTTCAGTAGTGCAAGGTATTACCAATGAGCTACAAGCTCTTGCTTGTAATTATGGTGTGAAATAAATACTTAAAGAGATATCAGCAACATTAAATACTCCAAGTATACTTTGAATTTAAATCAATTCTTTGTTCATTAAAAATGGAGTTGTTACACGCCCCCCTCCTCGCAACGGTCCCCCCCACAACGAACCCCCATGACCCGCTCACCCCTATCTCCCTTAACCCACGTCTCCTCTTCTCCCCGTTCCCTGCGCAGCGACCACGCCCGCACCAAGTCCCCTCGACCTGTCCTCCACGACCCTCCCCTCTCTCTTCACTCCCTCTCGTCATCTCCTCTCCTTTGCTCCGAACCCACGTCCCCGACGAACACTCAAGAACCGACCCATCGACGCCTCACCCGTTCTCGTCACCGTCCCAGTCAGCCTCACCTCGTCCCGCACCTTTTCAACGTAGAGCTCCTCACCACGTTGCTGCAGCAATCAGCCCCACCTCTTTTCTCTACTCCCCTCACCCTTTTCCCCTGCACACCCATCTCCGGTGACCTCGACTTTCCCAAGCACCCTCTCCTGCATAGCCCATCTCGTCGACTTCCCTACCTCACCCCTACCCAGCGAGAACCCACAACGGCACCACCTCTCTGCCGACGTGCACCCTGCTACGCCAGCACCGCAACTCCACCGAGCCCCGACTAGGCCAACCACCATCGCCGGCCACCCATTACGCCGCCTGTCGCCCACAAGCCGCCACCTCCACCGCCAGAAACTTCATTGGCTGACCCGAGCCGCCACCCCATCAACATCACCACATCCATCTCCCCGCCTCCAACCGCAGCCCTCCGTGACCGCCAGCCGACTCCCGAGCACCCATCATTGCCGGCGATCCCTGACAGCCCGCAACCGAGCACTCCATCTTTCGTAGCAACCACCCACCACCGCGAGCACCACCGCACCACGATGCACACCTGCGTGCCATGGCATCATTACGCTACGTACCCGGCACTGTGCCATATCGTGTCCGCTACAGTGCTCGGTCCAATGCCCGCCTCCATGTCACTGCATACCCAGACGTGCCGCGTCCCGTACCCACTTTCCGTGTCACGTCGTGCCAGCCCCCGTGTCACATCGTGCCCGATCCAGTGCACGCGCCGTGTCGCTCCCGGAACACGCGCCGAGCTAAGACCGTGCCTAGTGCCGTGTCGTGCCTTGCCACGCACCGAGTCAGGACCACGCCCACCACCGTATCGCGCCCGCATCGCCACCGCGTCCAGTACCGAATCACCGCGCATCGTGCTCGCGCCACACGCCCGTGTCCAGCATCGCGCCGTCTCGTGTGTCGAGACAAACTCTGAAGCGGCGTCATTTCCATATCAAGCGACCGAAGGCAAGTGAACCCCCTTTTCACTTGCTATAATCATGCTAAATTTATTATAATTGGTTAATTATGAGTTAGTATATTGGATGAAGGTGAACCTATGTATATACGTGCTGCATGTTCGATGTTAAACCCTAAGCCATAACTTATTTTAAAACACCTTAATTTGAGATGAACGAACCACTTTACTGTTATGGAATATCATGTAGAAGTTTGGACGCAAAATATCGAGATCATCACTATGAAATGTTACCCCCGACAACCCTTACGAAATCTGAATTTTCCCGGACAGGTTAGACCGTTAAAATCCTAATAAATCATTTACATACCAGATCTTAGCGTTCCTTGACTTTTATCGAAGCTAACAGGTTAACCTACAGTACTGTATAGTTTATTTCTAAATTTGAACTAATCATGATTGAGGAAACCGCGGAGAATTACGATCCTAGACTGCAGTCCAGAGCAGTAATCCCGGTTAACCCCTGTTTTTAAATCTCTGTATATCCCTGTTCAAATGCGAGAATGTGCGGAACCCTATATCGTTACGTAGAAAATTAAGTTATATTTCTTACTCCACTAGTTTCACTGGATTCCTATTCTGTATGATATTTTAAAAACATTTTATAATTTCGACGTATCTAGCTGAATTCTGCAGTAACAGATTTTACACATCAACCTAAACCTGACCATAACTCCCTGTTGATATAGGAAATTACTAATCCGCTGATTGTGTTGGAAACCTAACTGATAACCCTAAATATTGTTCAACTATAGCGTCGCCTAATTCTGATCCCAACTGGGATTAAAATATGTTACGAAACGGACTTCCAATTCTGAAATCGGATTTCCAGCAGTGAACACTTAAATTGAATTGGCCGTATCTAGCAAACCTGAAACCCGATTGGCGCGAAACCAATTTTTACGGATAGATAATTAAACATACTGTTTACCCCTTTTTCATTGTTTTGCTCAATTCTTCATTTATGATTTATAGTAAATTATGCAAGTGGTAGGACACTGACTGATGATATTCTATTCATATCGTAATTAGTGTATTCTCATCATATCATGTAGATGTCATTGCATTGATAACCTAGTGATCGTGTGCATTACCCAGTGTTAGATATTAGTGTTTTGATTGTGGCAAGTACGTAGTGATAAAGTGTGAATGAACAAGTGAAAGTGACACATACTTGTACACAATCAGCGGACCCGATTGATTTATTGAATTGTCAACGTCTATGGGACATATATAAGTGTAACTATAACTAGAATGGGATGGTTATGGAGCACATATATTAGTGTCATAGGTAAGGCATCAAACACTGTCCATTTGTCTTGGGTACCAGTCGAGACATGCTTGATGGAGATCCTGTCTCCAGTTCTCGTGTAGATTTGTCATGGACCGACTAGTATTTAGGTTTATGGTCGGGATTTGATGTAGACCATGGGGTGTAGGGTAGTTTGATTGTGAGTTCAACAGAATCTCGGGAGTCCCATTGCCGGCTTATATCGTGATTTTGGGAGTTGTATGGATGGAGTTACTGATTATTATCGTGCGTGTTTCGGGCCTGTGTTCCCTTGCCCCTGGGGCCCTAACCTTGGGTGGGGGATACTTCTGCGTGGTTGACTCTCACACTTGGATCGACGATAGGTTTAGCGACCAGGACAGTGAGACTTAGAGACTGATAGGTTCAGTGACATGCATGGATTACTGACTGTTACACCTGCCTTACTGTTTACCCGCTTTACTGTTTATCTGTACTGGCTCCTTCATGATCATATCATCACTTCATGCGTACTGTTTCATATTCATCACTATTGCACATGTTACATATGTATTTTTATTTATTGCTATTGTGTCGCTCTGAAGACCTGAGTATGCATGCTCAGAGTGAGAAGTGGATTTAGCTCGGACCAGGACCTGACGTACCTCGAGGATATTGCGGACATCTTGATCAGCGATTCAGAGATATACTTCCTTGATCTCTATCTAGTTAGTTCTTTGTATTCGTTTTGATTTAGTGACTGCATTTCTCATTACCTGTGCATTGATTACTGATTACCACGTAAAGCTAGAAGCCGAAGTGTGACTACGACAGGATATTTCCTCGACCGTAGGAGTATGGTTGGCCTTGTCAACCCCTCGTATTCCGTATTTGGGAAGCGGGACGTGACATGGTTTTGTTGGTATTAGAGCCAGGTTTAGAATGGGATTAAAGTTTCCGCGTAGGGTTTGACAATTTAAGACATCCTTCGGTCTAGATTGTAAACTCGTTATTTTTTATCTTGATTCACATAGCGTGTTCTACTACATATTTTGATCCATCCGCTAGAGTTTTGGGTGACTTAGTAGAGTTACGTGATTGTAATTATGAACTGCAGCATAGTTACAATACCGTACTCTGTTTGAGTGACTTGGAGTTCTACACTTGATTCCCGCTCGATTGAGTTTCACTCACCCCCTATTCTTGCTTCGTTTTATATTTTATTCTGATTCTTATATCTTGTACCTTATGGCGTCCTAAAATTGTTGTTTCAGGACTATGTCTTCCAGCGACTCTTCTTCTATCTCCACTCCCCAGAATCAGACCGTCGAGATTTTGAATGTACTGCAAGGCTTGAAGGGAGCCCATGAGCGAACAAACGATCTCTTAGCTGAAGGACTAAGAAGGCAAATGGCTCAGGCACCACCGGAAGCCTCCAATCACAAGGGAATCCCTGTTAAATAAGGAAAAGAGGTGAAGATAAAGCGCCCACTTGTTCCTCAGCAACGGAAGCAGCGGAGGACTCAATGTTGTGGATACTGTAAGAGACTAGGACACCTTCAGAGAGACTGTCGCAGGGCTAAAGGGCAATGCCTGATTTGCGGATTCAACGAACATCTTGTCAATGGTTGCCCTAGAAGGAAAGAGCTGCAAGGAGGAGATTCGTCTACGCTCTCCACTGTTGGAGATAGTGCCCTCAGAGTCAATTATTAGATCACAGGCACGTGATTGCAATGATTGAGGAAGGACCTATGCCGGTAGAACAGTCTTACTCAAGATGATAGTATGCTATCTGGTTTATCTTTACCATCGTGTACTGCTTTAGGTGACATTACTGATCACTATTGCACATTGATAGAGCCCCTAGGATTCTTGCTTGACTGCCAGCAGTATGATGGCGATCATATACGTGGGAGCTGGGGTCTATAAGCACATCCTTAAAAGGTCCATAGTCGTGGGAGTTTCGAGACAGGGCATCGATACTCCAGAGTAGACTAGTGTATACAGTCGAGACCCCGACGAGGGGCAGTGGACGGTCTCACAAGCCACTGGTGACAGTTGGTTCACCTAAGATGTATACAGGTGCTCATTGGGTTATGAGTACACCGGACAGGACTCGCCGGGAACATGCAAGTTGGGATTATACCAGACGTCAGATAGCAGTTCCCTGGTAACATGTGTACAGGTTAGTTCATCGACCTGAGATCGTCATTTGTCTCGTGTGAGTTCCCACTGTATTTTGATTACTACCCTACCGCGCTCAAAGGAGACGTGCAAACAGGTTTTAGTTGGGTACAGTCCCAAGCCACATGGAGGCAGTGAGCGGATCTTCAGGGGTTCGTCTCTCCCGGTATTGGGGGTGAGATCGCACTGTGTCTAGGAGAGCTCTTACACGAAGTCCTTGGCCAAGGCAGGAGATTTACTGGTAGGTATTCCAGTAATATCTCAGGGTGTTCTGGGCTACACTCCGACACGACTTGTACCGCTTTTGGGGGTATGACTTTTACTAACCCCCTAGGCCCGCCATGCGGTACTCATAGACGAACGGACCGGACTGTACGAATATTGTCACTGACAGGCTCAGTAGGGTGTCAGGATGAGTTCGCTCATCGACGTCCCTTTTGGTTAATACCTGGTAGCCCATTACGTATGGCTAATACCTCTGACGTGCTAGTGGTTAAATCCACACCAAAAGTATTGACGAGTCTTTAGAGTCCCCCACAGACAGTTTCTCAAGTTTCGGGCGAAACGCTGTAGAGGACGTATGGAGATATGGCAGGGTTCGATCATATACGTGAGGTATTGCACGGATCATGATCGGACGGATAATACTAGCGGGCTTTGGTTTAAGCCGGATTCTAGTATTGTACAGTGTAGATTTTGTCTCATTGCATTTGTATTCGGTCGGAATACAGATGCGGGTATGTATATACAGTCACGGGGTTTTCCTGTAATTTATTACGGGATCAGTTTTTTGAAGTTGCCAGTTTGTTTTCCGGTTTCGGCCATTTTCCTTTGTTTCTTTCTTTGGCTGAATATTGGTGGAGGGAGGGTTATTTGCAATTGTGCAATTAACAAAGGAGAAGACTTTTTGTGGCACATGGTTGCTTCATGATTGTGCACTATCCATTGACTTTTTTATTCATCATGGCTTGACTTTTGTGTTGACATGGGTTGAGTGATGAGGAGGAGTATGGAATTTGTTGTTATGATATTCCATCATCATCACTTTTTCTCTCTCTTGCATTGTGATTGATCCACTCACTCCCTCCTCTCATTCTTTGAGCTTGGCCGGCCATTTCCTAGAGGATGGGGGCTGTCCAAAATATTGGGTATGGGATTTTGATCCTTTTTCTTTTGCACAAAATCCTTTTTGGTTCATCTAAAAAGCTTTCTTCTTCACCTCCACTAAAAAGAGCAACTTCATACAACCCCATGAGACATGAGTTCTACAGATATCCTACAGCATTCTTGGACACGTCGACTCGCCAACTTCGTGCCTGAGTTGCCTCGGTCCAGAGGTGCGAGCCCGTAAAAGAACCCGGCGATGTGGTGCCCTTCCGACGAGGAGATGAAGACCGGAGATTCCGCGGGGAGATCGGGACGACGATGAGAAGACCGAAGGACACGGATCGCTCGGTATATCTCTTTACCCCTTCTCTAGTTAGTTAGGAGTAGGTAATGGCCCGATCCGGGTTTATAGTGCGCGGTGGCGCCGGTTTAAAAAGTTTCGTAAAAATATCGTTTCCGCATTTTGGCCTCGGATTGACGGACGGGGCGCCGCCGTCCACTTACACCCACTACTGCTAAGTGACTTGGTTATTTCGTAGTTCGAGCTTCGAGGATAGTACAGACCCGGCGCGGGATTCCACTCGCTTGACGAGAATGCAGCGGTCTAGATATCAGCGAAGAATTATCATCCTTTCTGCTTTCAATAAAAATATTGTCACTCTTTAGTAAATGTTTCCTTTCGTCTAAAATCTCATATCCGTTGAACTTTTAGGTTGAATGCAATAAAATTTTGAGTTGTGATGTATGTATCGTTCCCTTGCCACTCATTATCCTTATACTGCTTTTTGCATCAGTATTCTAAAATTTGATTTTTCAGTCCTTACCTACCGTATATTTTTCCTTGTACTCCATAATCTTGGTTATTTTCTTGGTGTATTCCACTGTCTGATCATGACTCTTTCTTTTCAGGCCATGGCCAACCCTGGAGCAGCGCCGCCTCTCGATGAGGACACTCGGTCCTGCGTTTCTTTGGACTGCATGTTGGTGAGTTCAGATGACGAGATCAACGGCCCACAGGTTATTTTCGGCAATAGAGATTCCGAGGACGAGAGAGTCGCAGCCCCAGAAGTCGACATGATCAGCGACTCTGACAACGAAATGTTGGATATATATGCCCTAGAGGCCTACATTGTATAGGATGCTTGGGATATTTATGTACATGACAGTCTTGCTTGATATGATAGTACGCTATTTGGTTTGACTTTGTCTTAACGTATGATATTTTTTACTTGGTATTTATATATATATGTTGATAAAGCCCATAGGGTGTTTTGTCTGACTACCGGCGTTGTGATGGCAGTCATACTAGTGGGAGCTGGATAGTCAATAGGCACACCCTTAGATGTCCCTGGTCGCAGGAGTATCGAGATTGGGCATCGATACTCCGGAGTAGACTAGTGTATACATATCTAGACCCTGACGAGGGGCAATGGATTGGTCCCGCAACCATTGATGGTGTTCACCTAAGATTGTATACAGATGCTCACTGGGTGTGAGTACACCGGACAGGACTCGCCGAGAACTGACTGGATGGTATTATACCTAACGTCAGATAGCAGTTCTCAGGTGACATGTGTGCAGATAGTCCGTTGACTTAAGGTCATCATTTGTCTCGTGTGAGTTCCCACTGTGCTTTGATTATTACCTTACCACGGCTCAAAGGAGTCGTGCAAACAGGTTTCAGTTGGGCACAGTCCCGAGCCACGTGGAGGCAGTGAGCGACTGTTAGGGATTCGTCTCTCCCGGTATAGGGAGTTGATATCGCACTGTGGTCCGTTGGTCATTAGCATAAGTCCCTGGCCAGGGCTGATTGAGAATTACTGATGGAATGATCAGTAGATTCTCGGGTGGTCTTGAACCATACCGACACGACTTGTACGGTTATTAGGGGTCTGACGTCCACCACCTCCCTAGACCATACATGCGATACTCTTAGACGAACAGACCGGACTGCGCGGATATTGTCACAGACAGGCTCAGTAGGATTTCAGATGGGTTACCTCATCAGCTTTCTTATCGACAACTACCTGGGGACCGTTACGTACAGCTAGTGCCGCTTGCGGTCTGTGGTTAAACCCACTGCCAGCGTAGTAGTTGAGTCTTTAGAGTCCCACATAGAGATTTCCCAAACCCAGGCGAAAAGATATAGAGGTCGTATGGTCTTACGACAAAGGTTCGGACGCATACGTGTTTGAACGCACGTACGACATTCGGACAGTTTTTACTAGCCGGCTTTGGTTTAAGCCAGATTCTAGTATCAGGTTATTGGATTTATACAGTCTAAAGTTTTTCCGTGTTTTCACGGATGAGAGGGGCGTTCTCGTAATTTTCCGAGAAGCTTCTAGAAGGATGTGACATGGAGGGAGAGGTGGCATTTTCATTTAATGATTTAGTGACTCATTGTGAGTGATTCATCATGTCATTAATGCATTATTAAATGCTTAATGACTCACATAATGAATCACCCACTTGCATTAATGAAACATGATGAATAATCTCATATTATTCATTTCTTTTTATTCATTATGTTTCATATATCAAGTGAGAAGCTATTTCATTATTATTATTATTATCATTATCATCTTCTCACTCTCTCTCTTCAAGTTCTCTCTCCTTCACCAAACCTAATCCTATCCTCATGAGTTGAGAACAAGGATTAGGAAAGACTAATTACTCCATAACCTATCTCTACATCACCTTAGCTACTCTATTTAGCAACTAGAGAAACTAAGTAACCTCAAGTTTAGAGGTTATAGCTTGGATTAGGGTTCTCGGGTGGATCGTCTATCACGGAAGAAAGCCGAAGAGGACGTAGAGATCCAAAGAGGCCGTAGAAAACATTAAGACGAAGGACTAGAACCGTTTGGTATAATCTCTTAACATAGTAGTTTAGAACTCTTTAGTTTTTGTTAAAACTTGTTTAGCAAACGATTCATACGGTTATTCGATGTTTAATCATAGAACAAGATTGTTATTCATATTTCCGCCTCCCCATAAGTATTGGGGTGTTGAACATCGACTTACACTGGTATCAGAGCTTAGCTAAACAGTATTTAACACACTTGTAAATTTGTATGAATTTCGAACGGAAAAACAAACCGGTAAAACCCCGATATTATGTACTTTCTGTCGAATTTTAAATGAGGTCCAAAATTTTTTCAGGGACCTTCAAAATGACCTAAATGAATGTATTAGAACACCCAAGAAAATTGGGCTCATAAATCGGCCATAGCGCCGCGGAACCGCGGCCGATCCCACCGATCCGCCGCGATTCCGCCGCGCTTTGGACGATTCATCATCCCAAGTTTCTTGTGTTGTTTCTCTGTGATATTTGGTATTTTCTGGTAATTTTTATTTTTGCTCAGGTTTCAGATTTACAGAGAAGTATTGGAGCAAAATTAAATATGTTTAATCGATCGAAATTATACGGCATTTGCTTGTTTGATTATATCTGTGAAATGTTTTATGTGTTCGTAAACCTCCCCTAACTGCTAGTATGTCGGTTGGCAGGGGGTTGCACATATCTGTGATGTTATATATAACTGTTTGTGTATATAAACTGTATTGGACTGTTGTGGTGTTTAACCGGGTTCCGTGATGGGTTTTTGTATTAATTCATTTGATGTAAATGTAATAAGTTGTAATATTATTTTGCGGGGCACATCCAGGTTGCGGTTGTAGCTACCGTTGTATTATTTCTTTTTACTGTTTTTGCTCCTAGGATAGACCCAAGGTAGGGTGCACAAACTACCGGGTATTTTGAAGTGTTGGGGCAAACCGCTTCACTTCTGGTGCTTGGCGGGTAGTTTGCCGTACCCGTAGGGGTCTGGGGTGGGAAAATGGCTATTCATCACAACTGTGTAATCCGTCTTTCATTACAGGCTCAAAAGAAATGCGGATTGCTTACAAATCCAATATTGTTTATCTGTGATCTGGAATGCCTATTATTGCATCTGACGAATGTACAATATCTATATATGATAGCTATTTAGAAGTCGCTTATGTTTTACACCCGCGCTAGCCCAGCCCCCGCTCTGTCGTTAGTTAAGTAACCTAACGGGTGATGACGGGACCCCGTGGCGAATGCGGATGGCATAAGAGGACGTTGTATTTTCGTTGTTATCTGTAATGATAGGTTAAAGATGGGACGCATTATTATTAATGCAAAGAAAATAAAACCTAAACTGAATCGTTGGAACAATTTCTAAAAACCACTCGGTTTTCTTGAAAAAGCAAATTTTAAATACGGAGCTTAAACCACTCCTTTTAATAAAAGCTATCTTAGTTCCTTCGATCAAAATCAAGTTCACTACGTTAACCGTTTTTTGCCAAAAACCAGCCATAACCCTCCGTCGTTTCAGATAGACAGCACATCGTATTCATGCTATGCTTGTTGGCCTACGTCAAGGCATAGTGAATGGTAGCAGTGTGTGTGCCTATTTGTTGCATAAATAGATGCATTAGTTTAATACAGACGTACACCTTGTTGGCCTACGTCAAGGGCTTGTACGATGTATTTAAATTGATCAGGACAACGACGGGTAGAACTTGACTTGCGTCTTATGACTTGTCGGCCTACGTCAAGGTCTATAAGAGCTTGGGGTAAAAATCACATCGGGAGTTTCAAACATAAAGGAAACTTGCAGATTTAGCTTACCTTCTAGAGTGTGGTGACTAGAGTGGCTTCCATCTAGGGCATCATGCAATGATAGTTGGATCCCGATCCCACTGATGAGTAGGATTACTCTCGGGAATTTCTCTCACTTAACAATCAATGCTATAAACCAAGTAGGTGCCTAGAAAGGTGTTAGAGGGGCTACGCCTCCAGGGAAAAGAGGTTCTTTAATTAAGGAACTTCGCGAAAGCGTTGGAAAACCTCCCTCGAAGTACCAACACCAGCCTGGCTGAAAGGTTAAGCAAGAATTGTAACGTGTGATTAAATCCTGACTAGTTCTTCTTTTAGGTTTTGAAGAAGGATTTGAGGAAACAGTGGGAGCCATCCTGTTTAGATAAAATAATAACCAATCTAAACTTGCAAGAGCATATGCTGAGTGTTTTCTTTTCTCTCTCTCTGGCAGCTACCATGACTGGACTAAAACTATTACTTGAAAAGAATATACTGACCGGGCAGAACTATAAAGATTGGCTAAGGAACGTCAATATTGCGCTGACTTATGACAAAGTTGCATATGTTACCACCGCTGTTCCTCCCCTTATCCCAGGATCAGATTCCTCAATTGCGGACAAGGAAGTTCGTAAAACCTGGGATCTAGAATGTGAGCGAGCTAAGTGTATCGTGCTGGCGTCCATGAATAATGAACTCCAGAAACAGCACGAGAGTATGGATATTGTATCCATATTCCTCCATTGCAAGGAATTGTATGGTGAACACTCCCGTATCGCAAGGTACGAAACCTCAAGGAAACTCTTCCAGATGAGGTTAGCTCCAGGATCGCCTGTTAGAGAGCACGTCCTCAAAATGATCACCCTCATTGAGGAACTCGCAAACCTGGGATGCGTGCTAGAGAATGATTTGTATATCGACTTGATTTTGCAGTCCCTTCCCCACACCTTCTCTCAGTTCGTGCTGAACTTCAACATGCACGAAATGGAAGCGGATCTTCCAAAGCTCCTCAATATGTTGAGGGTAGCAGAGACCTCCTTGAAAAAGGAGAAGACCCCCGTTCTGTATGTTGGCCAATCATCTTCTTCTAAATCTAAAGCGAAAGCTAAAGGGAAGAAGAAGATGAAAGCCACCAAACCGAAGGGTGGGGTCAAGAAGGTGCAAGGAACGAACAAGGCAGGAAGGGTGAAGGCAGAAAAGAACGAGTGCTTCTATTGTCACAAGCAAGGGCACTGGAAGAAGGACTGTTTGGCCTTTAAAGCCAAGGACATGAAGCAAGCTGTTGCTTCTGCTTCAGGTGTGTTCGTAATCGAAAATTGTCTTTCAGTAAACTCTACTTCATGGGTACTTGATACCGGTTCTGGTTCTCACATCTGTAATTCTTTGCAGGATCTGAGAAATAGTAGAGTACTGGGGGCAGGTGATATGACTCTCCAGATGGGCAATAGAATGCATGTAGATGCAGTTGCAATAGGGGAATATCACCTAGGGTTGAATAGTGGACACATTTTGGTATTGTATAGCTGTTTTTGTATTCCCAGTATGTTGTGTAATATTATATCAGTATCTTTGTTGTCTGATAAAGGATATAATTTTCTGCTTGAAAGAAATGTCATGAACATTCTCCTGAATCAAGAACTGATTGGGTTTGGCACACTGGAAAACGGCATATACATACTTAATCAACCTCAAATTTTCAATATTCAAAACACGCGTAAAAGAAAGGCTCCAGATTCGAATCAAGCCTTCCTATGGCATTGTAGACTTGGTCATATAAATGAAATAAGGTTGACTAAGTTACATAAAGATGGATATCTAGATCCGTTTGAATATTCATCATATGCAACTTGTCAATCATGTATCAAAGGAAAAATGACCAAATCTCCGTTCACCGGACACGGAGAAAGAGCCACTGAACTCTTGGGACTAGTACACAGTGATGTATATGGTCCGATGTCTATACATGCACGAAGTGGTCACTCTTACTTCATCACTTTTACTGATGACTTCTCTAGGTATGGACATGTGTTCTTAATAAAGCATAAATCCGAGGCTTTTGAGAAGTTTAAGGAGTATAAAAAGGAAGTAAAGAAACAAACTGGTAAAAGCATCAAGACACTTCGATCTGATCGAGGTGGAGAATACTTAAGTACCAGTTTCCTTGAATACTTAAAAGCGAATTTCTTGCAAAAGAAATTAGTGGGAGCGCGGTAGAACTGGAAGAAATTCCAGAACCTCAAATTGCAACCGAAGACTTAGAAGAATCTCAGATTTCAATAGAACATGACGAACCAACGCCACTCCGCAGATCTAGTAGGCTTTCTCATCCTCCTGAAAGATACTATGGTTTTCTTCTTGATGGGGATCGAGAGGATTGCATCATCGATGATGATGAGCCTACTAGTTTTCAGCAGGCTATCACGAGTAGCGACTCAGTGAAATGGCTGGATGCAATGAGATCCGAAATGGAATCCATGTACACCAATAAAGTATGGACTTTAGAAGTTGCTCCTCCTGGGGTAAAACCAGTTGGGTGCAAATGGATCTTCAAAAAGAAGATTGGTACATTTGGACAAGTGGAAACCTACAAAGCTAGACTAGTAGCAAAAGGTTTTCGTCAAAGACCAGGATTGGACTATGATGAAACTTTTCACCAGTAGCTATGCTTAAATCCATTCGGATCATGCTTGCCATTGCTGCCTTCCATGACTATGAAATCTGGCAAATGGATGTAAAAACAGCTTTTCTAAATGGACATCTAGAAGAGAGTGTTTACATGGATCAACCAGAAGGTTTCTTAGACAGTGGGAGCAGCGGAAGAGTGTGCAAATTGCTTAAATCCATTTATGGGTTAAAGCAAGCATCGCGGAGTTGGAACATCTGCTTTGATGAAACAGTCAAGGAATTTGACTTTATCAAAAATGTAGATGAACCATGTATTTATAGGAAGATTGTAGAAGGAGCAGTAGTCTTCCTTGTTTTGTACGTCGACGACATACTACTGATAGGGAATGATATCCCTATACTACAATCAGTAAAGCTCTTCTTGTCGCAGAAATTCTCCATGAAAGACTTGGGAGATGCATCATACATTCTGGGCATTAAGATCTATCGAGATAGATCTAATAGAATATTGGGACTTTCACAGTCCAGGTATATAGACACTATACTAAAGAGATTTAGTATGGAAGATTCCAAGCGCGGCAATATGCCCGCTTGTCACGGAATCACCCTCTCCAAAGAGATGTCTCCAAAGACTGATGAAGAGAGGGCTCGCATGGGCATTATACCTTACGCTTCGGCGGTAGGATCAATAATGTATGCGATGTTATGTACCAGACCGGATGTAGCTTACGCACTTAGTGTGGTAAGCAGGTATCAGTCTGACCCAGGTGAGAAACATTGGAGAGCGGTGAAGAACATTCTCAAGTACCTGAGAAGGACTAAGGAGATGTTCTTGATTTACGGTAATGGGGACCTCCAGGTAGAGGCTTTTACCGACTCCGGCTTCCAAAGTGACAAGGATGATTCTAAATCCATTTCGGGTTTTGTGTTTACCCTTAATGGAGGGGCGGTATGTTGGAAGAGTTCCAAACAAAATACCGTCGCAGACTCAACTATGGAGGCTGAGTATATAGCCGCTAGTGAAGCCGCAAAAGAGGCTGTCTGGATTAGGAAGTTCATTTCTGAACTTCAGGTGGTTCCGTCCATTGCCAATCCAATACCTTTGTATTACGATAACAATGGCGCTGTAGCTTTAGCGAAGGAACCAAGGTCCCATCAGAAATCCAGGCATATCTTAAGACGGTTTCACCTGATCAGGGAGATCGTGGATCGTCGGGAGATCGAGATACGGAGAGTGGACACAAAAGACAACACGGCAGATCCATTCACCAAGGCCATTCCTTAAGTACAGTTCGAGAGGCTTTTTGAGATGTTGGGCATGCGGTACGCAAGCAACTGGATCTGGTAGAGACAGTGGGTACTCATTGCGCCAATTATAGGCCTTAGTGCAAGTGGGAGATTGTTGGATATATATGCCCTAGAGGCCTACATTGTATAGGATGCTTGGGATATGTATGTACATGACAGTCTTGCTTGATATGATAGTACGCTATTTGGTTTGACTTTATCTTAACGTATGATATTTTTTACTTGGTATTTATATATATATGTTGATAAAGCCCATAGGGTGTTTTGTCTGACTACCGGCGTTGTGATGGCAGTCATACTAGTGGGAGCTGGATAGTCAATAGGCACACCCTTAGATGTCCCTGGTCGCAGGAGTATCGAGATTGGGCATCGATACTCCGGAGTAGACTAGTGTATACATATCTAGAACATGACGAGGGGCAATGGATTGGTCCCGCAACCATTGATGGTGTTCACCTAAGATTGTATACAGATGCTCACTGGGTGTGAGTACACCGGACAGGACTCGCCGAGAACTGACTGGATGGTATTATACCTAACGTCAGATAGCAGTTCTCAGGTGACATGTGTGCAGATAGTCCGTTGACTTAAGGTCATCATTTGTCTCGTGTGAGTTCCCACTGTGCTTTGATTATTACCTTACCACGGCTCAAAGGAGTCGTGCAAACAGGTTTCAGTTGGGCACAGTCCCGAGCCACGTGGAGGCAGTGAGCGACTGTTAGGGATTCGTCTCTCCCGGTATAGGGAGTTGATATCGCACTGTGGTCGGTTGGTCATTACCATAAGTCCCTGGCCAGGGCTGATTGAGAATTACTGATGGAATGATCAGTAGATTCTCGGGTGGTCTTGAACCATACCGACACGACTTGTACGGTTATTAAGGGTCTGACGTCCACCACCTCCCTAGACCATACATGCGATACTCTTAGACGAACAGACCGGACTGCGCGGATATTGTCACAGACAGGCTCAGTAGGATTTCAGATGGGTTACCTCATCAGCTTTCTTATCGACAACTACCTGGGGACCGTTACGTACAGCTAATGCCGCTTGCGGTCTGTGGTTAAACCCACTGCCAGCGTAGTAGTTGAGTCTTTAGAGTCCCACATAGAGATTTCCCAAACCCAGGCGAAAAGATATAGAGGTCGTATGGTCTTACGACAAAGGTTCGGACGCATACGTGTTTGAACGCACGTACGACATTCGGACAGTTTTTACTAGCCGGCTTTGGTTTAAGCCAGATTCTAGTATCAGGTTATTGGATTTATACAGTCTAAAGTTTTTCCGTGTTTTCACGGATGAGAGGGGCGTTCTCGTAATTTTCCGAGAAGCTTCTAGAAGGATGTGACATGGAGGGAGAGGTGGCATTTTCATTTAATGATTTAGTGACTCATTGTGAGTGATTCATCATGTCATTAATGCATTATTAAATGCTTAATGACTCACATAATGAATCACCCACTTGCATTAATGAAACATGATGAATAATCTCATATTATTCATTTCTTTTTATTCATTATGTTTCATATATCAAGTGAGAAGCTATTTCATTATTATTATTATTATCATTATCATCTTCTCACTCTCTCTCTTCAAGTTCTCTCTCCTTCACCAAACCTAATCCTACCCTCATGAGTTGAGAACAAGGATTAGGAAAGACTAATTACTCCATAACCTATCTCTACATCACCTTAGCTACTCTATTTAGCAACTAGAGAAACTAAGTAACCTCAAGTTTAGAGGTTATAGCTTGGATTAGGGTTCTCGGGTGGATCGTCTATCACGGAAGAAAGCCGAAGAGGACGTGGAGATCCAAAGAGGCCGTAGATAACATTAAGACGAAGGACTAGAACCGTTTGGTATAATCTCTTAACATAGTAGTTTAGAACTCTTTAGTTTTTGTTAAAACTTGTTTAGCAAACGATTCATACGGTTATTCGATGTTTAATCATAGAACAAGATTGTTATTCATATTTCCGCCTCCCCATAAGTATTGGGGTGTTGATCATCGAGTTACACGAAGGAGAGGACCCCGAAGAGGACCCGATAGAGGAAGATCCCGAGGAAGGTCTGGTAGAAGAAAATCCAGGAGAGGAAGACCCTGAGGAGAATCCCGTGGAAGGAAATTCCGTGGAAGAAAATCCGAGGTGAATCACGTGGAAGCATACCACGATGAAGAAGCTCCAGCCGAGGAAGAAGGACCAGGAGAAGAAGACCCCATGGCGGAAGAACCTCCAGTGGCGATCCCTGCGATGCGCTATGGAAATGGACGCCCCTATCTTAGCGCGCGAGCTTACCGTAACCTGCTGAACTTCCATAACCGCAAATGACGTGATTTATCTTTTGTTTTCTCTGGCCAAATAAATCTATGTATAGTTTAGGGCAACCTTTTGTCTTTCGAGAATGCTTTATTTGAAATTTTCTGGAATAATAATAAAGTTTCTGAGTTCGCTAATCTTTTGAGTATTGATTTGCATGATGCATTGACTGTTTTTCCCTCCCCAATAAATTTCTTTCTCTTCTGAGATTCATTATTCTTCACCCTTGCACCTTGTGCTGACCTGACCCCAGCCTCTTCAACATTCAGTTTAAAGTATCGCATTCCAACCTTTTGAATGGGCCATACTCCATTGTAATCTCTATCCTGACTAGCCCTTATACATTATTAGTGCTATTTATTATTATTATGATTACATTCAGTGACATCGTTATTCGAAAATCTAGTTTTCATTATTTTGTGTCTATCGAAGAATTGCGTGTTATTAACTACTTCCGTTTTAAATGCTTTGTTATTCTCCATGTTTTCAATGGCGCAAGCATATGTCACACATACCGTTTTGTTTTATTATCTATCGTTTCGCCATATAGGTTTCCTCAAGCTAATTTAAATTGTTTGATCGATATATTCATTCTAAAATACTTTGGCCTATTGGCAAATCCTTCACTATTGTTTGTTATTGTTATTTTATTTTCTGGTATTGTGCATATAGTTTATCATTATAGATGGTTCTGCTTTGTGCTTACTTAGGCCTATTCTTTTAGTTACGTTATTTCTTATGCATATATAGATCTTGGATTTTATCTAGCTGCTTTTAAGTAAATCACCACATGTTAGTGTTTGATTTTGTGGCTTTTCGCATTATTCTTTATAGCTTATCGTTATTTTAATTTCGAGGACAAAATTTTCTATAAGTAGGGTATGATGTAATACCCAGTCCCTATAAATAATTACTGCATTTTAATAAATAAACTTCTAAATATTTTCCCCAAATTTTCTACAAATTTTTCCAATTAATTTAAATTATAAATACCTTACCCTAATTTAATTTAATTCCTTTTTATTTTCCTAAACTAAACCCAAGTTTCAAGCCCAGCCCAAGAACCCCGGCCCAAAACCTTTCCCCCAAACCGACCAGACCCGAACTCCCAAACCCATGACCCGCTTTCCCTTTCTTCCTCCTTTGTTTTCTCTTTTCCCGCTCATTTTCCCGTGCTTCCCCCCACCCCCGCTTCTCGCTCCCGTTCACCCGCTCCTCATCCCACGACTTGCCCCCCTCCTCGCAACGGTCCTCCCCACAACGAACCCCCACGACCCGCTCACCCCCATCTCCCTCAACCCACGTTCCTCTTTTCCCCGTTCCCTGCCCAGCGACCACGCCCGCACCAAGTCACCTCGACCTGTCCTCTACGACCCTCCCCTCTCTCTTCACTCCCTCTCGTCATCTCCTCTCCTCTGCTCCGAACCCACGTCACCGACGAACACTCAAGAACCGACCCATCGACACCTCACCCGTTCTCGTCACCGTCCCCGTCAGCTTCACCTCGTCCCGCACCTTTTCGCCGGAGCTTGTCGCCGTAGAGCTCCTCACCACGTCGCTGCAGCAACCAGCCCCACGTCTTTTCTCTACTCCCCTCACCCTTTTCCCCTGCACACCCATCTCCGGCGACATCGACTTTCCCAAGCACCCTCGCCTGCATAGCCCATCTCGCTGACTTCCTTACCTCACCACCACCCAGCGAGAACCCACGACGGCACCACCTCTATGCCGACGTGCACCCTGCCACGCCAGCACCACAACTCCACCGAGCTGCCAACTGCTACCCGAGCCGCGACCAGGCCAACCACCATCGCCGGCCACCCATTACGCCGCCTGTCGCCCACAAGCCGCCGACTCCACCGCCAGAAACTTCATTGGCTGACCCGAGATGCCACCCCATCAACATCACCACACCCATCTCCCCGCCTCCAACCACAGCCCTCCGTGACCGCCAGCCGACTCCTGAGCACCCATCATCGCCGGCGATCCCTGACAGCCCGCAACCGAGCCCCCCATCTTTCGCAGCAACCACCCACCACCGCGAGCACCACCGCACCACCGTGCCCACCTGCGTGCCACGACAGCATCACGCTCCATACCCGGCATCGTGCCATATCGTGCCCGCTACAGTGCCCGGTCCAGTGCCCGCCTCCGTGTCACCGCGTACCCAGACGTGTCGCGTCCCGTACCCACTTCCCGTGCCACGTCGTGCCAGCCCCCGTGCCACATCGTGCCCGATCCAGTGCACGCGCCGTGCCGCTCCCGGACCACACGCCGAGCCAAGACCGTGCCCGGTGCTGTGTCGCGCCTTTCCACGCACCGAGTCAGGACCATGCCCACCACCGTATCACGCCCGCATCGCCACCGCGTCCAGTACCGGATCACCGCGCATCGTGCTCGCGCCCGTGTCCAGCATCGCGCCGTCTCGTGTGTCGAGACAAACTCTGCAGCGGCGTCGCTTCCATATCAAGCGACCGAAGGCAAGTGAACCCCCTTTTCACTTGCTATAATCATACTAAATTTATTATAATTGGTTAATTATGAGTTAGTATATTGGACAAATGTGAACCTATGTATATACGTGCTGCATGTTCGATGTTAAACCCTAAGCCATAACTTATTTTAAAACACCTTAATTTGAGATAAACGAAGCACTTTACTTTTATGGAATATCATGTAGAAATTTGGACGCAAAATATCGAGATCAACACTATGAAATGTTACCCCCGACAACCCTTACGGAATCTGAACTTTCCCGGACAGGTTAGACCGTTAAAATCCTAATAAATCATTTACATACCGGATCTTAGCGTTCCTTGACTTGTATCGAAGCTAATAGGTTAACCTACAGTACTATATAGTTGATTTCTAAATTTTTAACACATTTTATAGTGTCGACGTGTCTAGCTGAATTCTGCAGTAACAAATTTTACACATCAACCTAAACCTGACCATAACTCTCTGTTGATATAGGATATTACTGATCCGCTGATTGCCTTGGAAACCTAACTGATAAAACTAAATATTGTTCAACTATAGCATCGCCTAATTCCGATCCCAACTGGGATTAAAATGTGTTACGAAACGGACTTCCAATTCTGAAATCGGATTTCCAGCAGTGAACACTTAAATTGAAATGGCCGTATTTAGCAAACCTGAAACCCGATTGGCGCGAAACTAATTTTGAAGGATAGATAATTAAACATACTGCTTATCCCTTTTTCATTGTTTTGCTCAATTCTGCATGTATGATTTATAGTAAATTATGCAAGTGGTAGAACACTGACTGATGATATTCTATTCATATCGTAATCAGTGTATTCTCATCATATCATGTAGATGTCATTGCATTGATAACCTAGTGATCGTGTGCATTACCCAGTGTTAGATATTATTGTTTTGATTATGGCAAGTACGTAGTGATAAAGTGTGAATGAACAAGTGAAAGTGACACATACTTGTACACAATCAGCGGACCCGGTTGATTTATGCATTGTTGACGTCTATGAGACATATATAAGTGTAACTATAACTGGAATGGGACGGTTATGGAGCACTTATATTAGTGTCATAGGTAAGGCACCAAACACTGTCCATTTGTCTTGGGTACCAGTCGAGACATACTTGATGGAGATCCTGTCTCCAGTTCTCGCGTAGACTTATCATAGACCGACTAGTATTTGGATTTATGGTCGGGGTTTGATATAGACCACGGGGTGTGGGGTGGTTTGAGTGTGAGTTCAACAGAATCTCGGGAGTCCCATTGCCGGTTTATATCGTGATTTTGGGAGTTGTATGGATGGAGTTACTGATTATTATCGTGCGTGTTTCGGGCCCGTGTTCCCTTGCCCCTGGGGCCCTACCCTTGGATGGGGGATACTCCTGCGTGGTTGACTCTCACACTTGGACCGACGATAGGTTTAGCGACCTGGACAGTGAGACTTAGAGACTGATAGGTTTAGTGACATGCATGGATTACTGACTGTTACACCTTCCTTACTGTTTACCTGCTTTACTGTTTATCTGTACTGGCTCCTTCATGATCATATCATCACTTCATGCTTACTATTTCATATTCATCACTATTGCACATGTTACATATGTATTTTTATTTATTGCTATTGTGTCGCTCTGACGACCTGAGTATGCATGCTCAGAGTGAGAAGTGGATTTAGCTCGGACCAGGACCTGACGTACCTCGAGGATATTGCGGATATCTTGATCAGCGATTCAGAACTATACTTCCTTGATCTCTATCTGGTTGGTTCTTTGTATTCGTTTTGATTTAGTGACTGCATTTCTCATTACCTGTGCATTGATTACTGATTACCACATAAAGCTAGAAGCCGAAGTGTGACTACGGCAGTATATTTTCTTGACCGTAGGAGCATGGTTGGCCTTGTCAACCCCTTGTATTCTGTATTTGGGAAGCGGGGCATGACACTGATGCTTGAGTCATAGGCCCGGAGGTAGCTTGTTCCAGTTGTGCGTAGTTCAGAGACAGTTTTATGCAGATTTACAGTTCTTATGCGACTGTTGAGTACAACTTAAGTTCACCTTTTCTAGGGGACAGCTTGCTCATGTCCGCGCCCGTCCGCTTTAGTTAATCGTTTTCATGAGGCACAGCCCGCCGATGCTCGTTTGTTTGAGATTCTAAGCATGTTCGGCAGGGTAAAGATTTGGAGTTCTTGATTTATGACCAGGGTGTGCTATGTTAAGGACTCGATGGCGTGTACCCGATACTGATGGGTAGAGACGCGAGGTCTTAGAGTAGGCATATCAGTCAGCTTTCAGTGTTCATCCAAGTGCCACCGAGATGTAACGTGACTTTAGAGTTGGTTACTGGTGGGCAAGGGTGAATAGTGAAGTTTCGGATTTCGTTTTGAGGTGCTTGGCTTGTCTGCGAGCTAAAGTTGAGCATTTGAGGCTGGCTGGAGAGTTGCAACCTTTTTACCGTTCCAGAGTGGGAATGGGAGCAGAGCTCCATGAAATTCGTCATGGGCCTACCCAGGTCTAGTCAGGGTGTGACTCCATTTGGGTGATTGTTGTCTGGTTATGCTCAGTTTGCTCAGTTGTTCTTCGGTAAGTTTGTGCGTTTGCATGGAGTTCCTTCATGCGTTGTATCCGATAGAGGCACCCAGTTCGCTAGCCGTCTTTTGTAGAACCTTCAGGAAGCCTTGGGTACTGTTTGAGTTTTAGCTCCGCTTTTCGTCTGTAGGCTGATGGTCAGACAGAGCGGACTATACAGACTCTAGAGGATATGCTTGTGCGTACATGCTAAGTGTTCGTTAGCTGTGGGATCGTCACTTGCCATTGATAGGATTCTCCTACGATAACGGTTATCAGAAGACGTTTCAAATGGCAACTTTTAGGCCTGGTGTGTAGGTTGTGTCGATCGCTAGTCTGTTTTACTGACTCCGCATGAGCAGGATTTTTGGACCCCAGCTAGTTCAGAGGCTTCGGAGAAGATCCAGTTGATTCAGGTCAGGATGCGAGCAGCCCAGTGCAGACAGAAGTCTTATGCCGACCGTGGCGGTCGCATACTTGAGTTCGTAGTGGGAGATCATGTATTCCTACGGATTTTCCGATGAATGGCGTGTTGAGTTTTGGGAAGCTTAGTCCCAGATTGTGGGTCCTTTTGAGATCCTTTAGCGGGTTAGTTCCGTTGTCTAAGTTGGCACTTCCGTCCAGATTTTTGAGTATTCATCCTGTATATTCTAGTGTTGATACTGTGCAAATACCTTCATGAACTTTCTCACATGATTCAGTATCAGACCATTTATCTTGGATGCGATCTTTTCGTTCACCGGCAGCCGATAGTGTTAGTGGATCGGCAGGTGGAGAAACTTCGGTCTTGGGTCTTGCCATCTGTGGAGGTTTTCTTTGGCGTAGCCGTAGAGTGAGGTGATCACTTGGGAGGTTGCGAGCGAGATTTGGGAGTTTTTGCACTCATCTCTTTGAAGGTATGCATAGTAAGAATTTTAAATTCAGGAACGAATTTTCTTTAAGGGGGGAGATTGTAACACCTTAAGATTTCGATTAGTGTTAATTAAGCGATAGTGCGGGTTTTCTGTAAAAAGTTTAACATTTCGGTTTCCTCACATTTTATAACATTTAATTAATAATTTATTATTATTTGTTATGGTTTGCACACACTTGTGCATGTTAATGTGAGGGTGTGTTTGTCTTAATCTAGTTTAGCAACCATGACACTTTGATCTAATTCTAATCCTTTGTTTAAACCTTAACCCTAACCCTAGATTTTTGTGGAGAGATATTTGTTTTGAGTTTTGTTTGGACGAGAGGTGGCATGGTGAGTCATGCTTGCTTTAATGTGTGAGTTAATGCAATTGGTGCACTCATCCTTATTCTCACCTCTCTCTCTAACTCACTCACACTCTCATTCTCTCTCACTCTATTTCTTTCTCATATTTCTTCATCTCCTTCTTCTCTCAACTGAACATTCACTAATCCTTCACTAAACCTTGCTAAAGTTCATCAAATCTCACCCAAATCACTTCATAAACCTTGTTTTGCCTCTTAGATGCCTTGGAGCTTGGAAAATTAGGATCTTTGAGCTTTTGTGGATAGGTAATGATCTCCAACTATTAAGTAGGTGCTTTTTATGTTGTGTAGCCTTATAGTTTCTGTTTAGAACACTTAAAATATCGTTTCGTGCACATATCGTATTTTTAGTGTCATTATATGATATCTGTGATCTGCTGTGACCCAGTGTGTGTACTAGAAAATCTAGCAGCGCAGTTGTGTTGTACCAGTGACCCTAAGCCTACACCTGAAGCACGAACCCCTGGAGCTCGGATTTAGCCGGCGACAAGAAGGAAAATTCCGGCGAGCTCGGCCTATGGGTAGAGTTAGGGTTTGGGTTTTTCAGGGTAGCTGTTTGCAGTTAATTTAGTGTGTTTGGTACTGTTTGATTTTTGAGTTTTGACTGTATACAAAACCTGGGATCACTTTACTAGTTTCTTGTGTTACGTATATGTGTTACGTAATCCGACACGGTGCATGTACTTTGTGTATCTTTTACTCTTGAGTTGGTTTCGTAGTGTCGCTACGCACGTTGACCACTAGACGAATACTTGAGAGTTTGTTTGGAGTTGATGCGTCGGTCAAACGTAGTTTGTACGTGTTATTGGTCGATTGCTAATGTACATTTGTTATTGTGGTTTTATGATCTTAGGGTTGCAGGCGAGGATTTCGGACGCTGTGAAAAAGGGAAAGTGAGTGGTTGGTTTTACTTAGCCCCAGGATCATCAGTGGGTAGATTTAACATCTACAGGGGAATCGCCCGTATGGCGTTATGCGTCCGGGCTGAATATGATACGACATTAGCCTCATGTTTATTTGCATATATAGAGATTGTGCATGAACTCATTTCATATCATTATTTGTTGTGCTTAGACTTGTACACATTGGACACTGCACTATTATTGACGGTTCATGTCGCACGAACACTGATTGTATGCCACACACACCGTCGATAATTGCCATGACACGCACAACACACATACCTATGTGATATTGTATGGTTAGTGACATTTAGATATTTATTCATGTCCTTTGCGCATATGACATATAACATTCATGTATACCTACATGCTTACACATATGCCTTGCCATATCTACATGCTAGCTACACATATACTTATATGGCAGGGTACCATTAGTGACAGGTATATACACATATGAGATATAGCTACTTGTATATCTTGCATACATATTTGCATGTACACCAATATACCTTATTATAGTTACATGTTCACCTTTATATGATGTTGCGTTGGATTTTGGATATTAGGAACCGCATGATATATTTATAACTTGTTGCAGTTAAATAGCGGTTTTTCCTTTATATGCTCATATTACTGTTTCATGTTGCATATATTATATTCATGGATTTTCGCATTGAGATATGGGTTTCATATGATATTTTATCCTAAGTATATATATATCAGTGGTATGGGACGCTGTTATATATGTACACATATATAATGATCTATGCAATTATATATATTGATTCCTTGATGTTTTCTGGATTTGAGGACCGTGGTGGTTTCATGAAATTATGTATTATTTGAAAAACTCGGTTTCTCTTGATATGATATTTCAGCACCCACCATAAGATTTCTGATATATACCCGATGCGAGGAATAGAGTGGGCCGTGTGCGGGTACATGGTGGGGCCCGGAGGTACCCCGGGGCAAGAAGATCGTAGGTGATGGCGATGAGTTAGTGGGGGAATCCTACCTACCGGTGACAGTATTGGACTCGTCGGTGATCGCGGAGATATCGACTGGAGTCATGTACGTATGGATATGTGGAATTTCAAGTGTCGAAGCTGGGCATTCGGGTTTCGGTAGCATATGATACGTACCTATCAGGGCCAGTCGTGGTGACGACGCCGATAGATCGGTTTTTATGTGTCGATGTTGGGCACTAGTTTTCATGATGTTTTCGGGTGTCGATGTTTGACACTCCGGTTCCGTGAGACTTACAGGATATGAGGGCCGATATTATGGTCGCTATGAGGACCGATATTATGGTCTCTATGAGGACGGATATTATGGTCGATATGAGGGCCGTTTTGAGGGCCGATTTGGGAAATTTGGGATTTGATTGTCTTGATGGACACTGGTCCTGCCACGATGAGGATTCCGTGAGGATGATATGTTTTATCTCATAGTCCGCATTTATTTTATATGCATTGTTCAATGTATTAGTAGTACCTGATAGAGTACCTTTCATGACCGTTGCATATACATATTGCCATATTATTGCTTCATGTATTAGTTGTACCTGATAGAGTACATTTCATGATTGTTGCATACATATGGCCATTTATTGCTATTAGCTTGCATGCGATAGATTCGCGCAGTACGTGCATACTTGCGATTACCTGCATCTGTTATTTACTATTCACGAGCTGGCAACTCACCCCCGTTGTGCCACAGAGTTGTACATGTTGTCCCTCAGAGCAGTCAGAGGCAGGGCTTTCTTCCATCATATCATCTTTTGCAGCGGATACCGCCACGGCTGACTAGGTGCAGTTTTGCTATAGGTGGGTTTTGCAGTTATCCGATATTGCCCATTGTATATTCGTTGTATCCAGTACTCTCCATCTACCATTTTGATGTATTAACTTAGAGACGAGTTGTGAGGACGATATTGTGTATTATTTGTGACTTGGAGATTTTCATGCTATTCACTTTATATCGTCTTTTTCTTCGCTGCGGCATCGTATATCTGTTGTGGTGGTTGTTTTCCGCCTTTGAGCGTGGATTTGCTCCCGTTTGGGGATGATTTACTTATATCTTTTGTTGTACCCTTTTTGGGGGCTTGTTTTACAAAGGAGCTGCTGCCAAATTTTAAAGAAAGTAAATTTGGACTTTAAAGAATTTTGATTGAGATTTCAAAAGTTTTAACATTGTTATTATCGCTTACTACTTTTGATAGTTTAGATTGCTGGGTTTTTTGCTTACTTGAATTACGTTACGTTTGGAGACGTTACGTAGTTTAAGGGCCGTCACGTGCTAAAATTTTGGGTCGTGACAAAGTTGGTATCAGAGCGCTAGGTTTTACCTTTCGGAGTGTAGGATGACCTTGGTATGATGGAGTAGGTAGCTTAAGCAGAGTGATGTAGCGTGTGTATGTCCGCGGCATACTTACGACACGGTACTCCGCCTAAAGTGACCTAAGTACTAATTGCTTGAAATTCCTTCCATGATAATACATATCCTTGTGATTCGATTTCCGTGTTCATATCGAATTCTATTTCCATTTATAGCCTTTTACCGCCGATGACTTTGAGGGCTCAGAGAGATGCAGCGAGAGCCGAGGTCAGAGTTGACTCGTTTGGGACGAAGACTGATCAGGACTGCACGCTCGTTGCACAGGAGCAGATTGATCCGCCTTCGATAGATCGTATCGCTAGGCTTGAGGCAGATATGCAGGACTTGTGCCAGATGATGAGGTCGTTGGCTGAGGCCAGTTGAGCACAGCGACAAGAGGTTGCCACCCCTGTTACCCAGTTATTTCTTACTATTAGCACACAGCATTATGTCACGTATACAACAGCAGTGGATGCGGCCCGTTTAGCTGAGGGGCGTCTTCCCGAGACCTTGGGAGTTCTAAGACCGAGGAGGGCAGAAGTACCATATGTTACTTTACCACCTTCACCTCAGGGAGAGTCGTCTTTTGCGCCTGTTGTTGATCCGCGTCAGACTTTTATTCAGAGAGGTCGTGGTCGCGGAGGATTTGTTCCGAGTGTACATGATGGCAGAGGAGGAGGACTGCTTGTTGCAGGTAGAGGACATGCACGAGCTTTTGTTTCGACTCATCGGGACGCGCGGGCGTCCAATGCAGAGTTTTCTGGTAATCTTTTCCGCATGTTCTTTTGATGCGCATGTTTGTTTAATTCGGGATCTATGCACTCATTGTTCTACACACTTCGTGTCGTGGTTGGGCCGAGGGTCATGTTAGCTAGATCAGCCGTTTGTTGTGTTAACTTCTGTTAGTGATTCCTTAGTTGCGCAACACGTGTTTCGGTCATGTGCCATTTGGGTAGGAGATAGAGATTCGTCCGTCAATTTGATTCTTCTAGAGATGCTGGACTTTGACGTTCTCCTGGGCACGGACTGCTACGTGCTATGCGTCTGTGGACTGCCGCGAGAAAACAGTCAGGTTTTTGTTTTCCCGGCGAGTCAGTTCTTGTTGTGCAGGGGGACAGTGGTGCCGCCTCTCACAGCTTGAATTCAGCCTTTTTCTCTAGTCGGCTTTTGAGAAGAGGATGTCGGGGATTCTTGGCTTCTATTCATGATACCGGAGCCACAATGGGTTTGTTGGACCGGGTTTCTATCGTGTGAGAGTTTTCCGACGTTGTTCCAGATGAGCCGGCGGAGCTTAGAGAGCTTAAGGATCTGCTGCAGAGTTGCTAGATAGGGGGGACTTGTGCGTCCGAGTGTTTCGCTTTAGGGAGCTCCTACTCTGTTTGTCAAGGAGAAGGACGGCAGTTTGAGGTTGTGTATTGATTTTCGTCAATTGAACCGAGTTACGGTGCGGATAGGTATCTTTTACCTCGCATTGACGATTTCTTTGATCAGCTCCAGGGTGCGAGACATTTTTCTAAGTTGTTTTGGGATCAGGTCATCATTGGTTGCGGGTTTGGAGTGATGACATTCTGAAGACTGCTTTTGTGCGCGCTACGGGTTTTATGAGTTTTGGGTGGTGTCGTTGGACTCACCAATGCCATAGCAGCATTCGTAGATATGATGAACCGGATTTCCTCAGCCCGTTCATCGACCAGTTTATTGTTGTGTTATTGATGACATTCTGGTCTATTCCAAGAGTCGTGAGGAACGGGAGCAGCACTTAAGGATTTGCTTTGCAGACATTGGGAGAACGCCAGCTGTTTGCTAGATTCTCGGAGTGTTCCTTCAGGCTTGATTGTGTTGACTTCCTAGGTCATGGGGTTACGGGAGACGGTATTCGTATAGACCCGAGGGAGATCGTGGCCGTACAGCTTTGGCCCAGTCTTGTAGCGGGACAGAGGTCCGCAGCTTTTGGGCTTAGCCGGTTTTTACCGCCGTTTCGTGCAGGATTCTTGTGTATTCGCTACACCGTTGACCGGATTGACAAGGAAGGGGTTCATTTTCTTTAGACTGAGGCATGCGTGCTGAGTTTAAGTGGTTGAAGACTTGGTAAACGACTGCACCAGATCTATCTTTGCTTTCTAGATCGGGCGACTTTGTTGTTTATTGTGATGTTTCACGAGTGTGGCTCGATTGCGTACTGATGTAATATGATAGAGTTATCGTTTATGCTTCCCGACAGTTGGAGGAAGTACGAGCAGAATTTATCCCACTCATGATCTGGAGATGGCCGCGGTGATCTTGCGCTGGAGATTTGGGGACACTACTTATACGGAGAGTCGTGTCAGATTTTCACGGACCACCAGAGCTTAGTCTTCTAAATCGAAAATCTAGAACTAAAAACGTATGTTGAGTGGTTACACTCTAACATGACATTGCCTTACAATCGATGCAACAAACTCTATCTATCCTTCTAGTTAGAAAAAAGTCTATTTGGCTAGCACTTGATCCACTCCTAAAGGTAATCAATTAAAGCTCTTTTTTTCTAAACCAAGTATTTGTCAAGATTAAGTCATAAGACAAGACAAAATTGAGTTACTTGTTTCATTCTTCTGTCAAAAACCAAAACCTCCATGGATACTATCAAACCCACTACGATTAGTACCTACATGTCCATTAAAATCACCACCAATAAATAACTTCTCTCTACTGCGTATCCTTTGCACCATCTCGTCCAAATCCTTCCAAAACCGACGCTTATTAGCGTCATCAAACCCTATTTGTGGTGCATAAGCATCAATAACATTAGGGATCTCCCCACCACAAAATAAGCTTAATTAGTAAAATCCTATCAGCTTTTCTTCTAATCTCAATTATATGTTCAAGCAACCGTTTATCTATGATTTCGTTTATCTAATTACAATTTTTATCTCTACTCATATACCAAAGCTTATAACCGATGGCTCAATAACTCTATCTTTTTTACCTGCCTATTTAGTTTTTTACAAACACATAATACTAACTCTTCTCCTAATCATCGCGTCCACTAATTCTGTTAATCTACCCATAAATGAACCTATATTTCAAGAGCCTAGACAGATCCTATAAAACCCTTACTTATTTAACACTACACCCGGGGTCCGATATAGCGCGCTGCTTCTGCACGACGATCTAAAAGCCCTTGGATACTTAACACTACACCCGGGATCCGATGTAGCACGCCAATGAGTAGGGAACGTCCTAAAGATATTCTTATAGTTGTTCATGTCATAGAACGTGGCAAAGTTTTACGCCGGCTGTCACAAGCCTACCACAAGTCTCATCCTTTCTCATCTAGATTTGGGACCGGCGGATTTAAGGAAATCAATTACATCGACTCTGTGGAAATGCTATTATTTGTTTGTTTATAAAAAAATAAAGCTGATTTTTCATTTTGGAATCACTTTTCCTGGCATTGTTGTTTCTTTGAAATAAAACTACTCACGGATGAAAAGCAAAAGATCTCTTTCTTTTATTTATTTAATTGAAAAGCAATCTGTTCCAAACCTACACCATTTGTCCTGTTAAGTTATGATTACTAGAATATATATTAGTTTTATCCATTTTGTTTTCAGATTTCAATATGTTTTCATGGCCTTCAGGAGGCTCTTTGTTTTGCTGTAAAAGGATTGGAAACAAGATGAAAAGTAACAGGATGAAAAGTTCTGACACCACGCTATAGAAAGCTTTTTGCATTTTTCCTCGTGCATTTCCTTCTGCAACTTGTACACATCACACATCATCACAAACAAAAAACGAGATTCCTCTCGAACCTTACTGAAATGGGCAAGAAAACCGACAACATATATTAAAGAAGTTATATTCGATCTATGATGAATCAACTGGCAGCTGAAGATTGGTGAACTAGTTTTACTTTTGCCGTTAATATATTACTTTTATTGAGAATGAAGCATATCATGAATTTTTATATTGGAACTTTTTTTTATTAAAACAAACCATAGGGAAAAAAGAAAACTAATCGCATACCCCCTTCATCATTCACTTTCATTATAAAGGAACACAAAAAACCAATTTTGCAAATGCAAAGAAATAGGTTTACCCTGACAACTTCTGTTTCCTTAATTCTTTGCTTTGCAAACCAAACAACCTCTAAGCATAAATACATGTTTTCGATTAGGTGTTACAATACTCTCTCATTTCATTATAGAACTCTTGAACCAGACAAGGAAAATGGGCTTTGGACATCAACAGGTACTTGCTGCAGTTTAAAAATAAGCTTTCCTCACTCTTTTTCTACCTGACAAACACCCCCCTTAACTATTTAGAATAAAGTTCATAAACTAATCATATATATATATATAACTGATCAAGCCGAATAAAAAAATCAAATTACTCCTTGAAAAAAAACATCGCACATAATAATGAGTATTATAACTCGAACTCAAAAAGAGACATATGCCATCTTCTTCTTATTTTAAGAAAAGTTCAAATAAATAATAAAATTTCTTTAGTTTATGATTAAAGCACATGTTGTCCTCATATCTACACACCCACACACACTCTCTCTTATTTATGGTAAGCACAAGTTATCCACCACGGATACATCTCCAATTCGAATTCTCTAACTACAGCAAGCAGTCGCTGTCAGCTATGTCGGCGAGTAGATGCGAGAATAAGCAAACTTAACGGGTCATGATGAGCAAACTCAACGGATGAGTAGGTGAAGGTGGATGTGAGGATGGGACACCATAGGATGGATTTTATGGAAGTTGATAAATTTCCCCCAACATACTCTTCTTCGCCCCCTCTTTTTTTTTATTTTTTTTTGCTTTTTTGGCACCGTCCCTCTTTTAACCTTGTGGGAAGCTCCTTTTTTCCTTCTTTTGTATCTTTAGTTTGTGTGTGTTTTATATGAGATATGTAGTGTTGCCACTGCAATTAATGTTTGATTTGATTGAGAAATATTTTACATTGACTGGAATCATTGCAGTAATCTTGTTTAAGAATGTATTTGGTCCCAAATAAATATCTATTTTCGGGTCTAACTTGCTCAGCCCTTACTGCCATGGGATGGTGAGGAGGAGGAATCAATGAAGAGGATAATAAGAGATGTAGAAGAACAATTTTCTTTGGTTTTGTTGTGTAAGTCTATATTCAAGGGTTTCTATATTATTTTCTGTTAGAGTCGAGTGTCATGGATTTGTTTCAAAAAAGTTTCAATATTCTATATGATTTGCTCATTGATGCGATATTGAAAAATAATAGAAGAGGTGAACATCAGAGTAGATACAAGAAGAACAAAGGAAAGGAGGAGAAAACTTTGGTTTTGTTATTTTTTTCTTTATGATTTTTTGGTCTACGGACGCTACTTTATTTATTATTAGCTTTGATAAAAGCGTGTATAATTTGTAGCTTGAAGGAGGAGAAGAGGGAGCCGACACGTGGCACTTTCTGATTGGCGGAACCGAATACCTTTTACAAGGAGAAAGGAAAATCTCAAAATCAAAAGCACAGGAGTAAAATTCTTTTTAATAATCTAAATTTGTTTTTTATATTTATGAATGTCTTAAATCATTATTCCTGTGCATTGCGTCTGCATAAAATCCTGTACTATGTAAAGGAAACCATAACAAAAATAAAAAAAACATTCCAAAAGTATCAAGAAAAAAGAAGACTTGAGCAACTTTAAAAAACCTAGAAGAGCATCATGGATGTTCAACAAGTTCACAAAATTGCTCTAGCTTTAGAAAGCAACCACAGGAGGGGAAAAAAGCAACCAAAAAAAATATAAAAACAAATAAATATTAAGGTTTTTTGGCCAAAGAAATATTAAGTTGATACCATGGACTTTGGTCACTTTAACAACCACGAACTTCTAAATGATGCAAAACGACCATAAACTATTCTTTATACCAAAAAATTTCCTAACAAAGATAACATATGATTAACAAAAATAATAAAATAATAAAATGACTAAATCACTCTGACACATCAAATTTAAGAACTAATTTTTTCTAAGATTTAATGCATATCGGGTATTAATTGAACCATTTTCCCTTTTTGGTTAATTAAATGTTACTCCGTCAGGGAGTTTTCGAGTAAATAAAAAGTAAAAGGTCTACATCATTTTAAAAAGTTCATGATAGTTTTGAAGAAAAGCGTCTAAATAAAGTTCATTGCATCAAATGGAAATTTACCTAAAAAAATGTTCACAAAGGCTCAAGGAGAAGACAGATATAAGACAAGGAGAAGTCAATATGAACCAAAACAGACATGACAAGTTCCGGGTATATGGGAAATGAGACAATGTAGCAATAGAAATTAAAAACCAGTTGATAATAACAGCACAAATACTCTTAACAATAAGTTCACAAAATTACTCAAACTCTAAAAAGATTCAACCTGAGGTCGAAAATAAAAATAAAAGACACGTAATTGTTCCCAACCACTTCAGACCAGATGAAAAAAGAAATAAAATGTCTAATCAAAAAGCGAGAATCCCATGTCCTCGTCCTCACTGTCTTCCTTTTCTTCCTTCTTCTCCTCCGCAGCAGGTGCCTCTGCAGCCGGAGCAGCGCCACCAGCAACAGCTCCACCAGAAGCAGCTCCACCTCCAACGAAACCGCCGCCGCCGCCGCCTCCTCCTCCAATGATCACCTACACCATTAACCACCTCAAATAAATCTCTTTACGATCAAAAGCCAACACAAAACATAAGAGCTACTCTAAACATGAAACCTACATGGGGATGCATAAGTTACATCAGGGATGCGAATGCCATCTAATCAGGGCAGGAAAATCAATACACAAGAGTTATATTATGCACATTAAAATGTACAAAGATCATTATGGAGGTGCAGATGAGATAATGATAGTAAATATCAAACACAATAAATCAGCCAACAATCTACAAAAACTGCACGTGCAGGTTGTTAGATGTTTTACGAATAAATATTGGATCTGCTAGAATATCATACACAGATTGACACTTCATCATCAACAACAAAACAAGACTTTATCCTCGGATTTTTGAGTTAAAACACATGAATCCGTTTCCTTCCTTCAGTATGTTATATGGCATTCGTACACCTGTGCATGATTCACACCAAACGGTCACATAAGCAACTATCTTAATACTCTCAGGATGTATACGATGACCTTGAAAATATTGGGGATCACTTCCCATCACATATTAAACAAGAAGACATTACGACAGATTCAAGGTTGTTGAATTCCTCTAGTTAATATCATGTAATGTGCATATCATAACCAAGCACCGAAAACACAAAACATAGAATGTAAGCTAACAGGATCAAACAGTAAAAGGAGTGCATGAAAGGATGAGCTAATGCGAACAATGTCCATTAAGTTTTCCAAGTAAATTTTAAAGGTCAAATGAGCTGTTATCTCAATGATAAACAATTTGGCCTTTGGAATTATGTTACCAAACAATAAAATAGTCTCCTTCGTTTTTTATTCTTGTTATTTTTTGTTTATCTACTGCATGTTTGAAGAGAAACGATACGTATTTATATAAATTTGAAGAGGAACAATACACATATAAATTTATAAATAAAGGCGTGATATTCGACTGCGAATGCAAAATTATCTTATTCTTCAACCATCGAATTACAACCCAGAATATGATTAGTAGGCAAAATTATCCAGTAGCCGTCATGGATCCCATCAAATTTCCCTAAATATAATACAATCAAATAAAACCTAGAAGTAAACAACAAAACCCTATATCTCTCCATCGAAGAAGATAGAGACGATACCTGAAACACTGCAGAGGAAGGCGTGATCATGGAGAAAGAAGAGGAGACGCCGCCGGAGGAATCCGTGGCGGCGGCGGCCTGCACGAGCTTGCGCTGCAGCTCGAAGGTAGAAGAAGCGGAGGCCTTGAGATCGCCGGAGAGTTGCTTGGCGTTCCAATCGCCGTCGGAGCTGCGGCAAACGAAGGTGTAGACGCCCATTATCGCCTCGATTTCACGCCGCCGCTTTGACGAGAGAGAGAGAGAATAAAACCCTAACCCTAGCAAAAGATGAAGGCCTTGATGGATAAAGAACCAGGGGGTTAAATAGGCTGGGTTGGCTCGTCTGAGAAACGACGTGCATATGGGCCGAAGCCCAAACGACCTTATGTCAATGGGTTTGTTTCAAGTTTTATATTAGCCCTGATCTACCTTTTATTTTCTCTTATCATACTAGTAGTTTGGCAATCAAATTAGAATCTCAATTAGTAACCTCCTTTAGTTTTTTACCCTAAATTGGTAGAAGATGAAATAATTTGCATTCTTGTAAGTAAATACTCGTTCACTTCTTCTATATTGGTAGGCGTTTCTGCACCTAATTGGGCTCGTTGTAGGAAATGTAAGCGGGAACCCGCATATATCATTTTATGCAACATTTTCAACAGCCGTTCACTTCTTCTGAATTCCCAAATGGCGATGCGAGCGTTCTACAACGAGATCAAGGGGATGAAGGTCCGCGAGCTTCCGAGCCACGTCAAGCCGAAGCTCTCATGAGACAGCATCAAGAGAACGGCGGATCAGGCCTGCGACCGCTACATCGAGAAGTACATCGAGACGAGCTCCGTCGAGCCTCTCTTCCACGTGTGCATCGGAGGGATGATCTTCTCCTACCTCGTCGCCCTCCCCGAGGAGCGCCGCCACCTCAAGCACCAGCAGCACGCCGCCGCCGCCCACCACTGATCTCCACGTCAGGTGCCTTGTCTTTTCTCACATCCAAAACCCTAATTTCATTATATTGGATGGATTGCTTGAATCAAATATACAATTGATGTCGGTTTGTGCTTGAAAGATCGTTTTTTTGTGTGTGTTAAAGTTTGCTTATTTGCAGACCGTAAATCGTTGGGGTTTTGTGGAAAGATGAAAATTGGGGGGTGGGGTGGGGGTGGGGGGGGGTGGGTGGGGTGGAAATAGATATAAATTGATTGGATTAACCTTCTCTTAGTCATTACCTTAATTTGTAGTTATATGTTCCTGATTTAACATAATCAAAGATTTAATTTTACGTGTTAAGAATAGCCATACCACAAGATAAGCGTGCAGAGCCAAACCACATGAAGATTGTTTAGTTGACCCTCGACATTGTAGAATGGTGACGAAGATGAGAAGTTCAGTTCATGGGGAAAGTAAACCTTTTAAGTACCACCTTGAACCTGATTTATTTCACCATGTGGCATCTACAGACGTTAATATTATAATTAATTAAAAGAAATAAACAAACCATTATATATTCACAGCTATTAATTGATATAATAAAATGAAAATTACAATAAAATCACAATCCTTCCCCTTCTTCAACCTTTGCCTCATCAACCCCTTCTCCTCCACTGGCGGCGAACTCACCCTGACTTGCCGCCTAAGATCTTCACCTATTCGACAGTGATGAACTCTACTTGACTCGCCGCTCAGAACTTCGCATGATCTGTCGATGACAACCTCTCCCAGATCCGCTAATCAATCCGCGACTCCATGACGACGATGACTATCAATCAGACTCGATTTTCCAGTTCATTTTAAACTCTCACACTGATTTCGACTCCGACCACATGAGTTCGTTCTTTCTTTAAACATCAACGTCAATCAAAAAAATTAGATTCCAGAATTTGGGAGCTTTTAGCATTAAAATAAGCTATTATTTAGAATAAGCATTAACTTAAATTATTTTCACCCAACTATAACTATGATAATACCACACCTCTTTGCTATCCAATACAATCAAAAACCATGAAATAGGTATTATAGATTTAGAAGACCCATATCTCAAAAGAGTGCAAGGGAGAAGAAGTGAATATGGGAAATCAGAAGTTTGTCAGCGACGAAGGGGTTGACGAGTGGTACAGTTTTCTAATGGAGAGGCTCGTCGGAGATAGAGTTGGGGTTGGAGATGGTGGTGGAGTTGGGGCGTGTGGCTGGAGAGGATGAAGAAAGGCATGCTATCAAGAATTAAATCTTCTTTTAACTACTTATATTGTCTTTTTTGAAAATGTAAATTGATTAAATTACTAATATTTGTATATGCCAAATGGCAAAAAATAACAGGTTCAAGGGACAAAAGAGTCGGTAGCTTGAAGCTACTGGCTACTTTCTCCGATATTTATCTAAAAATGAAAGGGATGCTGACTAGTTTTTTTCTTCTTCTTTCAAATATATTTATTGAGGGATAGTATAGTGAAAGGCTCTTATTGACAGCATATGGTATAAAATTAAGGAAGACAGTCCTCATAGTATTTGTTTGCAATTTATGTAGTCAATGGTACTTATATAAAAATTGTCAAATGTTTATTATTTTAGTGAATTTAGCGCAAAAATTATTCTTTAGTTCATAGAAAACTGCAACTTGAATACCAAATATCCTAACCACAAGCTTTATTCTCTTTTCAGGGGCTGCAGTGTTCCTTCTTCTTCCTTGGATCAAATGAGCACCAAAACAATCTCTTTCCATGTTTTATTTCTTGTGGACCGCATCAAAAATAAGTTTCATCTGGACTATTGTATTTAACATTTTTGGTTGACAGTAGTCCGTGTTCTTCAAACCATAAACATTTGATTATTCTAATAACATGCGAATGCTTGATACTTTTCTTTGTCCAACTTGAATTGATCAACTTATTTGAATTGTGTAAATCTCATGCAAATGCTTCATTATGCTGATCGATTGATGTTTATTATTCGATTCTCTTGTGGATTGATTATCCTACATTACAAAATATTGCGGTCAGCATAAATGATAAAGTGATGATTTGTTTAATGAGTTTTTTAAAGCGAACCAGCTTCCCCTGCTACTGTATCTTGTTTTGTTTCAATATAAATTTTAGGTTCGGTCATACATTAAATTTTTGTCTTTGGAATCTTATACTTGGTACCATATATTTACAGTGAAGTTTAGGTCTCTGGTTTGATTTTCTTTCATCATCCAAGGCTGGTCCGTATGCATGTGGTTTGCATATGTGAGTTGGGTTTTTGTTTCTTATGCTGTCACATGCCTCCATTTCTCTCTTGCTTTAGTATGGAAGGAAATGGCAAGCATGATTTCTAATTCTCTAAAATCTTAACTATTACGATGCAAACATGAGGGAAGGTTTGCAGTTTGACGTTTTTAATTTGGTCTAAGAAACCTCTTTTAAATTCTAACAGATGGCAGCAAATGCGAAAGGGAAACCAAAAAGCCTCCAATTGGCGACTTCAGAGGTAACATTTCTGAAAATGTTGGTTCCAACACTTACAATTTTAACATTTTTCACTGTAATAATCGTGAAAATCATGTTTTGCACCAAATATGCACAGCTTGCTCCCTGTTTTGATATGTTTGAATAATTGAATCAGTTTCATGCTGTTGTGAACCCCGCCACCAACTTCGAGAAAATGAGTTTTGTGGAGACACCAAAAACCGTAATGTCTTTGTTTATTTCTGTGGCTCGACACTATAGCGCCTATATTTGCCTCAAATGAATCCTCCATTAGCCTTATATCCATCCACAGCCCTTTTCTACATCAATTACGATAGTGTTGATGTAAGATGGCTTGGTATAATACCA
The DNA here is from genome assembly GCA_030015575.1 of Agapanthus africanus. Lineage (NCBI taxonomy): Eukaryota > Viridiplantae > Streptophyta > Magnoliopsida > Asparagales > Amaryllidaceae > Agapanthus > Agapanthus africanus. The sequence continues at coordinate 222,727,903 of CM057342.1, forward strand.
AAGGTTGATATCTAAAAATAATAACATTTATTGCTTCCCTACGCTTTCTTATTTTCCTGGTTTAATACGATGTTGAACTATCAAATGGATAAGAAGAAGATGACTTTTTAACTTCTCTTATTAACTGAAGCTGTTCAAATAATAACTGATGCAATCTGAAGACAAACAAATAACAAGTTAACAACTATTACCTTATCAAATAGCACTCAATCTTATCTAAATGTCGTCTCAAGAAAAAGATAAGATAACCCAAAATAATAATTAACTGAATTAAAAGTTTGAAACTAAGAATGGTAATTTCAATCCAAATATGAAGCGATTTTCTCTTGAGCTCTGTTTCTTTCCTCCCCTCTTTGGTATTGTACCATTAGAAAGTGAACATAAAATGCTATATTTTTTCTTATCTGATTGATATTTCAACACAGTTAACCAGAAACGAATGAAGGAAAGAAAATCTTTGCCATCATCATTAAATATCTATCATTCTATTTCAGAGACTGGTCATGTGCTATGGCCAATCAGAAGGAACGAACCTAGAAACTAGATAATAATTTATAAGGAATAATGGGATGCTTCAGAGACTGTTTGGCATGGCCTACAAATGACTAATACAAGGGTTAAGGGTCGATATGAGGAGCATGGAGGGATCACTAGTGTCGATAGATGCAATTAAACAAGGACAAACGAACTTGCAAGGATCATTTTCTGAAACTAGTTATGGAGTTTGCTCCTATGGGTGAGTGAATGGTATTATTGGCCAGCCAGTCATACCTAGTTGTGCAAAGATGGATTATTTTTTCCTCGGTATTTTGGTAAGGAGTTCATAGAGTGGCTAAAATTTTGAGCAATCAAGCTATCATGGGGCATTTTGATGTCTCTGAATTGTCTTACAATTAATCATAGGACTTGTATACTACATTGTTTCGTGTAGTGTCCACATTATTTGCCCTATTGTTGATCTTACTTCTGTTACCCGTACATGTTTTGTGGATTTCACCAACACGACCACAAATTTCACCTATAATTTGGGGGAAAATTACTCTTAAATTTTCAGTTTTTTCAGTGGACAAGGAAGGGCTGACATGCCAAGTGATTTCATAATGCAAATGAAAAATAGTCCCTAATTATACGGGTTTTAAAGAGAAGTGAAACGTATTTTGACTTTTCCATACAAAATAAAACTTGGGTGGTTTAAAAGATCTTTAAATTCAAGGTACGAGGATATACACAATTTTTCCTTTGAGTCCATGAGGGGAATGTTTGTTGGCATCGAATTGTTATTGCACATTTGTGAAGCATAAGCTTGTCTCTGTTGTTGGCATTTGTCAAACAAGCCCAGACTTTGGATCTACATATATTTCTTCGCTAACTTGGTACATGCCTTGTGTTCTTCTGCCTAAGACTGTACATGATACTGCCTGCTAAATTATCATCTTAAAACCATTTTCTCTCCATTATAGAGTGAGGCTGCTATTCTAATTTTAGAATAGGCGTGTAATCGTTGAAGCTTTCGGACAATATATAAGCACCTTTTGCATTCTAAGCAAGTTTTGATAAGATTGTAGGTACAAGGCTTGTGCCTATGACTCCATTAACCATAAATCGGTACTGTATATCATGTTGTTAGTGAGCCTTAAGTAGATTGTGCATACTATGTTATGAACTATTATGCTTGTTGCTTTGCATAATAAAGTAGTTCTCTCTTTCTAAACCAAGAAAGTTATCTAATTGTTGTTTTGCTTCATTTCTTCTACCAAAAGAATGATTAGACCATTGGACATGCCCCCAATTTGTACTCCATTCCTTGCCTTAAGCTCGATTGGACTTACAAATGTATTTAGTTTGTATATTGATGGTCTTCCACCTAACTCATGTATTGTAATACAAAAAAAGTGGATAACTCATGCATCAATTTCTAAAAGTCTCTAAATGAAAGGTTTAATAACTTGCCAAATAATTTCAAACCCTATTGTCATTCCCAATGCAAGACCACCATCGTATCGGCTCAAAACACACTAACATGATTGGAATGCTCAATAATCTAAGTGGCGAGGAAACCTTATCTTATGTACATAAAATTTTGATTGTTGATCCAACTCCTTATTCTTTTTTCGAAAAGTGTCCTAGAGGGAGGTGAATAGGACAAATGGCTAACAATTAAAACTTTATTGTTTAATACAATAAATGTTGCGAAATAATAATGTAAATAATAACAAACACGTAAACAATAGAATAAATGAGATCAGAAAATGCAAACTCAGTAGCGACACCAGCAATTGGTAACGAAGTTCGATACCGCAGTATCCAATCTCCGTCTAGGGCTCCTTTCAGGAACATTCACTATTTAACTCTTCTTAAGGTGAATAAATGTTTATAAATGATAGACCACCTCTACCGGCTAATCTTTTATACATGTTCAGATCAAATCTTTACAACTCAACGCTGATAGACCACATCCACCTGGTAATCTTTTACACGGGCTCAGATCAAATCTTTACAACCTAAAGCTAATGGACCACCTCCACCGGGTAATCTTTTATCTGAGTTGCACGGACACTTCCAACGAGTTGCTGTATCCATGTCCGACACGTATCGGACACCAATACTTTCAAGACACTTGTACGCCACGTATTGGGCGTATTGTATATATGTCAAATATAGTATGTGTTCTATGTGTACCATATACGTATAAACATATTTTTATTATGTTATTAATGTATACCATATTAGACTTCTTAATTTTTCCTTTTTAATGTCGTCATAATTGTTAGATATCTTATTTATCTTTATAAGATCATAAATATAGCCATGACCCCGTATCCTATATTTTGGGATTTTGCCGTGTCGCCATATCACATCGTGTCATATCCGTGTTCCCATATCCGTGTCCATGCAATTTTGTCTTTTACACAGGGTTAGATCAAACCTTTGCTATTCAATTACAATACAAGAACCCAAACCAACTCCTAATCTCGTATATGAATCAACACAAGTTTAAAACCAGAGCATTAGGGTATTTGACAAAATCAAGTTTGAAGCTCTTTTAATCTCAAAAAGATTTATAAAGAATTTAAAATAGAGACCAAGATTTTGCAAAGGAAATAGATTGAAAACCAGTTTAGAAAAGCCTTTGCGAAAATCAAAATGAAAAACCCTTTTTATCAAAACCAAAGAAGATTTGGATCAAGATGACAAACTAGGGTTTTGAAAAGAACTTAGAGATGATGAACTTGAGAGAGATGATCACAATAGTTTTTAGAATTGAAGAAATGATAAGAATTGATTCTAAATAAATTCGACTAGAATCATATTTAAAGAACCGGGAAAGAATCCCACAGGACTGGAAAGAAACATCCCAAGAATAATTTCAGGGATTTCAAGCGGTCAACATTTGAGCCGGCTAAAAAATGTATGAGTTGTCGTATATGAACAGTGAAGAAAATTAATGTACAGGATAATATGGCGAGATGGCTCAAGACAGAAATATTAAAGAGCAACAGCTTATATGAGACGGTTCAAGATAGGATGAGCCGGCTCATAGCAATAGAACAAAAATCAATGTGCAGGGAATGAGATTGAGACGGCTTAAGACTAGAATAAGCCGGCTCAAGATGTCAAGAACTTAGAGAAGAGATCAAAGACAGTGTGAGACGACTCATGGCTATTTGAGACGGCTCAAAACTTGACATATCTGATATTTGAGAGATTTTGAAAATTTAGAATCATGTGACTCATATGAGATGATCTACGACTCAATAAATAGAGAAAATACAAATTTTACTCATTTGTAACACGTTCTCTGGGTCGTTTAAGTCTTCATCTCTCAAATCATGTCCTTTTTGATATCTTTAGTTTCTTTGTCTTGAAAATTTCTTGTCGCCAAGTATGTTTGCTTCCTTTGATATCGCTAAGCTCGTTCTATTTGATTTCCTCATCTGCGTATCTTATAAGTTCATATCATCACGTTCTTTTGCGTTTTGATATTGCTATAATTGTCCTTTTCTTTGATTTGCAATATCTGTTATGTCTCTCACATTAAAAACATAAAACTTAACCATAAGTATCGTCAGTGTATAAAATAGTTAAATAGTGTTTTATCCAATATCAAAACCAAGGTGAAGTTACCCAACAAGGTCAGCAATCTCCCCTTTTTTGATATTTGACAAAATCTATTTATGGTAAACGATATTAATACATAACCAATTGTAGGAACATAAATAAAGATACTCGAACCCTTATCCATATAATTATGCAAGAATTCAAGTTTTGTAAAAGAAAACTCCATGTGCATATAAACAAAGAAAATATGTATGTGTCACAAATATCTTGCACCTGTAAATACCCATTTGTTGTACTTGTAAATATCCATCTTTCTCTCTCTTTTTGTCGAAAATAAAAAAGGTAGCACATGTAGATATAAGCGACAATAATAACATGCAGTTCTACACAAAACATGCACAGAAGTGCAGTCATGATATCAAAATCCAAACATATGAGAGAAAATATATATCCAATATAGTATTAAAAAAATCCATATCCATCGCCAAAATATCATCGTCATTAATACATCCATATCCCTAATAAGATATCCATAAAATATATCACATCCAAAATAAATCCATAAACCAACATTCATAGCTAAATGTCATAACTGCCATAGTAGCATCACAACCAAAAAATTACATCCATTGTTTTTCAAATCACATTCAAAATAAAACAACCTACATAAAAAACCATAATAACCATGCTCAAATAAGTCGTCATCATAAAAGTGCTACAGCGTGAGAGCAACTGGATCTATCAAAGACGAAGGAGCAACAAGAGTGTGATTGATGGAAGCTGTAGAGATAAAAGGAACAGCAGATGTGGAGGGTAAGTAAAAAGGAGTGGAAATGGTAGTGGCAACGATAACAGGAGGAAGGGTATCAACTGGAATAAAAGGAGCCATGGAGTAGGGATTGCTGAAGTGGAAGTATCCTGATAAGAGGGAGTAGATGCAGTAGGGAAAAGATCAACATGAGGAGTAGGAACGACATATGATGACGATGCACTCAAAGTAGGAATTGTAATAGGAGAAGGAGCCACACCAGAGATAGATGCAAAATAATCCATGATACGATTCTTCGACTCAATTTGACAAATGGAAATAGATTCAATTTGAGCCACGAGAGCATCCAACCTATCATGAATACCTTTTGCAACCTTATCGATGTGACTAAAAGGATAGGTCAGAATAACTGAACGCTAAAATAAAGAAGTCCCTTGATGACGAACCGATATAGAAGCAGGTGTAGGAGAAGGATCTGACTCATGCTCCAACTCAGAAGATAGAGAATCAGGAGAGACATCGTTGTCGGGAGAGATCTTCATAAGATGAATATTCTTTATAGAGAAAGGAATATCGAATTGTTGAGTGGAGAAAGTGCTAACGGGAATTTTAAAGTGATCAAGAAGTTTAGTTATGATTTTCCCATAAGCCAAAGTGTTGCGAGCAGTAACTAGAGTTCACATGTTCTTGCAGATAAGCACAGGGAGATTCACATGAATATTCTTCAAGATACAAAAAGTAAGGAGCTTGTAACAACCAGTATACTTAGTACGATTACCCGTCTTGGGAAGAATATAGAAACCAAGGAGTTTCACAACAAGGAGAGTACGGAAAGTCAAATCACCAGAATGTTCAGAGCGAACGAAAGTCTCACTGTTGTGAAGCAAAATAGATGCGGATTCAGGGGATTCTCCCTCAGGATAGTTTGGGAATGAGAAGAGATTATAATCATATATGTCAAGTCCATCATTTGGAATATTCAGGATTTCGCTCAAAGTATCAGGATTGAACTGAAAATTGCGAATGAAAAGGATTTTAGCAAGTTAGGTCTAGATGCGTCACTAGTGAGATTAGCGAAAACACATCGAACAACAAATGGATGTGTTGGACAATCAAGAGAAAAGAAATCAAGCCAGCCTTTAATACCCAAACGATGGTTTAATATTCCAATCATCGAGATCGTTGAAATCGATCACAGAGCCAGATAAAACGTTACTTTTGAAATTCCTCTGAAAAGATTTAAAATCATCTTTCAAGTGGTAACATGAATCAAACTCGGTGGAAGGTGTAGGTGGTATAACAGGAATGGGAACAAACGACGATCGAATATTACCTTGGCTAGGAATATTGAATGTAGAAGTTCTTTGCGGCTTAGAAAGGATTCTCTTTCTTCTTGCTTTATTGCAACTGTGAGAGGATCTTGTACGCTTCATCAGGATCACATCATCATCAGACTCAGAATCGTCTTGGATCAATTTCGCTTCGTTTTGGATTGTGTTGCTTTGGGAGCCATGAAAACTGTCGAGGTCAGGGAATCGAAGGATTTTGGTCGAGGAAGGGAGAATATTAGGAGTTAGGGTTTTGGTTTGAGAGTGGAAGAGACGGCTTGTAAGAAATAAGGGGGGTGTAAGACCGACTTAAATAGGATTGAAAAATATGGAAAAATTCGTTTGAGACGGGTCAAAAATAGTTGAGCCGGCTCATACGAACAAAGGCTCAAACACGAAAAAGTGTCAAAGTTTGAGACGGCTTAAAAAGATTTGAGACGGCTTAAAAAACAGATTTGCACAAAATGCCAGAAACTGATCAAAGGAGAGGGTTTCTAAGACGGCTCAAGGAACTGTGAGATGGCTCAAATTCTGAAACATGAAGATCAACGAAATTAAGCGTGCTCTTGCTCGTGTATAGCATTGGAGACTTAATAAAAATATAATATTAGGTTCTGAAAATCATTTTTACCATCAAAACTCATCGAAAACATAATATTGATCATTTAACTTCATTTCTCACTTGATGTATCGAATATCCCATTAAGGATTCTGAAAGATCTCTATCAGACTCATGAATAGGATTCGTTATAAGCAACGAAATCCATAATCGAGTTCCCCTAAAAAGGGTTGCAGAAGCCGTTTGGCAAAATGAACTTAGAAATTACTATAGATCGTATCAAAACATGCCGAAATCCAAGAAAACATCATATAGTTTCCAATATTCAAAAACTCCTTTTCCAAACCAGATAAACCAATATTCAAATCTAACAACATCAATCCAAAAACATCATAAAATCATGCATCTATGTCTATCAAGTTCAGAGATCCTCGAATAGTAGCAAAGCGAACCTTATCCAAAGGTTTCATGAAGATATCAACCAATTGATTTTCAGTTGGTACATACTCAAGTGTACTATCGCCCTTATGATAATGATCGCGCAAAAAGTGATATCGAATATCTCTATGCTTAGTTTTTGAGTGTTGGTCCGCGTTTTTAGTCATATGCACAGAATTTTTGAAAAATATTCATCATAATCATTTAAAGTGTATTTCATCTAAAGTGTTTGTGGGCAACAAGCACCAACAGCGATGTATTCTACCTCGACCGTGGATAGGGCAACATAGTTTTGTTTCTTAGATATCCATGAGACAAGACAGTTGTCAAGTAGATGAAAAGAATCACTGGTGCTTATGCGATCTACTTGACTACCCGCATAATCAGCATCCAAAGAACAAGTCAAAGAAAAGTTGTTATTCGGATACCAAAGTCCTAAATTAATCGTACTTTTCATGTATTTCAAAAAAAATTTAACAGCGAAAAGGCGTGATTCTTTAAGATCAGACTGAAAACGTGCATACAGACAAACACTAAATATAATATCCGGACGACTAGCCGTTAAATAAAGTAAACTAGCAATCATACTTCGGTATAGAGTCTTATTTATACTCTTTCCATTTTCATCCTTTGATAGTTTAACCGTTGTGGGAATAGGCATGTCGTACATACACGATTTTTCTAAACCAAACATCTTGATTAACTCCTTTGTGCACTTTGCTTGGTTTATGAAAACTCCGTATTTAGTTTGCCATATTTAGAGTCCAAGAAAATAACTTAGTTCGTCCATCATGCTTATCTCGAACTCATCCAGTATTGACATGGCAAACTCTTGACAAAAACCTTCGTTGTGGATCCAAAAATAATATCATCTACATAAATTTGCGCCAATAAGATATTTTTATCAAAATATTTTGTAAAGAGCGTTTTATTAACAATTTCTTTTGAAAAAACGATATTTATAAAAAATACACTTAGACGCTTATACCAAGCTCTAGGAGCTTGTTTGAGACCGTATAAGGCATTGTGGAGTTTAAAAACATAATTTAGGAATTGATGATCTTCAAAACAGAGAGATTGTTTCACATACGCTTCCTCCTCAATTTTACCATTTAAAAATGCACTTTATATCCATTTGAAAAAGACTGAAATTCTTGTAACAAACGTAAGCCAATAAATACGAATGGCTTCAAATCGGGCTACGGGAGTGTAAGTCTCCTCGTAATCAATTCATTCAACCACCTGACTATAATCTTGCGCAACCAACCATGCTTTATTTCTAACCATATTGCCGGAATCATCAAGTTTGTTTCTAAACACCCACTTAGTGCCAACAACTGACTTATCGTCGGGTTTAGGCACAAGTTGCCAAATTTTGTTCCGTTCGAATTGTACTAACTCTTTTTGCATAGCAAAAATCTAATCATTGTCTAACTCGGCTTCTTTAAAAATTTTAAGTTCAATTTTAGAAATAAATATCAAGTTTAGACATCTAAGAAAATTTGAAGAACGAGTAATAACTCCATGTTCTACATTACCAATTATTTGCTCTTTTGGATGACCTTTCTTGAAGTATCAATCTTTAGAAAGCTCTTGATGTATGCTAATAGTTTATTCGTCTTCCTTTGGATTTTCCGTCGCATCATCCTTTTTGCTTATCTCTTATAATTCATCATCTATATCTGCATCATCAGAACTAGCACTTTCCTTGATAGGAATGTTAGAGTCATCAAAATTTACATATACACTTTCAACAATTGTAAAGGCCTTTTTGTTAAATATTCTATATGCTTTTCTAGTTAAGAAATAACTAAGAAAGATACCTTCATCACTTTTAGAATCGAATTTACCCAAATTATTTAAAACAAAGAATTTGCAGCCAAATACTTTAAAGTATTTTATGGTTGACTTATTTTCATAAAATAGCTTATAAGGGTTTTTTAAAAATGATTTCGTAACAAAATTCGATTCAAAATATAACAAGACGTATTGACTGCTTCAGCCCAAAAATATTTCGGTAAAGAATTTCTTTTAACATGGTTCTCGCCATTTCTTATGAAGAACGATTTTTTCTCCACAACACCGTTTTGTTGTGGTGTCCTTGGAAAAGAGAACTCATGTTTAAAACCAACATCTTCGCAAAATTCTTTAAATAAGGCATTTTTAAATTCTTTTCCATGATCACTACGGATCTTGGAGATTTTCAAATCGATTTCATTTTGGACGCATTTTGAAAAGATTTTAAAAGTGTTAAATGTATCATTCTTACTAGCAAGTAAGAATACCCAACAAAAATATTAATAGTCATCAACTATTACATATACATATGATTTTCCATCTAAACTCAATGTTCTAAATGAACCAAATAGATCCATATGTAATAGTTGAAGGGGTTTAGACGATTTTACCTCAGTCTTCATCTTGAATGAAGATTTTATCTGTTTACTCAATTGACAAGTATCGTACAATTTATCATTTTCGTACTTCAGTTTTTTGGATTCCTCTTACATAGTCACCATTAGCAATTTTGTTTAGAAAGTCCATTGATGCGTGACCAAGACTACGATGCCAAAGCCATATATCTGCATCGTCTGCAACAAAACACTTAACCTTAAAATTAGCGAAATCATTATGATCAACAATATAAGTATTATAGTGCCTTTTGCTTAAAAGAATACACTTGTCATCTTTAAAAATTTTGCAATATGTTGTTGGGGTTAAAAATTACATCCCGGTTGACCAAGTCAAAGTCAAAATGAACCCTAAGTAAGTAGGCCCAAGTCCAAGTTAAATGGGCACATGCCCAAGTTGAGCCCCGCAGCCGGCGTCCTCCATGTCAAGATGAAAATTATGTAATAAATAATTTTGATATAATTTTTATGAATAATTGGAAGGAAAATAAGTAAAAAACCAAATTTTTGTAAAGCCCATGACTCATGTTCAAAAGAAATAAGTATATGAGGCATGAGATGGCCAAAATACCATTTTATAAAGCCTAAGGGATTATATATAAACTTGTAAGCCTATATAAGGCAAGGTGATGAAATAAAGATAATTCATTCCCCTCAAAAATTAGGGTTTTGTGCTGCCTTCTCCTTCGTCAAGGTTCTACATCTTTTTCTTTTTTTTGAATTAAATTAAGAGTTTAACTCTTGTTTTCCTAAAAAGAGATAGTTTTTCAGCATAAAACCCTCGAAGGGGAGTTAAGATCTTCCATCAAATTCTTAAAAGGGAGGTTTTTAATCTCATCTCCCTTTTTTCTTCAAGACCCAGCAAAAAGAAAGGAGGAGGAAGAAGATCCATCTCCAAAAATCCTACTTTGAAGGATCCAAGCCTTAAAGGAGAAAAAAGGGGTCTCCCTTGATCATCTCCGAAAATCTTTTAGGAGTTCAACTCCAAGACTCAAATTCTCAAAGGAGTTTAACTTCTAATCCAGATCTTTTAAGAGTTTAACTCCAAATCCAGATCTTTTGTAGTTTAACTCCAAATCTATATCCAATTTCTGTTCAGGAGTTCAACTCCAAACCTAATGGCTTAGCCCCTTCTTCTGCTGGTGTTTCCAGCGCCCGCGCGCATGACCCGTGGGCGCTCGGCGTCCACGTGCCGTCTCATGCGTCCTTAGGACGCTACTCACCCTCCCTTTTTCCCTCACGTTCCACACTCAAAACACGTCTCTTGTGTTGGGTTAGCTTAACACCTTAGCAAGGTTTTGGCAAGCATCAAACATGCTACTTTAAAATTTTTGGGGTGCTAAACAAACCCTAACCAAGATCTTAACTAGAGAATTAGAGTTAACTATGCATGTAAACAACTTTACATCTAAGAGAGAGAGATTACAACCTTTGTAGTCCGTTCCTTCGCTTCATAAGCTCCGAGTAGTAGTCCCTTTGCCGTGATCCATGATCTCCCGGACTCAAGAGAGGCTTCACAAGTCGAATGATCCATTCTTGCTTGAACTCTTCCTTTTCGAAAATGATCTACCTTGAAGAATCTCAAGATCAAGCTTTCACTTCTCTAATCAAGTATTAGTGAAGTGAACACCCTAATCTAAGTAGCTAGAATAGATGAGGATGATAAAGTAGGAATTTTGCTCTCTTTTGTTTTTATTTTCTCACTTTAAATCATCATAAGTCAAAAAGCTAGAAAGCTTTTTCAAGGAGGAAGAAGAAGAAGAAAGCTTTTGTGATGAATAATGAATATTGTTGTTGTTACAAAATGACAACCATGAGTTAATAAATGAAGCCATTAACTCTTGTAGAGAATAAACTATAGTTAAGGGCTTGGGTTGGGTTAACAAAATATCTTCACAAAATATCAAGCTAGAAAACAAAAAGGAAAGCTTCATGAAGCTTCATGAAAAAGCTAACGCAAATCCAAAACCTAACTTTGTTTAAACTTAACAAACATGTTGCATTTGTAACCCTAATTTATTACAATATTATATATCACATATACAATATATTTTGTAACAAAAGAAAATAATATAATTAACATATATCGCATATACATCAATGTATTACCCGGTGAGAAAATGAATCAATAAAGCGAGCTTATATTAGTTAACGTAATGTAATATATCACATATATAATTATACATTAAATTATCGAATCAACTCTTGATCCGACAATCCGGCTATATTGCATATAACCGACTAATATAACATGTACCAATTCATCGAATCAACACTTGATCCGACTATCCGGCTATATCATATATACCCGGCCGATATCTCATATCGCGAGAATATAATACGGTATCTCATATCGTATTATTCATGGTCCCGCACATATCACATATGTGCTTCTACTCCGTTTTGCCTGAGCCAGGAAACCTCTGTGTAGGACTCTAAAGAATCGTCAATACGCCGGCAGTAGGTGATGATCATATCAAACACCCACAAACTGCAAGCGGTCAGCTAAACGTAACAGCCACCCGTGTATTGAGCAATCAGAAGATCAACAAGTAAGCCTATACATTCTCCTGTGAATCCAATCAGTAACACTTCCGTACAGTCCGATCTCTTCGTCTGATATATTGCATATCTAGTCTAGGGGTGGTAAACGTCAGACCCCGGTAACCGATAAGTCGTGTCGATGTAAGGCTCATAACGGGTCGAGAAACTACTGATAACACTTATTAGTAAATCTCCATATCATCCCTGGCCAGGGACTTCCAGTTATAGCCAATCGAACACAGCACAGCATCAACTCCCTATACCGGGAGAGACGAAACCCCTCCTATCTCTCATTGCCTCCATGTGATTCGGGACTGTACCCGAAAGCCACCGTTTTGCACACCCTCTTGGACGTGGTAAGGTGGAAATCAAAGCACAGCGGGAATCATACAAGACTCTATGACGATCTTGGGTCTACAGACTAACCTGTACCAGTGTCACCAGAGAACTGCTATCTAACGATAGGTATAATACCATCCAGGAGTTCTCGGCAAGTCCGTTCAGTGTATCCAGTCTCCACTGAGTACCCGTACACCATCTTTGATGTCCAACACCAATGGATATGGGATCATCCATTGCCCATCATATGGGTCAAGATGCGTTTACGCTAGCCTATTCTGGAGTATCGATGTCCTGTCTCGATACACCCTCGACTAGGAACAGTTATAGAATGTACTCGTTGACTACCGTGGCCCCCTAGTATGATCTCATCATAGTCCTAGTAGTCAAGTACATATCCCAAGGGCTTCATCAACATGTGATCACAAAACAGTATTTGTTAACACGTTAAGATAAAGTGAAACCAGATAGCATACTATCATATTGAGTAAGAAAGTCCTCTATATATATATCCAAGCATCCATTATAATATACATCACATGTACAACAATGGCCTCTAGGGCATACATATAACTAACAATCTCCCACTTGCACTAAGGCCAGCTGTTGTAGTATCTCATACCCAACATCCCGAAGAGTCTCTCAAATTGTATCTGAGGAATGGCCTTTGTGAGTGGATCCGCAGTGTTGTCCTTCGTATCAACTCTCCTAATCTCGATCTCCCGGCGATCAACTATCTCCCAGATCAGGTGATACCGCCTCAGAATAAGTCTGGACTTCTGATGGGACCTGGGTTCCTTGGCCAAAGCCACAGCTCCATTGTTATCACAATACAGAGGTATTGGATACTCGATGGACGGAACCACATCAAGTTCAGTGATGAACTTCTTTATCCAGACAGCCTCTTTGGCAGCATTGTTGGCAGCGATGTATTCAGCCTCCATCGTCGAGTCTGCCACGGTTTCTTGTTTGGAACTATTCCAACACACCGCCCCTCCATTTAGGGTAAAGACAAATCCCGAGTGTGACTTAGAGTCATCCTTATCACTCTGGAAGCTCGAATCGGTAAAGGACTCCACCTGGAGTTCTCCGTTACCATACACCAAGAACATCTCTTTAGTCCTTCTCAAGTACTTGAGAATGTTCTTCACAGCTGTCCAGTGATTCTCTCCAAGATCTGCTTGATACCTACTCACTACACTTAGTGAGTATGCTACATCGGGTCTGGTACATAGTATCGCGTACATGATAGAGCCTACTGCCGAAGCATAGGGTATCCATTGCATGCGAGCTCTCTCCAAATTAGTCTTGGGAGACATCTCTTTGGAGAGAGTGAGTCCAGAGATTGTGGGTAAGTTCCCACGCTTGGATTCTTCTATACTAAACCTCTTTAGTATGGTGTCAATGTACCTAGATTGGGACAATCCCAGTATCCGTTTAGATCTATCTCTATAGATCTTAATTCCCAAAATGCAGGAGGCATCACCTGGATATTTCATTGAGAATCTATGTGATAAGAAGAGCTTGACCGAGTGCAGCATAGGAATATCATTTCCTATCAAGAGTATGTCATCCACGTACAATACGAGGAAGACAACCTTACTCTCTGCCACCTTCTTGTATATACAAGGTTCATCTATGTTTTTGATGAAGTCAAACTCTTTGACTACCACATCAAAACATATGTTCCAACTCCGCGATGCTTGCTTCAACCCATAGATGGATTTAACCAGCTTGCACACCTTTCCGCTGCTCCTACTGTCTAAGAAGCCCTTTGGCTGAGTCATGTACACGCACTCCTCTAAATCACCATTTAGAAAGGCGGTCTTAACATCCATTTGCCAGATTTCATAGTCATGGTATGCAGCAATAGTAAGTAAGATCCGGATGGACTTAAGCATAGCCACTGGAGAAAAGGTTTCGTCATAATCCATACCTGGTCGTTGACGAAAACCCTTTGCAACAAGTCTAGCTTTGAAAGTCTCAACTTTTCCATCTACACCAAGTTTCTTCTTAAAGATCCATTTGCTCCCAATGGGTTTTACCCCTTCAGGAGCAACTTCCAAAGTCCATACTTTGTTGGTGTACATGTATTCCATCTCAGATCGCATTGCATCCAGCCATTTCACAGAGTCATCACTCGTGATGGCCTGCTCGAAACTAGTCGGGTCATCATCTTCCATGATGCAATCCTAGCTCCCACCATCAATGAGAAAACCGTAGTATCTCTCTGGTGGACGAGGAACCCTACTAGATCGGCGGAATGGCTGGGGTTCGTCGGGGCCTACTGAATCCTCTAGTTCCACCAAATCTTCTGTCGTAGTTTGTGTTGCTGGAACTTCTTCCAGTTCTACCTCCTCGCCACTAATTTCCTTTGTAAGAAATTCCTTTTCTAAAAAGGTGGCATGTCGAGAAATAAACACTTTTTGTTCCTCAGTGTGGTAGAAGATATACCCTTGTGAGTTCTTGGGATATCCTACAAACTTGCACAGGACAGACATTGCCTCGAGTTTGTCCGGATTGTGCCTTTTGACATAGGCCGGACAACCCCATATCTTAACATACTTAAGAGATGGTCTCTTCCCCTTCCATATCTCATATGGAATGGTAAGCACTGATTTGGTAGGAACCATATTCAATAAGTGTATAGCTGTCTCAAGCGCATACCCCCAGAAGAAAAAGGCAACTCAGTATTGCTCATCATAGAGCGCACTATATCTAATAGGGTGCGATTCCTCCGCTCCGATACACCGTTGTACTGTGGTGTATAGGGAGGAGTAAGATGAGAGAGAATCCCATTCTCTTTTAGATAATCGAGGAACTCATTGCTCAAGTATTCTCCTCCTCGATTAAATCGAAGGATTTTAATAATTTTACCCGCTTGGTTCTCTACTTCGTTCTTATATTCTCTGAATTTCTCAAAAGTTTCAGACTTGTGTTTTATCAGGAACACATGTCCGTATCTTGAGAGATCGTCGGTGAATGTAATGAAATAGGAAGAACCATTCCTGGCATGTGTAGACATGGGACCGCATACATCACTATGTATCAGTCCCAAGAGTTCTGTAACTCTTTCTCCGTGTCCACTAAACAGAGTTGATCATTTTGCCTTTGAGACATGAATGACAAGTTTCATAAGATGATAATTCGAACACATTTAAATAACCATCTTTATGTAACTTAGCTAGTCGTGCCACATTGATATGACCAAGTCTACAATACCATAAGAAAGATTCGTTCATTTCTGAACTTTTCTTCTTGTGTGTGTTCTGTATATTAAGAACTGTGTTTTGATTTAGAACGTATATGCCATTATTTAACGAGCCTGATCCAATCAACTTTTGATTTAGGAAGATGTTCATAATATTATCCTGTATTACAAAATTATATCCTTCTTTACTTAATAAAGAAACTGATAAAATATTGCATATCATGTTCGGTATATAATAGCATTCGTTCAGAATAAATGTATTACTACTTGGTAATACAAGGTGATATTCGCCAACTGCTTTGGCTGCAACATTTGCACCATTCCCTACTCTTACGGAATGATCACCCATTCCCAGTTCTCTACCTTTCTTTAGCCCATGCAATATATTGCATATGTGGGATCCTGATCCGGTATCTAATACCCAGGACGTAGAGTGAGCTGAGAAACAGTTCTCAGTAACTAACACATCCGAAGAAGATACATCAACATGTTTATTCTTCGTTTGGGCGGCGTGTGAATTCTGGTATTCCCCTATTTCTTGTTCAGTCTTATAACAATTATAAGAAAGAACGGAACCAACGTTCCCCTTCACAGTATAACAAGCGGGTTCGGTCAATACATCCATATTATTTTCTTGATTAAGGCCTGACATGGTCGCTACCTGGAGAGAGAGAAGAAAACACTTTAGTGTGCGCTCTTGCAAGATTAGATTGGTTATTATCTTATCTAATCAGGATGGCTCCCACTGTTTTAATCAAATCTTCCTTTAAACCCTAAAAGGTAAGATTAGCCGGGATTAATTACACCCTACAAGTTCGCCAATCTTTCAGCCAGATCATTTGAGGGAGGTTCCCCGTGCTTTCGCACGGACCTAATTAAAATAAACATCGTTTTCCCAGAGGCATAACCTCGTTAACACCTTTCTAGACACTTACTTGATCGGCTAATTGTCTTGTGTAAAATTCTCTCAGGAGTAAGTTTTACTCACAGTGGGTATCGGGATCCATCTATCTCATAGAAGGTATGCAATCTCACTGCAAATTTCAACACTTGAAATTCCCGATAATATCTTTTTACCCCTAACGTGCTATGACCTTGACGAATGCCAACAAACCATAGTCTGCTAGTCAAGTTCAACCCGTGCATTTCTTGATTGAATTAAACCCACCTGCACGACCCTTGACGAAAGCCAACAAAGCCGTACGACTACCCTAACCCAATCGTATCATATGCTGCAGATAAGCAGTAAATAGCTACCGCACACTACGCCTTGACGAAAGCCAACAAACGCAGTACGAATACTAAATATTACTTATCTGAAATGTCGGAGAGCTACGCAGGTTTTTCTGAAAACCATGAGCGCAATGAACTTGATATCGTTGTAGAAACAAGTGATTTTTGAAAAGGAATGTTTCTGAGGCTTTTCTAGTTTCGCTAAAGAGGTCACTCCCGGTGAAGGGATGTCGGCTCTTTCCTCATCGAATAAGGTGTAGGGTATATCACATATACCGCGGTGCAAAGCAAGAACTATAAAAACAATCAAAAACTAAACCGTGAGTTTGTAGCATCTGCCAGTTTTGCTAAAGAGGTCACTCCCGGTGAAGAGATCTCGGCTCTTTCTTTATCGAATAAGGTGCTGGATATTCTACAAGGAATACCGCTATGCAAAACAAAAACTGTAGCTACCCTTTTTGAAAATTTGATTCTACAACATTTTTTAGGTTTTTTTTCTTTTATTAATCTCATTAATAAAATCCCATCATTTAAGCTTTCTAAGCATCACAGAAGAAACGAAAGCAGTAATATTTATATATCATATATATATAGTATAAGCATTCGTCTCAGGCAGTAATATGATCTCATCACAGAACATTGCAGCAGAAGTCAACATATGAAATATTGGATATACTAGGACGTCCGTGTTTTATTTTGAGCCTGGATAAAACACGGATTCCACAGTCGCGATGAATAGCCAAACTCACATCCTTAGACCCCTACGAGAGCGGCAAGTAACTCTGCCAATACTAGGGTTAGGAAACCCGGTCTTGACTCCTCGAGATGGCCTCCCACTAGACCCTAGAACCCGGTTACTTGTGCTCTCCACCTTGGGTTTATCCTAATGCGGAAAAGTAAATAATATACAATGGTGATATCATCCTCAACCCGGAAGTGCCCCAATAATAGAATATTACATACAAATGAATTTTACATGAATGAAAAAGAAATCTCTCATCTCACATAAAACCCTCGGCTATTCAATACACAACGATCCAATATAACATATCACAGCAACACATAAACAACACAGATAACTAGGCGAAGTTAGATAATTCGACAGACACAACGAATTCCCAAAATACCCCAGTGAGCTCAACACTTGAGCAAAAATAAAAATTCCCAGTAGCATTCCCCAGCACCTATGGATCGTCGCTGAAGGGCCCGTCCCAAGCTTCCACAGTGGCGCTGCGGAACCGCCGCCAAAACCAGGTTTTGGTCGCGGTTACGTGGCCACTGTAGCGAGTTAGGGACTCGTTCTTCAGGTGGGTCCATAAAATTCCCTGCATTATTTTCTGAGTATTTTTAATATGAAAAAATTCAACTTTTTGAAAAATTTCCAGAAAAGTAGACAACGCCTAATGCTCTAGCTTGGCTCTGATACCACTGTTGGGTTAGCTTAACACCTTAGCAAGGTTTTGGCAAGCATCAAACATGCTACTTTAAAAATTTTGGGGTGCTAAACAAACCCTAACCAAGATCTTAACTAGAGAATTAGGGTTAACTATGCATGTAAACAACTTTACATCTAAGAGAGAGAGATTACAACCTTTGTAGTCCGTTCCTTCGCTTCATAAGCTCCGAGTAGTAGTCCCTTTGCCGCGATCCATGATCTTCCGGACTCAAGAGAGGCTTCACAAGTCGAATGATCCATTCTTGCTTGAACTCTTCCTTTTCGAAGATGATCTACCTTGAAGAATCTCAAGATCAAGCTTTCACTTCTCTAATCAAGTATTAGTGAAGTGAACACCCTAATCTAAGTGGTTAGAATAGATGAGGATGATGAATTAGGAATTTTGCTCTCTTTTGTTTTCATTTTCTCACTTTAAATCATCACAAGTCAAAAAGCTAGAAAGCTTTTTCAAGGAGGAAGAAAAAGAAGAAAGCTTTTGTGATGAATAATGAATATTGTTGTTGTTACAAAATGACGACCATGAGTTAATAAATGAAGCCATTAACTCTTGTAGAGAATAAACTATAGTTAAGGGTTTGGGTTGGGTTAACAAAATATCTTCACAAAATATCAAGCTAGAAAACAAAAAGAAAAGCTTCATGAAGCTTCATGAAAAAGCTAACCCAAAAGCTAACCCAAATCCAAAACCTAATTTTGTTTAAACTTAACAACCATGTTGCATTTGTAACCCTAACTTATTACAATATTATATATCATATATACAATATATTTTGTAACAAAAGAAAATAATACAATTAACATATATCGCATATACATCAATGTATTACCCGGTAAGAAAATGAATCAATAAAGCGAGCTTATATTAGTTAACGTAATATAATATATCACATATATAATTATATATTAAATTATCGAATCAACTCTTGATCCGACAATCCGGCTATATTGCATATAACCGAC
The DNA here is from genome assembly GCA_030015575.1 of Agapanthus africanus. NCBI lineage: Eukaryota > Viridiplantae > Streptophyta > Magnoliopsida > Asparagales > Amaryllidaceae > Agapanthus > Agapanthus africanus. The sequence goes on from CM057342.1 coordinate 222,747,210, forward strand.
TAATATAACATGTACCAATTTATCGAATCAACACTTGATCCGACTACCCGGCTATATCACATATACCCGGCCGATATCTCATATCGCGAGAATATAATACGGTATCTCATATCGTATTATTCTCGGTCCCGCACATATCACATATGTGCTCCTATTCCGTTTTGCCTGAGCCAGGAAACCTCTGTGTAGGACTCTAAAGAATCGTCAATACGCCGGCAGTAGGTGATGATCATATCAAACACCCACAAACTGCAAGCGGTCAGCTAAACGTAACAGCCACCCGTATATTGAGCAATCAGAAGATCAACAGCAAGCCTGTACATTCTCCTGTGAATCCAATCAGTAACACTCCCGTACAGTCCGATCTCTTCGTCTGATATGTTGCATATCTAGTCTAGGGGTGGTAAACGTCAGACCCCAGTAACCGATAAGTCGTGTCGATGTAAGGCTCATAACGGGTCGAGAAACTACTGATAACACTTATCAGTAAATCTCCATATCAGCCCTGGCCAAGGACTTCCAGTTATAGCCAATCGAACACAGCACAACATCAACTCCCTATACCGAGAGAGATGAAACCCCTCCTATCGCTCATTGCCTCCATATGATTCGGGACTGTACCCAAAAGCCACCGTTTTGCATGCCCTCTTGGACGCGGTAAGGTGGAAATCAAAGCACAGTGGGAATCACACAAGACTCTATAACGATTTCGGGTCTACAGACTAACCTGTACCAGTGTCACCGGAGAACTGCTATCTGACGATAGGTATAATACCATTCAGGAGTTCTCGGCAAGTCCGTTCAGTGTACCCAGTCTCCACTGAGCACCCGTACACCATCTTTGATGTCCAACACCAATGGATATGAGATCATCCATCGCCCATCATATGGGTCAAGATGCGTTTACGCTAGCCTATTCTGGAGTATCGATGTCCTGTCTCGATACACCCTCGACTAGGAACAGTTATAGAATGTACTTGTTGACTACCGTGGCCCCCTAGTATGATCTCATCATAGTCTTAGTAGTCAAGTACATATCCCAAAGGCTTCATCAACATGTGATCACAAAACAGTATTTGTTAACACGTTAAGATAAAGTAAAACCAGATAGCATACTATCATATTGAGCAAGAAAGTCCTCTCTCTCTATATATATCCAAGCATCCATTAGAATTGGATTTCTCACTTGATTTCACTAGTTGCCATTGATGGTCACTAGCTTTCTTCATGGAAGAAGAAGATGAAGAAGAAGAAGAAGATATGATAAGTTAATTAAAAAGGAAAATAAAAAGAATACTTATCATAACTTTAACCATGGTTTTGTGTAGAGATTTAACTAAGGTTTAGATGAGTGGTTAGGGTTAAAGAAGAGACAAGAATGGTAGACTTGTTCAAAGCTTCAAGAAGCTTCAAAGAAAAAACAAAATAAGCCACCATTTCTTTTTCTCTTTATCTTTTCCAAAACAATAATAAATGGATAAATAAATGGTGGCTTATTTTGTTTTTTCTTTGAAGCTTCTTGAAGCTTTGAACAAGTCTACCATTCTTGTCTCTTCTTTAACCCTAACCACTCATCTAAACCTTAGTTAAATATCTACACAAAACCATGGTTAAAGTTATGATAAGTATTCTTTTTATTTTCCTTTTTAATTAACTTATCATATCTTCTTCTTCTTCTTCATCTTCTTCTTCCATGAAGAAAGCTAGTGACCATCAATGGCAACTAGTGAAATCAAGTGAGAAATCCAATTCTAAAGTCTACTCACTGTAGGGTTCCTAGGCACTCTAATGGAGTCTCACAAGTGATCAAACATGCACAAATCAAATTTTACAAGTGCCTACAAACCCTAATACGGATCGTTAACTAGATATATAGGCGAAGCAAGCATGTAATCGAATTAAATGCTAGGGGAAAGTGACTACAACCTTTGTAGATCCGGTCCACCACTTCCTAAGCTCCACGATGATCTCCCTCCGCTGTCCAAATCGATCCCTTGACTCTAGCATTGGCATCATCGAAGAATGAGCGGGCTTGATCGTCGGTTCGATGCCGAAGATGATCTACGTCGAGGCATCACAAGAACAAGCTCCAACTTCACCAAGCTTTGAAAATTTATGAAATAAACACCCTATACAACTTGGCAAGAGGTAGAGGATGAAGAAATAGGAAGTGGGTAGACTTTAGAATTGGATTTCTCACTTGATTTCTCAAGTTGCCATTGGTGTAGAAAGCTTTTTCTTCTTCTTGCTCATGAAGAAGAAGATGAAAAAGATATCATATGTATTTTTAGAATAGAAAATAAATATAATACTTATCATAATCTAACCTTAGTTAAGTGTAGAGAATGAATTAGGGTTAGTTTAAATGGTTAGGGTTAAGTATAAGACAAGAATGGAGACTAAGTCAAAACTTCAAGAATCTTCAACTAAAAACAAAACAAGCAACCATTCATTTATCTTTTTCATTTTCCAAAATGGATATAAATAAATAAGATAAATGAATAAGTAATTAAGTAAAAAAAAACCTAATCATTAACTTAACCATAGTTTAATTCTTTACACTTAACCAAATAAGCATGTATCATCAAACATGATACAATCATGTGCACAAAAGTATATCACATATACAACTTGCACAATTCAAGTGAGAAAATCCATTTAAAGTGAACCAATACTAGTTAATGCAAAGTAATATATCAAATATATAATTATACAATAAATCATTAAATCAACACTTGATTCAATGATCCGGTCATATCGCATATAACCGGCTAGTATCCAATGTATCGGCTTCTCGAATCAATCCTTGATTAAATAACCAGGTTATATCGTATATAACCAATCGATACATTCGTCGTGAGAATGAAATACGGTATCACATGCACGCATTATTCTCGGTCCCGCACATATCTCATATGCGCTCCTATTTCGTTTCGCTTGAGCCAGGTAACTGTTCCCCTCCGAACGGCGGCCGGGACGTCGGGACGTCCGAATGCCTGGGGTTCGGGGCAGATGCTAATTGGTGCTATCCGTCTACCCCTCCGAAGATGCCAAGTTGATTTATGGCACCATGTATCGAAGGTTTAGACGGATGCGTCCGATGTAGCAGACTTCGTCAGATTCCCCCTCATTTGAGGGGTTTTTGATTGTGGGGACGCTCTTCCCTGCAGGCGCAAGCCCCTGCAGTTAATTACGCTACCGCGTTGCGGTAACAACTTTCTCCTTCTCCAGATGGTCACTTCGTGTCGTGGGTGTTTGTTTTGTTGCCCGTGGATTGTTTACGGAGACTGAGTTATGTCGTCGCCCGTAGGGCGTGGACTAGTCCAAATCCGCATTATCTTAGATTTGGGTTTGGGGGTTTGGTTTGAGGATACGTCAGCCATACTTGAGGCTAAGATCAACTCAAACGTTTGTTAAGGATACGTTAGTCTAACTTTGTGACTAAGATCAACTTAACGGGATCGCTTAGATCCGACAGAAGAGTGTTTGGACTCTAATGTTCCAGTTTAGGGACGTAGTGGTCCATCGTATGTATGGCCATCGGGACTCATCACCTCTCTGACGACGTTGAAAGATTACAACGACGGATGTCAGAGGAGTTCAGAGATGTACCCTCGAGCCGGAGTTAATTTAGGGGATTCGTAGTCCAATCTGTTTGAAGGTTTAAGGACGCGTTAGCCATTTTTGGAGGCTAAGATCAACTTAAACGGGACCGTTTAGATCCGACAAAAGAGCATATGGAGGGCCCTATTGTTCTAGTTTAGGGACGTTACGGTCCATGGGTAGTTTAAGGACGTTGCGGTCCGTGGGTAGTTTAAGGACATTGCGGTCCGTGGGTAGTTTAAGGACATTGCGGTCCATGGGTAGTTTAAGGACATTGCGGTCCATGGGTAGTTTAAGGACATTGCGGTCCATGGGTAGTTTAAGGACATTGCGGTCCGTGGGTAGTTTAAGGACATTGCGGTCCATGGGTAGTTTAAGGACGTTGCGGTCCATGGGTAGTTTAAGGACGTTGCGGTCCAGTATTTGCTCTGGATGCTTCGCACGGGTTCACTGCCGTGCTTGGCGAGGACCAGGCTCCGCTCTGGACGTTTTCCACGGGGTCAAAGAGTGACGTTATCCGCGTTCCACGTAACCAGGAAGTTTGCACTAGATGCTTCACACGGGTTCACTGCCGCGTTAGGCGAGGACTAGGCTCCGCTCTGGATGCTTCGCACGGGTTCACTGCCATGCTCTGCGAGGACCAGGATCCGCTCTGGACGTTTTCCACGGGGTCAAAGAGTGACGTTATCCGCGTTCCACGTAACCAGGAAGTTTGCATTAGGCATGGGTTTAAGGACCCCACAGTCCATATCATGAGTGGCCGTCGGGACCCGTCACCTCTTTGAAGACATTGAGGGATTACAATGCCGAGTTTCAAAGGAGTGAAGAGATGTACCCTAGAACCGGAATGGATTTAATAGTCCCTGACCCAATTTGGGGTCGAGACTGATTAATTATGTTATGAGCCCATTAGCCCAGTTAATCACAAATTGAGGACTTATGGCCAGCTTGGGCTAAGTCCAGTCGGGTCTGAAACATTGACTTTTTGCTGATCCATTGAAGGAGAGGCTTTGCCTCTATCCATTTAGCCAATTGGGCCAAAGCCTAGTGTTAAACACTATAGAGCAATCAGTGTTGAACACTGGGAATGCGGTTAACAAGTTAGTGTTTAACACTAAGAAATAATTGGTGTTAAACACCAGCAATAAGGCTTCTCAAATTAGTGTTAAACACTAAAACAGATCAGTGTTGAACACTGCAAATGAAGATCTCAGATTAGTATTTAAACACTAAGGTAATCAGTGTTGAACACTGCAGATAAAGCTTTTTAATTAGTGTTGAACACTAAGGCCCAACAATATTTTAACACTGAGTGCGAGAGTTTCAATTTAGTGTTAAACACTAAGACAAGAGGGGTCACGTGGCAGCACGTGAGAGCGCCCTTCCTCCATTTGTTCTGCTGAAATTACTGCATCTTTTGATAGCATCACGTGTCAGCACGTGATGGGCATTCAAATGCCTATGCGTTAAGGCTTCTGCTGAAAGTCACGTGGGTCACGTGGGGTGCTGCCTCAAGGGGGTTTTCTGTAGGGCTTTTGAGGGGGGGGTCACGTGGTGACACGTGACCCTGCCTTAATGTGGTTTTTTCAGAGGATTTGTTACTCCTTTTTTTTTTAGGAATTAAATTCCGGAGACTTTTTAATTTCAGAGGAATTAAAATCCTTCTTTCTTTTGAAGACTTGTATTCTGGGATAGAGTTTAACTCTGAATTTTCTGCGGGAGTTAAATTCCCCGTTTATGTGAAGGGCTGAATAGGGTTGAACCCTAATAAAATTTTTGAGGAAATGATGATCGTTGTTTCAACAGAACTAAGTTCTTTAATTAGGGTTAAACCCTGTTTCTCTTTTTTTTTGTTTTGAAGGAATTAAATTCCCATGATATAGGGTCTAGCCCCACTTTTATTTTGGAGGAATTAAATTCCTATAGTTCTGTGAGAATTAAATTCTCAAGTTTGCACTCCTTCTCTATGTTTTGGATCTGCATGGCAGGATCTCAACCCATTGAGAATTAAATTCTCAACCTTAAGGGGAGATGTGCACTTTGCAGATCCTCTATCAAAGAGAGAAGAAATAAGTTCTTCTGCTTTTATATTATCAGAGTTAAACTCTGTTGAGAATTAAATTCTGCTTCTTTCAAAATGCCTTCCCTTTCTTACCTAGGGCTTTTTGCAGAAGATCTGAGTCTTTTCGAAGTATCAAAGCTCTTCTCCTTTTCTCTTTTCTTCTCTGCGCATGTCTCTCTTTTTTTTTGTCTCTTGGCTCCTATTTATAGGAGAGGCAGCCGCATCAATCAGTTTTTTGACGAATCTTCATTGGGAGATTTGATTTGCATCCATAATTCATTTTGGGCCTTTGGATTATTAGGTGAATTTTATTCACCATTGGATCTTGAATTCAGAGATTCTCCTTTGATATTTTGGTTAGATTTAAGGGGGAAATCTTTCCCAAAGCCGAGATTTTCCATAGATAGATGATCTTTAATCATCTCTGAATCTTTGATTTGATTAGTCCCAAATAATTACTTTCCTTTGGAAAGATTCGAATTTCCTTCAGAATTTAATTCTGTCGTCAAAAATGGGCTTTGAAAGTCGGTCACGTGTGACCACGTGATCCATGGTCACGTGTGAGCACGTGACCCCCTTTGGAACGAGCTTTCTGCGCTGTGTCTTCTGATTGCTGCTTAAACATCACGTGCTACCACGTGACCCCTGGTCACGTGTGAGCACGTGACCCTTTGTTTGAGCTCTCTTTCCTTGGTTGTTCTGGAGACGCGCTTGCTGCCTTGAACGTCACGTGTCGACACGTGACCCTGGTCACGTGGGAGCACGTGACCTCTTCTGAAGCTTTTTTTTCTTGACTTGATCAGGGAACCAATGTGCGCCTTTGCTGCTTGAATTTAAATGTCACGTGTCGACACGTGACCTTGATCACGTGGGAGCACGTGACCCTTCCTGAAGCCCCCTTTTCTTCGACTTAGTCAGGAGACTGAACTTGCTTGAATGATGCGTTTAGGTGTCACGTGCGAACACGCGACGGCTAGTCACGTGTAAGCACGTGACCCTCTTCTGAAGCTTTTCACAGAAGCTTCCTAATTTTAAATCAGGAAACAAATGCCCCCACAGCGTTGTTCTCACGTGTCTGCACGTGAGTGCAACGCTGTCACTTCTTGTGACCGTTGGATTCCTCTAGGGATCTGGGGAGACGAAGCGTTTTCATTGTCTTCTATAAATACCACTGTCTCTTCATAGGAGCCTTCACTTTGTTCATCTTCTTCTTCTGAGAACTTTTTCGTTGAGAATTTAATTCTCGCTTTCAGAGCTTAGTTCTCTGTCTCAGACATTTCCCGGAGTTTAACTCTGTTGACGGATCCCTTTTCCTCAGGTAATAATGTTGAACGGCCAAAGAGCCTTCGTCTTTAAAAGAACTCTTTGGATTTTAAATCCGTATTAAGGGTTTCATAAAGAACCCATTTTTCCTCAAGTTTTTCCATAAGAACAGGAAACCACCTAACTTTCGAACTGTAGATCTTTTAAGGGTTTAGGTGATCTTCGGGGAGATGATGACAGCGTTTCAACTCCATGGACTTTAATTCCATTAAAATGTTTTTGGGAATTTAATTCCCTTTTCTTAACAAGGAATTAAATTCCAACGAAGAACTCGATTTCCTCACACAGAGGCTTCCTGTGGTCTCTTGGCCCAAGGTCGTTCTTCCTGCAATTAATGCAATGGGGGCTTTGTAATGATGTCTTTTTGTGTGAATTCAATTCCTTTGATTTTATTGGATCCACTGTAGAGCCCGAGACAAATCCTGTTAGGGTGATGTGCATGGCCATCATTTTTATTAAATGAGGATATTCCCTTTTGTTTTATTGTAACTGTTTGGTCTCATTATCAATGAGCCGTCATCCGGATTCTGTGGGGCCCATGTGTTTTATAGCCAATGGTCCCAGGAAACTTTGCTATTGCTTTCTCCCACTAGTCTTCATGTTCATGCATGAGTAAACATCGTTGACTTTCTTATTAACGGTCTTCTTTTGTTGGATTTCAGGTGCGATGGCTTCTGCTCCACGCTTTCCCTTTTCTCGCTCGGAGGCGGCTTTTCCTCAGTCACCGTCTGATGAGGAAGTGATGACGATGATTCGGGCTCATGACCCGAACTGTACCAACCTCCTTCAGTGGGGGTCTTGGTATAGTCAGATTATTCAGGGTCGTCGGAGTTTTCTCTGCGCGGTGCCAACGGAGCCTACTTTCCCCTTTTTACCGATGGATCCTCCAAGGACAGCTTTTGCTGTGGAAATGCCCAACTGGACCCCAACGGGGAGGCTTGAGCCTTCGACGACCGGTATTCCGAACCATCCGATTCCGGCCATAGACATATTGGGGCGGCGTATCTGCCAGGGTGAGGCCCACCCGTGGGGGCAAATTTATAAGATAGGGCTCACTCCCAGGCATCCTACGGGCTACCTTCTTTGGGCTCGCTACATCCTTTCCGCCCATCGGGCGCGGTTGCAGAAAGTTGGGCTTTATCAGGCCATATATGCGTCACTGTTCCATTACAAGTCCCCGCATGCCTGGTGGGTCAAGGCGTTTTTGAACCAGTGGAATCTTCCCACTAATACTTTTCTTTTGGGGGATCGCGAGGTCTCTATCTCTCTCGTAGAATTTTATGAAATCTCGGGATTGCCAATCAGGGGCGCACTGTATGAGGAGTTGCTGCCTTCTGACGAATATGTCTTCGAGCTCGAGTCTGCGCCGATTGACGGCCTGTCCGCTGAGAATGCTGTTCGCCATAAGCGCCCCAGCTTGATCAAGGCACTGGGTATCTTCGATCAATTGTTCACTGAATCTGAGGAGCAGGGTGTTACTTTTAAAAGCTTCATTTCCTGCTTCCTTCGTGAAGATATCATATCGAAGACTGCTCCGAAATTTGCTAACATCAGAGACCCCTTTGGGTTTGGTCCGAAGAAGCTACCGACTGCTGAATCGGACCTGCCACAGTATTATATTCCCATCGTGTCGCCGATGTCTTTTGAATCCGTTGCAGCACCTGGTATGGATGAGGAAACATTCTTTGTGGGGTTTATCAGTGTTTGGCTTAGCTGGTTCGTTATCCCCATGCATCGCCGCTTCATGAGAGCCTCGGTCATTTACCCGGCTCAACGTATTGCTGAGGGGACGCGGTTGGCCATCGGCATCCCGGCCTTGGCACACCTCTATAATGGATTGGGCACCGCGGCTAATACCTCGACGCCTGGCGTGGATGTGGTGAACTTTTCGCTTCATTATTTCACATCCTGGATCGAAATGCATGTATTGGGGGCGTTCGCCATGCATCAGAGGCCCTCATTTTACGATGCCTACCCTTTTCCACGACTTATGCGGCTAGTGGACGCTTCTGCCGCCGACCCGACTCAATTCGGGGCCATTCGGGTGCTAATTTCTCCTCATGCCACCGCTGGCGGGCTGGTTTTTACTGATCGGGTCTTGTCTACTCCTTCGGGTCCCGTCCAACAACTCTGGGACCAGTCGAAAGACAACGCACCTTCTCTGAAGCCCCGGGAGGCCACGCATTTGTATGCAATCAGACCGGGTTACTTGGTGTTTCGCCAGGACAATGCGGCTCTTTTCATGCGGTACAATCCGCATCGATTTGCCCGGCAGCTCGGGTACGACCAGGGTGTTCCTTTCGAGGCTTTTATGGTTGCCCCGATCCCTTCGCTTGATGCTGTTCGCGATGCTGCTCATCATTTTATGAGGCTGAACACCGGCTCTCATTTCATGGTCCCTGAAGCTGAGTACATGCCTCGATGCGTGGGCGCGTTTACGGGTTGGTACCTTCATCGGGTCAACCCAATCATTCTCGAGGAAAGGAGGGTGCTTCTTGGCCACGATGCCCCTCCTCTGGCTCCTGGGGCTGAGTTACGACCGAGGGTTCCAGTCCGCTTCCCTTTGAGGGAGATTGGCACCGCGCTCATTCCAGGGGAGTCCGGGGTAGACCTTACTCCGATAGCTGGTATGCCTTTGGGTTCTCGCTCACGGGGTAAGCGGGCTCCGGTGGTAGCACCCCTGCCGGTGGCGGCGCCGCCTTCTGTGGCGTCGACAATGGCGGTGTCATCCTCGGTTGTGGCACCGAGCAAGAGTAACAGGAATGAGGGCGCTGAGGGCGATGTGGGCCAGCGCCGCCCTAAGGTTTTGCGGGGAAGGAAGCGGTCATCCTCGGCGACCGGCTCCGGGTCTAAACGGCGGAAGAAAGCGGCTGCTGCCCCGCTTGATTCTGTGATGGAGTCTGAGCTTATCCTTGAGGACGAACCATTGGCCGTGGAAGAGTCAGACGCTGGACTTCTCTTCCCGAGTTCAGTGGATGAGGAGGCTGCGCAGTTGGCCGAGGCCATACGGCGCTCAAAAGACGCGTCTCACAACGCCAAGGTTCCGAAGAAGTCTTACCCCGCTGTAATCTTCTACGAAGACCCTTCGTGGATTCGGCGGCGATTTATCGGCCCTTTGGAGGAATGGGGGGAGAGGGCTCTGAAGCAGGCCGTTTCAGAAGACGCAGCTGATGCACTCTCTTTGTGGACTGGCGGTCATGAATCTACGCTTGAACCCCGGCGAGCCCACCTCCTTGAGAAGGAGCAGCGGCTTGAAGAAGCCATATTGAGGGCTTCTTTGCGTATAGGTACGTTGTGCTTCCTTTGTAGTCTCTCCGACTATTTATGCCTGTGCATATACATCATTATTCTTATTTGGATTATGCAGAATCTTCGACGCTGGGGGAGCTTCCTACGGGCCTATTAAAGCTAAAGCCCGCCGAAGCTCCTCTCGCGGTGGAACTTCCAGCGGCGGTTCTTGGCCAGGGCGTGCTTGTCCCTTTGGAGGAGGCTCCTTTGGAGGCCTACGCCCCAATGACTCCTACTGCGAGCGGCCCAAAGGCTGGGGGCGAGGTAGTCGGGACTACTCTCCCTTTGTTGGAGCCTGAGGTCATGACGGAGAACGTTGAAGCTGCTATCCCCCCGGCTCGGAATGGGAGGACTGTTGAAGGTATTCCTCTGTGTTTTAATTTAGCAACCCTTTCATAGTCTGAATCCTTTTATCTTTCCCAGAATTGCGCGGTTTGGCAGCCACGATCGCGGATCTATCGCCCCGACAGTCATTTCAGCGTTTATTGGAGATGGCAGCTCCGCAGGCGATCTCCCCTCAATGCATTGTCCTCTCGTCTGGGCAAGGTTGGTGTCATTCGCCATTTTTTTTACCATAGTATTGTTACTATTTTGCGAAATGACATTGATGCCTCTTATAGTTTTGGAAGCCGACGATGAGGTCGAGGTCGTCGAAGGTCCAGGGGAACCTTCGGCTCCTACTTGCATGACTATCGGTGAGTGACATTTTTATTATAATCTCATTCGTTCCGCGTTTAAGAGTTTTATTAACACTTGCCAAACTTGAACAGCCCTGCCAGTTTCCATGGCTCTGGAATCGCGCATTGTGATGCCGTCCGGCCCCTATGCCTTGCGGGCTTCAGAGCGATTGGCCCAATTGAGCCTTGTCTCCCTATCTTCTTTCATCGAGGAACTCCGTGCTGGTAGTACGACCACGGCCGAAGCATTTGCCGCTGAAGCCAACGGCTCTCTTCCTTTTCTTGCCACCTATCATAGCGAGGAGGTGGTGCGGGTCTGGGTGGAGTTCTGCAGGAAGGTGGAGGCTTGTTTGTATGCTCTTGAATGTTCTCGCCTTTCCTCAGAAGCCGTGGTTGCAAAAGCGGAGTTGCGAGGTCTGATAGCACGATGTGCGGCAAATATGATGTCATGTGAAAAGAGGCTTGGCCGCAAATTCTCGGAGAGGGAGCTAGCCTCTAAGGCGCTGGGCGAGCTTCAAGCCAATCTCACAGCCAGGGCCAATAAAGCGTATGAACTGTGGCGGGTGCTACAGGAGTCCATCAAAGAGGTGGTGGCTCTTGACAAAGCCGTCACGTTTACTCGCGAGAGAGTTGAGGCTCACAAGGCCACTGAAAAGGAGCTTGAAGCCCGGCTCGCTTCATATCAGGCCCAGCAAGCTCAGGCGGAGGCTCGTCTTCTGGAGATCTTGCGTCATGAAGCCGTGGCTCAGCAAAAGCAGGATGAGCTGACCAAGTTGCTGAATCGCCCGCCGGCCTGAAACATTTGTATCTTTTTCTTCCTTTTTGTACATACTCATGGATGAGAGTATTTTCTTTTTGTTCCTTCCATAAATTGTACTTTGTACCCGTTTTGGTTTATGAATAAAAGATACATTTTTCTTGCCAATGATGTGTCTCCTTTTCATTGAATGCATTCTGCGGATATTCTATCTTAATCTTCTTGCAGGACGGCCGTGGCTTAGGATTCAGGGTTAGGATCTGTTTCCTAAGGCTTTTGCTTTTTACGAGCCACAAGGGTCTCATAAAGAGTTTTTCTCCCTACAGGTCGAGAGGATCCCATAGGTGTGAGTTCTTCTTAAGAATCGTGAGGATTCTTAAAAGGGTTTTCCCTTGAGAGTCGTAAGGATCCCACAAGAGAGTTTTTCTTCCTTACAGGTCGTGAGGGCCTGCAAGTGTTGGATGTGATCATCCTTATCCGCGTTTCACGGAGTCAGGGATCTTTCGAGGTATCGTAGTTTAAAGACGTCGCGGTCAAGGTTAAGGACCTCATAGTCCGTGGATTTAAGGACTCCACAGTCCGATGTTAGTTTTAAGACATCACGGTCAAGGTTAAGGACCTCATAGTCCGTGGATTTAGGGACTCCACAGTCCGGTGTTTGGTTGCAGGGACCCGCCACCTCTTTGAAGACGTTGAGGAATTACAACGCCAGGTATCAAAGGAGTGAAGAGATGTACCCTTAAACCAAGGCGAAATCCGTAGGGAATCGGGGGGATTGATCGTTAGTTTTAAGACATCACGGTCGAGGTTAAGGACGTCATAGTCCGTGGATTTTAAGGACTCCACAGTCCTGTGTTTGCTCTGGATGCTTCACACGGGTTCACTGCCGTGCTTGGCGAGGACCAGGCTCCGCTCTGGACGTTTTCCACGGGGTCAAAGAATGACGTTATCCGCGTTCCACGTGACCAGGAAGTTTGCACTAGATGCTTCACACGGGTTCACTGCCGCGTTAGGCGAGGACTAGGCTCCGCTCTGGATGCTTCGCACGGGTTCACTACCATGCTCTGCGAGGACCAGGATCCGCTCTGGACGTTTTCCACGGGGTCAAAGAGTGACGTTATCCGCGTTCCACGTAACCAGGAAGTTTGCACTAGATGCTTCACACGGGTTCACTGCCGCGTTAAGCGAGGACTAGGCTCCGCTCTGGATGCTTCGCACGGGTTCACTGCCATGCTCTGCAAGGACCAGGATCCGCTCTGGACGTTTTCCACGGGGTCAAAGAGTGACGTTATCCGCGTTCCACGTAACCAGGAAGTTTGCACTAGATGCTTCACACGGGTTCACTGCCGCGTTAGGCGAGGACTAGGCTCCGCTCTGGATGCTTCGCATGGGTTCACTGCCATGCTCTGCGAGGACCAGGATCCGCTCTGGACGTTTTCCACGGGGTCAAAGAGTGACGTTATCCGCGTTCCACGTAACCAGGAAGTTTGCACTAGATGCTTCACACGGGTTCACTGCCGCGTTAGGCGAGGACTAGGCTCCGCTCTGGATGCTTCGCATGGGTTCACTGCCATGCTCTGCGAGGACCAGGATCCGCTCTGGACGTTTTCCACGGGGCCAAAGAGTGACGTTATCCGCGTTCCACGTAATCAGGAAGTTTGCACTAGATGCTTCACACGGGTTCACTGCCGCGTTAGGCGAGGACTAGGCTCCGCTCTGGATGCTTCGCATGGGTTCACTGCCATGCTCTGCGAGGACCAGGATCCGCTCTGGACGTTTTCCACGGGGCCAAAGAGTGACGTTATCCGCGTTCCACGTAATCAGGAAGTTTGCACTAGATGCTTCACACGGGTTCACTGCCGCGTTAGGCGAGGACTAGGCTCCGCTCTGGATGCTTCGCACGGGTTCACTGCCATGCTCTGCGAGGACCAGGATCCGCTCTGGACGTTTTCCACGGGGTCAAAGAGTGACGTTATCCGCGTTCCACGTAACCAGGAAGTTTGCACTAGATGCTTCACACGGGTTCACTGCCGCGTTAGGCGAGGACTAGGCTCCGCTCTGGATGCTTCGCACGGGTTCACTGCCATGCTCTGCGAGGACCAGGATCCGCTCTGGACGTTTTCCACGGGGTCAAAGAGTGACGTTATCCGCGTTCCACGTGACCAGGAATTTTATCGATTGTATCCGCATTTCACGGAATGGAGGTTTGACTGTTGGCGATATGTATACCACCGAGCCATGGAATTGGGAGCTGCCGCTGCTCTGCTTTGTTTGAAGTCATGTCCGTTGTTACGAGACGAGTGTTTGGATGATCTCTAGGTCGCTTGTGGCCCGTCGAAACCTGGCTTCTTCTTTTTTGGTGAAACCTGGGGGAAGGAGTACGACTCTTTCTTTGTTTGCGCCCCTGGATTGTGTACAGGGATTGTTGTAGTATCACCTGTAGGGCAAAAATGTTTCATTTTTCCATCATTTCTTTTATTCTTTCCGCGATGCTCTATCATTTCAGCTTTTTATATCGCGAAGGTCGCGATTGCCCAATCATTTCGGCTATTTTTCGCGGTGCCCAATCATTTCGGCTATTTGTTTTATTTTTACTCGCTGCTTTTTTTATTGCGAGTTGCCCTATCATTTCGGCTATTTTTCATGCATACATTTTTACTTGCTGCTTTTTATTGCAAGTTGCCCCATCATTTCGGCTATTTCGTAGGCATGTGTGGCTTGCTAGCTTTTTCGCCGCAAGCTCGGATTTTGGACACCGATTTCGGCATCAGCATCGCTGCAACTGGGATGTTGCCAGGAGCAAATCATCATTTGCCTCTATCGATGTTGAACAAAGGTGGCTTAGCAAACAGGGTTAAGGTCCTGTCGACTAAGGCTTTTGACTTCATGAGCCGTAAGGGTCTCACAAAGGTATTTCTCCCTACAAGTCGTGAGGATCTTGCCGGTGTCTTTTCTCCTTAGGGGTCGTGAGGATTCCTAAGTGTATGTTCCTCTGTAAGTCGTAAGGATCCTACAAGAGGGTTTTCTCCTTATGGGTCGAGAGGACCTACAAGGGTTGGACTTTGTTGGGGAAGTGTTTATTCGCGCCCGTGGATTGTATACAAGGGTCAGTATTGAGCCTCTTGTAGGGCAATATCGGAGGTTGTGGGGGATTTGCTTAAGAACAGGTTCAGGTTTCTGTAACTTAAGACTTTCAAATCTCATGAGCCATGAGGGTCCCATAAGAGAATTCTCCTTACGAGTCGTGAGGATCTCGTAAGTGTATTTTCTCCTCAGGAATCGTGAGGATCCCTAAGTGTGCTGCTCCTTTGTGAGTCGTAAGGATCTCACGCAGGTGGTTTCTCCTTACAGGGTCGAGAGGACTCTGTAAGTGTCCTTTAACGAGGTTGCGCCCTTTCGGGTTTTCACAAACACTCGCCGGTAGTCCTGCTGTTTTTACTCACGGAGCCCTTTCGGGTTTTCATCCGTGCCCATTTTGCTTATGGACATACCGTTTTTTTTTTTTATTTATATCATTTTTACTCTTCTCTTTTTTTTTACAAGGTCGCGCCCTTTCGGGTTTTCACGAACACTTGCCGGCAGCCCTGCTGTTTTTACTCACGGAGCCCTTTTCGGGTTTTCATCCGTGCCCATTTTGCTTATGGACATACCGTTTTTTTTTTTTTTTTTTTTTTTTTTTTTTTTTTTTTTTTTTATCCATCTCGTCAACCTAAGGACGTTGCGGTGGTAGTTTAGGGACGTTTCGGTCCGTCGATAGTTTAAGGACGTTTCGGTCCGCTGTTAGTTTAAGGACGTTTCGGTCCGTTGTTAGTTTAAGGACGTTTCGGTCCGGCATTAGTTTAGGGACGTTTCGGTCCGCTGTTAGTTTAAGGACGTTTCGGTCCGACGATAGTTTAAGGACGTTTCGGTCCGACGATAGTTTAAGGACGTTTCGGTCCGACGATAGTTTAAGGACGTTTCGGTCCGACGATAGTTTAAGGACGTTTCGGTCCGACGATAGTTTAACGACGTTTCGGTCCGTCGATATAGGAAGGCCGGCTGCTGCTTGTAAAGTCTGAGCTTAGGAAGATAGCGAGCGGACATAGTCGTCGTCATCCATCATTGACCTAGGCTGCAGTTTATTAAGCATGGTATTTCTTCAAGAAGCGGCCGTTTACTGGCCTGAAAGGCCTTTCACCGTGCATGTCCATGAGTAGGTAGGCTCCACCCTGGTAGACCTTGTCTATGATGTACGGGCCTTCATAGTTTGGCTCAAATTTTCCCCGCTTGGCACGATTGGGAATCATCGGTCTTTTGACCACTAGCACGAGTTCGCCTTGGCGGAATGTCCTCGGCCTGGTCAATCTTTCGTACGAGCGCGTCATCTTTGCTTTGTAGGCTTCTAGATATTGTTGCGCTATGAGCCGGGTTTCATCGAGGGCGTCAAGCTCCTCAAGCCGAAGGTGAGCATTTTCTTCGTTCGTCAGCTCGTGGTGGACTGCTACTCGTAGAGAGGGTAACTCTATCTCGAGGGGGAGAACTGCTTCCGTCCCAAATACCAACGCGTACGGCGTTGTGTTCGTGGCCGTCTTGAATGTAGTTCGATAAGCCCAGAGGGCTTCTTGCAGCCTTTCGTGCCAGTCTCTCTTATTCCTGGAGACGGTCTTTTTCATGATCTTCGTCAAGGTCTTATTGAAAGCCTCGGCCAGACCGTTAGCTCGTGGGTTGTAAACTGAAGAATATCTCCAGTCTATATTGTGCTGCTGTGCGAAGCGGCTAATCTTATGGCTTCGGTAGGCCGGCCCATTATCGGAGATAATCCGTCGCGGGGTTCCGAACCGATAGATGACGTGTGTTTTGAAGAAATGAAGAATGTTCTCCGTCTTCACTTCCCTCAGTGGTACCGCTTCTGCCCATTTGGAGAAGTAATCAGTTGTCGCCAGGATAAAGCGGTGTCCCCGGGATGATGCTGGCTCAATGGGGCCGACTATGTCAGTCCCCCACATCTCGAATGGCCAGCTGGCCACCGTTGGGTGTAGTGGATTCGGATGTTGGTGGATGAAGTCTCCATGGATCTGGCATGAGTGGCATTGCTTCGCATACTCGAGGCAGTCCTGGATCATCGTGGGCCAGTAGTAACCCATCCGTTTAATTTTTAACTTCATCTTTGGGCCCGCTTGATGAGAACCGCAAAGCCCGTCGTGAATTTCTTGAACGACTCTTTCTGCTTCGTCAGGTCCCAAGCATCTCAGCCATAGAAAATCAAACGATCTCTTGTACAGGGTATCGTTGACGAAAGCGAAGGATAGAGCTCGTTTCATAAGCTGATGTCTTGAGGACGCTTCTTCGGGCATTCGGTGGGACTTAAAGTAGTCTATGAAGACTTCCCTCCAGTCCTCAGCCTTCTCACGGTCTTTTATTTGTAGGGTCGCTTGCTCAATCGCTCCCTTTTCTTTATATAATTCCGGAGGTATTTCTGCCGGGGCGAGCACTCGACGGCTTTGTACCACGATTCTGACGTCATCGAGGTTCTCGTCAGTCAGTTCTTTGGCGAGTTTGGCCAACGCGTCTGCTTTGCTGTTTTCCGCGCGCGGTATGTTCTCTAGAATATAGGAGGGGATCTGGGCCAACAGTTGCCGCACCTTTACGCCGTATTTCACCAATTCTGGTTTGCATGTTTGGTAGTCACCATTTATTTGGCTAACGACCAGCTGAGAATCCCCGTATATGTGGAGGTCTTCAATTCCCATGTTGATGGCGATTTCGAGGCCTGCTATCAGAGCTTCGTATTCGGCTTCATTGTTTGTCCTTGACTCTGTTAAGGAGAAGGCGAAGCGCATTATCCCTCCTTGTGGAGTTACAAAGATAAGGCCTATCCCCGATTTGATGATCGGGTTACCCTGTTTCTGTTTCTTTGTGGAGGACGCTCCATCGAAATAGAGTTCCCATCGTGTGCTTCCACCGCCAATTGCATCAAATGCATGCTCGTCCGGCAAATCACAGTTTAGAGGAGAGTCGGCCGGTATCGGGTGCTCAGCGAGGAAGTCGGCAATGGCCTGGCCCTTTACTGCCTTGAGGGGTTGATATGTTATCGAAAACTCCATCAAGAGTAGGGCCCATTTAGCGAGTCGTCCCGTCAATATAGCCTTTGACATCAGGTATTTAAGGGGATCCACCTTTGAAATGAGACGGACTTCATGTGCCAACGCATAATGCCTGAGCTTCGTTACTGCAAAGATTAATGCCAAGCAATGCTTTTCAATGGGCGAGTAATTGCTTTCTGCCCCCAGTAGCACTCGACTTAAGTAGTAAAGTGCTCTTTCTTTCCCCTGGTCATTCTCTTGTGCCCATAATGCGCCCAAGGAACCTTCGAGGGCGGTTGTATAAAGAATGAGGGGTTTTCCCTTGACCGGCGCAGCTAATACCGGCGGGTTCTGCAGGTACTGCTTGATCTCGTCTAGTGCGCCTTGGCATTTTTGATCCCAGACGAATGGGGTTCCCTTCTTCATCAGGTGACTGTAGGGGCGGCATTTGCCTGAAAGATTTGCGATAAATCGCCGGATGAATGCGAGCTTCCCTTGGAGAGACCGCAACTGTTTGAGGGTTCTTGGCGGGGGCATTTCCATAATCGCTTTAATCTTTGACGGATCTATTTCAATACCTCGGTGTCGAACGATGAATCCCAGGAATTTACCCGAGGAGACTCCAAACGCGCATTTGAGGGGATTCATTTTCAAATTGTATTGCCGAAGGCGTTGAAATACGGTTTCGAGATGCTTTAAATGCTCTTCGTATGACATGCTCTTCACTACGAGGTCATCGATATAACATTCGACGATGTCGTGTATGAGATTGTCGAAGATTTTTGTCATGGCCCTTTGGTAGGTGGCGCCAGCGTTCTTTAGGCCAAAGGGCATAACCCTGTAGCAGAATACACCCAAAGGGGTCCGGAAAGCGGTGTGCTTCTGGTCTTCGGGATGCATTTTTATCTGATTGTATCCTGAAGAACCATCCATAAAGGAGAAGATCTCGTGAGTAGATGTGTTATCTATCATTAGCTCGGTTACCGGCACCGGGAAATCGTCCTTTGGGCATGCTTTATTGAGATCCCTGAAATCCACGCATATGCGCACCGTTCCATTCTTCTTCATTACCGGGACGATATTGGCGATCCAATCGGGGTATTGGACTTCTTGGATAAATCCGGAATCGATCAACTTCTTGACTTCGGCGTTGATGCTCATCTCCAGCTCAAGTCGCATCCTCCTTGGCGCCTGCTTGACTGGCTTGATATCCGGGGATATTGCTAATCTATGCACTGCAATCTCCGGATCCAATCCTGGCATCTCGGAGTAGTTCCACGCGAAGCAGTCTTTATGCCGTAGGAGCACGTTCTTTAACGCGGCCACCTTTTCCTCGGATAACAGCTCGCTGACAAATGTCGGCCGCGGGTCGTCTGCCGATCCCAGCTCGATCTTCTTGAGGTTATCTGCGGTAGTATGTATACCGTCTTCCAGTTCTTTCGGAGCGGGCGGAAATTCCGAGATCAACTCGTCATCGCTGTTCTCGAAGCACCGGGGAAGGTCATCTTCGTTCTCGGGCTCTTCTTTTAATATCGTAATCATATAACAGGTGCGAACTCGCTCCCAAGACTGAGGCGGATCCGGTTCTGCTCTTGTGGCTTTAGGCTCGTGCTTTTGCGGCGGCGTTACTTTCCAACCGTCGGATAAAGCGAATCTGCCCCGTCGGTACTGGTCCTCGACCCAGTTCTTGAAGGTGAAGCAATCTTCGGTCGGATGTCCTATGGCTCGGTGATAAGAGCAATAACCCGGATGAGAGACCTTGCTAGCCTGCTCAGGATGCCTAGACTCTGGAAGCGTGATCATCTGATGTTTTAGGGCGAGCTTGAGTAACCGTTCCGTCTTGTCTCGAGGGAAGGAGTATGCTCGACTCATCTTTTCCATGAGGGACGAGTCCGAGCCGCGCAATTCCCGTAACCCTCTAATCCTGCGTCGTTGTTGTCGGCTTCTTTTTTCGCTTCTTAATTTATTCCCGTCCCTGCGTCGAGCCTTTCGTATGACGGGTTGACGATGGTGAACATCTTTATCTTTTGCAGCCTGTGCAGTTTGTTGGAATAGACGTTGCGTCCTGGCTTTCTCATAGATGGCCACTTCGTGGTTGTGATCTTCCCGAATTTTCTGATCCGCTTTCGTGGTAGGCTCGCCCATTCGTCTTTTAAACAACGGGTTTGGCTCTTCGATCGCGGGGTTTAGTTTTGATGAGGGATTGGTCTCTCCTGACGTGGCGCCTTCTTCTTCATCAAAGGTATATATGGCGTAGCTGCCGTGGGCTCGCTCCTGTTTTCCCGTTCTCGCGTACCCAAGCCCAAGTGTTTCTATTTTTCCGTTGGGCAATTTGCGTTGGGTCCCAGGGACATCCCAAATCCTGTTGTAGAACCGAGCCTGCCGCACAGTCTGTTTTAAGGGTACTCCTTGGCGCTTCAATAACTTCTTCAATCCATTTGTATAGTATCTAGGCAGACGAATGGGTTGGAGCCTGTCAAGTGTAACATCCACGCCGTGCCAGATCTCTTTCTCCACCTTCGACTCTGAGGATTGATAGAATAGGATCACCTTTTCACCCCTTCGCTTGGGAGGGACGTAAAATGTTTGCAGGTCCTGCACGCTGTGGGTTTGAAGCGCGTCGAGATCCTTATAGTGTTCTTGCGGTACCATGGTGATTTGCAGACTATGGTCATCGCAAAGGGGTGCCTGTATTGACAGCCGATTGGAGAACACGACGTTAACCTCGTCCTCCGAATCACTCCCGAAGACCGGTACGGGGGTGGGTGCCCCCAGGTTGTTGCGTTGGGATGGCCCCGTATACACTATTTCCTCCTCTTCTTCGGTATCGCTCCCAAAAACGGGAATGGTGGCGGCGGTTTTGTTCTTCGGGTCGCGACACCTTTCTGTATCCTCGAAATCTGGCAAAAAGTATTTCGCATCTTCGTATTTGCGGACTTCGTTCACAGAAAACGGGTTTAACTCGCCTGTTACAGTGTACTCGAAACCATCCTTGAAGTATTTCATACACTGATGTTGTGTAGAAGGGATGATGTTGTACTCGTGTAGCCAGGGACGGCCGAGCAAGGCGTTGTAGCAGGTCTTGGCGTCAATGACATGGAATTTGATGTCTGTGACGAGAAGTCCGAAGCGTAACGTCAGTATTACAGATCCGAGAGTCCGTGACGATTGAGAGTCGAAACCGGAGATAGTAATTTTGTCACGAGCGAGGTGTTGCACACTCATGCAGATTTCCTTCAACACCCGAACATTAAGGAGGTTGACGGAGGATCCATTATCCACTAAGATCTTACCTATCTTGATGTCATGGCAGTATCCAGAGACATATAGGGGACGGTTGTGGTCGCACGTCCCGAGGAGAAGGTCTTCATCACCGAAAGTGACATCGGCTGTATGCACTTCCTCCAGTTCATCCTTCATCCTTTCAGTGGCGAGAACGGCCTGGAATTGTTCAGGTTCTTGCAACGCTTTAATGAGTGAGTCTCGCGCTTCTTTTGATAATAGAAGGGCATCAAGAACGCTAAGCTGAGAGGGTAGTTTCCTTAAGTGCGCGAGGATGTTATAGTCCACCTTACCCTTTTTGGGAGGGTCTTTGTTAGTTAGCTCTTTTATGACCCGGTCATCTAAAGTGATATCTTCAATGACCTTTTCCTTTCCCTTATCTTTTCGGCCGACGGGACCGAGATTCTTCTCCGGGAGCGTGCGGTTGCGCAGCTGGATGTTCTCGCAGGCCTCTGATTCCTCCTTTTTTCCTAGAACGGATTCTGTAAAGAGAGGGCCCAGAGCCATTTCTTCATCAGAGTCGCTCCCGAAGGTGAGAACTTGTGACCCTCTGGCGTCAACCATGTAACAGTTGCCAGTAGTCTTGTTATGTCCTCCGACAGTACCTCTTCGCTCCTGACGGCTCTTGCGTTTCATGCGCTTAAAATGTTGCTGACGAACAACATATCCTTGCCACCATATCTTAAAGGCGTCGCACTCCTCCGTGGGATGTGAGATTTTCCGATGATATGTGCAATAGTCAGGGTGCGTCTCTACCCCATCGTGTGTGTTTCCTTCCGAGGGTGGTAGCTTCATCCCCATTGACACGGCTTTGGCAAACCTTTTTCTCGTCTTGAATATCTTCTTGTCTACCTCGGATACTTTTCGCTCTGGAGGAGGTAGTTCAACTCTTCCGTTCGGTCGTCCGTATTTGGCTCTTTCCGGCGTGGTCATTTCACGCTCCTGGTCCGCTTTACATTTTAGACGAATCTTGTCTAGAAAAGCGTCGATCATTTCGTCCGTTGGCCATGGACACTCTGGTACAGGCTCTGCCTCCATCTTCTTAGTGCCGGGAGTTTTCCCATCATCGGTAAACGAGTGGGAGATTACGTTACAACTCGCCACATATCCTTCGGATTCATCCGACGAGCTCTCCCCCTCATCTTCCTCTTGAAAGATATGGTTGAGGAACTCTTGCAGTGTGACAGGAGTTCGCGCCTTTTGATTGTATTCTTCCAGCGCGTCTATTTGCTTCTGTAAGTTCGTGTGCTCGTTTCCAAGCTTCACGGACTTCTTGGATTTCTTCTTCTTTTTCTTCGAAGATTTTGACGGTTGGACGTGAGTATTTCGGCTCTTATCGTTAGTCTTTATAATTGGGCGGGGCTTCAACATCCCTTCGATAATTTGAGGTTCAAGAGGGTCCTTCCATTCGATCGCAGGGCATGCATGGAGGTCTCTCAGCATTCTTTTGGTCTTCGTTGATAGCACGACCTCCCATGGAGCTTCTTCGATAAAGGAGCAGGTTGCCCCCGGTGTATCGGCCTTCTTAGGAGTATGTGGTTGTGGTGGGTTCACCTTCCACTTTTCGGACAGTACAAATTTCCCTTGGAGGTATTGATCTTCGATCCATCCTTTGAAGACAAAGCAATCTTCAATCGGATGGCCTACCGTTTGATGGTAAGGGCAGTAGTTGGAGTCATTCACCTCGGTGGGGTGTGGTGGTCGCCTTGGATTTGGTAGGTTTATCAGTCTGTTGCGTATTGCCAACTCGAATAACCGCTTCGTCTTGTCTTGTGGGAACGAGTAGGGACGCTTCATTTTCTCATTATAGTACCGGCGTCTTTCCTCCAGTTGATCCGTCGATTTCGGGGCGTTAGGTTGCTGTTGGGCATTCGCGACAAAGGTTGCCCTCCCTTTACCCTTGTCATTCCGAGGTTCCGACTTCGATGTAGGTGGTTTATGACCCATCTGGTCCATCTGAGCCAACTTGTCGATTAAAGCCTGGAATGTGGTTGGCTTAAAGAACATCATAAACTGGGAGATAGTTGCGTGGGGGTCTAGGGTTCCCACGAACATGCCCACCGCGGGTGCTTCCTCGATACGTTGCTCACATCTCGACCACAAGTTCCGCCAGCGTATAGCGTACTGGACCCAGGTTTCGCCCGGTTTTACCCTGGCGTTAATAAGTGCAGTTATTGGAGTGCGTTCGCTGGCACTTGCAAATCGCTGAGTGAACAACAACTCCATTTCAGCGAACGTTTTGATGGAATCGTTCGGGAGTTCTGAATACCATTCGAACGCTGTTTCTGACAAGCTGCCCACGAATTGGCGAAGCAACAATTTATCGTCACCGCCGGTGTTACCGCATAGGGCCCGAAACTGGGCGACATGTTGATGGGGATTGCCGGTCCCCTTATACACATGGAATTTCGGTATCGTATAGCCTTGCGGGTATTTGATTTGATCGTACCAGCTCGGATACGGCCGCCCGGTTTTCACGGTCTGACCAGCTGCCTCAGTTGCGCGATGAACTCGGATTTGCTGAGCTATGTAGTCAGCCAAGTCAGCCTTAGAGATCGTCTCTTCCTTGGCCGTCGAGAGGGCTGGAGGTGGATTTGATGTCTCTTCTCGGTCGTCCTCCAGAATAATCGGAGGCTCTTCAGCTGGTAAGTCTTGCTGGATCATCATTCCTATCACATCTTGAAAGAGAAGGCCCATCCGTTGTATGTTGGCCGCTTGTTCAGCCGCCTCTTTGTCCCTTTTCTCCAGTGTTCGGCGAAGGAATTCAGCGTCGGTTTCTTCCTCCCGGCGTGCGTCTGAGGACGCTTCTGGGCTTTCCTTTGGCCCGGTGAGCGCGGCCATAGCATTCATCATTTCTTGGAGCTTTTGTTGCTGCTCCTGGGATTTTGTTACGGATCGGGTTAATGGTCGATGGCCTGTAGAAGTGCGGCTCTCCTCCTTTCCAGAGGCCATGTATACAGTGTGGACCATCATGCCCCCAGACTTAGGGCGTCTAGGCCTAGTGTTTTTAGCCGTCGTTGCATGCTGTGGGGTCCTCTCTGGCCTCCTCCTTTTATGAGTCAGTTGATCAACAGCCTTTTGGGGTTTAGCCTGGTGACCAGCTTCAGGTTGGATTTTCAGTTTCTTGTGCTGGCGGGAGAAGTTTGGATCGATGATCGAATCTCGGGCTTGTCGCCAAACCTTATAAATTTTGGAAGACAGCCGTTGAGGAGATCGAGGCTGTTTGGGTTTTGTTTCCACCACCTTTTTTAGTAAGGGAGGAGATTTCTTCAGTACTGCCGTAGGGGAATTCCTTCGCACCTTATTTAGCATTTCAAAACTGTTCCCAGTCGGAACAGCGGCATTAACTTCGGCCACCGGGGCTGGTGGGGTCAATCCGGAGGGAGAGTTGCCCCCAGCCTTCCTCACTCGGCGCCAATGGCGACGTCGAGAGTGTCGAGCGGACGGTGCAGGGTCAGCGGTAAGAATGGTTTCTTCATGCCCCCTGTGTGGATGGGGGGTTGTTGTTGGCGCTAACCTATCGAAGACCGATGTCCTCTGGGAAGCGGGAGCAAAGGCTGGAGCCGTCAATCTTGTAAAGACCGACTTTTTGGCTGGAGAGGTTGCCTTGGCGATTTCGGGTATGGGAGCGTTCACTTTCTTAGAAGCAGTCTTCTTTGAGATTGTAGGCCCCGTAATGAGCTCGCATGATTTCTGGCCCAGTCTAGAGAAGACCGAGGCGTTGACGTTGGGCGACTCGTTGAGAGGAGCCGCGGTAGGGGTAAGACGATCAAAGACCGACTTCTTGAGAGTTTCCTTCGCCAGCACTGGAACGGTAAAGTTTGTCGGCGGGATCATGGTCCCAAAAAACAATCCTGTGGTGGCGCGGGTGACCTGTTCCATCGGCATTGTGAACAGCGAAGCAGCTTGGGGTCCATAGGCTATACCTCCTGGCGAGGCAGAGCGTCGGCTGCAGTTGCCGTCTGAGCAGTTGGAGGATTTCGCAGGGATGAAAGCCATCGATCCTTTGCTTTCTGCAATAAGCAAGATGCCAATTCTCAGTACCTTGAGACCCAAGGGCAACTATTAGCGAACCGCGATTGGTTCGCGAATCACGACACACGAAGTGTGGAGTGGAAAGAGGAAAAGGTCCCACCGGGCGTGCCAGAATCTGTTCCCCTCCGAACGGCGGCCGGGACGTCGGGACGTCCGAATGCCTGGGGTTCGGGGCAGATGCTAATTGGTGCTATCCGTCTACCCCTCCGAAGATGCCAAGTTGATTTATGGCACCATGTATCGAAGGTTTAGACGGATGCGTCCGATGTAGCAGACTTCGTCAGATTCCCCCTCATTTGAGGGGTTTTTGATTGTGGGGACGCTCTTCCCTGCAGGCGCAAGCCCCTGCAGTTAATTACGCTACCGCGTTGCGGTAACAACTTTCTCCTTCTCCAGATGGTCACTTCGTGTCGTGGGTGTTTGTTTTGTTGCCCGTGGATTGTTTACGGAGACTGAGTTATGTCGTCGCCCGTAGGGCGTGGACTAGTCCAAAT
Source organism: Agapanthus africanus (assembly GCA_030015575.1). Classification (NCBI taxonomy): domain Eukaryota; kingdom Viridiplantae; phylum Streptophyta; class Magnoliopsida; order Asparagales; family Amaryllidaceae; genus Agapanthus; species Agapanthus africanus. Next base: position 222,772,793 of record CM057342.1, read on the forward strand.
CCGCATTATCTTAGATTTGGGTTTGGGGGTTTGGTTTGAGGATACGTCAGCCATACTTGAGGCTAAGATCAACTCAAACGTTTGTTAAGGATACGTTAGTCTAACTTTGTGACTAAGATCAACTTAACGGGATCGCTTAGATCCGACAGAAGAGTGTTTGGACTCTAATGTTCCAGTTTAGGGACGTAGTGGTCCATCGTATGTATGGCCATCGGGACTCATCACCTCTCTGACGACGTTGAAAGATTACAACGACGGATGTCAGAGGAGTTCAGAGATGTACCCTCGAGCCGGAGTTAATTTAGGGGATTCGTAGTCCAATCTGTTTGAAGGTTTAAGGACGCGTTAGCCATTTTTGGAGGCTAAGATCAACTTAAACGGGACCGTTTAGATCCGACAAAAGAGCATATGGAGGGCCCTATTGTTCTAGTTTAGGGACGTTACGGTCCATGGGTAGTTTAAGGACGTTGCGGTCCGTGGGTAGTTTAAGGACATTGCGGTCCGTGGGTAGTTTAAGGACATTGCGGTCCATGGGTAGTTTAAGGACATTGCGGTCCATGGGTAGTTTAAGGACATTGCGGTCCATGGGTAGTTTAAGGACATTGCGGTCCGTGGGTAGTTTAAGGACATTGCGGTCCATGGGTAGTTTAAGGACGTTGCGGTCCATGGGTAGTTTAAGGACGTTGCGGTCCAGTATTTGCTCTGGATGCTTCGCACGGGTTCACTGCCGTGCTTGGCGAGGACCAGGCTCCGCTCTGGACGTTTTCCACGGGGTCAAAGAGTGACGTTATCCGCGTTCCACGTAACCAGGAAGTTTGCACTAGATGCTTCACACGGGTTCACTGCCGCGTTAGGCGAGGACTAGGCTCCGCTCTGGATGCTTCGCACGGGTTCACTGCCATGCTCTGCGAGGACCAGGATCCGCTCTGGACGTTTTCCACGGGGTCAAAGAGTGACGTTATCCGCGTTCCACGTAACCAGGAAGTTTGCATTAGGCATGGGTTTAAGGACCCCACAGTCCATATCATGAGTGGCCGTCGGGACCCGTCACCTCTTTGAAGACATTGAGGGATTACAATGCCGAGTTTCAAAGGAGTGAAGAGATGTACCCTAGAACCGGAATGGATTTAATAGTCCCTGACCCAATTTGGGGTCGAGACTGATTAATTATGTTATGAGCCCATTAGCCCAGTTAATCACAAATTGAGGACTTATGGCCAGCTTGGGCTAAGTCCAGTCGGGTCTGAAACATTGACTTTTTGCTGATCCATTGAAGGAGAGGCTTTGCCTCTATCCATTTAGCCAATTGGGCCAAAGCCTAGTGTTAAACACTATAGAGCAATCAGTGTTGAACACTGGGAATGCGGTTAACAAGTTAGTGTTTAACACTAAGAAATAATTGGTGTTAAACACCAGCAATAAGGCTTCTCAAATTAGTGTTAAACACTAAAACAGATCAGTGTTGAACACTGCAAATGAAGATCTCAGATTAGTATTTAAACACTAAGGTAATCAGTGTTGAACACTGCAGATAAAGCTTTTTAATTAGTGTTGAACACTAAGGCCCAACAATATTTTAACACTGAGTGCGAGAGTTTCAATTTAGTGTTAAACACTAAGACAAGAGGGGTCACGTGGCAGCACGTGAGAGCGCCCTTCCTCCATTTGTTCTGCTGAAATTACTGCATCTTTTGATAGCATCACGTGTCAGCACGTGATGGGCATTCAAATGCCTATGCGTTAAGGCTTCTGCTGAAAGTCACGTGGGTCACGTGGGGTGCTGCCTCAAGGGGGTTTTCTGTAGGGCTTTTGAGGGGGGGGTCACGTGGTGACACGTGACCCTGCCTTAATGTGGTTTTTTCAGAGGATTTGTTACTCCTTTTTTTTTTAGGAATTAAATTCCGGAGACTTTTTAATTTCAGAGGAATTAAAATCCTTCTTTCTTTTGAAGACTTGTATTCTGGGATAGAGTTTAACTCTGAATTTTCTGCGGGAGTTAAATTCCCCGTTTATGTGAAGGGCTGAATAGGGTTGAACCCTAATAAAATTTTTGAGGAAATGATGATCGTTGTTTCAACAGAACTAAGTTCTTTAATTAGGGTTAAACCCTGTTTCTCTTTTTTTTTGTTTTGAAGGAATTAAATTCCCATGATATAGGGTCTAGCCCCACTTTTATTTTGGAGGAATTAAATTCCTATAGTTCTGTGAGAATTAAATTCTCAAGTTTGCACTCCTTCTCTATGTTTTGGATCTGCATGGCAGGATCTCAACCCATTGAGAATTAAATTCTCAACCTTAAGGGGAGATGTGCACTTTGCAGATCCTCTATCAAAGAGAGAAGAAATAAGTTCTTCTGCTTTTATATTATCAGAGTTAAACTCTGTTGAGAATTAAATTCTGCTTCTTTCAAAATGCCTTCCCTTTCTTACCTAGGGCTTTTTGCAGAAGATCTGAGTCTTTTCGAAGTATCAAAGCTCTTCTCCTTTTCTCTTTTCTTCTCTGCGCATGTCTCTCTTTTTTTTGTCTCTTGGCTCCTATTTATAGGAGAGGCAGCCGCATCAATCAGTTTTTTGACGAATCTTCATTGGGAGATTTGATTTGCATCCATAATTCATTTTGGGCCTTTGGATTATTAGGTGAATTTTATTCACCATTGGATCTTGAATTCAGAGATTCTCCTTTGATATTTTGGTTAGATTTAAGGGGGAAATCTTTCCCAAAGCCGAGATTTTCCATAGATAGATGATCTTTAATCATCTCTGAATCTTTGATTTGATTAGTCCCAAATAATTACTTTCCTTTGGAAAGATTCGAATTTCCTTCAGAATTTAATTCTGTCGTCAAAAATGGGCTTTGAAAGTCGGTCACGTGTGACCACGTGATCCATGGTCACGTGTGAGCACGTGACCCCCTTTGGAACGAGCTTTCTGCGCTGTGTCTTCTGATTGCTGCTTAAACATCACGTGCTACCACGTGACCCCTGGTCACGTGTGAGCACGTGACCCTTTGTTTGAGCTCTCTTTCCTTGGTTGTTCTGGAGACGCGCTTGCTGCCTTGAACGTCACGTGTCGACACGTGACCCTGGTCACGTGGGAGCACGTGACCTCTTCTGAAGCTTTTTTTTCTTGACTTGATCAGGGAACCAATGTGCGCCTTTGCTGCTTGAATTTAAATGTCACGTGTCGACACGTGACCTTGATCACGTGGGAGCACGTGACCCTTCCTGAAGCCCCCTTTTCTTCGACTTAGTCAGGAGACTGAACTTGCTTGAATGATGCGTTTAGGTGTCACGTGCGAACACGCGACGGCTAGTCACGTGTAAGCACGTGACCCTCTTCTGAAGCTTTTCACAGAAGCTTCCTGATTTTAAATCAGGAAACAGTAACCTCTGTGTAGGACTCTAAAGACTCGTCAATACGCCGGCAGCAGATGATGATCATATCAAACACCCACAAGCCGAAAGCGGTCTGCTAAACGTAACGGAAACCCGGGTATTGAGCGATCAGAAGATCGACGAGCAAGCCCGCTCACACTCCTGTGAATCCAACCAGTAACACTTACCGTACAGTCCGGTCTGTTCGTCTGATATGTCGCATATCTCGCCTAGGGGTGGTAAACGTCAGACCCCAGTAGCTCGATAAGTCATGCCGACTTGAGGTCCATAACATTCGTGAAACTACTGATAACTCTTACTAGTATATCACAGCAACCCTGGCCAGGGATTTCCTGTTATGGCCAGTCGTGCATTGCGCAACATCAACCCCCAATACCGGGAGAGACGAATCCCCTCCTATCGCTCATTGCCTCCATGTGAATCGGGACTGTACCCAAAAACCACCTGTTTGCACGACTCAGTAGAGCCGTGGTAGGGTGGAAATCAAAGCACAGTGGGAGACATACAAGACTCTATGACGATCTCGGGTCAACAGACTAAGCTGTACCAGTGTCACCAGAGAACTGCCATCTGACGTGAGGTATAATACCATCTGGGAGTTCTCGGCGAGTCCGTTCAGTGTACCCAGTCTCTACTGAGCACCCGCATACCATCTCCGATGTCAAACACCAATGGATATGGGATCATCCATCGCCCATCGCATGGGTCGAGAAGATATACGCTAGTCTACTCTGGAATATCGATGCCCCGTCTCGATATTCCCTCGACTAGGAACATTTCAAGGATGTACTCATGGACTATCCAGGCCCCGCTAGTATGATCTGCATCATAGTCCTGGAAGTCGAGTACACATCCTAAGGGCTTTATCAACATGTAACAGAGAGACGAAAAGTATACACGTTAAGATAAAGAGCAACCAGATAGCGTACTATCATGTCGAGCAAGAAAGTCCTTCCTATATATGTCCCAGCATCCATTACAATATGCATCCAATGTACAGTAATGGCCTATAGGGCATACATATAACTAACAATCTCCCACTTGCACTAGGGCCATCTGTAGCAGTGGTTGCAGTATCACATACTCAACCATCCCCTAAAAGTCTCTCTTTGGGAAAAAGGCCTTCGTGAGTGGATCCGCCGTGTTGTCCTCTGAGTCTACTCTCCTAACCTCGATCACCCCGGAGATCAACTATCTCCATGATCAGGTGATGCTTCCTTAGAATTTGTCTGGGTCACTGATGGGACCAGGGTTCCAGGGCCAAAGCCACACTTCCATTGTCATACAATGGCAGGAACCTAGTTCATCTTATGAACCAATATACACCCAAACTTCCTCTTTGGTAGTATCTTCAATAGCGATGTTACCAGCCTTTATCGTCTAGTTTGCCACGGTATCTAGCTTGGAACTCTTCCAACATACCGTCCCTTTACTGAGGGTAAAGACAGTGCCTGTGACTGACATTCAGTCATCTTTATCACCCTGGAACACTTCCAGTGATTCTCCCCAGGATCGATTGATACAATCTCACTATACCTAGTGAGAACCCTAATATCCCTCTAGATCTATCTCATAGGTCCAAATCTCAGGATTTAGGAGGTATCATCTTTATCCTATTTGGAGAATCCTTATGATAATAGGAGATTGACCGATCGTAGTATAGGAAACTCTTTTCCTATCAAGAGTATGTTGTCTACGTACAATACGAAGATGACCACCTTACTCTCTACTACCCTTTTGTATATACAAGGTTCGTCTACCATTTTGATGAAGTCAAACACTTTGACTATCACATCAAAACAGACGTTCCAACTCCGCGATGCCTGCTTCATTATGTAAAGCAACTTGCACACGTTTCCGCTGCTCCCACTGTTTTACGAAGACCTCTGGCTGTGTTCTTATAGACGTTCTCTTCTAAATCAGTATTTAAAAAAGCAGTCATGGCACCCAACCGCCAGATATCGTAGTCATGGTATGTAGCCGTGGTAAGTAGGATCTGGATAGACTTAAGCATAGCTACTGGAAAAAGGTTTCATCATTATCCACGCCTGGTCGATGACGAAAACCTTTAACAAGTCTAGCTTTGAAAGTCTCAACTTTTCCATCTACACCAAGTAATCTTCTCAAGATATACTTGCTCCTGATGGGGATTTAACCCTTTAGATATAGCAACCAAAGTCCATACTTTGTTGGTGTATATGGATTCCATCTCAGACCGCTAAGCATCCAGCCATTCTTACAGAGTCCCTACTCTTGATGGCCTGCTCGAATCTAGTTGGGTCATCATCTCATGATGCAATCCTCGCTCCCACTGTCATCGAGAAACCGAGGTATCTCTCAGGCAGGCGAGGAACCCTACCAGATCGGCGGAGAGGCTGAGGTTCGTCGGGGACTATAGAATCCTTTGGTTCAGTCAAATCTTCAGCTGTAGTTTCGTATAGCTGGAACCTTTCCAGTTCTACAGAACTGACCTTGCCTTGATCTTGTCCGGATTTTGCTTTTGACATAGGCCGGACAATCCCAAATCTTAACTTACTTAAGAGATGGGTTCTTCCCATACCATATCTCATATGGAGTGGTAGGCACTGATTTGATTCAAACCTAATTCAATAGGTATGCAACTTCTCAAGTGCATAACCCCAAAAAGGAAACAGGTAACTCAGTAGTACTCATCATAGAGCACACCTTATCATATAGGGTGTGATTGCCCCGCCCCGATATACCATCGTGCTATGGTGTATACGGAGGAGTAATGCTGAGAGAGAATCTCATTCTCCTTTAGAATGGTCCAGGAATGCCATGCACAAGTATTCTCCTCCTTGATCTCATCAAAGGACATAATACTTATACCCGGTTATTGGTTCTCTACTTCTAACTTATATTCTGTGAATACCTCAAAAGGTTCGGACTTATGTTTCAACAGGAACATATGACTGAATCTTGAGAGATTATCAGAGAATATAATGAAGTATAAAGAACCAGTCCTGGCATGTGTAGACATGAGACCTTACATGCATCATCATGCATCAGTCCCAAGAGTTCATTAACTCTTTCTCTGTTTCCAATAAACAGAGCTATGGTCATATTATCTTTGTGACATGACTGGCAAGTTTCACAAGATGTAAATTCAAACTGATTTAAATATACATCTAAATGTAACTTCAGCCAGTCGGGTCGCATTGATATGACCTAGTCTACAATGCTTCAAGAAGAATTCGTTCGTTTCTGAACTCTTCTTCTTGTGTGTGTTCAGTATACTAGGAACTGTAGTTTGATTTAGAATGTTAATGCTTTTAGATAGCGTGCCTGAACCAATCAACTTTTGATATAGGAAGTGTTCAAAACATTATCCATCAATACAAAATTATATCCTTTCTTTACTAATAAAGAGACTGATATGATTTTGTATATCAGGTTCGGTATCTAATAGCATTTGTTCAGAATCAATGTATTCGTAATACAGGGATACAGTGACCAACAAACTTGGCTGCAACACTTGCCCCGTTTTCTGTCTCATGAAACTTATCACCCGTTCTCAGTTTTTCTACCTTTTTGTAGCCCTATGTAACAGATTACATATCTGGGATCCTGATCCAGTATCATATACCCAGGATGCAGAGGATACTGAGAAACAGTTCTTTGTAATGAACACACCCGAAGGAGATGCATCATATGCACTTTCTTCGTTTGGGCGGCATAGGAATTCTGGTATTCCCCAATTTCCTGCTCTGTCTTATAACAATTATAAGTTGGAGCGGGACCAACGTTCCCCAGCTCTGTATAACAAGCGGGTTCGGTCAATACATCCATATTAGTATCTTGATTAAGGCGTGATATGGTCGCTACCAGGAGAGAGAGAGAAGAAAACACTCAGCGTGCGCTCTTGCAAGATTAGATTGGTTATATATTTTATTTAATCAGGATGGCTCCCACTGTTTTTATCAAATCCTCCTTCAAACCTTAAAAGGAAAGACTAGCCGGGATTAATTACACTCTACAAGTTCGCCAATCTTTCAGCCAGGCCAGTGTCGGTACTTTGAGGGAGGTTCCCCGTGCTTTCGCACGGACCTAATTACTGTAAACCTCGTTTTCCCAGAGGTGTAACCCCGTTGACACCTTTCTAGACACCTACTTGATCGGCTAATTGTAAAGTGCAAAACTCTCCCAGGAGTAACAATTACTCGCAGTGGGTATCGGGATCCAACTATCACATAGAAGGTATGCAATCTCATTGCAAATTTCAACACTTGAAACTCCCGATAAAGGTTTTTACCCCTAGCACCTATGACCTTAACTATGGTCAACAAATCATAAGTACTAGTCAAGTTCTACCCGTCATTTCGTGATTAATTAGACCCACCCACATGACCCTTAACTAAGGTCAACAAAGTCACGCGACTGTCCTAACTAATCGCATCATATGCGGTGTAGGAAGACATCACTTCGCTACCGTACACTGTTCCTTGACTATGGTCAACAAACACAGCACGAATATTAAGTACTCTACTTCCTAAAATGACGGAGGGTTGCGAATGGTTTTTGTGAAAACCTTTAACGCTTTGAACTTGATCTCGTTGCAGAATCAAATGGTTTTTAAATGGAATGTTTTCGAGGCTTTTCTAGTTTTGCTAAAGGGGTCACTCCCGGTGAAGGGATCGTCGGCCCTTTCCTCGTCGAATGAGGTGCGGGATATATCGTATATATCACTGTGTAAAGCGAAAACTATAGAAGCGATCAAAGACAAACCGAGTGTGTAGCGTCTTCCAGTTATTGCTAAAGGAGTCACTCCCGGTTAAAGGATCTCGGTCCTTTCCTCATCGAATAAGGTGCAAGATGTTCTATAATGAACACCACGCTGCAAAGCAAGAACTGTAGCTACCTGTTTTTATTTTGAAATTCGATTCCACAACATCAATTAGGTTTATTTTCTTTCATTAATCACATTAATGAATATCCCATCATATAAGTCCACCTAATCATCACAGATAAATATAACGTACGCTTATGCCATCCGCATTCGCCTCGATGTCCCGTCTGCACCGTTAGGTTAGGTAACTAACGGCAGAGCGGGGCAGGGCTAGCGCGGGTGTAAAACATAAGCAACGTCTATATAATATATCATATATACTATATATAATACCTATCACAGAACATCATATGATCACATCACAGATAAATCACAGCAGAAGAAACATATGAAATATTGGATATACTAGGACGTCCGTGTTTTCAATACGAGCCAGTATAAAACATGGATTCCACGGTCGTGATGAATAGCCAATCCCACACCCCAAGACCCCTACGAGAGCGGCAAGCAACCCTACCAATTCTAGGGTTAGGAGACCCGGACTCGACTCCTCGAGTTGGTCTCCCACTGGACCCTAGAACCCGGTTACTTGTGCTCCCCTCCTTGGGTCTATCCTAGTGCAGAAAAGTAAATAATATACATCAACGATGACAACTTCCGCAACCTGGAAGTGCCCCAATAAAAGAATATTACATACAAGTTTTTACATGAATGAAAATGAAAAACACTCATCTCACATAAAAAACCCCGGCTATTCAAACACGACGATCCAATATAACATATCCAGCAACACATAACATTACATGTCATCAACGTAAGCAAACATGCGTATCCCAATTGTCGTTGACATATAGCAACGAAACCGGCGATATCACATATTACACTTACGGTCACAGAAAAGAAAGTGTAAAACTACAACAGTTGGAATCCGCAACCACCTCAGACATCGCATGCCTGATCAAATGAATTCTTTAGACATCGCATGCCTAACAATTATAAACCCCGCATTTTAGTCTCATTATCGAAAACACTTTTCAATATCAAGTCGGGCAATTCAACAGGATTCCCGACATTCTGATCGAATGCTCGTCGCAAACTTTGGTAGGCGGCCGCACCCCTGACGCCGTCGACAAAGTGCACCAAGGCGGAACACCGCTACCGGGAGCACCCGAATGGATGCTTTCGGCGACGGGGTTCTCCTACAGTCACTTGGTCGGGGCTATGGAGTGAGGCTGTCTATTAAGTTTACCCGGCGAGTATCCGCGTACGCTACGTGATTGCGACGGACTTTTGATCACATCAAAACTCCGTGGCAACCGATCAAGTGAGACTAAACTGCTATGTTTATAATATTCATTCCGTTATCTCATAACTATTTGCGAATTCCAATTATTGTATCACATTCCGGATAAATAGAAAATGCTAAACTTTTCGATCGAACAATCGAACACCCAAGTTTTCTCGATACGGCTCAACACATGAAATAAGTCTAACAACATTCAGTTCGTGCCTCAGTACCAACGGTCCAGCCGTAGAAGGGTCAAGCCAACGCCTCACATGTGGCACGCCGTACTGCGCCAAACCCTAAGGTTCAAAGGCCAGTTCAAGACGGTCACATAATCGAGTTAAGGTTTGTTGTCTTCTAGAGGGTCCATCGAGTTACTTGCACTACTTAGAACGTAGTTAAACTACGGAAAAGTCCAACAATTGGAAATTTCCCGGCAGGGGAAAAAGTGGGTATTTATATCCGGTCGAACCTTTTAACATATTCTAAGAATACCCGGAAAAGCATACCGACAAAAATTAGATAGTCCGATCGAATACACCGAGTCCCCAATACAACCCAGAAAATGCAACTCTGGAAAAAATTATTAAAATCCCCAGGAAATCCAGCACAGATAACTAAGAATTACTGTGTAAAAGTGGATGCACAAAACGACAAATTAGCCGCGGATCCGCCGCATGAGCATGCTCATGCCGCGGATCCGCGCCGCCATTATGGAATCAAGCCCTCAAATTTTACAGTATCCCTTATATCTTCCTGCTGAATTTTCTGAATATTTTTAATTCACAAAAAACCACGAATTTCAAAAAAGTCCAGAAAGCATTTTTAGGTTTGGGTTTTGGGTCGATCGGACTTCTAATTCCGTCGGGACTTCGCCTAAGGCTCTAGCTAAGCTCTGATACCACTGTAGGGTTCCTAGGCACTCTAATGGAGTCTCACAAGTGATCAAATATGCACAAATCAAATTTTACAAGTGCCTACAAACCCTAATACGGATCGTTAACTAGATATATAGGCGAAGCAAGCATGTAATCGAATTAAATGCTAGGGGAAAGTGACTACAACCTTTGTAGATCCGGTCCACCACTTCCTAAGCTCCACGATGATCTCCCTCCGCTGTCCAAATCGATCCCTTGACTCTAGCATTGGCATCATCGAAGAATGAGCGGGCTTGATCGTCGGTTCGATGCCGAAGATGATCTACGTCGAGGCATCACAAGAACAAGCTCCAACTTCACCAAGCTTTGAAAATTTATGAAGTAAACACCCTATACAACTTGGCAAGAGGTAGAGGATGAAGAAATAGGAAGTGGGTAGACTTTAGAATTGGATTTCTCACTTGATTTCTCAAGTTGCCATTGGTGTAGAAAGCTTTTTCTTCTTCTTGCTCATGAAGAAGAAGATGAAAAAGATATCATATGTATTTTTAGAATAGAAAATAAATATAATACTTATCATAATCTAACCTTAGTTAAGTGTAGAGAATGAATTAGGGTTAGTTTAAATGGTTAGGGTTAAGTATAAGACAAGAATGGAGACTAAGTCAAAACTTCAAGAATCTTCAACTAAAAACAAAACAAGCAACCATTCATTTATCTTTTTCATTTTCCAAAATGGATATAAATAAATAAGATAAATGAATAAGTAATTAAGTAAACAAAACCCTAATCATTAACTTAACCATAGTTTAATTCTTTACACTTAACCAAATAAGCATGTATCATCAAACATGATACAATCATGTGCACAAAAGTATATCACATATACAACTTGCACAATTCAAGTGAGAAAATCCATTTAAAGTGAACCAATACTAGTTAATGCAAAGTAATATATCAAATATATAATTATACAATAAATCATTAAATCAACACTTGATTCAATGATCCGGTCATATCGCATATAACCGGCTAGTATCCAATGTATCGGCTTCTCGAATCAATCCTTGATTCGATAACCAGGTTATATCGCATATAACCAATCGATACATTCGTCGTGAGAATGAAATACGGTATCACATACACGCATTATTCTCGGTCCCGCACATATCTCATATGCGCTCCTATTTCGTTTCGCTTGAGCCAGGAAACCTCTGTGTAGGACTCTAAAGACTCGTCAATACGCCGGCAGCAGATGATGATCATATCAAACACCCACAAGCCGCAAGCGGTCTGCTAAACGTAACGGCCACCCGGGTATTGAGCGATCAGAAGATCGACGAGCAAGACCGCTCACACTCCTGTGAATCCAACCAGTAACACTTACCGTACAGTCCGGTCTGTTCGTCTGATATGTCGCATATCTCGTCTAGGGGTGGTAAACGTCAGACCCCAGTAGCTCGATAAGTCATGCCAACTTGAGGTCCATAACATTCATGAAACTACTGATAACTCTTACCAGTATATCACAGCAACCCTGGCCAGGGATTTCCTGTTATGGCTAGTCATGCATTGCGCAACATCAACCCCCAATACCGGGAGAGACGAATCCCCTCCTATCGCTCATTGCCTCCATGTGAATCGGGACTGTACCCAAAAACCACCTGTTTGCACGACTCAGTAGAGCCGTGGTAGGGTGGAAATCAAAGCACAGTGGAAGACACACAAGACTCTATGACGATCTCGGGTCAACAGACTAAGCTGTACCAGTGTCACCAGAGAACTGCCATCTGACGTGAGGTATAATACCATCTGGGAGTTCTCGGCGAGTCCGTTCAGTGTACCCAGTCTCTACTGAGCACCCGCATACCATCTCCGATGTCAAACACCAATGGATATGGGATCATCCATCGCCCATCGCATGGATCGAGAAGATATACGCTAGTCTACTCTGGAATATCGATGCCCCGTCTCGATATTCCCTCGACTAGGAACATTTCAAGGATGTACTCATGGACTATCCAGGCCCCGCTAGTATGATCTGCATCATAGTCCTGGAAGTCGAGTACACATCCTAAGGGCTTTATCAACATGTAACAGAGAGACGAAAAGTATACACGTTAAGATAAAGAGCAACCAGATAGCGTACTATCATGTCGAGCAAGAAAGTCCTTCCTATATATGTCCCAGCATCCATTACAATATGCATCCAATGTACAGTAATGGCCTCTAGGGCATACATATAACTAACAATAATATACATCACATGTACAACAATGGCCTCTAGGGCATACATATAACTAACATCTTGTTAGAATTTTTTTTAACGGGACGCTGTCCCGCACCCCGTAAGGGGGCTACTAGCCTTCTTGACCCCCATCCCTCTATCCGGATAGCGGGACCCTCGTAAACTCTGTGGGGCCCTTGATATGTCCAAATCCCCTTCAAAACACATCACACACTGAGTTCACATGACCAATTTTACCTGTCAATCGGAGGTTCTCTCGTTCCAATGGTGAGAGATAATTAACGACAGCTTAGTCCGCGGTTGTCGGAAATTCGGATTCCCACAATCAATAAAACCCAGCCTTCCCTAGACAGGGGGAATCTGTATACACCTGACAAGCGATGCGTATTCCTATCTTAATGCGGTGACGAAAAACATCCTACAGATTATGGCACGCCCGGTAGGACGTTTTCTCTCCTCCCATATTTCTGGTAAAACATTTATGCGAATTCAATCAACATATATCGATTGCCTGTACTAAAATCATGCTTCTTTGTGCAGATTAATAGTTTCAAATTGCAACCTTCGGACGCAACAAAATGTCTTTAAGGACAAGCTCAGCTCTCAACACAGCTCCCATCTCCTATACAATGAAGATGGACGCCCGGATGGCCCTCCCGGCCAGTCTCGGGCGACAGTGGGAGGAGCCGCTGCTACCATTTGGCTCTATTCTGTTCGCGCTAGCTCATGCCTTCCCTGCTCCTCAAGCCCCGGTGACAGATAAACCGGCCTTAAAAGAGAAAATGCCAAATGTCATGGTCGCGGAGGCATCTCAGCCCAAGCACAAATCCATTTCCGAACAATCTCCGTTGCTCCAGCTGGGGGCAAGGCCATCAACACCAATAAAGCAATAAGGCGTCTCGGGTATCTTCTCTAAGCTTCCCGTCAATCGACTCACGATGGCTTCCTGGATAACGGATGCCCGCCAAGCCCTCAAAATCGAGAAGCTAAGACAGAAAAGGTTTAGATACAGAGCCAACAAAAGGGTTAGGGCTCCTACTAGGCTTAACTTCATGAGGTTTCAAGAACAGGTTACCCCGCAACAACAGCTGAATCGACTGTAAAGCTCGCTAACTCTTTTGAACCGTTGAAATTGGTCCAGAAGAATGCCATGAACGCAAGAGTCAAGAAAACTGCGATTCGGACAACGCCATCTAAGGACCCAGTCAGGCCTACCGTCTTCAGTCGCCTGTCTTTTCCAGAAGAGGAAGGGCCACGACGACGGTCCGAAAAATCAGCTGCTAAAGATAAAGAGATAGCTGGATATTTGGTCCACACTGTCTACATGGTAAGCACACGAAGCAAGAGCAAGGATGGAGCCACCACATCTCAAATCCAATCTGGTGTGATTATGGCTGCCACTTTCCAAGACCAGCTTCCTTTGGAAAGTAATGAAGACCCTTCCAGTGAGGCTGATAAGCAGAGAGATCCCTCAGTTCATGAGGAGTTGGATTCGGAAAGCGAAAAAAAGCCAATCTTCCATCCTAAGACCGCAGAGCAGCAACTTCTCCAAGAGTTTCAGAAGCGGCTCAGAAACAAAGACAAGGAAATGACCAAGCTCTACTCGAAAATTGACGACTTGACAAACGTCGTCTTACAGCCCATGGCCTAAGTTGCCTCTCAGCCGCCCAATCAGGCACAGGGCTCTGCTCATGAACCGGGAAATGGTGTCCCGAGGCAGCCGACGTCCATTCTCTCAAATCCAAAGGTGGGCGAACCGCATGAAAGTCGGTCTCATCCTATCTCGGGAAATGTCTTGACTACCGATGCCAGCAACCCGCTAACTCAAGACCAAATCATGGTTTTTGTTGCCAACAAAGTCAAAATATTGGTAGCGGAAACCGAAGCATAAAAAGATATCAGTAGTAGTGGGAGACAATATCATGCTCGGTATGACCTGGTAGAGTTTCCTAGTGGCTATGTCATTTCCAAATTCGGAAAATTTGATGGGATGAGAAATGTGAATCAACATATCGCCCACCTTAAAGTCTCATGCGGGAATACTGGGGGCAATGATGCACTTCTCCTCCGCCAGTTCGTTAATAGCCTAACCGATGTCTCTTTCGACTGGTACATGAGCATACCGGATGGCTTCATTACTACTTTCGTCCAAATGGAATCTCTGTTTCGACAAAGGTTCATAAGTGTCAGCGATAACATCACCATTGCCGACCTCGTAAGGACCAAGCCAAAGAACAACGAAAGCAGCACGGATTTTATAACCCGATGGCGCAATCTCTCCGTCAAATGTGAGCCACCGTTGGAACAAGATCAGTCCGTCATTCTCCTCATCGGAAATCTCGGTACTTAGATAAATCCTTTTCTATGCACCGCGGGTCTCAAGACGTTCCAAGAGCTGACTAAGAAAGTTCAAATGTTGGAGCGCTCAAAGCAGGAATCCTTCTCGGATTCCCAAAATAACGATAAATTCTGGAGAAACCGAAAGGACGACAATCGCAAAGGCGGAAATTCCGACGATACTGAATCTTTTAACACTTCGGCTGACCGAAATAGACAAGGGATAAACGGGCCCAATGTCAACCAATCTCGAAAGCCATTGTTGGGAGGGGGAGGAGAATCGTCTCTGAAAGAGAAACTGAATATAGTCTATTCCTTCAGAAGGGACAAAGTCCACAAGATATTCAAGGACGCCCTAAGAAACGGTTTACATTTGCCAGAATCAAAAAGACCGCGAGATGCGAATATGACCGATGACCCTAAATATTGCCCCTATCACAGAGTGATAGGTTATGCTATTGAGGATTGCTTCGTCTACAAAGATTAGGTTGAAAAGCAATATAAAGCAGGAGAGATAGAACTGTCTAAAGGCATGTTAGCAAATAATCAAGCTACGACCGCCAATTTCTTACAAATGGAGACCGAAGTCCTTCGGAAATCTGCTGCTCTCAATCATCTGCCCTCTTGGAAATGAGCAGGCCAAGGAAACAAGCTAAAAGCCCAACAAGCAACATTGCCAATAAAGAGACTGCAGATGGGTACACAATCCATACGATCTACATGGTGGAGCTCAGAAGAACAAGTCTTTCTACACCTCATACCCATAACAATGACGTGGCTGTTGCTACCTAATATCGGCTCGGTCTAAATGATGAAGAGCTCGCTCAGGCCATTAAGCCAAAAGAGCCCGAGGTTCTTGCAGAATCAAGGTCAGGCGGTAAGGATGACCCCGTTGTCATGCCCGAAACTATAGAAAAGTATTATTCCAATAGCTTCAAAAGCAGCTTCAGAATAGGGATGAGAAGTTGGCCAAAGTCCGTTCCAAAGTCGACGAGCTGGAAAACGTCGTGGCAGATCTCACGACCCAAGTCCTCCGATTGCAATTGCAGCAAAATCAAAATTTGGTTCATGAGCCAGGTTTTGATATCCTGAAACAGCCAACCGATATCCTCTCCAGCCCAAGAGCGGAACACCTTTGCAAAAAACGACCGCGATCAGCCTCCAGTCCCTTTGATACATACCCTAAACATGGTAAGTAGACAGTTGGCGAACCAAAGACCGATTGGCCTCGAGGACCAGGATCGGGAAAGGCACCGACTCTAATGGAGAAAAGGAAGAAAGTCTACTCCTTCAGGAGGGACGAAGTCCGCAAAATATTCAAGGACGTCATGAACAACGGTCTGCAACTGGCTATTTCAAAGAGACCACATGAAATGAATATCACCGGCAATCCTATATACTGCCCATATTATAGAATGGAGAGTCATACCATCGAAAACTGCTATATTTTCAAAAATTGGATGGAGAACCAATACAAGATCGGGGAAACCTCACAGTTCTTGGATGTACCGACAAGCCACAAAGTTACGGTCATCAACACAGCTCCGTCAAGATCAAAGTTCGAGAAGCTGGGATAAGCAAACCCATTTGACCTCTACGTCGTTAAACTGGGAACAGTCGACCTCCACGTCGTTAAACTGGGAATAACTGACCACCACGTCGTTAAACTGGGAACAGTCGACTACCACGTCGTTAAACTAGGAGTGCAAAAAAATTGTGTAAATAAATAAATAAAAAGCCGAAATGATGGGGCAACTCATAATAAAAATCAACGAGTAAAAAAATGAAAATAAAGCTGAAATGATGGGGCAACCCGCAATAAAAATTAACGAGTAAAAAAATGAAAATAAAGCCGATATGATGGGGCAATCACGAATAAAATGCCGAAATGATAGGGCAATCACGACCATTGCGATAAGAAAAGTTGAAATGACGGAGCAATTGCGGTAAAAAATGTATATAAATAAGTATTTCAACCCCTTCCACCGGCGAATGATGAGTCGCTCCTGGTACCATATTCCAGTGCAGTGATGCAGACGCCAACCAAATTCCAAACCCCCAAACGAAGAATGATGAGTCGTTCCTGGTACCACTCCAGTGTTAGTGATGCAGACGCCAACAAAAATTCCAAATTCCCGAAATTCTCCTAGTCATACGGCCAGTCTCCAAATTGACTACCGTATATAATTTACGGGCTCTAATAATCCTCATCACACCTATGTCCCACCGCAATCACCAGTCCCGCGGCCGGTCTCCGCCCTTGGAATTATACTCCATTTAGGAAGACCCACTCATGTGTCCTCACGATGCATGAGGAGAACAAAGGTTACGAGATCCTCTCGACTCATAAAAAAACACCTTTGTGGGATCCTTGTGACCCACAATGGAAAAACACACTTTGGGGTCCTCATGACTCCTAAAGAGAAAATATACCTACGAGATTCTTTTGACTCGTAGGGAGAAAATGCTTTTATAGGTCCCTTACGATTTATAAAATTGAAAAGCCTTAGGAGATAGGGACCTAAATCTGTCTCCTAAGCCATTACTCCCCAACAAGAAAAGGCAAATGATGCATTGCTCTTGGTACTTGTGCTCCAGTGTTAGCAACGCTGATGCCGACCCCAATTCCAAAATTCCAAACTTTCGATCCAATAGACCCATAAGTCGTTAAACTGGGAACATATGATCCCTTCATGGAAAATGATGATTCGCTTCCGGTACCATTTTCAGAGTAGCGATACTGATTCCAAACCAAAACCAAAATCCTCAAATTCTCTCATGGCAAATGATGATTCGCTTCGGGTACCATATTCCAGTGTAGCGATACTGATGCCAACCTAAATCTGCTGGCCTCTACGGCAAATGATGATTTGTTCCTGATACCATATTCTAGTGTAGCAATGCTGATGCCGAACAAAAACCCAAATTCTAAGTCTCAGGCTCAAAAACCCCGCTAGACGGATAAGAAACTCCCAAATCAAATCAAATCAACAAGTCAAACAACGACCTCCCTGTCTGAATTATGCTCTGTCTCGGAATCAAGTCAACCAACAATCTCTATGTCGGAATCATTCTTCATCTCAAAATGTACCCCATGTCGAAATCATGCTTCGCCTTGGAGTATCTGCCTTCACTGTCGGAATTATGTTTCGCCTTGGAATCAATCTCTGCGTCGGAATCATGCTTTGTCTCAGAATATGCCCCATGTCGAAATCATGCTTCGCCTCGGAGTATCCACCTTCCCTATTGGAATTATGCTTTGCCTGGGAATCAACCTCTGCATCGGAGCTATGCTTCGTTCAGAATGTCTGCCTCATTCAGAATGTTTGCCCTGCGCCGGAATTAAGCTTCATCCCAGAATACACCTGCCCCGTGTCGAAATCATGTTTCGTCCCGGAACCCTGTGTCGAAACTATACTTCGTCTCAGAATATATTGTCCCCCTGGAATTATGCTCCGCTCTTCGGAATAATACTCCGATCGTGGAATTATGCTCCGCTCTTCGAAATGATTCTTCGATCCTGGAATTATGCTTCGCAGGATGCTCCGATCCCAGAATTATGCTCCGCTCCTCGGAATGATACTCCGATCCTGGAATTATGCTCCATAGGATGTCCGCCCCCGGAATGATGCTCCATCTCAAAGTCAAAATTCTGCGGAACAAGATCCATCAATTTTATGCACACAACTCATTTACGCTGTTTTATTGATGGGGGCACTTTGTTGATGTTAAAAATTACATCCCGGTTGACAAAGTCAAAGTCAACCCCAAGTAAATGAACCCAAGCCTAAGTTAAGGTCTATGCCCAAGTCGAGCCCCGCAGTCGACCTCCCCAATGCCAAGATGAAAATTATGTAATAAATAATTTTGATATAATTTTTATGAATAAATATAAGAAAAATAAGCATAAAGCTAAATTTTTGTAAAGCGTATGGCTCATGTGCAAAAGAAATAAGTAAATGAGGCATGAGATGGGCAAAATGCCATTTTGTAAAGCCCAATGGGCTATATGTAAACTTGTAAGCCTATATAAGGCAACATGATGAAATAAAGATAATTCATTCCCTTAAAAAATTACGCTTTTGTGCTTCCTTCCTCAAGGTTCTAAAACTTATTCTTTTTTTTGAATTAAAAGAAGAGTTTAACTCTTCTTTTCTCGAAAAGAGAGTTTTTCACCATAAAACTCTCGAAGGCGGCTTCGGATCTCCTATCAAATCCCTAAGGGAGATTTTTAATCTCACATCTCTTTTTCTTCAAGACCCAGCAAAAAGAGACAAGGAGGAAGAAGACCCACCTCCAAAAATTCCACTTTGGGAGGCTCAAAGGGGAAAAAAAGGGATCCCCTTGATCATATCCGAAAATCTTTGAGGAGTTCAACTCCAAAACCCAAATTCTCAAAAGAATTTAACTCATAATCCAGATCTTTTAGGAGTTTAACTCCAAATCCAAATCTTTTGGAGTTTAACTCCAAATCCATACCTAATTTCTGTTTAGGAGTTAAACTCCAAACCCAAGGGCTTAGCTCCTTCTTCCGCTGGTGTGACCTGCGGACGCTCAGCCCCCGCGCACCGTGCACGTGACCCGCTGGCACCCGGCTACAGCGTGCCGTGCATGTGACCCGCTGGGGCCCGGCTACAGCTCGCTGCGCACATGACTCGTGGGCGCCCGTCGGCCATGTGTCGTCTCACGCATCCTCATGATGCTACTCACCCCCTTTTCCCCTCATGTTCCACACTCAAAACACATCCCCCGCAGACTCCCGTAACATCTGCGAGGTCCCCAATATGTCCAAGTCCTCTTCAAAACACAACACACGCATACCTCATATTGAGTTCGCATGATCAATTTTACCCGTCAATTGGAGGTTCTCTCGCTCCAATGGCAAGGGGTAATTAACAACAGTTTAGTCTGCGGCTGCCGAATATTCAGATCCCCATAATTAATAAATCCCAGCCTATCTAGGCAGGGGGAATTTGTATACGTCCGACAAGCGACGCGTATTCCTATCTCAATGCGGTGACGAAAAACACCCTACACATGTTTTATCAAAAACAATGGTGTATCACTTATCGTAAAATTGACTAATACTATGTGAGTTATGTTTCAAATTAGCAACTAATAACACATCATCAATATTGGTAGAATCGCTTACCATGATTTTATCCTTACCTTTTATATAACCTTTCTTATTATCCTCGAAGGTGACGCTGGCACCTTCCTCTTTTGATAGTGAGTCGAAACTAGATACATCATCGGTCATATGTCTTGAACATTCACTATCAAGGTACCATGTGGTTCTATGTTGTTGCGGCTGAGGTATCTGAAATAGAAAATTTGCTTTTGACCTTTGGTACCAAAATCATCTTAGGTCCATTAGAGTTAGTAGTATAAAATTGTGATCTAGAAGTAGATGATTTAGTGTTATGGTTAGGTATGCTACTTCTAGGCACAAAATAATATTTATACGTTGAATTGTTCTTGATAGGGAAATATCTAACGGTATGGCAAAAAATAAGACAATAATGACAAATTTTCAAGGCATGTCCATGGCCATATCGATAAGTAGTACTTTTAAGAAATCTATTGGTTGAAATACTAGCCGAAATGTTAGGATCAAATCCAAAACCATAAGATTTGCTATTCCCGCTAAATTCACCAAGTATGATATCCAACTTGTTCTTACCTTTGGTGAAGTTAATAGGAGTCTCTTCGAGCTTTGTGGTCTTCGATTTGGTGCTAACAAGCTCGTGTTTTAATTTAGCGTTTGAGTTTTGAAAATCTTTACGCTCAATAGTTATGGTTTCAAGCTTAGTACTTAAATCAATGATATCATCTTTCAAAACATTATTTTCCTTCTTGTGAATAATACAAGAGTTGTAAAAGATAGAAGAAGATTTATTTTTCAAACTCTTATATTTAGAAAATAATTTTTGAAAGTTCTCTTACAATTCAATATATAAATCAATCAATTCATTTCTATCTAAACTATCAAGATTATTATCGTATACCTCGTCGTTGTCTTCATGTGCCATGAAACATATGTTGACAACGATCTTTTCTTCACTGTCCGAAGTGTCAGAATTTGATTCGTCTCATTTCATTTGGAACACTCTTTTCTTTTCATGTTTGTTTTTGCTATCCTTATACTCGTTCTTTTCTTTGTTCAATGTCGGGCAATCGGCCTTCATGTGGCATTCATAACAAGTAGGATTAGAATTAGAACTTGAAAATTTATTACCTCGGAAGTTTCCTTTTCTCTTGAAGTTTCGGAATTTAATGAATTTCATGAATTGCTTTGCGAGAGCGGACATATCATCTTCATTTTTGCTTTCATCGCTTTCGCTTTCCGATTTTTTTAGTGGAATGTTCTTCGCCTTTAGAGTTAGGTTTCTTTTCTTTGAAGGCTCTTCGTCCTTTTGCTTTGCCCTAAAGTCGTTGAGTTTTAGCTCGTGCATCTTAAGTTTCCCAAAATTCTCCAAGATTAGTTCATTTAGATTTCTTGCTTCTTCAATAGTTGTAACCTTGGTTTCCATTCTTCCGTGAGAATCCTTAGATCTTTAAGCATTTCTCCTTTTTAGTAAAAGTTTTCCATAATTGAAGAGTTCAAGAATGATCTTATTAAACTTTGAATACATTATATCAATCGTTTCATTAGTACCCATCTTAAACTATTCGTACTCACTCATGAGATGATTGATTTTACTTTCTTTCACTTGACTCGTCCCTTCATAAGAAGTTTTGAGAGTCCTCCAAATCTTATATGCAATGGGGCACATGGAGATCCGGTTGAACTCGTCAGGTGAAAGAGAGTAGTGTAATGCATTCATCGTTTTAATAATCAAAACCATATTTTTCTGATCATTATCACAATAAGGTCTAGCTGGTGTAATGAATTTATCCTCTACAACATCTAGAATATCATGATCGACGCATTGAAGAAAAATTTGCATCTTGATTTTTCAGAAGTTGTAGTTCGTGCCATCAAAGAGTGGTGACCGATTGATGGCTTAACCTTCTACTGACCTATTCTTTTAAGTAATGCTATTATTGTTAGCCAGACGATTTAAGCTTTAGGGTTTTAAGCTAAAAAGAGAGCTAACCGCTCTGATACCAATTGAAAAGTGTCCTAAAGGAAGTGAATAGGACAAATGACTAACAATTAAAACTTTATTTCTACAATAAATGTTGTGGAATAATAATGTAAATAATAACAACTACGCAAACAATAGAATAAATGAGATCAGAAAATACAAACTCGGTAGCGACACTAGAAATTGGTAATGAAATTCGATGCCGCGGTATCTAATTTCCGCCTAGGTCTCCATCTAGAAACATCCACTATTCAACTTTTCTTAAGATAAATAAATCTTTATAAATGATGGATCACCTCTGCCGGATAATTTTGTACACAGTCTCAGATCAAACCTTTACAACTCAACACTGATAGAGCACCTCCACCGGATAATCTTTTACATAGGCTCAGATCAAATCTTTACAACTCAACGCTGATGCACCATCTCCCTTGAGTAATCTTTTAAACAGGCTCAGATCAAATCTTTACAATTCAATTACAATACAAGAACCCAAACCAACTCTTAATCTCGTATATGAATTAACGCAAGTTTAAAACCAGAGAATTAAGGTATTTGATAAAATCAAGTTTGAAGCTCTTTTGATCTCAAAAAGATTTATAAAGAATTTAAAATAGAGATTAAGATTTTGCAAAGGAAAGAGATTGAAAACCAGTCTAGAAAAAGCCTTTGCGAAAATCAAAATGAAAAGCCCTTATTCAAAACCAAAGAAGATTTGGATCAAGATGACAAACAAGGGTTTTGAAAAGAACTTGGAGATGATGAACTTGAGAGGGATGATCACAATTGTTTTTAGAATTGAAGAAATGATAGGAATTGATTCTGAATAAATTCGATCAGAACCATATTTAAAGAACTAGGAAAGAATACCACAGAATTTGAAAGAAACATCCGAAGAATAATTTCAGGGATTTCAAACGGTCAACATTTGAGCCGGCTCAAAAATGTGTGAGCCGTCTAATATGTGAATAGTGAAGAAAATTAATGTGCAGGAAATCAACATGAGATGGCTCAAGATATGGTGAGCCGGCTCAAGGCATAAATATTAAGGAACAACATCTTATGTGAGACTGCTCAAGATAGATTGAGTCGGCTCATAGCAACATAACAAAAATTAATGTGCAGGGAATGGGATTGAGACGGCTCAAGATTAGGGTAAGCCGGCTAAAGATGTCAAGAACTTAGAGAAGAGATGAAAAACAGTGTGAGATGACTCATGGCTATTTGAGACGGCTTAAAACTTGACATATATGATATTTGAGAGATTTTGAAAGTTAAAAATCGTGTCTCATACGAGATGACTTACGACTCAATAAATAGAGAAAATACAAGTTTTACTCAAGGTCGCTTGAGTTTTCATTTATCAAATCATGTCCTTTTCGATATCTTTAGCTCCTTATCTTGAAAATTCCTTGTCGCCATATCTATTTGCTTCCTTTGATATCGCCAAACTCGTTATATTTGATTTTCTCATCCGTGCATCTTGCAAGTTCACATCATCACATTCTTTTGCGCTTTGATGTCGCTATTATTGTCCTTTTTCTTTGATTTGCAATATCTATTATGTCTCACATTGAAAACATAAAACTTAAACCACAAGTATCGTCAGTATGTAAAATAGTTAAATAGTATTTTTTCCAATATCAAGACCAAAGTGATGTTACCCAATAAGGTCAACATTTTTTACATTGACATTTTCGCTTTGTTCATTGGATGCTATTTGCTCAAAGGTTATATGCATATTGAACCATGTGTTTGTGTACTGATATCTTATGCTATTGACGTGCTATAAGATAATCTAGATTTTGAATACCTGCTATGAAAAGTGCGAGAAGATTCTAACTGTCCATAAAAATTGGAAAAAAGGTACAATGGTGGCAGTTTTTCAATTCCTTCTCTCAGTTTTTGACATGTCTGCATATGACTATCCTATTATAGATTTGCAATTTGTGCTTTTTGTCGTAAAATTACTGTCCATTCCAAGCAAAAATGGAGGGAAGGGGTTGAATTAGAAACCCAGGGCTCGTATAAACCTTAAATAGTTGACATTTATGTCTTTGTTATTCCATCCCAACGCTATAAAGCTAATTTGATATATGCATTCCCTTCCGCAGAGTTATTCATATTTTGCTCTGCTTTTTGTAGGATTTTTTGATTGGATCGAGCAATTTTGCTTAATTTTCTAGGTTATCTACTTTACAAGGAGGGTTATCTAAACTTTCCCGGGCTTGTGACGTATCTTGGTATTAGCTGATTTATATAACATGAATGCCTAAATCAAATCAACTTCTATATTTTATTTTACTTCTCTAAGTTTCAAGCAATGGAGCTGGAACAGAAAGTACATAAGTAACATCTAGCAGTCACGGATTTTGTGCATAATTGATAAGTGCGCAAGTCGGTCTGGATCGATGAGAACTCTTTCTTCTATGGATGCAAGCATGTATTAGCACCCTAAGGCCATTAAGATATCGATCAATTTCAATTTGTGCACACCAAATGTACATGATGCATTTACATTTTTGTGAGCACAATTACTTCTTTCTTTATAGATAATGTTTTTGCTAAGAATACTTATGGATCACATTACTTCAGTGACTGAAATAGGAGAGGATGGGTGGAATCAAATGGTATGTTACTTCTATAGAAGAAGCGAAATAAAAGGTAAGGACAGAAGAGGACAGAAAAGGGGGAAAGGGAAAGAAGAGACATGAACTGAGGAGAAATGCCACTTCTGCAGGTATGTATTTATGTATCATTTGATCTATCTATACCACTTCCTATGTTGTGCATTCAGTAAACAGATCTATTAGATTCTGAAAACACACAAAATTTCTATTAAATTAACATAGTTACACATGTAGTATGTTTCTTATTGAACTTCTATACCCGCATTGTATCGCAATTTCATTATTTTACATCGATCTTATTTCTCCTATTTTTGTCTATACTCGTAAAAAGCGGTTGGGGACTTACACAAACTGTTTGTGTTTAACTCTTGACATAATTCTCTTGTTTATGATACGATGATTTAAAAGAGACCTTCAAGGGGCATGCTTCGAGTTCTTACAACATAAAACTTGACGGTTTTTGAAGACCTTCAAATTCAAGGTGCGAGATTATGAGCAATTTTTTCTTTGGTTAAATGGCGGGACATGTTACTTGGGCAAGGACTAATTATTGCTAATCTTCCGTGGCCTAAACGTGGATGTGCAGTTGGCATTTGTCAAACAAGCCTAGACTTTAGATCATTTCTTTCTTAATTGTCCATAGACCTTATTTTCTATAGTGTATTTTGAAGCCATGTTCTCTCCATTATAGAGTAAGACTACTATTCCAATAGCATAACAGGTAAGGGGTTGTTGAATCTTTTGGAAAACATGTAAGCAACCACCACATTCTAACTCTTTAAAAAGAAAAAAAGAAACCCACCTTAAATAAGATTTGAAGGTACAAAACGTATACCCTCATTTTATAAGTTAGCTATAGATCAGTACTAATAATCATGTAGTTAGCGAACCTAAGTAGATTTTACGCATAATCTAATCAACTCCATTGTTTGTCGCTCTCCTTAATGACAAAATCTAATTATGTTTCTGTTCCTAAACCAAGAGATCTCCTATTATTGTTATGGTTTCTTTTATCTAAAGAATGATTAAACAAATCGGCATGCCACCAAACTTTACCTGATCCTTTGCTTAATGCTTTGTGCTTGGCTGAATTTTCTATTTACCATCATCACATCAAGTTTTGTTTATGGATGATCCCCACCTAACCCATGCATAAGAATCTAAGTGGCTTGAAGACCTTTTCTTTTATTATGTACTATAAAATTTTGATCCTTGACCCACTTTAATTGATCTTTGCATATGGGCATTGCTTGCTTTGTTCCTTGAATGCCATTGGACCCTGTGTTAATGTACGGAAATCTTATGGTGCTTGTCTCTTATAATTGAAACATGATTATGGTGGGTACTTCCGTCCTTTTATGAGGGGGTGGGGGGGGGGGGGGGATTCATGTTTTAAACTGAGAAATATTTTTTCTACCCATGCGGCAGAATCCACCTCATCCATAAGGATCCTTGATGGCTATAAGGTGGGGCAAATGGTGTAATTCATTATGTCGTGGATATTATGTCCACTTTTTACCATGTAACCTAAATGGATTCTACTATCCTGGTAGGAAAAGCATTCTCCCTTTAAACTTTAGGTTCTTTATCATAAATTACATGTCTCAGCCAATTTA
This sequence comes from Agapanthus africanus, assembly GCA_030015575.1. Classification (NCBI taxonomy): domain Eukaryota; kingdom Viridiplantae; phylum Streptophyta; class Magnoliopsida; order Asparagales; family Amaryllidaceae; genus Agapanthus; species Agapanthus africanus. The sequence goes on from CM057342.1 coordinate 222,799,079, forward strand.
TAAATTTTCCAGCTTGCTAGGCTCAACTTATAGGGGAAATGCTTTAATTTTTTTGGAATTTGTCTATCTATAAAATATGAATTCAGTTCTTAATCTTTTAAATAGAATCTATTTTTTAAAATTCCTGTTGACAAGTTTTCATCAGACTTTTCAGATCGAATAGTAAAGTAACATGAGACATTGTTCGGTATGCCAGGTATTATGCACTTGAGCAGAAGCAAAAGCGCTCACAATTTTGTGGATATTGTGCATGTGAATTTCCGATCGTATTATGAATATGTGAATTTTGTGCTTATTGTGGTGTTGTTTGCTGCTTGATCGAAGCTAAAATTAAGGAAGAAGAATGCGTGCCCATAAAAAAAAACCGTGTAATCTTCTCTGATTTTATGCAGCCTACCTTAATATTTGTAATAGATTTGTTGTGGTCATCTCATTCATTCTGTCTTCTTTCCATGAACCAATTCATGTTTTGTTATGGTTTCTTCATACAGGTCTTTACAATTACAGATTCATCATTTGGTTATTTATCTATGTGAAGTTTGCAATATAATTATATTTTGTTATTGTTTGAAATATGCATTTCCAGTAGAATTCGCTATACGATCTGCGGACACTTGCATGTTATCTAATTTCTAGGTAATTATTTTCTGCTTACAATTAGTCAAATTTATTTTTTGTATGTCAGTTCTCATAGAGCTGCATGCAATTATATAATGCATGCTTACCTTATATTGTTGATCATTGGTCCGGCGGATGCAAATGAATAGTGTCGTCATGGGGGCAGAACGGTACCTCGCCTTTTTCTAAAGGTCTTAAGTACCCCTAGTCATTTTATATATGATCTATGTAAAAAGGAATTAGATTTAGGAAAAATTAAGATGCAGCTTGAGAATCTTCTCACTCTCTCATATATATATATAATAGAAAATACAAATATTCTAAATAAATCTAATCAAAACTAAATCTTACCAATCTAAATTTAAATCTAATTAAGACTAATATATATCTTTTTTAATACTCTCTCTCAAATTGGAGCATATATATCACACATGTCCAACTTGGTACAAATAAATTGCACTCGACTCCTTCACAAAGGCTTGGTAAACAGATCTGCCAATTGATAGTCAGTTTTCACATGGACTTTATCAATAATCCTTTCTTCAATTTTTTCTCGAACAAAATGGCAATCTATTTCGATGTGTATTGTTTTTTCGTGAAAACTGGATTGTTGGTAATATAAATGGCAGTTTTGTTGTCACAATAAAGTTTTACCGGCTCCTTAAACTAATGACCAAGTTTTTGAAGAAGAGAAACTATCCATGCTAACTCACTTGTATTAGCCATGACTCTATATTCTGATTCAGCACTTGAATGTAAGACAACATTTTGTTTCTTACTTTTTCACGAGGACCAAATTGCCTCCAACAAACACACAAAAACCTGTGGTTGATTTTCGATCACTTGGCGATCCATCCCAGTCTGTATCTGTAAACCCTACAAGTTTAGAATGCCCAAACTTCTTATACATAATACCCTTCTCTGGTGTAGCTTTCAAATAGCGAAGAATACACATCACTACACTTCAATGTGAATTTCTAAAATCTGACATAAACCGACTAACTATACTAACAGGAAAAGAGATGTCAGGTCTTATCACAGTCAAATAATTAAGCTTACCAACCAATCTACTATATCGTCCTGGATCGGTAAGTGGCTTCCCTTGCCCTTAATATAGCTTGACATTAGAATCCATAGGCGAGTCAATAAGCTTACAGTCAGACATTTTTGCTTCTTTAAGCATATCAAGAACATACTTCTTTTGAGTTATAAAGATACTGTCCTGAAAAGAAGAACGTGCTACCTCAATACCAAGCAAGTATTTCAACTCTTCTAAGTATTTAGTGTTGAACTTCTTCTGAAGATAAGTTTTGAACTCAATAATACCTTTCGCATCATCACATGTGATCACAATATCAACATAAACAATCTTCAAAATTCTGCAGCTTTCTCGATTTTTAAAGGAAACAAAATGATCATTGTTGCTTCTGCATAACCCAAAAGCTCGAACAACGCTAGTTAGTCACCCAAACCAAGCACGTGGAGATTGTTTGAGACCATATAAAGATCTCTGAAGTTTGCAGACTTTTTCAGACTCCCCCTAAGCAACAAAACCAGGTGGTTGCTCCATATATACTTCCTTCTTTAAGTCACCGTGAAGAAATGCATTCTTCACATCAAGCTGATGTAAAGGCTAATTGTACGCAGCTGCAAGTGATAGAAATATACGTACAGACTCCATCTTTGCCACAGGAGAAAAAGACTCATTATAATCTTCTCCATAAATCTGAGAATAGCCCTTGGCAACAAGTCTGGCCTTCAAACGAGCCAATTGGCCGTTTGGATTAAGATTTATGGTATATACCCATTTTCAACCAACTGCTCTCTTTCCAACAGGCAATTGAGCAATCTTCTAAGTACCATTTAAGCGTAAGGCTAATATTTCACCTCCATGGCTTTCCTTCATTCAGGATGAGCCAGAGCATCAGATGTAAAAAAAAGAATAGCATAAAAATCAACAGCAGCAGCAACAAATGTTTTATACGAGGGAAAAAGTCTAGCATATGTGACATAATCTGATGGAGGATAGAGAGTTTTGGTGGTACGAGTACCTTTGTGAAAGGTAATTGGAAGATCAAGATCAATCTGAATCGGATCTGAGTCTGAAACAGGTGTAGGTTCTTCAATGACTGGAGACCCCTCTTCCTCGTTTTTTTCCATCCGAGTTGAAAAATTTGGTGTATTTGGTGCCGTCGAGACACGAGAATTGGCTGGAGAGGATTCGACAACAAGAATATCATTTTCATTAATAGGAAAATCCTCTCTAAGTGATTGGGGTATTACATTAGTACCAAAGAAAAGGGTATTTTTATGATAGGTCATATCAGCAGAGACGAAGACTCTATCGAATTCTTTGCTATAACACTTGTATCCCTTTTGACTCCGAAAATATCCTAAGAAAACACACTTAATAGACTTGGGATCGAGCTTTGATAAGCCAGGTTGATGATTGTGAATAAAACAAATACAACCAAAAACACATGGAAGAAGAGGAAATAAAGGTTTAGAGAGAAATAAAATAGAGATTGGAATTTCTCCCCCTAAAACTGAGCTTGGTAGATGATTGATAAGATGACAAGCAGCGGGAACAACTGAAAGTCGATCTTAACACCACCATGAGGTTCTAGAGGCATCAAGCATGCCACATTTTAATTTTTATTAGGTGCTAAGTTAAACTAACAAGATCATTACTTGATTATTAGGGTTTGCCTTTGTGATGTGATTAAACCAAGAGAAGAAAAGAGCATACAACCTTTGTAGTTCGAGTCCTTCTCTTCTAAAGCTCCGGGTTGAAGTCCACGCAACTCTACAATGCTCCTCTTCGAGTTGAACGAACCTCCTTCGTGATCTTTGCGCCAAAGATGATCCACCCGAAGTCCACAAGCTCAAGCTAACCCTTCACTGATCTCATTAGTGAAGGCAACACTCCACATCAAATTGCTAATCTAATGTGTGATGGTGAAATAAGGGTTTAATTTGCTCACTAGTTTGTATTCAAGTTTCATGGTTCACATCACATGTGAGGGTTGAAACTTGAACCATGGGATTGAGGAAGAAGAAGAAGCTAGAGAGCAATCATGGGAGCAAAGCAAGCAAAATGGCTAAGTGTTGAGAATGAGCTTAGAATGAATGGCAACTCTTGCCCCTCACTCATTCAAGTATGGAATTTTGCAATATAAAATTGCAACCATGCTTGAATAGTGAGTGAAGATGAATAAACAAAAATAAATCACATGCTTGCAACCATGCTCTCATTTTCCACCTCATTACTATTTTTCTCAAAAATAGAAAATCAAGCCATGTTTCATTATTATTATTATATATATATATATATATATATATATATATATATATAAAATGAAAAATAATTAGTGAGCTAATGATATTAGTTAAGATATAATTATATCACATATAATGTATATTACATTATTAAATCAACACTTGATTTAATAATCCGGTTATATCACATATGACTGACTAATATCATTCATCTGTATATCACATTATCAAATCAACACTTGATTCGACAATCTGGTTATATTACATATAACCGAACCGATAACAGATTAATGCCAGATTACAATACGGTATCACATACTCATATTTAATCAGGCCCACACATATATCAACATATGTGCCCTACTTCATTTCGCTCGAACCAGGAAACTTCTGTGTGGGACTCTAAAGACTCGTCAATACGCCAGCAGTAGATGGTGATCATATCAATCACTTACAAGCCGTTAGCGGTACTAGCTGGACGTAACGGCTACCCGGGTATTGAGCGATATGAAGATCAACAAGCAAGTTCATCCATACTCTTCATGAAGCCTATCAGTGACACTACCGTACAGTCCGGTCTCATCGTCTGATATGCCGCATATCATGTCTAAGGGTGGTAAACGTCAGGCCCCAGTAACGTGATAAGTCATGCCGATGTCTGGCCTATAACAGTTTGAGAAACTAATGATAACTCTTATAAGTAAATCCCAGCAGCAGCCCTGGACAGGGACTTCCAGTTATAGCTAATTGAGCATAGCGCAATATCAACCCCGAATACCGGGAGAGACGAAACCCTTTCTATCTCTCATTGCCTCCATGTGACTCGGGACTGTACCTAAAATCCACTTGTTTGCGCGACTCCTTTGAGCCGTGGTAGGGAGGAAATCAAAGCATAGTGGGAGCTACACAAGACTCTATGATGATCTCGGGTCTACAGACTAACCTGTACCAGTGTTACCAGAGAATTGCTATCTGACGATAGGTATACTACCACATAGGAGTCCTCGGCGAGTCCTATTCGGTGTACCCATTCTCCAATGAGCATCTGTGTACAATCTTTGATGTCACACACTAATGGTTGTGGAATCAACTATCGCCCTCTAAGGGATAAGAAATGTACGCACTAGTCTACTTTGGAATATCGATGCCCTAGTCTCGATATTCCCACGACTAGGAACTGATTAAAGGATGTACTTTTGGACCACCCTGGCCCCACCAGTATAATCTCATCATAATCCTTGTAGTCAAGTACATATCTTAAGGGTTTTATCAACATGTAAGAGACAGGCAATATAAATACCGGTCTACATGTTAAGATAAAGATAACCCGATAGCATACTATCATGTCGAGCAAGAAAGTCCTCTATATATATATCCAAGCATCCACTATATCATCAATAATGGCCTCTAGGGCATACATATTCCTAACAATCTCCCACTTGCACTAAGGCCAGTTGTTGTAGTATCTCATACCGAACGTCCCAAAAGTCTCTCAAATAGCATCTGGGGGATGGCCTTGGTGAGTGGATCCGCTGTGTTATCCTCTGTATCAACTCTCCTGACCTCGATCTCCCGGAGATCAACTATCTTCCTGATCAGGTGATACTATCTAAGAATATGTCTGGATCACTGACAGGACTGGAGTTCCTAGGCCAAAGACACAGCTCCATTGTCATCCCAATATACAGATACTGGATGCCCAATGGTAGGAACCAAGTTCATCATATGAACTTTTCATCCAGACAACCTCTTTGGCAGTATCGTTGGTAACGATATAATTAGCCTCAATCAACGAGTCTGCTACGGTATATAGCTTGGAACCCTTCCAACATACCGTCTCTCCACTGAGGGTAAAGACGAAACCCGAGGCTGACTTTCAGTCGCCCTTATCACTCTGGAAGCTCGAATCGGTAAAGGATTCCATCTGGAGTTCACCGTTACCATACACCAAGAACATCTCTTTAGTCCTTCTCAAGCACTTAAGAATGTTCTTCAGCTGTCCAGTGGTTTCCCTAAAGATCTTTTCGATACTTATTCACTACACCTAGTGAGTAAGCTACATCTAGTCTGGTACATAACATCGCATACATGATTGACCCGTCTGCCAAAGCATATGGTATCCCTTGTATGCGAGCCCTCTCCAAATCAGTCTCGAGAGACATCTCTTTGGAGAGAGTGATCCCTGAACAAGCGGGTACATTACCATGCTTAGAATCATCCATACTAAATCTCTTTAGCATGGTGTCTATGTACCTAAATTGGGACTATCCCAAATCCATTTAGATCTATCTCTATAGATCTATATCTCCAGGATGTAAGAGACATCAGTTAGATCTTTCATGGAGAACCTATGTAATAAGAGGTGCTTGACCGAGTGTAGCATAGGAACACCCTTTGTAGGGTTTCTAGGCACATTAATGAGGTCTCACAAGTGATCAAACATGGCCAATTCAAATTTTTCATGTGCCTACAAACCCTAATACGGATCGTTGACTAGATGATAAGGCGATGCAAGCAAGTAAACAACTTTATTGCTAAAGGAAAGTGACTACAACCTTTGTAGATCCGGTCCTCCACTTCCTAGGCTCCGTGATGACGTCCCTCCGCTGTACCAATCGGAATCCGAACTCTGGCGATGGTTTCGTCGGAGAAATGATCGGGCTAGGTCGTCGACTTCGATGCCGAAGATGATCTACGTCGAGGCAACTCAAGATCAAGCTCCAACTTCACTAAGTCATGAAACTTGTGAAGAAAACACCCTATACTACTTGGCAAGTGGTAGAGGATGAAGAAATAGGAAGTGGGTTCACTTTAGAATTGGATTTCTCACTCTTTTTCTCATTTCACCATTGATGGTAGCAAGCTTTTCTTCATCTTGAAGAAGGAGAAGAAGAAGAAAAGAATATGATAAGTATATAGAAATAGAAAATAAAATGATACTTATCATATAGCAACCATGGTTAAGTGTAGAGAATAAACTAGGGTTAGGTTAAGGCTAAGAAACAAAATGGTCAAAGCTTCAAAGCTTCATGAAGTTTCAAGGAAAAAACAAAAGAAGCCACCCTTTTGTTTCTTGCCTTAAAATGAATAAATAAATAAATAGTTAATAAAATCAAAACCCTAACCATTACATAACCATGGTTTAATCTAAACATACACCCAAACATTCATGCATCATCAAACATGATACAATCAAGTGCACAAAAATATATCACATATACAATGTGCACATCAAGTGAGAAAATCCATTTTAAGTGAACAAATACTAGTTAATGTAAAGTAATATATCAAATATATAATTATACATTAAATCATTAAATCAACACTTGATTTAACGATCCGGTCATATCGCATATGACCGACTAATATCCAATATATCGGCTTATCGAATCAATCCTCGATTCGATAACTAGGTTATATCGCATACAACCAATCGATACATTCATCACGAGAATAGAATACGGTATCACATACATGCATTATTCTCGGTCCCGCACATATCTCATATGCGCTCCTATTTCGTTTCGCTTGAGCCGGGAAACCTCTGTGTAGGACTCTAAAGACTCGTCAATACGCCGGCAGCAGGTGATGATCATATCAAACACCCACAAGCCGCAAGCGGTCTACTAAACGTAACGGCCACCCGGGTATTGAGCGATCAGAAGATCGACGAGCAAGCCCGCTCACACTCCTGTGAATCCAACCAGTAACACTTACCGTACAGTCCGGTCTGTTCGTCTGATATGTCGCATATCTCGCCTAGGGGTGGTAAACGTCAGACCCCAATAGCTCGATAAGTCATGCCGACGTGAGGTCCATAACAATCATGAAACTACTGATAACTCTTACCAGTATATCACTGCAACCCTGGCCAGGGATTTCCTGTTATGGCCAGTCGTGCATAGCGCAACATCAACCCCCAATACCGGGAGAGACGAATCCCCTCTTATCGCTCATTGCTTCCATGTGAATTGGGACTGTACCCAAAAACCACCTGTTTGCACGCTCAGTAGAGCCGTGGTAGGGTGGAAATCAAAGCACAGTGGGAGACACACAAGACTCTATGACGATCTCGGGTCAACAGACTAAGCTGCACTAGTGTCACCAGAGAACTGCCATCTGACGTGAGGTATAATACCATCTGGGAGTTCTCGGCGAGTCCGTTTAGTGTACCCAGTCTCCACTGAGCACCCGCATACCATCTCTGATGTCAAACACCAATGGATATGGGATCATCCATCGCCCATCACATGGGTTGAGAAGATATACGCTAGTCTACTCTGGAATATCGATGCCCCGTCTCGATATTCCCACGACTAGGAACATTGAAGGATGTACTCATGGACTATCCAGGCCCCACTAGTATGATCTACATCATAGTCCTGGAAGTCGAGTACACATCCTAAGGGCTTTATCAACATGTAACAGAGAGACAGAAAGTATACATGTTAAGATAAAGAGCAACCAGATAGCGTACTATCATGTCGAGCAAGAAAGTCCTACCTATATATGTCCCAGCATCCACTACAATATACATCCAATGTACAGTAATGGCCTCTAGGGCATACATATAACTAACAATCTTCCACTTGCACTAGGGCCATCTGTAGCAGTGGTTGCAGTATCACATACTCAACCATCCCATATAAGTCTCTCTCTGGGAAAAAGCCTTTGTGAGTGGATCCGCCTCGTTATCCTCTGAGTCTACTCTCCTAACCTCGATCACCCTGGTGATCAACTATCTCCGTGATCAGGTGATGCTGCCTCAGAATAAGTCTGGGTCACTGATGGGACCAGGGTTCCTGGGCCAAAGCCACACTTCCATTGTCATACAATGGTAGGAACCTAGTCCATCTTATGAACCAATATACACCCAAACTGCCTCTTTGGTAGTATCTTTAATAGCGATGTTACCAGCCTTTATCGTCTAGTCTGCCACGGTATCTCGTTTGGAACTCTTCCAACATACCGTCCCTCCATTGAGGGTAAAAACAATGCCTGCGACTGACATTCAATCGTCCTTATCACCCTGGAACTTTTCCAGTGATTCTCCCCAGGATCGATTGATACCATCTCACTACAACTAGTGAGAATCCTAACATCTATTTAGATATATCTCATAGATCCAAATCCCAGGATTTAGGAGGTATCACTTTGATCCTATTGGAGAATCCTTGTGATAAGCGGAGATTGACCGAGTGTAGCATAGGAAACTCCTTCCCTATTAAGAGTATGTCATCTACGTACTCTACGAGGATCACCACCATACTCCCTACTACCTTTTTGTATATACAAGGTTCATCTACCATTTTGATGAAGTCAAACACTTTGACTATCACATCAAAACAGACGTTCCAACTCCGCGATGCCTGCTTCATTATGTAAAGCAACTTGCACATGTTTCCGCTGCTCCCACTGTTTATGAAGCCCTCTGGCTGTGTTCTTATTGACGTTCTCTTCTAAATCATTATTTAGAAAAGTAGCCCTGGCACCCAACCACCAGATATCATAGTCATGGTATGCAGCAATGGCAAGTAGGATCTGGGTGGACTTAAGCATAGTGCCTGGAAAAGGTTTCATCATTATCCACGCCTGGTCGATGACGAAAACCTTCAACAAGTCTAGCTTTGAAAGTCTCAACTTTTCCATCTACACCAAGTAATCTTCTCAAGATATACTTGCTCCTGATGGGGATTTAACCATTCAGATATAGCACCCAAAGTCCATACTTTGTTGGTGTACATGGATTCCATCTCAGATCGCTAAGCATCCAGCCATTCTTATAGAGTCCCTACTCTCGATGGCCAGCTCGAAACTAGTTGGGTCATCATCTCATGATGCAATCCTCGGTCCCACTGTCATAGAGAAACCGAAGTATCTCTTAGGTGGGTGAGGAGCCCTACTAGATCGGCGGAGAGGCTGAGGTTCGTCGGGGACTATTGAATCCTCTGGTTCTGTCAAATCGTTAGCTGTAGTTTTATACAGCTGGAACTTTTCCAGTTCTACAGAACTGACCTTGCCTCGATCTTGTCCGGATTTTGCTTTTGACATAGGCCGGACAATCCCAAATCTTAACTTACTTAAGAGATAGGCTCTTCCCATACCATATCTCATATGGAGTGGTAGGCACTGATTTGATTCGAACCTAATTCAATAGGTATGCAGCTTCTCAAGTGCACAACCCTAAAAGGAAATAGGTAACTCAGTAATACTCATCATAGAGCACACCATATCTAATATTGTGCGATTGCTCCGCCCCGATACACCGTTGTGCTGTGGTGTATTCAGAGGAGTAATACTGAGAGAGAATCTCATTTTCTTTTAGAATACTCCAGGAATGCCATGCACAAGTATTCTCCTCCCTGATCTTATCATAGGACATAATACTTATACCCGTATTTTGGTTCTCTACTTCTAACTTATATTCTGTGAATATCTCAAAAGGTTCGGACTTATGTTTCAACAGGAACATATGACTGAAACTTGAGAGATTATCAGAGAACGTAATGAAGTATAAAGAACCAGTCCTGGCATGTGTAGACAGGAGACCTTACATACATCATCATGTATCAGTCCCAAGAGTTCATTAACTCTTTCTCTGTTCCCAATGAACAGAGCTATGGTCATCTTATCTTTGTGACATGACTGGCAAGTTTCACAAGATGTAAATTCAAACTGATTTAAATATGCATCTAAAATGTAACTTTAGCCAGTCGGGTCGCATTGATATGACCTAGTCTACAATGCCTTAAGAATGATTCGTTCATTTCTGAAATTTTCCTCTTGTGTGTGTTCTGTATACTAGGAACTGTAGTTTGATTTAGAACGTCAATGCTTTTAGATAACGTACCTGAACCGATCAACTTTTGATATAGGAAATGTTCAAAACATTATCCATCAATACAAAATTTTGTCATTTCTTTAATAAATAAAGAGATTGATATGATTTTGTATATCAGGTTCGGTATCTAATAGCATTTGTTCAGAATCAATGTATTAGTAATACAGGGTGACAGTGACCAACAGACTTGGCTGCAACACTTGCTCCGTTTTCTGTCTCATGAAACTTATCACCCGTTCTCAGTTTTCTACCTTTTTGTAGCCCTATGTAACAGGTTACATATCTAGGATCCTGATCCGGTATCAAATACCCAGGATGCAGAGGATACTGAGAAACAGTTCTTTGCAATGAACACACCCGAAGGAGATGCATCATATGCACTTTCTTCGTTTGGGCGGCATAGGAATTCTGGTATTTCCCTATTTCCTGCTCTGTCTTATAACAATTATAAGTTGGAGCGGGACCAACGTTCCCCAGCTCAGTATAAAAAGCGGGTTCGGTCAATACATCCATATTATTATCTTGATTAAGGCGTGATATGATCGCTACATGGAGAGAGAGAGAAGAAAACACTCTGCGTGCGCTCTTGCAAGATTAGATTGGTTATATATTTTATCTAATCAGGATGGCTCCCACTGTTTTTTATCAAATCTTCCTTCAAACCTTAAAAGGAAAGACTAGCCGGGATTAATTATACTCTACAAGTTCGCTAATCTTTCAGCCAGGCCAGTGTCGGTACTTTGAGGGAGGTTCCCCGTGCTTTCGCACAGACCTAATTACAGTAAACCTCATTTTCCCAGAGGCTTAACCCCGTTGACACCTTTCTAGACACCTACTTGATCGGCTAATTGTAAAGTGCAAAACTCTCCCAGGAGTAACAATTACTCGCAGTGGGCATCGGGATCCAACTATCACATAGAAGGTATGCAATTTCATTGCAAATTTCAACACTTGAAACTCCCGATAAAGATTTTTACCCCTAGTACTTATGACCTTAACTATGGTCAACAAATCATAAGCACTAGTCAAGTTCTACCCGTCATTTCGTGATTAATTAGACCCACCCACATGACCCTTAACTAAGGTCAACAAAGTCACCCGACTGTCCTAACTAATCGCATCATATGCGGTGTAGGAAGACATCACTTAGCTACCGTACATTGTGCCTTAACTAAGGTCAACAAACACAACACGAATACTAAGTACTCTACTTCCAAAAATGACGGAGGGTTGCGAATGGTTTTTATGAAAACCTTTAACGCTTTGAACTTGATCTCGTTGCGGAATCAAATGGTTTTAAATGGAATGTTTTTGAGGCTTTTCTAGTTTTGCTAATGGGGTCACTCCCGGTGAAGGGATCGTCGGCCTTTTCCTGGTCGAATGAGGTGCGGGATATATCATATATATCACTGTGCAAAGCAGAAACTATAGAAGCAATCAAAAAACAAACCGAGTGTGTAGCATCTGCCAGTTATTGCTAAAGGAGTCACTCCCGGTGAAGGGATCTCGGTCCTTTCCTTATCGAATAAGGTGCAGGATGTTCTACAAGGAACACCGCGATGCAAAGCAAGAACTGTAGCTACCTGTTTTATTTTGAAATTCGATTCCACAACATCAATTAGGTTTATTCTCTTTCATTAATCTCATTAATGAATGTCCCATCATTTAAGTCCACCTAAACATCACAGATAAATATAACGTACGCTTATGCCATCCGCATTCGCCTCGATATCCCATCTGCACCGTTAGGTTAGGTAACTAACGCCAGAACGAGGCAGGGCTAGCGCGGGTGTAAAACATAAGCAACGTCTATATAATATATCATATATACTATATATAATATCTATCTGAACAAATCACATGATCACAACACAGATAACGCAGCAGAAAATATCATATGAAATATTGGATATACTAGGACGTCCGTGTTTTTAATACGAGCCAGTATAAAACACAGATTCCACGGTCGTGATGAATAGCCAATCCCACACCCCTAAACCCCTACGAGAGCGGCAAGCAACCCTACCAATTCTAAGGTTAGGAGACCCGGACTCGACTCCTCGAGATGGTCTCCCACTGGACCCTAGAACCCGGTTACTTGTGCTCTCCTCCTTGGGTCTATCCTAGTGCGGAAAAGTAAATAATATACAAAATGTGATATCTTCCGCAACCTGGAAGTGCCCCAATAAAAGAATATTACATACAAGTTTTTACATGAATGAAAATGAAAAACACTCATCTCACATAAAAAACCCCCCGGCTATTCAAACACGACGATCCAATATAACATATCCAGCAACACATAACATCACATGTCATTAACGTAAGTAAACATGCGTATCCCAATTGTCGTTGACATATAGCAACGAAACCGGCGATATCACATATTACACTTACGGTCACAGAAAAGAAAGTGTAAAACTACAACAGTTGGAATCCGCAAACTCTTTAGACATCGCATGCCTAACCAAATGAATTCCTTAGACATCGCATGCCTAACAGTTATAAACCCCGCATTTTAGTCTCATTATCGAAAACTCTTTTCAATATCAAGTCGGGCAATTCAACAAGATTCCCGACATCCTGATCGAATGCTCGTCGCAAACTTTAGTAGGTGTCCGCACCCCCGATACCGTCGACGAAGTGCACTAAGGCGGAACACCGCTACCGCGAGCACCCGAACGGATGCTTTCGGCGACGGGGTTCTCCTACAGTCACTTGGTCGGGGCTATGGGGTGAGGCTGTCTATTAAGTTTACCCGGCGAGTATCCGCGTACGCTACGTGATTGCGACGGACTTTTGATCACATCAAAATTCCGTGGCAACCGATCAAGTGAGACTAAACTGCTATGTTTATAACATTCATTCAGTTATCTCATAACTACTTGTGAATTCCAATTATTGTATCACATTCCGGATAAGATAGAAAATGTTAAACTTTTCGATCAAACAATCAAACACCCAAGTTTTCCCGAAACAGCTCAACATATGAAACAAGTTTAAAAACATCCAGTTCATGCCTCAGTACCAACGGTCCAGCCGTAGAAGGGTCAAGCCAACGCCTCACATGTGGCACGCCGTACTGCCCCAAACCCTAAGGTTTAAAGGGCAGTTCAAGACGGTCATATAATCGAGTTAAGGTTTGTTGTCTTCTAGAGGGACCATCGTGTTACTTGCACTACTTAGAAACGTCATTAAACTACGGAAATATCCAACAATTGAAAATTTCCCGGCAGGGGAAAAAGTGGGTATTTATATCTGGTCGAACTTTTAACATATTCTAAAAATACCCGGAAAAACACATAGACGAAGTTAAAGATTCCGATCAAAATGTTGAACTCCCAATACAACCCAGAAAACTCAACACTTGAGTATACATTAAAAATTCCCAGAAAACTCAGCAATGAAATAAAAAAGTTACTGTGCAAAAATTAATGCAAAAGGTGACCATATGGCCGCAGAACCGCCGCATGAGCCCTGCTCGTGCCGCGGTTCCGCGGCGCTTTAGTCGAATTGGCCGCTCGAATTTCACAGTAATTCTTAAAAACTCCTGCTGATTTTTCTGCATATTTTTAATTCTCAAAAATCCCCGATTTCAAAAAATGTACAGAGAGCAATTTTGCATTAGGGTTTCGGTTCGATCGGACTTCTAACTCCGTCTACGCATCGTCTAAGGCTCTAGCTAGGCTCTGATACCACTGTAGGGTTCCTAGGCACACTAATGAGGTCTCACAAGTGATCAAACATGGCCAATTCAAATTTTTCATGTGCCTACAAACCCTAATACGGATCGTTAACTAGATGATAAGGCGATGCAAGCAAGTAAACAACTTTATTGCTAAAGGAAAGTGACTACAGCCTTTGTAGATCCGGTCCTCCACTTCCTAGGCTCCATGATGACGTCCCTCCACTGTAGCAATCGGAATCCGAACTCTGGCGATGGTTTCGTCGGAGAAATGATCGGGCTAGGTCGTCGACTTTGATGCCGAAGATGATCTACGTAGAGGCAACTCAAGATCAAGCTCCAACTTCACCAAGTCATGAAACTTGTGAATAAAACACCCTATACTACTTGGCAAGTGGTAGAGGATGAAGAAATAGGAAGTGGGTTCACTTTAGAATTGGATTTCTCACTCTTTTTCTCATTTCACCATTTATGGTAGCAAGCTTTTCTTCATCTTGAAGAAGGAGAAGAAGAAGAAAAGAATATGATAAGTATATAGAAATAGAAAATAAAATGATACTTATCATATAGCAACCATGGTTAAGTGTAGAGAATAAACTAGGGTTAGGTTAAGGCTAAGAAACAAAATGGTCAAAGCTTCAAAGCTTCATGAAGTTTCAAGGAAAAAACAAAAGAAGCCACCCTTTTGTTTCTTGCCTTAAAATGAATAAATAAATAAATAGTTAATAAGATCAAAACCCTAACCATTACATAACCATGGTTTAATCTAAACATACACCCAAACATTCATGCATCATCAAACATGATACAATCAAGTGCACAAAAATATATCACATATACAATGTGCACATCAAGTGAGAAAATCCATTTTAAGTGAACAAATACTAGTTAATGTAAAGTAATATATCAAATATATAATTATACATTAAATCATTAAATCAACACTTGATTTAACGATCCGGTCATATCGCATATGACCGACTAATATCCAATGTATCGGCTTATCGAATCAATCCTCGATTCGATAACTAGGTTATATCGCATACAACCAATCGATACATTCATCGCGAGAATAGAATACGGTATCACATACACGCATTATTCTTGGTCTCGCACATATCTCATATGCGCTCCTATTTCGTTTCGCTTGAGCCGGGAAACCTCTGTGTAGGACTCTAAAGACTCGTCAATACGCCGGCAGCAGGTGATGATCATATCAAACACCCACAAGCCGCAAGCGGTCTGCTAAACGTAACGGCCACTCGGGTATTGAGCGATCAGAAGATCGACGAGCAAGCCCGCTCACACTCCTGTGAATCCAACCAGTAACACTTACCGTACAGTCCGGTCTGTTCGTCTGATATGTCGCATATCTCGCCTAAGGGTGGTAAACGTCAGACCCCAATAGCTCGATAAGTCATGCCGACGTGAGGTCCATAACAATCGTGAAACTACTGATAACTCTTACCAGTATATCACTGCAACCCTGGCCAGGGATTTCCTGTTATGGCCAGTCGTGCATAGCGCAACATCAACCCCCAATACCGGGAGAGACGAATCCCCTCTTATCGCTCATTGCCTCCATGTGAATCGGGACTGTACCCAAAAACCACCTGTTTGCACGACTCAGTAGAGCCGTGGTAGGGTGGAAATCAAAGCACAGTGGGAGACACACAAGACTCTATGACGATCTCGGGTCAACAGACTAAGCTACACCAGTGTCACCAGAGAACTGCCATCTGACATGAGGTATAATACCATCTGGGAGTTCTCGGCGAGTCCGTTTAGTGTACCCAGTCTCCACTGAGCACCCGCATACCATCTCTGATGTCAAACACTAATGGATATGGGATCATCCATCGCCCATCACATGGGTCGAGAAGATATACGCTAGTCTACTCTGGAATATCGATGCCCCGTCTCGATATTCCCACGACTAGGAACATTGAAGGATGTACTCATGGAATATCCAGGCCCCACTAGTATGATCTACATCATAGTCCTGGAAGTCGAGTACACATCCTAAGGGCTTTATCAACATGTAACAGAGAGACAGAAAGTATACATGTTAAGATAAAGAGCAACCAGATAGCGTACTATCATGTCGAGCAAGAAAGTCCTACTTATATATGTCCCAGCATCCACTACAATATACATCCAATGTACAGTAATGGCCTCTAGGGCATACATATAACTAACACCCTTTCCTATCAAGAGTATGTCGTCCGCATACAATACGAGGAAGACAACCATACTTTCTATAACCTTCTTATTTATACATGGTTCATCTACCTTTTTGATGAAGTCAAACTCTTTGACAGCTTCATTAAAATAGATGTTCTATCTCCGCGATATCTGCTTTAACCCGTAGATGGATTTAATCAGCTTGCACATGTTTCCGCTGCTCCCACTGTCTACATAGCCCTATGGCAGTGTCATATACACGCTCTCTTCTAAATCACCATTTAGAAAAGCGGTTTTGACGTGCAGTCTGCCAGATATCGAAGTCATGGTATGTAACAATGACAAGTAGGATCCTGATGGACTTAAGCATAGTTTTGAAAGTCTCAACTTTTCTATCTATACCAAATTATTTTTCTCAAAGATCCTCTTGTTCCCGATGGGTTTTACCCCTTCAGGAGTGACATGCAAAGTCAACACTTTGCTGGTGTACATGGATTCCATCTCAGATCGTATAGCATCCAGCCATTTCACATAGTCTCCACTTTTGATGGCCTGCTCGAAACTAGTTGGGTCATCATCTCCATGATGCAATCCTCGCTCCCACCGTCTACGAGAAAACCATAGTATCTCTCAGGTGGATGAGGAACCCAACTAGATCTGCGGAGTGGCTTCGGTTCGTCAGGGACTATTGAATTCTTCGGTTCCACCAAATCGTCAGTTATAGTTTGCTTTGCTGGAACTTCTTCTAGTTCTACCTCATTGCCATTAATTTCTTCCATGAGAAATTTCTTTTCTAAAAAGGTGGCATGTTGAGAAACGAAACATCTTTTGTTCCTCGGTGTGGTAGAAGATATTCCCTCGCGAATATTTGGGATATCCTACAAACTTGCACAGAACTGATCTTTCCTCAAGTTTGTCCGGATTTTTCTTTTCAACATAGGCCGGACAACCCCATATCTTAACTCGTTTAAGAGATGGTCTCTTCCCATTCCATATCTCGTACGGAGTGGTATGCAATAGATTTGATCGGAACTCTATTCAATAGGTATGCAGTTTCTCAAGTGCATGTCCCTGAAAGGAAATAGGCAACTCAGCAGAACTCATAATAGAGCGCACCATATCTCATAGGGTGCGATTCCTCCACCCCAATATACCGTTGTGCTGTGGTGTATACGGAGGAGTAAGCTGAGAGAGAATCTCATTCTCTTTTAAATAGTCTCGGAATTCCGTGCTCCAGTATTCTTCTTCCCGATCATATCGAAGGATTTGAATACCTGTACCCATCTGGTTCTCAACTTCGTACTTATATTCCTTGAAATTCTCAAAAGATTCAGTTTTGTGTTTCAACAAGAACACATGTCTGTATCTTGAGAGAACATTGGTGAATGTACTAAAGTACGCGGAACTATCCCTGGCATATGTAGACATAGGACCGCATACATCACCATGTATCTGTCCAAGAGTTCAGTAGCTCTTTCTCCGTTTCCAGTAAACGGAGATTTGGTTACCTAGTCTTTAAGACATGACTGACAAGTTTCATAAGATATAAATTCGAACGGATTCAAAAATGCATCCTTATGGAACTTCAGCTAGTCTTGTTTCATCGAAATGACCCAGTCTACAATGCCACAAGAAGACTTCGTTCATTTCTGAACTGTTCCTCTTGTTTGTGTTCTGTACATTTAGAACTGTAGTTTGATTCAGAATGTGTACATTATTTATACAACATACCTTACCCAATCAACACTTGATTTAGGAAAATATTGACAATATTTATTGGTACGAAGTAACAGTCGCTAAGAATCAATATATTACCAGTTGGTAACACTAGGTGATATTTGCCAACTGCTTTGGTTGCAACAATTGCACCATTCTCTACTACTAGAGACATATCATCTTTTCCCAGTTCTCCACCAGTATGTATCCCATGTAACAAATTACATGTATGGGATCCTGATTTGGTATCCAATACACAGGACGTAGAGGTAACTGAGAAACAGTTCTTGGTTACGAACACACCCGAAAACAATGCATCAACATGCTTATTCTTCGTTTGGGTGGCATGGGTATCCATATATTCCCATATTCCTTACTCAGACTTATGACAATCATAAGGTAGAGCGGAACCTAGCCCAGTATGATAAGTAGGTTCGGTCAAAACATCCATATTATTATCTTGATTAAGGTATTTCAATGGTCGCTATCAGGAGAGAGAGAAGGATAATAACTTTGTGTGCGCTCTTTGCAAGATTAGATTGGTTATTTTATCTAATCAGGATGGCTCCTACTGTTTTTATCAAATCTTCCTTCAAACCCTAAAAGGTAAGACTAGCCGGGATTAATTACACCCTACAAGTTCGCCAATCTTTCAGCCAGGCCGATGTCGGTACTTTGAGGGAGGTTCCCCGTGCTTTCGCACGGACCTAATTAAAATAAATCTCGTTTCCCTAGAGGCTTAACCTCGTTGACACCTTTCTAGACACCTACTTGATCGGCTAATTGTAAAATGCAAAACTCTCCCAGAAGTAACTCTTACTCACAGTGGGTATCGGGATCCAACTATCACATAGAAGGTATGCAATCTCATAGCAAATTTCAACACTTGAAATTCCCGATAATAGTTTTTACCCCTAGCGTCCTATGACCTTGACGGAGGCCAAACTACCCATAGGGCGCTAGTCAAGTTCAACCCATTCATTTCTTGATTGAATTAGACCCACCCGCACGACCCTTGATGGAGGCCAAACAACGCCGTACGAATACCCTAATCCAATCACATCTCATGCTACAGATAAGTACTAATCAGCTACCGTACACTACGTCTTGACGGAGGCCAAACTACCGTAGCACAAATACTAAAATAGCACTTATCTGAAATGACGGAGGGCTACGCAGGTTTTTAAGAAAACCATGAGCGTAATGAACTTGATATCATTGTAGAATCTAATGTTTTTGAAAAAGGAGTGTTTTTGAGGCTTTTGCTAGTTTTGCTAAAGAGGTCACTCCCGGTGAAGGGATCTCGGCTTTTTCCTCATCGAATGAGGTCCAGGATATTCAAGAATACCACTATGCAAAACAAGAACTATATAAGCAATCAAAGAACTATATAAGCAAGAACAAAACCGAGTGAGTTGTAGTATTTGTTAGTTTCGCTAAAGAGGTCACTCCCGGTGAAGGAATCTCGGCTTTTTCCTCATCTAATGAGGTGCTGGATATTCATCAAGGAATACCACTGTGCAAAGCAATAACTAGAGCTACCCTTTTTGAAATTTGATTTTACAACATCTTTTGGTTTCTTTCTTTTCATTAATCTCATTAATGAAGTCCCATCAATTAATGTTTCCTAAACATTACAGAAAAATGAAATGAAAATAGAACGTACGCTTATACTATCCGCATTCGCCACGGGGCCCCGTCATGCACCATTAGGTTACTTAACTACCGTCAGAGCGGGGGATGGACTAGCGCGGGTGCAAAACATAAGCAACGTTTATTATATATCATATATATAATATTGCATTCGTCTCACGCAGTTATATGATCAACATCACAGAATCAAGCAGCAGTAGCAACATATGAAATATTGGATATACTAAGATATCCGTGTTTTAAATTTAGCCAATAATGTAAAACACGGATTCTACAGTCGTGATGAATAGCCAAACCCATATCCCTAGACCCCAACGAGAGCGGCAAGTAATCCTACCAATTCTAGAGTTAGGAGACCCGGTCTCAACTCCTTGAGATGGTCTCCCACTGGACTCTAGAACCCGGTTACTTGTGCTTCCCGTCTTGGGTCTATCCTAATGCGGAAAAGTAAATAATATATAACAGCGGTGACATCATCCTCAACCCGGAAGTGCCCCAATAAAAGAATATCACATACAGATTTTACATGAATGAAAATAAAAACCCTCATCTCACATAAAACCCCCCGGCTATTCTTTCTTGACGATCCAATAAATCATATCAACAGAAACACATGATATCACATATCATCAACGTAAGCAAATATGCGTATCCCTAAAAACTTGTTGACATATAGCAACGAGATTGGGATACCCCATATATTAAACTTACAGTCGCAGAAAAGAAACAGAAAACTACAATGATTAGAATCCGCACTATCCTTAGACATCATAAACCCGGAATATCTCATATTCCTGATTTCATGCCTAACATGTAAAACTTGCATTTTAGTCTCAAATTGAAAACTCTTTTTAATTGGTTGTTGAATAATTCAACAAGATTCCCGACTTAATGATCGTGTACAATACGCAATTGCGACGGAGTTTTGATCTGAATCAAAACTTTGTTGCAATCGATCAATTGAGACTAAACGGCTAGCTTTACAATATACTAACTAGTTTTCACAAAACTAATTAATCCGGATTCTAATAATTGTATTACACACATCACAAAGCTTGTAAAGTAACCGCGACATTAGAATTCCGCACGCAATTAGCAAACTAAACCAATTTTTCCAACACTTGAAAAATCCAGTGAGCTAAAGTTCCAAAATCAATCGTTTTAAGCCAATCCGGGAGTCGAAACGAACTCGAAACCCGCCTGAATCTTCTCGGGGGCGATGACCCAAGATTAAGTATCGAATGAGGGCCTATAGGGGGTACCCTACCTCCGAGGCCACCACGAGGTGGCCAGGGGGTGAGGCAGACCCGAAACTGCCTATGGTGGGGCAGTTTCGGGTCCCCACAGCCAAGACCACCTTGTGGTGGTCTTGGGGAGTGGGCCCAGCCGTTTTGTCCCCGCCGAGGTGTCTCAGGGGTGTGCACGCTCTACCCCGCGGCTTCTCGGTTCAAACCGTGAGCCCGCGGGATGTGCAAACAATTCAAAATATCAATTTCGAAACTGTTTTTATCGGCAGTTTTTGCGATACAAAAACGACGGATTTCTAACGTCGCTACAAGTTACCCTAATATTCTAGCTTGGCTCTCATACCATGAAAGCTGACCTTAACACCACCATGAGGTTCTAGAGGTATCAAGCATGTTACATTTTAATTTTTATTAGGTCCTAAGTTAGACTAACAAGATCATTACTAGATTATTAGGGTTTGCTTTTGTGATGTGATTAAACCAAGAGAAGAAAAGAGCATACAACCTTTGTAATTCGAGTCCTTCTCTTCAAAAGTTCCGGGTTGAAGTCCACGTGACTCTACAAGGCTCCTCTTCGAATTGAACGAACCTCCTTCGTGATCTTCGCGCCAAAGACGATCCACCCGAAGTCCACAAGCTCAAGCTAACCCTTCACTAATCTCATCAGTGAAGGCAACACTCCACATTAAATTACTAATCTAATGTGTGATGGTGAAGTAGGGGTTTAATTTGCTCACTAGTTTGTGTTCAAGCTTCATGGTTCATATCACATGTGAGGGTTGAAGCTTGAATCATGGGATTGAGGAAGAAGAAGAAGCTAGAGAGCAACTGTTCAGTTGATAAAACTGCACATCTAATATGACATTTTTCTTACTATTTCTATATAATAAAAGGTGTTTATATAATATATGACACATATGAAGGTTTATCTGTAAAAATACCATTTTCTTGTGTTTATATATTATAATTAATATTATGTAGTAAAAAGTAAGTGTAAATATCCATGTGACATTTGGCCCATTTAAATATGCTTACCTTATTAAAAGCCTTTGACCAATTCTTAATGGTTAAGTTAATATCTCCATAAAACAAACTAATATTATTTGTTCAGTTATTGTGCAGAATTTTCAGGACTGAAATCAAGAAAATTAAAGTTGGCGAAATAAACCTGCCTAATTAAGAAAGTAAACTAAAGAAATCAATTTTGGCAGTGACGAAGAGAAGATTTTCAGTTTCCAGAGATGTGAAAAGATCACCACGTGTCATCAAGATAAAGCCCCACAAAAAAAATGTGACGATCCCCCTACTTGGCCGCGGAACCGCGGCCAAACCCACCTATTGGCCGCGGTTCCGCCGCGGATTTGAGGAGTTGAGATATGGGATTTTGGTGGTTAGGATCCTAACAACCAGTTTCCAAATTAGGAAACTAGGGTTCTGGCTCTGAGACTATAAATAAGGACCGAGAGCCTCTTGGAAAATTATCAAGCTGAAGAGATCACGAAGTCCACGATAGGCTCACGCATCCAGGCTGATCATCAACGGTTCATCTATCTCCTTAGAAGAGATCGAGAAGCAAACTAGCATTTTGTAATCATTTTCTAAGGGAACAAACTGTAAATGAATTTTGTTGATTAATAAAGATAGTAGTTTTCTTATTCTATCTCTTTATAGTTTTAATATGATTTCTCTCTCCATCTCTTCTTCTCCTAACATGCGCGAGTAATTCTTCTCCTGTTATGGTTCATGGGATTAAGGTAGGTTAATGGATGATGAAAATCCTTAAACTCTTTTTAAGTCCTATAAAATTTATAAACTTTATCAAAAGAATAGTTAACATCCTAATTGGGCGCGCTATCAATTCATTGATAACCGCGACCACGATTAGAGATTAGATTAACAATTGTTTTGGTAAAGGCTAGACATGAACGGAGATCCATGTCAAGATAGGGGTTAAGAGTGGGAACCCTTTTCCCTTCAGAAACCCTTATCTATATGCATCACTGTCGATCTAGTTTTAAATCTATTAAAGGATAAAAAGAGTAATCTTTAATTAATCATCCATGACTACTAAATCTTAATGAACCCTACAAGCCCCCTTTTTATATAAACCTACATCCGTAGCTAATCTAGATCTATATTTTGCATCCGTGTTTAACGTAGATCTAGAACCTACAACCATTCTTTACTATTCTTTATCCTCCCTTTCTAATCAACACGCCTAAAGTAAGAATAAAAGATTCCACGTTTCCCTGAGGACGACCCGTACTCATCTCGGTCTAGCTACACGCGACACCGTTATTGATTGCGGTTAACTACTACACTTCAAAAAATCAGATCAATCAAATGGCGTCGTTGCCGGGGATACGTGCGTACTATTTTTTTTCTTACTATTCGTGTTGAATTCTTATTCGATCTATATCATAAAAATAAACAAAACTAAAAATTGTATATTTAACGATTATTGTGTGAATTTTGCGAGGGGATCTGGAGTCACAGAATTGAGGAAACAGAGAGCCAGAGACATTCATCAAGATCCAGAGGAGCAAGGGAGGCCACGTAGCAAAAATCTCCACCTGATCTCCCAAGTTGGCGGCGGAAGTGTGGCAATAAGGCAAATTTGCGGCGGAAGCGCGGCTGAATTGGAGAATTAGGGTTTCAAACTTCTCTGGTATCTTTTCTATATCTTTCTCTCTCCTCTGAAATCCAATAAAATATCTTTCCTGCAGGATTCTTTGCAAAAGATCACCGCTCAAAAATATTTTTGCAAAAGTTTTGTAATTGGTTTGTTTATTAATATTTTAATACGGACTTTAAGGGGCAAGACCAAAATTCAGATTAGGTGGGGATTTTATCACCCTTCCTAAGCCCCGCAAATCACAAAACGAGCAACCACATCAACCCTACATTAATTTAAAAAATATCTAGACAAGACTCTAAGGACTGTCGTGGTCAATAAGGACAGAGGAAGGTCGTTGGTAATTTA
Organism: Agapanthus africanus; assembly: GCA_030015575.1. Classification (NCBI taxonomy): domain Eukaryota; kingdom Viridiplantae; phylum Streptophyta; class Magnoliopsida; order Asparagales; family Amaryllidaceae; genus Agapanthus; species Agapanthus africanus. The sequence goes on from CM057342.1 coordinate 222,823,285, forward strand.
TCGCTTATCCGCATTACTTTTGTGGTGCCTAGGCAAGTGTGTCTAAGGCAAGTGGTTACTTAATTAGGCCCGCTATTTTCGGTGATTCATATAGAGGATATCTCCCACTTACCTAGCACTTACCTGGCCGCAAGGATAGTAAAGAGGTGATAGAGGATTGATCCTGCGGCTTGTCCTTTGGAAGTCTAGGAGCGGTCTCGAGCTTGTCCTAGGTAACCATAGTTCTAGGGTTATTTGTGTATTTTTTGTGATTTTGTGAGTCAACCCCCAAGTCCACTTTTAAAGAAAAACAATCTAATTTTTTTCTTTTCCTTTTTACCCTTCCCCCCTTTTCTTCTTATAATGGGTCATCCAAACAGACAAACTCTTGCCAAGCTTTGCTATCCACAACCGGATATTTCTTGTCTTCGTAATCGCTTCGGTATACCATCCGACTCTCCCATGTCTTTACGAGATCGGATAGAACAAACGAAAAGAAACAGTTTGCCACCTCACTCTAGGTCATATCAACCGCATCCAAATTCTACATCTTCTTATGTTGATACTCCGAATGAGGATACCCCTAGATGCATGTCCATTGCTGAGCATATAGCGAGGGCTAACGGCTAAAGTTTCAATCCGGACCAACATCAACCATCACCACCACTTTCTAAAGAAGAACTTCATAATCGGTTTGTGGCATATATGATGTCTATTGAAAATAGCCAACCAACCAACCCATATCAATATTCTTCTTATTATAATGTTGATCCTACTCCTGCCCCATTTTCACAACCATTCAATTCCTATCAATCCTACCCGACTTTTACACCTTCTCTAGACAGTCCTTCTAATCAGTCATTTGGGAGTTTTTCTTATCCACAAGAATTTCAGTTTTATGCTGAAACCCCTTATCAACCCAAGTCTAGTCTTGAGCGGAAATTAGAAGAAGGTGTGGAATTGATGCACCGCCTCAGAAAGGAATTGGCAGAAAGCATGGCTGAGTATAAACGAGCAACTAGTTTTGAACCAGCTCAAAATTTTTCAGTGTATGATACGGCCATAGGACAAAGTGAGAATTTAGATAGTGAGAGAGAACTGTACACCCTTCCTAATCAAACCTCTCCATTCCAAACTGAAATTCACAACTCCAGTTTCATAGATTCATCGAGTACACCAAATGATTCATCAATTGAAGATAGAATGTCTGATAAGTTTTGTGGCTTTGTAGTGTTTGATTTACCCGATTGTGAAGCGTCCATTTCAAGTGAAACCATACCCAACCCTTGTGATCTCTACACCTCCACTCTTGAACCAAAATTGATTGAAAACCATAATTTTAATGAGGTATTTGAGAATTCTAATCTTCACTTGAATGAGGAGATTGACGTTGGGGATATATTGAATGATGAACCCGAAATTTTGGATGAGTTTGTCCCACCAATTCATCAGGTCCTTTCACTTCCTTGTGGTCATCATCTCGAGCCTTTAATTATTCTTCCCGAATCCCATATGCGTCTTGAAGTTAATAATTGTATAACCGAACAGCAGACCGAAATTCAGCCTTCATCTTCCATAACTGGTTCAGCGATACTCGACACACCAATTTGTTTACCCATTTCACCTTCTACTTTCTCAGGTTCTTCTTCTATTCTTTCTATAATTTCAGTGAGTGTTGATGAATCACAATCCGATAATTCAAGTTTGATAATTCCAGAAAGCCAACTTGATTTGGATACTTTTGAAAATGAGGTAGACGAGTTTTTCGAGTCTCCTATCTCCATAATTTTTGACAAATCAAGTATGATAGATTCTGGCACAAAACTTACTGACAGCAAAATGTTCAATTACATCATCGATGAAAGTTTTGAAGAACTGTTTGCTGATGAACTTGTATTTCTAAACAACACGGATTTTGTGATTAATCAACCTCCACCTATAGAAGTTGAACCACCACCCTTTCTTCTTATAAAATACGAGAATGCCAATATTCCACTCATTTCAGATCAATCAGCAACCATGGGAGAAAAACAAGAAAAATGGCTAAGTGTTGAGAATGAGCTTAGAATGAATGGAAACTCTTGCCCCTACTCATTCAAGTATGGAATTTTGCAATATAAAATTGCAACCATGCTTGAATAGTGAGTCAAGATGAATAAACAAAAATAAATCCCATGCTTGCAACCATGCTCTCATTTTCCACCTGTTTACCGCCGAAAACCGGGAAAGATAAACGTCTTGCCTGCATTTGGGGGCAAATGCTATTTTGTTTTATCCGTCCACCTCTCTGAAGATGCCAAGTTGATTTATGGTACCGTATATCGGAGGTTTGGTCGGATGCGGCCGTTGTACCAGACTTCGTCAGATTCTCCTTCGTTGGCGATGGGTTTTTGATTGCGGGGACGCTCTTCCCTACAGGCGCAAGCTTCTGCAGTTAATTACGTTATCGTATCGCAGTAACCACTTTCTCCTGCTCCAGAAGGTCACTTCATGTCGTGTGTGTTTATTTTATTTTTGGTTGCCTGTGGATTGTATACGGAGACTAATTTGTGTTGTTGCCCGTAGGGCGTGGATTATTCCAAATCTGTATTTTCTTAGATTTGGGTTTGGTTTGATTTAAGGATCGTTAATCTTGTTTGGGATTAAGATTGACTTAAATGTTTGTTGAGGATACGTTAGTCTATTTTTAGACTAAGATCTACTCAGCATGATTTTGGGATCATTCTGACCCAACAAAAGAGCATTTGGGCTCTATTGCTTTAGTTTAAGAACGTTACGGTCCATAGATCACCATTTTGGTATGAGGGTTTAGTTTAAGGACATTGCGGTCCGCAGCTAGTTTAAGGACATTACGGTCCATTGGGGTATGCTCATGGGTTTGGGAGTGCATCCAAGAGCTGTTGGTTGTCGGGACGCTCCACCTCTCTGACATCGTGGAAGAATTACAACGACATGTGTCAGTTGTGTGGAGAGATGTACCCTTGAACCGAACTCCAGATTGAAGGGAGAGACTATGATGAAACGAACATCATTTTAGATGCCATGTGTCACGGGATCATTGGTCATCTTTGGAACCAAGGTCGATTTGGGGAGACCTGAGTATAGGGAGGCTCAGTTGATTGATGGTAAAAAAGTTTTGGCTTTGGGAGACGTGGCTAATTTGGGCTAAGGTTGGCCTCTCACAATGTTAAACACTGATATTTGCTTGGCGCTCACGTGCTCCAACGTGAGGCTCTAAAGCAGTGTTAAACACTGCAATTTGGAGCGCTCACGTGTGGCATGTGAGGCACCCGAAAATTGGGCATTGCTTCTTTGGGTTTATTCCCTTTTCTTTTCTCAGTGCTAAACGCCATTGGGGGTCACGTGGGATCACGTGAGGCACCCTAAAAATGGGAACTGTCAGAATTTACTCCCCTTTTCCTTTTACAAGTGCTAAGCATTATTAGGGGGTCACGTGGAATCACGTGACTTGATCTCTGTCGTTCATTTTTGTTCCTCAGAGGTGCTCACGTGGGAACACGTGATCTGTTGTTATAGCGTTATATGCTAATCGTTTCTTTTATGTGCATGGAGATCTTGATCTGAGTTTTGGGAATTTCAGGTCCTTTGTTTTATAAGAATTAAAGTCTTATGCAGGATTAAACTCTAGTTTTATCAGATGAATTTAAATTACTATATCTTTTGGAAGAATTAAAATTTTCAAACTTAGTTCTTTCCTCTAAGTTTTGGGACTACATAACAGAATCTCCCTGATGAGAATTAAATTCTCAACTTGCAGGGAGATCTGCAGAGGAAGAACTAAGATTTTTTTGGAAGAGTTAAACTTTTGTAAGAGGAGATAAAATGGCCTCTAGGTCTTTTTTTTCTTACATAGGGTTTCTTTTTTTCAAAGAGAACTCTTCTTCTTTTTTTGTTTCTCAAATCTTATAGGGGGTCTCCTCTCCTTTTCCTTTCAGTCTCGGGTCGTTTTTATAGTAGAGGTAAGTTTGTTGACTTAGTTAAGGAAATCTCTCATTGAGAGATTTTTTAATTGATTCGGGGATTTTATCCGCCATTGAATTTTTGATCCAAGGATTTCTGTTTTACAGAAGATATTTTTCTTGTTTTTAACAAAATTGAGAAAATATTTTCCCATACAGAGTTTATTCTGTAGCTTGGTGATTTTTAATCACCATTGGATCTTTAATCCAACGGCGCTCTGTTTTATAGAGCGTAATCTTTCTTGTTTAAAAAGATTGGAGAAATATTTTCCCATACAGAGCTTATTCTGTAGCTTGGTGATTTTTAATCACCATTGGATTTTTAATCCAATGGTGCTCTGTTTTACAGAGCGTAATCTTTCTTGTTTAGAAAGATTGGGGAAATATTTTCCCATACAGAGCTTTGATCCCTTATATTTAGAATTTGATTCTATCGACTCAGAAGGTATTAGGAACCCTCACGTGTAGCACGTGACCCATAGCATTAAACCGGTTTGCTTATATGCAGCAGTTCTAGAGAAAAGCATCATGTGTTGGCATGCGAGCTGATATTCAGGAATGTCACGTGTGGCACGTGACCCCCACGAAGTTAAGCCAAACAAAGAGCATCAGATGCTGACACGTGAGCTTTTCTGGCCTGTTATTTGTTTTAGGAAGGCACCTATATACTTTGTATATAGATGCTCACGTGCCTGTACGTGAGGCTCGGTTTCAGCCTTATTTGTTAAACGCAATTCCTATAATCTTTGCTCCAAGGCGTATTACGTGTGGGCACGTGATGCTCCATTTAGGGGAATTTTTCCCATCGCTCTTTATTTATTATTTATTTTTTTATAAGGGAACAAATGCCCCCACAGCGTTGTTCTCACGTGGTTTGCATGTGAGTGCAACACTGTCACCTTTACAGCCGTTGGATTGCCTAGGAGAATGGGGAGGTGAACCGCCCTTGTCACGTCTTATAAATGCAAGGGTTTGGTCTTTGGGAAGCCACTGTTCTTTCATCTTCTTCCTTCCTTGTATTTTTTGAGAATTTAATTCTCTTCTTCAGAGCTTAGTTCTCTGCCTTAAAATCTTTTAGAGTTAAACTCTGCAAGACTTCTCTTTGGGTGAGGACCTTGCACGACCCCTTCTTGCTTTCTGCCCTGGATTTTAAATCCATTATCAGAGCACGACTCTTTTCTTGGATCGATTTCTTAAAGATCTCAAAACGTATATAGATATATATTCTTTTTGTAGCTATTGAAATTTTGAATCAATGGGCATTTTTAATCCTCTTCTTAGTGTTTTACCCCATCTCTGATCTTTAAGAACCTTGGAATTTAAATCCGTTTTAGGGTTTTCTGGGATTTAATCCCTTTATTATAGGAATTTAATTTCGTATTCACAGATCTTGGCTTAGGGAGAGACTCAGATATCTTTGGGAATTTTATTCCCTAATGCTCTCGAATATTTGAGGGTTTTAATGCCCCTAAAGCAGATTTGAGTCTGTCATGTTTTTAGCAGAACCTGCTTCAAGAGTTTGTTAGGTGTTGTTTAAACTCCAGTGTTCATTTGTCGAGAATCCTTTTAGATTCTCATAATAAGCATTTTTCTTGATCATTTTGATCGCTAAACTCTTGTTGATTTTTCTTTTCAGATACAATGGTCGTTTATCTGTATGATCTTGACGAAATTATCTCCTATGAAGACATTCACGTCCAAGGCCGCTGTCAAAACTAGGAGTTTATGAATGCCCAATGCGCTGAGGTTATGCGTCGCTTCGATGAATACAACGGTCGACTACTCCCTCGTCGTTCCGCTCTTTTGAAGATCATCGTGGGGGCGATTTGGGAAGAACTTCCTAAATTTAATGAAGCCATGCCGCTTGAGGCACTTGATGATGCCGAAGACAAGGTGCACTCAGTATATCTGATGGGCTTGATCTCGAAGAAGCGGAGAGATGATCTTGTTGATATTTTGCATCAAGTTTTCCAACAGACGACGATAATCTCTGCCTACCAGAGGACGGATGACATCAGCGAGAATCCTAACGCTTGCATTCGTGAGAAGATGCACACGAAAATGGTCAGAGATGCTAGAAGCATTTTACTCGGCCTTGCTTCTGAATTCCTCAATCCATATCCAGGATTTAGTGTTTTACCATTGTAAACATTTTTTTTTGTTTTTATACCATGTATAAGTTCCTGGAGCATGAATGACAAAACTTCCTCTTTCCCCCTTTTTTTGCTCACATGTATTCTGCATGAAATGTCGTTATACTGTTGTTGGCATTCACGTGTTTTGCGCATGAGGCGCTATTGAGGATTTTAATCCTGAACTAGTGCTGCGCTCACGTGTTATGCACGTGCGGTGCCGCTTTAGTTTTCAAAAGGATCAACGCGGGTGCTCACGTGCCATGCGCGTGAGGCTCTGCTGATGAGGTCGTTTCTCCTCCCTACTCTAATTCCAATGAGTCACCCTTTTCTTTTCCCATGCCCCCCGTTTTTAGGCCTTGGGAATAGCTCCACCATGCATGACATTTTCTGTGCATAACTTTGAATGCTTCTCTTTATAATCCGAAACTACGTCTTTCTCTTTCTTCACAGGGAGAGAACCATTTAGACCTTAGGGTGATCATTTTGAGAAACACACCAAAGGTTATGTCTTGCAACCATCCCCATACTCGTCGACAACCCTGGGAGGTGCCTATCGAGGAGATTATTCCTCGTTTTGCCGCGCGGTTAGCGGATCCTCTTTTCACTGATGTCCAATGTGACGCGGTACTGTATGAACTCTTGGCCCGTAGGGGCTCTCCTCTTCCTATGGGTTCCATTTGGCTCAGGATGATTTTCTTGTCCGTGCTTGCTGATATCCCCCTTCATCCGGTGGAGATGACTCCAGCGATTCTTGATACGGCAGAGGACAAAATTGAGTGTTTCCACGAGGCACACTTAATTACTCAGCCTCTGAAGGATCGTTCAGTTCATTTACTGAGTCAGATAAGAGCTTGATGGGCCATCATGTCCGCTTTTGCTGATGAGCACGTGCTAATCGGTGGGGAGCAACTCCTCACGAAGACCGTCGCTTCGACATGGTAGAGAGGGCAGAGAGGGAATTGGAGAACGTTGTATTTTGTTTTGTTAACCCCTGTATCTCTGATCCCATATTTGGTGATCTTTTCCCTGTAGAGTAGTATATTTATATCGATGTATTTCTCTTATTATTGACTATTGAATGTTTTCTGTTGAATGCTCTCAGTTCATCATATATTCGTACGTGTATCTCGCCTCTGTACATGAGCTTTATACTTTACCCTTAGGAATTTCCTTTTAAGTGCGAGCGCTATTGTCGTGTTGCCCGCAAATCAGGGCGTTTTGGACACCATTTCCATTTAAGCAGGCATATAGTCGCGAATGCATGCTTAGTCGGGTGTGCACCAAAGACTCCCTTTATTTCCTTACATAGTACATGGATTTTGCATGTTTGCGTTGAGTATTGTCGTCGAGTGGAGGCTTGCTTACATAATCTTGAGTGCGTACGCCTTCCTTCCGAGCTCCTAACTGCAAAGGTGAGCCTGCGGGGGTGGATTGAGCGGTGTGCCGCTAATCTACAGTCTTGCGAGAAGAGGCTCAACCAGAAATTTTCAGAGAGGGAGCTAGCTTTAAATGCTTTGGCGGAACTCCAAGCTCAACTCCCTACTAAGAACACCCGTGCGTACGAAATTTGGCGGGTGCTTCAAGAAGCTATCACAGAGGTGGTAGCTCTTAATAAAGCCGTTATCTTTACCCCTGAGATGGTTGAAGCTCATAAAGTTGCTGAAAAGGAGCTTGAGAGTCGGTTCGCTTCGTATCAGACTTAACAGTCTTAGGCGGAGACCCGTCTTGTGGCAATAACAAAGCTTGAAGCTGGGCCCAGCGGAAGAATGATGAACTGACGAACTTATTGCACCATCCGCCGGCTTGAAGATTTTTTTTATATTCTCCTTTTTTGTATTTACTCCTGAATGAGAGCATCTTGTATTCATTTTGATTCTTTTATGAAATGTACCTTGTATTCATTTGGATTCATAAATAAAACACATATTTTATTTCATACTAACGTGTCCCAATAGCAAATGCGTCTTGTAGATAGTTTATCTTGATCTCCTTGCAGGGCAGTAATGGCTTAGAAGACAGGTTCAGGTCTGCTGCCTAAGGTTTTTCAACTTTATGAGCCGTGAGGGTCTCATAAAGACTTTTCTCCCTACGAGTCGAGAGGATCCCGTAGGTGTATTTTCTTTTTAGGAGTCCCGAGGACTTCTAAGTGTGTTTTCTCTTGAGAGTCGTAGGGATATCATAAGAGAATTTCCCCCCTTACAAGTCGAGAGGACTCGTAAGTGGTTGTTTCCCTCCTTGTCGATATTCGACTTTGGAGAGTATGGCCTGTGAATAGTATGCAATAGTCCATCCTGGACCGACTTGCAGGGCCCCAGTGCTTAGAAAACATGTCTTTATCCCCGTTGCCTAAGGTTTTTCCCTACCAGTTGAGACGAATCGAGAAGTTCTCGCAAGGACACTAATTTCCTCACGAGTCGAGACGAATCGAGAAGTTCTTGCAAGGGTGTCCTAACATCACAGTTAACTCCAGCTAATAGAAGTCCGTTAGGGTCTATGGTACTAGGGTGTTTTACCCGTATCATCGTCGCGCTGGCCGATGTATTCCCCGATATGCAATCTTGCTGTTCGAGTAGCCCCGTGACTGTCATGTCTCTGATCCCTTCGGGGGCTGGAAAAGACGTCTTTAAGTAATCTTCCAGGTGTTGGATATAGTGCCCTCAAAGTCAATTATTGGATCGCAGACACGTGATTGCAATGATTGAGGGAGGACCTGTACCGGTAGGACAGTCTTACTCAATATGATAGTATGCTATCTGGTTTATCTTTATCATCGTGTACAGCTTTAGGTGACCTTACAGATCACTATTACACATTGATAGAGCCCTTAGGATTTTTGCTTGACGGCCAGCAGTATGATGGCGATCATATACGTAGGAGCTGAGGTCTATAGGCACATCCTTAAAAGGTCCCTAGTCGAGGGAGTTTTGAGACAGGGTATCGATACTCCAGAGTAGACTAGTGTATACGGATCGAGACCCCGACGAGGGGCGGTGGCTGGTCTCACAAGCCATTGGTGTCAGTTGGTTCACCTAAGACGTATGCAGGTGCTCATTAGGTTATGAGTACACCGGACAGGACTCGCTGGGAACATGCTAGTTGGTTTTATACCCAGCGTCAGATAGCAGTTCCCTGGTGACATGTGTACAGGTTAGTTTATCGACCTGAGATCGTCATTTGTCTCATGTGAGTTCCCACCGTGCTTTGATTACTACCCTACCATGGCTCAAAGGAGTCGTGCAAACAGGTTTTAGTTGGGTACAGTCCCGAGCCACATAGAGGCAGTGAGTGGATCGGCAGGGGTTTCGTCTCTCCCGGTATTGGGGGTGAGATCGCGTTGTGTCTAGGAGAGCCATTACACGAAGTCCTTGGCCAAGGCAGGAGATTTACTGGTAGGTATTCCAGTAGTATCTCAGGGTGTTCTGGGCTACACTCCGACAAGACTTGTACCGCTTTTGGGGGTCTGACTTTTACCAACCCCCTAGGCCTGACATGCGATGCTCATAGACGAACGGACCGGACTGTACGGATATTGTCACTGACAGGCTCAGTAGGGTGTCAGGATGAGTTCGCTCATCGACCTCCCTTTTGGTCAATACCTGGTAGCCCGTTACGTACAGCTAGTACCACTGACGTGCTAGTGGTTAAATCCACAGCCAAAGTATCGACGAGTCTTTAGAGTCCCCCACAGACAGTTTCTCAAGTTTCGGGCGAAACGTTGTTGAGGCCGTATGGTATTATGGTAGGGTTCGATCATATACGTGCAGTCATGCACGGATCATGATCGGACGGATCATACTAGTGGGCTTTGGTTTAAGCCGGATCCTAGTATTAGATTTGTTGGATTACTTTAGTCTCATCGCATTCGCATTCAGTCGGAATGCGGATGCAGGTATGTATATACAGGTGAGGGGTATCCTTGTGATCCGTCACGAGTTTACTTTAGATGTTGCCATATCTTTTTATTGTTGTAAACATTTGGATTAATGTTTACAAATGGAAATAATGAGCTCAAAGTCATGATTATGAGCATTAATTATGACACATGCACAAGTGATGACTCATGGTCTCTTTCTTTGTGCATGTGTCACATTATTGATTGATTTAAGTGTTGAAATGATAAGAGGAAAGAGAGAGGGCAGCCATATGAGGAGGTTAGCTCTTGTATTATTCTTGATCTCACTCTCATTTTTATCATACAACACAAAAAGAAAGCTATTCTTCTTCCTCCTTCTTTCTTGAGCTCACTATCTCCATTAATGGCATCATCTTCAACCTCCATTCATACACTCTCATGTGTTGAGAATCAATGGATGCTTGAGATAAAGTTATCACACACATTCTCTACATCACCTTGGACACGACGGCTAGCAAACTTCGTGTCCGAGTTGCTTCGGACAAAGCGGGAGCCCGTAAAAGGATTCGAAGATGTGGTGCCCTTTCCGACGAGGAGACCGGAAATCGGAGATGCCGTGAGGAGCTTGGAAAGGTGGCCAAAGACCGAAGGATACGGATCGATCGGTATAGCCTTTCTAACCCTTCTCTAGTTTTCTAGTTATAGGTTAATGGTTTGATCCGGAATTAAAGTCTGCGATAGCGCCGGTTTCAAGTTTAGAAAAAGTTTTCGTTTTCCCATTTTGGCCTCGGATCGACGGCCGGGGCGCTACCGTAGACTTACATGGTATCAGAGCCACGCTATTAACCTTTACTAGCTTGCTCTAACGTGTTTAAAATATCGATCGAACGAAATTTCCGAAACCGCGATTCCATTTCATGAAGTTTCTGTAGAGTTTTTTTGTGGTCTAAAAATTATATTGGGTATGTCAGAAAATCAGGCAGGCTTTTCTAAGACCACTGTAGAAATTTGGAAGTGTGATTCCACCATTGTGGCGCGGAACCGGGGCATTACCCACGTTTTGGACGCGGTTCCGCCGCGGTACTATAGCTTCAGTGCACCAATTTTTCTACTGTGGACTTTGACTTGGAATTGGGGTTTCTGGTATTTTTAGTTTTGGCCCAGATTATTTTGAGTGCTGGATTTGTGCTTGGGGCCCACTTCGGAAAATTTTGTCGATCGAAAATTTTAAATAAGTTAGTTTACAGTACTTACATTATATCTGCGACCGTGAATGTCATTCGAGCGGTAAATCTTGTCTAATTGCTATAGCTCTTTTAGACGGATTTGCGAACGTGACATTCACGTTGATGTTCTGTGTTGTGCTGTGATGTTGTGGATTTATCGTGGTGGATAGCCTGGTTGCAATGGTAGTACAGTTTGTTATATTTGTACATTTGATATTGCGGGGCGAGCGTCCAACATGTGGACTGCCGTCACTGTCTGTTTGTATATTATTCTTTTGGGGCACGACCGGGCTGAGGTCGATGTACCCGTTGTATATATATTTCTTTTCTGTACTAGGATTACCCTGCGGTGGGGTGCATGGATAGCCGGGTTCTAGAGGGCAACGGGCCCGCATCTCATGGCTTTGAGACGGAGGGGGCTTCACTCTAGAATTGGCGGGCTATTCGCCGTACTCGTAGGGGGTATAGGTTGACCCAAGGAGGGGTGCTCAAGTTACCGGATGCCTGGGTGGTCCATTCATTTTGTTGAAGGGGGCTGTCTCGCTTCAGGTTTTGGCGGGTAACTTGCCGCACCCGTAGGGGTCTAGGATTTCATTGCACAGGCTATCAACACGACCAGGGGAACGTCGGGTTTCACTTGCGGCTCAAAAGAAATCTGGGGCTCCCAGATTATCTGTATTGTTCTGTGATGCTTATTACATTTCTGTGATGTTGCATTTTATCATGCCTTGAGCGATATATTGCTATATATATACTAGTAGATGTTGTATATGTTTTACACCCGCGCTAGTCCAGTCCCCGCTCTGTTGTTAGTTAAGTAACCTAACGGGTGATGACGGGACCGAATGGCGAATGCGGATGGCATATATGTACATCATATTTTCGTTCTTTTGTGGTGTGATTAATTGATGAGACTGCATTGATTCGGATCAATGCAAGCTAAACAAACCTGTTTGATGTTGTTGGAACAATTTTTCAAAAAGCTGTTATTACAAGGACGTTCTCTTTTGTTTTGCATAGTGGTATTCGGTTGGAATATCCAGCACCTCAGTTGACGAGGCAAGGGCCGAGATCCCTTCACCGGGAGTGACCCCTTGGACAGAAGTTTGCGTCAGGGTAATAACTTCATTATAGTCGATTACTTTTTGCTTTGCATCGCGGTATTCAGTTGGAATATCCTGCACCTCATTCTACGGGGAAAGAGCCGAGATCCCTTCACCGGGAGTGGCCTCTTTAGCAAAGGTTTTCGCCACTATATTTATAAAAAGCTATCCGGTTCCTTCAACGATATCAAGTTCATTACGTTAAAGGTTTTTCGCCAAAAACCATTCGTAGCCCTCCGTCATTTCAGACGGGTAGCACTTAGTATTCATGCTATATTTGTTGGCCTTAGTCAAGGCATAGTGTATGGTAGCTATTTGTTACTTTTCTGTTGCATAGATAGATGCGTTGGTTTGGGACAGTCGTACAGCTTTGTTGGCCCTAGTCAAGGGCTTGTACGGGTGGGTTCAAATTAACCTGGACAATGACGGGTAGAACTTGACATGTGACTTATGATTTTTTGGCCTTAGTCAAGGTCATAAGGGCATGGGGTAAAAATCACATCGGGAGTTTCTAAAGAAACTGAAACTTGCCAGATATACGCATACCTTCTGGAGTGTGATAACGTGAGTGGATTCCATCACGTTATCATGCGATGATAGTTGGATCCCGATTCCCACTGATGAGTTGGTTTGCTCCTCGGGTGATCCCGACTAATTCTTCTTTCAGGTTTGGAGGAGAATTTGAGGATACAGTGGGAGGTTTCCTGATTAGATAAATTGATAACCATTCTGATCTAGGTTAGAGTGCACGCAGAGTGTTTCTTTTCTCTCTCTCTCTTTGGCAGTGACCATGACCCGACCCCAGACTATGACTCTGTGACCAAGTTAACCGAGCCTTCTTAAAACACTGGCTTTTGGATTGTCTGAGTTGCATACCTCATTGCCACTCCTACTTTTACTTTTTTCTTCAGAACACCCCGTATTACTACGAATATCCACTTCCATTAGATAAAACCATTGTATGGTTATATACGAACTCGAAGGAACTTGTTCCAGATTCGAGGATGGTTTCCGGTTCTGGAGAAAATGAATAGAACTATTCAGTTGTCTTTTCCTTTTACCTTCTCTCAGATTGCGAGTGCTCCTTAGATTAGGACGGTACACCTATTATGCTAATTGGATAGTCTTCTTCCAAACCATAGGCAGGTGCCGAACGGTGGGGAATGAAGAAAACCAATTAGCCTAACGATGGTGTACAGAAGGTAATAAGTTAAGACAAATAAATGGATTAGAAAGAGGGCAAAGTAAACTGCGATTGCTATTCACGACCAAACCAAGTATTTCATAGCCACTCCTACTTCACCCCATACGAACTCGAAGGAACTTGTTCCAGTTCGGGGATGGATTCTGGTTCAGGAGAAATAGGAATAAGGTTTTATTCAGTTGTCTTTTATCTTCGCCTTCTCTCAGGTTACGAGTACTCCTAGGATTAGGAGAGTACACCCATTATGCTTATTGGATAGTCTTCTTCCAAACCATAGGCTGGTGCCGAACGGTAGGAAAGGAAGAAAACCATTTGGCCTAATAGTGGTGCACAGAAGGTAATGACTAAAGACATATAAAGGGATTTAGAGAGATGGCAAAGAAATATACGGTTACAGTTGTGAATTTGATAATGGAAGAGGCATTACTAAGAATACCCGGATACCCCTTCGAAACATTTACATGTTTCAGTTTCACTGTGTATTGTTAAAAGAAAACTGATTTCCCAATTAGTCCTTGCTCCAAGGTATGTATTTACCAGGTTTGATTCTCACATCTGTATGGTTTTACAGATGATGAGTGGGAGTAAGTTATTGGGAATTGGGTGATCATCTTCATTATATCGGGATTCGTTGTAATTGGTGATATTTGAGGAAATCGCCTGGGTTGTTTGTCGGACGGCAAATATTTGGTTTTGAATATCCGTTGTTATGCACCAATTTCAAATTGATATATCTGTACGTTTATTTTTATAAAGTGAGATATAACTTTTTAAAATTATGTCTATGACATTTACCTATATCAGTGGATGGTTAGGTAAGGAGCATTAAACAACGGTGTAATTTTTCTTAACCATAAGTACAATTTTCAACCTACGACACACAGGGAATGAGTTATTAGACTCAGGGGACTTATACAGAGTACTGTATGTTGTCCAGTGTCTATGAGGACAGAGGGGTTGGTACTCGTAATATATTCTGTTTACTTGTGACTTCTTTAGTTCTTAGACATGTGCTTCGTAGAAATGCAAGGTCTAAGTTTTGAGAAGTTATAGGTATATGAATAAAGTAGAGAACCAGGTATTGCAAGTATCAGGATTCTTCAAGGTGATCGAAGATGTAGATACTTGTGTATGGTATTCAGTTGATAGTAATGATTATGAGAACTTGCTTCTCTTTCAGGTTACTCATATCTGGATGCACTCCTAAGTTGAGTAATGCTGATCGGCCTCTCTCCATTTAGTTGACATGCACTGGAGACAGCTGCATGATTTGAATCTGGTTCCAATTAAATCAGTGCCTCTGTTTCTATATTAGGATATAGAATAGTTCATATCTTAACAATGTTAAGGTACGGGGAGTTGTCCGGCTTATGCTTAAAACCAGACTCTGGATAACTCAAGGCGCGTTTCTGTAATGGCTGTTTGTGGGTTAACCCGGGCTATGACGATGGTTGACTTTCTACCATCTGGAAGATCAATAGTGATATTGTTTTAGACTCGCCACAGTTTTGATAAAAATGGATCTTTTTTCAGAAAACAGTAGTGGGAGTATGGTAGAACTGGAAGTGATTCTAGAACCGTAAACGATTACTGAAAATTTGATAAGAACCTAAAGATTCAATCTGGTTTGACATTCCATTAGCCACTCCGCAGATATGGTGGGTAACCTCAGGCACCCGAGAGGTACTCCGGTAGCCTCAAGGACGGTGACAGGGAGGTTCTTGTTTACCCAGACTTGACACTACTGTTGTTCCAGGCTATGAGACCCGGCATGATGATGAGTATAGCGTCGTTCTAAACTAGCTCTAGAAGTGTACGTGTATATGACTCTGCCAGAGGGTTGTCGTAATCAGTGGGAGCAGCGGAAGCATAGTGGACAAGTAGCTTATGTCTATTTATGGACTTAAGCAGATATAGCGGAGATAGATCATCTATTTCTGATGTGACAGTCATAGGTTTGACTTCATCAGAATATGGGATGGATCTGTTAAGAAGGTAGTAGGGTGTGATGTCCTGGTACATGGATGACATACACATAATAGGAAGTGAAAATCCTATACTACGATCGGTTATACTTTGGTTGTCACACAGTGGTTTCTCCACATAGGATATAGATATAACATCAGACATTCTGGTTACTAGATCTATGGTTTTAGATCTAGATTTGGGTAGTTTCCCAATTTGGGTACTTAGACAACATTCTACAAGTGTTTTAGAATGGACGACTCCTGGCACGGTAGTGTACCTGTGATTGTTTTGAGATTTTAGTGCGTGCTTATGCGCTTTCGAAAGATGAATCAAAAAATTAATTACCGCAATCATGAACGGCATCGCTTGGTAGCTAGCCGGTGAGTACGGGTCGGTCCACAGGGATGTTGTGTATTTTCTAATTTGTTCTTACGAGTTAGCTCCAAACGGTGTTGGATTGTTTATCACTAAAAACTAAAGTTGATCTAGACTAGAACTAGAATCTTGCTAGGTTTAGGTTTAGGTTAAGTTTGGAAATTAAAGATTCCTCACCGCTTTCAATACCCTAATTTAGATCTCTTTAGGGTTATGGTAATAATTAATAAAGGGGATTAGTACCATTGGGAAGAAACGATGTTTCTTCCTCTAGGTTCTTGTCCTTCCTTTCTTAATTCTTACTCTAACCTCCATGGAAAACATACGCAACCGGTCGTTTATACTACGGTATCACCGTTACCTCATGGGGTAAGGTGCCGTAGGGAACGGTGTGTGTATGTATGCATGGAGTCCTATGAATTATATGTGATGGATAAGAAAGGGGTGAGAGATTTTCATCTCTCAAACCTTCCCTATTCCTAACCCTAACAACTGAGGAATTACTCACTCATTAGGGAATTGATAAACATGTTTTAACTATCTAACTAGGGCAGATAATAAAAATTATACTAAGGCAGAATGAAAATTAACTAGGGCAATGAAATAAAAACCTTACTTTATTTGATGGCTCTCTCCAAACATTTACACCGAATTTAGAATTCTGAATAGATGAAATAAAAAGAGGCATATCTCCAAAAGAGATTTAGAATTTCTATTTATAGAATATAGAAACCTAGGGTTACAATCGATTCAGATCTGCATTTACAATTTTACCCTAAAGAAAAACCTAAGTAATGCACCGACGCACCGACACGTGTGACACGCATCAACACGCGCGACGCACGACCGCGGATCCGCGGCCATAGGCTTGGTTTGGCCGCGGTTCCGCGACCATATTGAGAGCTTGATTCTTCATTTCTTCAGGTCTTCTTCTGTTGCTTTGTTTCTTCTATTTTCTTCACTTGGTTTCTCAGATTGTCTTCTAGTTTTCTTCCAGATTTCCACAGTGAGCAATGTCGTGGACTTTACCGTTTGCTTCGTGTCGAAGTCTTGAATCTTGCACTGCCTTTGTACTTTGTGAACTTGTTCATTGATTCTTCATTGTCCCTTAAACTGTAGGCATGATCAAGATTCCACCATTTATCGGTCGTAGTCTCACTTTGTATCATCTTTTCATCAATTTCACTGTTTTTGTTCCGAGAACCTGTAACTTGCAACTATGTAGCAGACATGGATCAAAAGCACCTGTTTATTTGTAAAATGAATAAGAATGGGGAATATAATAATGCAAAATTATGATCTGAACAAATACCCCCAAACTTATCTTTTGCTCGTCCTCGAGCAAACCTAGTTTTTTTTTATTCTCGAAAAAAGACCTATCCTCACTTTCACAGGGAAACGCGATTGCACTGAGCTCGTGCAATAAGCCGTTAAACCTCTAGGTGTCCCTAGTAGGAGGAGTGTTGTCTCCTGAGGGTTTTCAGCGGATACCACTCACAAAATCCTATCAATTCAGCTTATTAACTTTTATTCTCTAATTAAGTTTTCCAACAAGGAATTCTATTATCTTTGACTCATAAATTATCCACCCATATTTTTCACGCTTCCTTATCATTTAACTTAAGATTATATATATTCTTGTGAACTTACTTAGCTTTTGGCATCTTTTAAGTTTTCCTTCTAGGGTTCTATCTTAACTTAGGAATTTTTATCATCTCTATATAAGATATAAGTCCTATTTTTCATTCCTATCTCTTATCTAAACCCCAATCACATACCCCTACATGTGTGTATATATCACCCCTACACTTGGAAATTCAAATCAAGCTATTATACTCTTGTCCATCGTCCAAAGTACTTTTCAATTGGTGAATTTTTGATGAAATTGCTCATACATTCTTCATGCGACCGTTAATACTTCTTGAGGTACCAACGACCGATTACAAAATGTGTTTGCACATTAATGCGTAATTCCTAGTCTTGTAATACCTAAGGCTTATAGCAGTGACTCCCAAACCAGTTGGTCTAAGGCACTAGGTGATAAGGCACCCTCGCTAAATATTTTTTTTATTAATGCAGCCTTAAGTAATTACAAAAACCAGTGTTCATTTTTTTATTATCTTTTTATTCACACTTGTATTTTTTTTATTTTATTTTCCTTCATACTAAGGACTTTAGACAAGAGCATTTCAAGGTCTCTTCTACTATTTCAGGTTTCAAGGTTCGTGTTTGTGCAATTTATAGGGTATATATTTTCAGAATTTAGACTTAAGCTTAGGAATTATTTTTCAAACTTATACTTTAATAAAGATATCAATACTTTTCCCCTGTTTTAACTTAGTCTAAAAAGTCAACTCGAAATTTGCCTATTTCTAAATAAACTACAAAGACATATACTTTCTACCGTTAAGTTTTTAGAAAGGTTATTTTTAGGGTTTTTAATTTACTAAGTCTAGGATCTAGTTATTCCTAACTAGTTAACCGTCTTGTTAAACTTAAGTCAATTATGGCCAAAATTGAACTTTTCAATTTTTATAATTTTTGAAAATTTTCAATTTTTATGGGTTTTAAAATAAATATGCAAATGCAAAAATATACATATGAATGCGAAGGAAGAAAGCTTACCGAGCACACCCCCAAACTTAAACTTGACAGTGTCCTCACTGTCAGGCTACACCAAGAGGGTCAAAATGGCCGGTATTCCCCTGTTTATTTTTCTTATTTTACAAAAATACCCAAATATTAATTTTTTATGTTATTTTTAAAAGCCAATTATACCCCCCCAAACTTGAGTTAAACAATGTTACAAGTCAATGCCAAACTTTGCAAAGACCAAAAGTCAACACCAACCAGTTGAAAAATTTATCTGTGTAAAGTATCGGTCGGTGGAAGAACATGTTGTACCGAGCCAAGAAGAATTGGGGAAGAGATAAGTGGTGGTATAGAAAGTGTCTGTATGTACGTGGAAGTGAAGAGATAGGAGGTGATGATGAATCAAAACGAGAATGTGAATGATCAGAAATCAATGGAATATTGGCATTCTCGTAGCTTATTAAAAGAAAAGGGGGGTAGTTCAACTTCTAAAGGAGGAGGTTGATTATCCACACAATCCCCGAGATGTTTCTGTGGATCCTTTGTTGACTTGGCATCATCCATCATATGCATATGATATTTAATTATGAGGGAACTAATCTCCTCGATGTCCGCCATAGTCCAGCCGAAAGCTTACCGGTTATTTTGTAAGACCATTAAAAGGGCTTTCTCTTGCTCGAGAGCTAGAGATACCGATATGATAACGGGAAAAGTCTCATTCTCACCTAGGTAAGCATATTTAAGGTGAGACGACAAAGGCTTGAGTTCGAGTTTCGGAAGCGAAACAATTGAAGGTAAAATTGGGGAGGCTATCTCGAACTGAAAGGATTCCAACAATGGTTCGAAATCACTGCTAACAACCGAATTGGATGGTTCAAGTAACTCATCCAAAAATTCAAAGGACTCATACTCGGGCGGTGAGTCGTCAAAATCGTCCGAAAAAGTGAAACATTCGTAATCATTATCGGTTGTGCAAACTATGTCAGATCCAAGGAGGGACGCACTAGTGGCGTCAAAACTGTTGTCATCAAACAGAAATTTTTCAAGCTAGCAGTCCTCCTGCGTGATTTCGTGAATCGAGCAAACTTCTCGTGTACTAGTTTTAGGCACGGAGGACAGACTTCCAATCTTGTAAATATTGAACTCACTAGACATCTTACCGAAGGATAGAGTCATGGAGCCATTGCGACAATTGATTATGGTATTGGAAGTGGACAAAAATGGTCGACCGAGGATCACTGGAATTTGGTTCCGTAGGTTAGCAACAGGTTGTGTGTCCATAAAAATAACATCAACGGGGAATATGAAGTCCCCTACTTTGATCAACACATCCTCTAACTCACCCCTAGGATGGGTGATTGATCGATCATCCATTTGGAGAGTACAATGAGTGGGTTTCAACTCTCCAACACCTAATTGCTCATACACGGAGTAGGGAAGCAGGTTAACACTAGACCCAAGATCTAAAAGTGCTCGATTGATTTTGTTATCCCCAATTGTTATTGAAATTATAGGACAGCCAGGGTCCTTTCGTTTTTGGGGTAAGGGTTGAGGTTGGTTAATAGTATTGCTCACGGCACTAGCTACTAGCACTTTCTTGGGTATTTGGGACTTTCTCTTCGAGGTGCATAAGCCCTTTAAGATTTTCGCGTAAGAAGGGACTTGTTGGATTGCATCCAAGAGAGATATGTTTATGCTAACCTGTTTGAATAACTTCACAATCTTCTCCATTTGTGGAGTTGGTTTATTGGATCCCAACCTGTTTGGAAAAGGAACATTTTGAAAATCTGTTGAGTCCAATTTTTGTGGATTAGATTGCGGAGTTGGAACGGATCCTGGTGTTGGTGTGTTCTTGATATGAGAAATGGGTCCGTTCGAAGTAGAAGACGTAGAGCCTTTTGAAGAATGAAGAATAGGCTCTAACAAAGAAGATGAAGAAGAAGAAGAAGAAAGAGATGAAGAAGAACCACCGGCAGGGGTGTCATCACTATTACCCACGTTATTATGCAACACTCGTCCAGATCTCAACGTGGTCATAGCATTCACATTATGATTTTGTTGTTCATGTGCAACATGTGCGTTGTGTGTGTGACCGGGATTTGGCAATGGTTGAGATGGAAGCTTTCCCTTTTCTCGCTCGCTCAACGCAGCAGTTAGTTGTGCAATTTGGGCCTCGATTGATTTGATACTTTGATCATGTGAAGCATTGTTGTGCACCAAAGACTGAATGGAAGTTTCCAACCTTGCTGCGGATTGTGTAGATTGTTTGAGAAACGCATCTAGACTTCTTTCTAGCGAGGTAACCTTATCATCATTTGGTTGAACAGAATTGTTTTGAGGGTAAAAGTTGTTAGGCACAAAATTGTTCGTTTGATTTGGGTAAGGTTGTGGTTGGAAAGGTTGCTGGTATTGAGTTTGTTGGGGTGCTTGTTGTTGTTGAGGAGGAGGCCTTGAAAGATGTTGTTTCCTTGGAATTGTTGATTTTGATTCCAAGCAAAATTTGGGTGACTCCTCCATCCTGGATTATAAGTTGAAGAGTAGGGATCATTTCTTTGTCTTTGCTGAAAGGTAGTATTGACTTGATCTTGTCCTTGAACAGGTGGATTATAAGGACACTCTTCGGTAAGATGTGATGGATCCGAACAACAAGCACAAACAGTTCGTGGGGGTAAGGCAGGGGCAGGAGAAGGCGATGAGATTTTGGTCTCAATTGCTTCTAGCTTTTTTGTAAGTGCGGCCATTTCGGCCTTCATTGCAATCGACATATCTAATTGACGTATGCCTGCCCTAAACTGACTAACCGAAGAAGATGAGGTGGTTTTAGTGCTTTCCCATTGAAGTGTTTGTTCAGCAAGATCTCAAGAAACTGCCAAGCTTCCTCACTAGATTTGGTTAGAAAGTGACCTTAACAAATGGTTTCCAACAACTGCTTCGTTACTGGGTTCAATCCTTCGTACAAAGTTTGGCAAAGTTGCCAATTCTCGATACCGTGGTGAGGGCATTGAACAAGTAGGTCTTTAAATCTTTCAAAACACTTCCAAAAGGGTTCGGAAGGAAGCTGGGAAAATTGAATAATCTCATTGCGAATTCTCGCGGTCTTGTGATGTGGATAAAACTTTTTAAGAAAAGCTTTAACAAACTCTTCCCAATTTTTAATTGAGTGTGATGCGGTGCTGTATAACCATTTCTCGGCTAAGTCACATAAGGTGAAAGGAATGACCCTTAACCTAATAGCATCATCAGACAGTTGTGTTGTCTTCATCATTGCGCAAACGTTTTGGAATTTGTTTATGAAGATATAGGCATCTTCAGATTCCAGTCCGTGAAATTTTGGCAACATGTTGATGAAGTGGGGTTTGATCTCAAAGTTGTTCCCATTTGCCGGTGGGAGTGAAAGACAAGTTGGTAAGGCGGTGCGGATAGGGTAGAAAAGATCCTGGAGCGCGATTCATTGGGGCGCTTCAATAGGCGGGTGTTGTGGGTTATTCGCACCTAACGGAGGTGGAATCAGTCCCGTGGGTAAGGTGTTGTTAGGATTAAATCCCGACATTTCCTTAGAAGACGAAGAATGTGAAGGTGAAGGTAAGGAAGTGGAAGGAATTTCGACTTCGGAGTCGAAAGCGTCGTCGGTTGGTACCAACGAGACACGGACTAATCGGGCACTAGTGTCCCTAGTCCAACCGGACATACACTAAAGAGATAGTGTAGTCAAAAAGGTGAAAAACAGAAGGTGGGGGTAAGAAAACGCCAATGGAAAGAAAGTGGGTGTAAGTAGGGTGCACAGATTCCTTAGCGACAAGTTGCAAGTTTTTGTAAAAATTTTTCTTTTTTTTTTCTTTTTGTGTTTTTTTTATGTGGAGCTTTTTGCAAAAATTTTCGATAAAAGGCTTAGACACACGTTCAATCAACCACAAATGCACAATCAGGCCTAGATCTAGGGTCACCTAGGTCAGCTAGACAGCTCCTAACTGTTCCAAAGGGCAAGAAGTAGGTCCTCAAACCATCTCTTCACCGCCAATTATGGCCAGGTAAGTACAAGCAGAGAAAGGAGGGATCCGCTCATGAATCACCGTCAGACGGGCCTTTTAAAGTTACATTTCACTACCTGTCTAGCCTAGGCACCACAAAGTCAGGTTAGGATCAACGGTCGATGCCTACAACTATTCCTTTGTCCTATTGAGCGTGAAGTCCTTAGGGCTGAGTCTAATCTTTTTTAATTAATTGATGGTCAATACAATATGCCTTATGTGATTTTTGGGGTCCTGGGAAGGGTGATAAAATCCCCACCCAATCTGGATTGGTGTTAAAGCCCCTTAATGTCAATTTAAATATGCAAAACAGTAAAAACAATCACTTGCAAACAATTTTAAGCGTGGCGCAAAGAATCCTGCACAAGATTAATTATTGGAAGGGGGAGAAATTTTTTAGATCAAAGAATCCTGCAGGAAATTTTACAGAGGAGATATCAGGGGGTTCAGAGGAAGAAAGAAAACTTACGGAGGGATTTTGGTCAACTGCTGACGTCAGAAGACAGCGTTTCTGCCGCCAAAAGGTGGTTGTTGCCGCGTTTCCGCGGTTGGCTCTGCGGTTTGGTTCCCCAAGTTTCTTCTGCTCCTCTGTTGTTGTAATCCTTTGTTGTTCAGATCTTCAGTTTTCTGTTTTGCTCTCTGGATTTTTCCAGATCCGAACTTTTTCGTCGATCCTGCAAAATTCACACGAAACACCCTTCAAACAATAAAAAGATGATAAATTTTTTATATTTTTTAATTTTTCAGTTTTTATGAGTTTTATGATTTTTATTAACCCGAAATTGCAAAAAGAAAATACTACGCCATCCCCGGCAACTACGCCATTTGATTGTTTTGAGATTTTAGTGCGTGCTTGACTGCAATCAAGAACGGCGTCGCTTGGTAGCTAGCCGGTGAGTACGGGTCGGTCCACAGGGATGTTGTGTATTTTCTAATTTGTTCTTACGAGTTAATTCCAAACGGTGTTGGATTGTTTATCACTAAAAACTAAAGTTGATCTAGACTAGGACTAGAATCTTGCTAGGGTTAGGTTTAGGTTAAGTTTGGAAATTAAAGATTTCCTCACCGCTTTCAATACCCTAATTTAGATCTCTTTACGGTTATGGTAATAATTAATAAAGGGGATTAGTACTATTGGGAAGAAACGATGTTTCTTCCTCTAGGTTCTTGTCCTTCCTTTCTTAATTCTTACTCTAACCTCTATAGAAAACATACGCAACCGGTCGTTTATACTACGGTATCACCGTTACCTCATGGGGTAAGGTGCCGTAGGGAACGGTGTGTGTATGTATGCATGGAGTCCTATGAATTATATGTGA
Source organism: Agapanthus africanus (assembly GCA_030015575.1). Taxonomy (NCBI): domain Eukaryota; kingdom Viridiplantae; phylum Streptophyta; class Magnoliopsida; order Asparagales; family Amaryllidaceae; genus Agapanthus; species Agapanthus africanus. The sequence continues at coordinate 222,847,047 of CM057342.1, forward strand.
TGGGTAAGAAAAGGGTAGGAGATTTTCATCTCTCAAACCTTCCTTATTCCTAACCCTAACAAGTGAGGAATTACTCATTCATTAGGGAATTGATAAACATGTTCTAACTATCTAACTAGGGCAGATAATAAAAATTATACTAAGGCAGAATGAAAATTAACTAGGGCAATGAAATAAAAATCTTACTTTATTTGATGGCTCTCTCCAAACATTTACACCGAATTTAGAATTCTGAATAGATGAAATAAAAAGAGGCATACCTCCAAAAGAGGTTTAGAATTTCTATTTATAGAACATAGAAACCTAGGGTTACAATCGATTCAGATCTGCATTTACAATTTTACCCTAAAGAAAAACCTAAGTAATGCACCGACGCACCGACACGCGTGACACGCGTTAACACGCGCGACGCACGACCGCGGATCCGCGGCCATAGGCTTGGTTTGGCCGCGGTTCCGCGGCCATATTGAGTGCTTGATTCTTCATTTCTTCAGGTCTTCTTCTGTTGCTTTGTTTCTTCTATTTTCTTCACTTGGTTTCTCAGATTGTCTTCTAGTTTTCTTCCAGATTTCCACAGTGAGCAATGTCGTGGAATTTACCGTTTGCTTCATGTCAAAGTCTTGAACCTTGCACTGCTTTTGTACTTTGTGAACTTGTTCATTGATTCTTCATTGTCCCTCAAACTGTAGGCATGATCAAGATTCCATCATTTATCGGTCGTAGTCTCACTTTGTATCATCTTTTCATTAATTTCACTGTTTTTGTTCTGAGAACTTGTAACCTGCAACTATGTAGCAGACATGGATAAAAAGCACATGTTTATTTGTAAAATGAAAAAGAATGGGGAATATAATAATGCAAAATTATGATCTGAACAACCTGCAGGTGATGGAGTCACCCTCTTTAAAGGTGTCTTAAAGACTAAAGGGGAGAGGGATGTGCATGATTGGCAGATCACTTGCTTAGGCAATTGAGTCAATCATGAGATGTCAAGTACTACACCAGACATTGTTTTTTGCTAGATGCAATAAGTTGATATTAATCCTATCCTGGAGAAACGTTCGGAAGCAGTTTTAGAACATAAGTGGATGTTCTAGGAATATGATAACAACAACCTCTTTTAGGAGACGGTTATCATTCCAAGCTTCTAAGGTGACCTACATGACAGAGTGACTGTCAGAGTTATAGTTTTCTCTCTGACGAGGGGCAGTGGTTTGGACAGGTGATCCAAGCGGACACTGAGGGAGGCATGACACAGGATACTGATTAAGTTCAGTTGATGATACAATCTAAGAAGTTTGGATTTGGAGTTCATTTATGAACTAGGTCCCATCAGATATCCAAACATATTCATAGACAGGTATTGCTCATTTCGGAAGATGGCTTTCTCCGCGAACTTGAGATAAAGAGAGACATGGAAAGAAACATTAGGGCGGATCCACTCACTGAGGCTATTCCTCGAATGCAATAGTTTCGCAAACGGGCTTTGTGAAACTGATTAGTAGAGGAGTTGGGTGTTCGGTATCACACGGGCTGTGAGTATGCGGCATCGCAATAATTAGCCTTGAGTGCAAATGGGAGATTGTTGGATATAGTGCCCTCAAAGTCAATTATTGGATCGCAGGCACGTGATTGCAATGATTGAGGGAGGACCTATACCGGTAGGACAGTCTTACTCAATATGATAGTATGCTATCTGGTTTATCTTTATCATCGTGTATAGTTTTAGGTGACCTTACAGATCACTATTACACATTGATAGAGCCCTTAGGATTTTTGCTTGACGGCCAGCAGTATGATGGCGATCATATACGTGGGAGCTGGGGTCTATAAGCACATCCTTAAAAGGTCCCTAGTCGAGGGAGTTTCGAAACAGGGCATCGATACTCCAGAGTAGACCAGTGTATACGGATCGAGACCCCGATGAGGGGCAATGGCTGGTCTCACAAGCCATTGGTGTCAGTTGGTTCACCTAATACGTATGCAGGTGCTTATTAGGTTATGAGTACACCGGACAGGACTCGCCGGGAACATGCTAGTTGGTTTTATACCTAGCGTCAGATAGCAGTTCCCTGGTGACATGTGTACAGGTTAGTTCATTGACCTGAGATCGTCATTTGTCTCGTGTGAGTTCCCACTGTGCTTTGATTACTACCCTACACGGTTCAAAGGAGTCGTGCAAACAGGTTTTAGTTGGGTACAGTCCCGAGCCACATGGAGGCAGTGAGCGGATCGGCAGGGGTTTCGTCTCTCCCGGTATTGGGGGTGAGATCGCGCTGTGTCTAGGAGAGCCATTACACGAAGTCCTTGGTCAAGGCAGGAGATTTACTGATAGATATTCCAGTAGTATCTCAGGGTGTTCTGGGCTACACTCCGACACGACTCTTACCGCTTTTGGGGGTCTGACTTTTACCAACCCCCTAGGCCTGACATGCGATGCTAATAGACGAACGGACCGGACTGTACGGATATTGTCACTGACAGGCTCAGTAGGGTGTCAGGATGAGTTCGCTCATCGACCTCCCTTTTGGTCAATACCTGGTAGCCCGTTACGTACAGTTAGTACCACTGATGTGCTAGTGGTTAAATCCATAGCCAAAGTATTGACGAGTCTTTAGAGTCCCCCACAGACAGTTTCCCAAGTTTCGGGCGAAACGTTGTAGAGGCCGTATGGTATTATGGCAGGGTTCGATCATATACGTGCAGTCATGCACGGATCATGATCGGACGGATCATACTAGTGGGCTTTGGTTTAAGCCGGATCCTAGTATTAGATTTGTTGGATTACTTTAGTCTCATCGCATTCGCATTCAGTCGGAATGCGGATGCAGGTATGTATATACAGGTGAGGGGTATCCTTGTGATTCGTCACGAGTTTACTTTAGATGTTGCCATATCTTTTTATTGTTGTAAACATTTGGATTAATGTTTACAAATGGAAATAATGAGCTCAAAGTCATGATTATGAGCATTAATTGTGACACATGCACAAGTGATGACTCATGATCTCTTTCTTTGTGCATGTGTCACATTATTAATTGATTTAAGTGTTGAAATGATAAGAGGAAAGATAGAGGGCAGCTATATGAGGAGGTTAGCTCTTGTATTATTCTTGATCTCACTCTCATTTTTATCATACAACACAAAAGGAAAGCTCTTCTTCTTCCTCCTTCTTTCTTGAGCTCACTATCTCCATTAATGGCATCATCTTCAACCTCCATCCATACACTCTCATGTGTTGAGAATCAATGGATGCTTGAGACAAAGTTATCACACACATTCTCTACATCACCTTGGACACGTCGGCTAGCAAACTTCGTGTCCGAGTTGCTTCGGACGAATCGGGAGCCCGTAAAAGGATTCAAAGATTTGGTGCCCTTTTCGACGAGGAGACCGGAAATCGGAGATGCCGCGAGGAGCTTGGGAAGGTGGCCAAAGACCGAAGGACACGGATCGATCGGTATAGCCTTTTTAACCTTTCTCTAGTTTGCTAGTTATAGGTTAATGGTTCGATCCGGAATTAAAGTCTGCGATAGCGCCGGTTTCAAGTTTAGAAAAAGTTTTCGTTTCCGCATTTTGGCCTCGGATCGACGGTCAGGGCGCTACCGTAGACTTACACCAGGTGATATTACCGTCAAAAGAGCAAGCGTTAGGGATATTCCATGTCACTTTTTACTTGAGATTTGGCTCAGTTTGGGAGCCCCGATGAGTCATGACCACTCCGTGCTGGAGTAGGATGGTCTCCGATAGTCTTTCAAGTCACATTTGATTTGCCGTCAAGATCCTAAAGCTAGGGATCTTCCTTTGCTTCGTTTGTTTACATTGTGTCTGCAATTTTGCGACGACTGTCGAGATTGTTTCTAGGTTGTCTATGAACCGTCGAGTCTTGGAACTAGGAACTTTGCCATGGCTCCATTTTGTTGATGTAGCGTCTGCATCTGCTGGAGTGAGGAGGAACGCCGTTGTTGATCTCTAGGCTGCCTGCGAACCGTCGAGATTTGGAACTATGGCCTTTGCCATGGCTCCGAGGTAGTCTCTAGGCTGTCTGTGAATCATCGAGATTTGGAATTAGAGGACTTTGTCGTGGCTCCAAGGTAGTCTCTAGGCTGTTTGTGAACCGTTGAGATTTGGAACTAGGGGACTTTGACATGGCTCCGTTTGTTGATGTCGCGTCTGCTTCTGGTTGGACTGAGAAGGAACGCCGTCATTGATTTCTAGGCTGTAAATGTAGCTATCGAGATCTAGCTTCCCTTTGACGAAGCCTGGTGGGACAATGTGGTTTCCTTTTCGTTTGTGCCCATGGATTGTATACAGGGGTTAGTATGGACTCACCTGCAGGGCAAAAGTTTCATTTTTTTTCCGCGATGCTCTACCATTTCAGCTTTTTATATCGCGAAAGTCGTGATTGCCCAATCATTTCGGCTATTTTTTCGTGGTGCCCAATCATTTCGGCTGTTTTCTTCTTCTTTTTACTCGCTGCTTTTTATTGCGAGTTGTCTAATCATTTCGGCTATTTTTATATACATATATTTTACTCGCTGATTTTTGTTGCGAGTTGCCTTATCATTTCGGCTATTTCATATGCATTTTTGGCTCGCTGATTTTTTGCTGTGAGTATGGAACTTGAGATCTGACACCAATTTTGGCATCAGCATTGCTGCGACTGGAATATTGCCAGGAGCGAATCATCATTTGCTGTGAAAGGGCTTGGGATTTGATACCAATCATAGGCATCAGCATCGCTACCACTGGGACATTTCTAGGAGCGAATCATCATTTGCCTTTGTTGATTCGAACAAAAGTGGCTTTGCAAACAGGGTTTGGATCCTGTCGACTAAGGTTTTTGACTTCATAAGCCGTAAGGGTCTCATAAAGGTGTTTCTCCCTACGAGTTGTGAGGATCTCGTAGGTGTGTTTTCTCCTTAGGAGTCGTAAGGATTCCTAAGTGTGTGTTCTCTTATAAGTCGTAAGGATCTTATAAGAGTATTTTTTCCTTATAAGTCGAGAGGACTTACAAGTGTCATTCACCACATGAGGACATTTCTCGTCGTTGGTGGGACTTGGTGGGGGAAACGTTTATTTGTGCCCGTAGATTGTATACAAGGGTCAATATTGAACCGGTTGTAGGGCAATCTGGGGAATGTGATGGCTTAATAACATGTTCAGATCCCTGTAACTTATGGCTTTCGAATCCTATGAGCCATGAGGGTCTCATAAGGGGAATTCTCTTTACGAGTCATGAGGATCTTGTAAGTGTAACTTCTCCTTAGGAATTGTGGGGATCCCTAAGTGTGTTGCTCCTTTGTGAGTCGTAAGGATCTCATGCAGGTATTTTCACCCTACAAGGTCGAGAGGACCTTGCAAGTGTGCATGAATTTTTTTATGAGTTTGCGCCCTTTCGGGTTTGTAAGTCTACGGTAGCGCCCCGGCCGTCGATCCGAGACCAAAATGCGGAAACGAAAACTTTTCTTAAACTTGAAACCGGCGCTAACGCAGACTTTAATCCCGGATCGAACCATTAACCTATAACTAGCTAACTAGAGAAGGGTTAGAAAGGCTATACCGATCGATCCGTGTCCTTCGGTCTTTGGCCACCTTCCCAAGCTCCTCGCGGTATCTCCGATCTCCGGTCTCCTCGTCGGAAAGGGAACCACATCTTCGAATCCTTTTACGGGCTCCCGCTTCATTCGAAGCAACTCGGACACGAAGTTTGCTAGCCGACGTGTCCAAGGCGATGTAGAGAATGTGTGTGATAACTTTGTCTCAAACATCCATTGATTCTCAACACATGAGAGTGTATGGATAGAGGTTGGAGATGATGCCATTTGTGGAAGTTGTGAGCTAGAGGAAGAAGAAGAAGATGAGCCATTTCTTTCTTGTGTGAGATGAAATATGAGAGCTAGAAAAAAAATAATCACAAGAGCTCACCCTATACATGGCTGCCCTTTCTCTCTCTATCTTTCATTTCACACCCTTAATCAATCACTAAAGATGACATGGTTCAAAGAATATGACCATGAGTCACCACCCTTGTCCATGTCATATTTAATGCACCTCATCATGAATTAAGCTCACAATTTCCACCAAAGTAAACATTAACCCAAATGTTTAATCCAACAAAAAGATACGGCAACATCTAAAGTAAACTCGTGACAGATCACAAGGATACCCCTCACCTGTATATACATACCTGCATCCGCATTCCGACTGAATGCGAATGCGATGAGACTAAAGTAATCCAACAAATCTAATACTAGGATCCGGCTTAAACCAAAGCCCACTAGTATGATCCGTCCGATCATGATCCGTGCACTACTGCACGTATATGATCGAACCCTGCCATATATCATACGGCCTCTACAACGTTTCGCCTGAAACTTAAGAAACTGTCTATGGGGGACTCTAAAGACTCGTCAATACTTTGGCTGTGGATTTAACCACTAGCACGTCAGTGGTACTAGCCGTACGTAACGGGGTACCAGGTATTGACTAAAAGGGAGACCGATGAGCGAACTCATCCTGACACCCCACTGATCCTGTCAGTGACAATATCCGTACAGTCCGGTCCGTTCATTTATGAGCATCGCATGTCAGGCCTAGGGGGTTGGTAAAAGTCAGACCCCCAAAAGCGGTACAAGTCGTGTCGGAGTGTAGCCCAGAACACCCTGAGATACTACTGGAATACCTACCAGTAAATCTCCTGCCTTGGCCAAGGACTTCGTGTAATGGCTCTCCTAGACACAGCGCGATCTCACCCCCAATACCGGGAGAGATGAAACCTTGCCGATCCGCTCACTGCCTCCATGTGGCTCGGGACTGTACCCAACTAAAACCTGTTTGCACGACTCCATTGATTAGTGGTAGGGTATTAATCAAAGCACAGTGGGAACTCACACGAGACAAATGACGATCTCAGGTCGATGAACTAACCTGTATACATGTCACCAGGGAACTGCTATCTGACGTCAGGTATAATACCAACTAGCATGTTCCCGGCGAGTCCTGTCCAGTGTACTCATAACCCAATGAGCACCTGTATACATCTTAGGTGAACCAACTGACACCAATGGCTTGTGAGACCGGCCACCGCCCCTCGTCAGGGTCTCGACTGTATACACTAGTCTACTCCGGAGTATCGATGCCCTGTCTCGAAAACTCCCTTGACTAAGGACCTTTTAAGGTTGTGCTTATAGACCCCAGCTCCCACGTATATGATTGCCATCATACTGCTGGCCGTCAAGCAAAAATCCTAAGGGCTTTATCAATGTGTAATAGTGATCTGTAAGGTCACTTAAAGCTGTACACGATGATAAAGATAAACCAGATAGCATACTATCATCTTGAGTAAGACTGTCCTACCGGTATAGGTCCTCCCTCAATCATTGCAATCACGTGTCTGCGATCCAATAATTGACTTTGAGGGCGCTATATCCAACAATCTCCCACTTGCACTCAAAGCTAATTATTGCGATGTCGCATACTCACAGCCCGTGTGATACCGAACATCCAACTCCTCTACTAATCAGTTTCACAAAGCCCGTTTGCGAAACTATTGCATTCGGGGAATAGCCTCAGTGAGTGGATCCGCCTTAATGTTTCTTTCTATGTCTCTCTTTATCTTAAGTTCGCGGAGAAAGCCATCTCCCGAAATGAGCAATACCTGTCTTAGAATATGTTTGGATATCTGATGGGACCTAGTTCATAAATGAACTCCAAATCCAAACTTCTTAGACTCTATCGTCAACTGAATTTAATCAGTATCATGCGTCATGCCTCCCTCAGTGTCCGCTTGGATCACCTGTCCAAACCACTGCCCCTCATCAGAGGGAAAACTATAACTCTGACAGTCACTCTGTCATCCAGGTCACTTTGGAAGCCTGGAATGATAACCGTTTCCTAAAATAGGCTGTTGTTATCATATCCCTAGAACATCCACTTATGTTCTAAAACTGCTTCCGAACGTTTCTCCAGGATTGGATTAATATCAACTTATTGCATTTCGTGCAAAAACAACATCTGGTGTGGTACTTGACATCTCATGATCAACTCAATTGCCTAAGCAAGTGATCTGCCAATCATGCACATCCCTCTCCCCTTTAGTCTGTAAGACACGTTTAGAGAGGGTGACTCCATCACCTGCAGGTACACCACCATGCTAGGAGTCATCCATTCTAAATACCTTTAGAATGTTGTCTAAGTATCCAGATTGGGATACTTATCAAATCTAGATCTAAAACCATAGATCTAATAACCAGAATGTCTGATATAATATCCAAATCCTATGTGGAAAAACCACTGTGTGACAACCGAAGTATAACCGATCGTAGTATAGGAATTTCACTTTTTACTCTGTGTATGTCATCCAAATACCAGAACATCACACCCTACTGCCTTCTTAACAGATCCATTCCCTATTCTGATGAAGTCAAACCTATGACTGTCACATCAGAAATAGATGATCTATCTCCGCTAAATCTGCTTTAGTCTATAAATAGACATAAGCTACTTGTCCACTATGCTTCCGCTGCTCCCACTGACTACGACAACCCTCTGGCAGAGTCATATACACGTACACTTCTAAACCTAGTTTAGAACGACGCTATACTCATCCTCCTGCCAGGTCTCACAGTCTGGAACAACAGCAATAGCAAGTCTGGGTAAACAAGAACCTCCCTGTCACCGTCTTTGAGGCTATCGGAGTACCTCTCGGGTGCCTGAGGTTACCTACCATATCTGTGGAGTGGCCAATGGAATGTCAAACCTGATTGAATCTTTAGGTCCTATTAAATTTTCAGTAATCGCTTGCGGTTCTGGAATCACTTCCAGTTCTACCATACTCCAACTACTGTTTTTCTGATAAAATCCATTTTACTAAAACTGTGGCAAGTCAAGAACAATATCACTATTGATCTTCCAGATGGTAGAAAGTCAACCCTTGTCATAGCCCGGGTCAACCCACAAACAGTCATTACAGAAACGTGCCTTGAGTTATCCAGAGTCTGGTTTTAAGCATAAGCCGGACAACTCCCCGTACCTTAACATTGTTAAGATATGAACTATTCTATATCCAATATAGGAACATAGGCGCTGATTTAATTGGAACCAGATTCAAATCATGCAGCTGTCTCCAGTGCATGTCAACTAAATGGAGAGAGGCCGATCAACATTACTCAACTTAGGAGTGCATCCAATTATGAGTAACCTGAAAGAGAAGCAAGTTCTCATAATCATTACTATCAACTGAATACCATACACAAGTATCTACATCTTCGATCACCTTGAAAAATCCTGATACTTGCAACACCTGGTTCTCTACTTTATTCTTATACCTATAACTTCTCAAAACTTAGACCTTGCATTTCTATGAAACACATGTCTAAGAACTAGAGAAGTCACAAGTAAACAGAATATAGTACGAGTACCAACCCCTCTGTCCTCATGGACACTGGAGAACATACAATACTCTGTATAAGTCCTCTGAGTCTAATAACTCATTCCCTGTGTGTCGTAGGTCGAAAACTGTACTTATGGTTAAGAAGAATTACACCGCTGTTTAATGCTCCTTACCTAACCATCTACTGATATAGGTAAATGTCATAGACATAATTTTAAAAAGTTATATCTCACTTTATAAAAATAAAAGTACAGATATATCAATTTGAAATTGGTGTATAACAACGGATATTCAAAACCAAATATTTGCCGTCCGGCAAACAACCCAGGCGATTTCCTCAAATATCACCAATTACAACGAATCCCGATATAATGAGGATGATCACCCAATTCCCAATAACTTACTCCCACTCATCATCTGTAAAACCATACAGATGTGAGAATCAAACCTGGTAAATACATACCCTAGAGCAAGGGCTAATTGGGAAATCAGTTTTCTCTTAACAATACACAGTGAAACTGAAACATATAAATGTTTCGAAGGGGTATCAGGGTATTCCTAGTAATGCCTCTTCCATTATTCAGATTCATGACTGTAACCGTACATTTCTTTGCCATCTCTCCAAATCCCTTTATATGTCTTTAGTCTTTACCTTCTGTACACCCCCTTTAGGGCAAATGGTTTTCTTCCTTCCCTACCGTTCGGCACCAGCCTATGGTTTGGAAGAAGACTATCCAATAAGCATAATGGGTGTACTCCCCTAATCCTAGGAGCATTCGCAACGCGAGAGAAGGTAAAGATAAAAGACAACTGAATAAACTTTATTCCTATTTCTCCTGAACCAGAATCCATCCCCGAACTGGAACAAGTCCCTTCGAGTTCGTATATAACCATACGATGGAGTATCCAATAAACTGTGGATCTTCGTAGTGATACGGGGTGTTCTGAAGAAATACAAAGGTGAAGTAGGTGTGGCGATGAAATACTTGGTTTGGTCGTGAATAGCAGTCGCAGTTTACTTTGCCCTCTTTCTGATCCCTTTATTTATCTTAATTTATTACTTTCTATACACCATCGTTAGGCTAATTGGTTTTCTTCATTCCCTACCGTTCGGCATCTGCCTATGGTTTGGAAGAAGATTATCCAATTAGCATAATAGGTGTACCGTCCTAATCCAAGGAGCACTCGCAATCTGAGAGAAGGTAAAAGGAAAAGACAACTGAATAGTTCTATTCATTTTCTCCAGAACCGGAAACCATCCTCGAATCTGGAACAAGTTCCTTCGAGTTCGTATATAACCATACGATGGTTTTATCCAATGGAAGTGGACGTTCGTAGTGATACGAAATGTTCCGGAGAAAAAAAGGGTAAAAGCAGGAGTGGCAATGAGGTATGCAACTCAGAAATCCAAAAGCCAGCGTTTTAAGAAAGTTCGGTTAACTTAGTCACTGAGTCATAGTCAAGGGTCGGGTCATGGTCGCTGCCAAAGAGAGAGAGAGAGAAGAAACACTCTGCGTGCACTCTAACCTTGATCAAAATGGTTATCAATTAATCTAATCAGGAAACCTCCCACTGTAACCTCAAATTCTCCTCCAAACCTGAAAGAAGAATTAGTCGGGATCACCCGAGGAGTAAACCAACTCATCAGTGGGAATCGGGATCCAACTATCATCGCATGATAATGTGATGGAATCCACTCACGTTATCACACTCCAGAAGGTATGCGCATGCCTGGCAAGTTTTAGTTTCTTTAGAAACCTCCGATGTGATTTTTACCCCATGCTCTTATGACCTTGACGAAGGCCAACATATCATAAGTCACATGTCAAGTTCTACTCGTCATTATCTAGGTTAATTTGAACCCACCCGTACATACCCTTGACGAAGGCTAAAATAATAGTACGACTGTCCCAAACTAACGCATCTATCTATGCAACAGAAAAGTAACAAATAGCTACCATACATTATGCCTTGACGAAGGCCAACATACATAGCATGATTACTAAGTGCTACCTTTCTGAAATGACGGAGGGCTACGAATGGTTTTTGGCGAAAAACCTTTAACGTAATGAACTTGATATCGTTGAAGGCACCGGATAGCTTTTTATAAATATAGTGGCGAAAACCTTTGCTAAAGAGGTCATTCCCGGTGAAGGGATCTCGGCTCTTTCCCCGTAGAATGAGGTGCAGGATATTCCAACTGAATACCACGATGCAAAGCAAAAAGGTAATCGAATATAGTGAAGTTATTACCCTGACGCAAACTTCTGTCCAAGGGGTCATTCCCGGTGAAGGGATCTCGGCCCTTGCCTCGTCGACTGAGGTGCTGGATATTCATAACCGAATACCACTGTGCAAAACAAAAGAAAACGTCCTTGCAATAACAGCTTTTTGAAAAATGTTCTAACAACATTAGAATAGGTTTTTTTAGCTTGCATTGATCCGAATCAATGCAGTCCCATCAATTAATCACACCACAAAAGAACGAAAATATGATGTACGTATATGCCATCCGTATTCGCCACTGGGTCCCGTCATCACCTGTTAGGTTACTTAACTAACGACCGAGCGGGGACTGGACTAGTGCGGGTGTAAAACATATACAACATCTACTAGTATATATATCAATATATAATAATCGCTCATGGCATGATAAATGCAACATCACAGAAATGTAATAGGCATAACAGAACAGTACAGATAATCTGGAATCCCCGGGTTTCCTTTGAGCCGCAAGTGAAACCCGACGTTCCCCTGGTCGTGTGGATAGCCTGTGCAATGAAATCCTAGACCCCTACGGGTGCGGCAAGTTACCCGCCAAAACCTGAAGCAAGGCAGCCCCTTTCAACAAAGTGAATGGACCACCCAGCACTTCACGAAATCCGGTAAGTTGAGCACCCCTCCTTGGGTCAACCTATACCCCCTACGAGTGCGGCGAATAGCCCGCCAATTCTAGAGTGAAGCCCCCTCAGTCTCAAAGCTATGAGATGCGGGCCCGTTTCCCTTTAGAACCCGGCTATCCGTGCACCCCACCGCGGGGTAATCCTAGTACAGAAAATAAAATATATACAACGGGTACATCGACCTCAGCCCGGTCGTGCCCCAAAAGAATAATATACAAACAGCCAGTGATGGCAGTCCACATGTCGGACGCTCGCCCCGCAATATCAAATGTACAAATACAACCAAACTGTACTACCATTGCATCCAGGCTATCCACCACGACAAATCCGCAACATCACAGCACAACACAGAATATCAACGTGAATGTCACGTTCGCAAATCCGTCTAAAAGAAGTATAGCAATTAGACAAGATTTACCGATCAAATGACATTCACGGTCACAGATATAAAGTAAGCACTGTGAACTAACATATTTAAAATTTTCGATCGACAAAATTTCCCGAAATGGGCCCCAAGTACAATTCCCAGTACTCAAAATAATCTGGGCCAAAACAAAAATTCCAGAAACCACATTTCCACACAGAAGACCACCATAAGAAAAATTGTGCAATGAAGCCCAAGAACTGCGGCGGAACCGCGGCCAAAAACATGGGTATGGCCGCGGTTCCGTAGCGTTACAGTGAGATCATTCTACAAAATTTCTGCAGTAGTCTTAGAAAAGCCTGCCTGATTTTCTGACATACCAAAAATAATTTTTAGACCACAAAAAAAATTCGACAGAAACTTTAATTTTGAAATTGCGGTTTCGGAAATTTTGATCGATCGATATTTTAAACATGTTAGAACAAGTTAGTAAAGGTTAATGGCGTGGCTCTGATACCATGTAAGTCTACGGTAGCGCCCCGGCCGTCGATCTGAGGCCAAAATGCGGAAACGAAAACTTTTCTTAAACTTGAAACCGGCGCTAACGCAGAATTTAATTCCGGATCGAACCATTAACCTATAACTAGCTAACTAGAGAAGGGTTAGAAAGGCTATACCGATCGATCCGTGTTCTTCGGTCTTTGGCCACCTTCCCAAGCTCCTCGCGGTATCTCCGATCTCCGGTCTCCGTGTCGGAAAGGGCACCACATCTTCGAATCCTTTTACGGGCTCCCGCTTCATCCGAAGCAACTCGGACACGAAGTTTGCTAGCCGACGTGTCCAAGGCGATGCAGAGAATGTGTGTGATAACTTTGTCTCAAGCATCCATTGATTCTCAACACATGAGAGTGTATGGATGGAGGTTGGAGATGATACCATTTTTGGAAGTTGTGAGCTAGAGGAAGAAGAAGAAGATGAGCCATTTCTTTCTTGTGTGAGATGAAATATGAGAGCTAGCAAAAAAATAATCACAAGAGCTCACCCTATACATGGCTGCCCTTTCTCTCTCTATCTTTCATTTCACACCCTTAATCAATCACTAAAGATGACATAGTTCAAAGAATAAGACCATGAGTCACCACCCTTGTCCATGTCATATTTAATGCACCTCATCATGAATTAAGCTCACAATTTCCACCAAAGTAAACATTAACCCAAATGTTTAATCCAACAAAAAGATACGACAATATCTAAAGTAAACTCGTGACGAATCACAAGGATACCCCTCACCTGTATATACATACCTGCATCCGCATTCCGACTGAATGCGAATGCGATGAGACTAAAGTAATCCAACAAATCTAATACTAGAATCCTGCTTAAACCAAAGCCCACTAGTATGATCCGTCTGATCATGATCCGTGCACTACTGCACGTATATGATCAAACCCTGCCATATATCATACGGCCTCTACAACGTTTCGCCCGAAACTTAAGAAACTGTCTGTGGGGGACTCTAAAGACTCGTCAATACTTTGGCTGTGGATTTAACCACTAGCATATCAGTGGTACTAGCCGTACGTAACGGGCTACCAGGTATTGACTAAAAGGGAGACCGATGAGCGAACTCATCCTGACACCCTACTGATCCTGTCAGTGACAATATCCGTACAGTCCGGTCCGTTCGTTTATGAGCATCGCATGTCAGGCCTAGGGGGTTGGTAAAAGTCAGACCCCCAAAAGCGGTACAAGTCGTGTCGGAGTGTAGCCCAGAACACCCTGAGATACTACTGGAATACCTACCAGTAAATCTCCTGCCTTGGCCAAGGACTTCGTGTAATGGCTCTTCTAGACACAGCGCGATCTCACCCTCAATACCGGGAGAGACGAAACCCCTGCCGATCCGCTCACTGCCTCCCTGTGGCTCGGGACTGTACCCAACTAAAACCTGTTTGCACGACTCCTTTGAGCCGTGGTAGGGTATTAATCAAAGCACAGTGGGAACTCACACGAGACAAATGATGATCTCAGGTCGATGAACTAATCTGTACACATGTCACCAGGGAACTGCTATCTGACGTCAGGTATAATACCAACTAGCATGTTCCCGGCGAGTCCTGTCCGGTGTACTCATAACCTAATGAGCACCTGTATACATCTTAGGTGAACCAACTGACACCAATGGCTTGTGAGACCGGCCACCGCCCCTCGTCGGGGTCTCGACTGTATACACTAGTCTACTTCGGAATATCGATGCCCTGTCTCGAAAACTCCCTCGACTAGGGACCTTTTAAGGATGTGCTTATAGACCCCAGCTCCCACGTATATAATCGTCTTCATACTGCTTGCCGTCAAGCAAAAATCCTAAGGGCTCTATCAATGTGTAATAGTGATCTGTAAGGTCACCTAAAGTTGTACATGATGATAAAGATAAACTAGATAGCATACTATCATCTTGAGTAAGACTGTCCTACCGGTATAGGTCCTCCCTCAATCATTGCAATCACGTGCCTGCGATCCAATAATTGACTTTGAGGGCACTATATCCAACTGGGTTTTCACGAACTCGCCGGTAGTCCTGCTGTTTTTACTCACGGAGCTCTTTCGGGTTTTCATTCGCGCCCATTTCTCTTATGGACGTACCGTTTTTTACGGCGGGACTTCGCCAACCGGGGTAGCTGTGGAGCTAGAGGGACTTAAGTTGCAATCCTCGCTGCTAGGACTTGTGGACCTGGATTCCACTGTTGCCAAGTTTTGAGGCGGCGTATTTAGTTTAAGGACATCACGGTCCATCGTTAGTTTACGGACATCTCGGTCCATTAGGATTTTGAGGCGAGGTTTCGCTGGATACTACTTATAGAGTTTGGACTCAGGAAGTCATCGAGCAGACACGAGCGTCGTCATTCATCATTAACCTGAGCCGTGACTTGTCAAGCGTAGTATTTCTTAAGGAACCGGCCGTTTATTGGCCGGAAGGGTCTTTTGCCATGCATATCCATGAGCAAGTAAGCCCCACTTTGGTAGACCTTGTCTATGATGTACGGGCCCTCATAGTTCGGCTCAAATTTTCCCCGTTTAGCACGATTGGGGATCATAGGTCTTTTTACGACTAGCACGAATTCGCCTCGGCGGAATGTTCTCGGCCTAGTTAATCTTTCGTATGAGCGCGTCATCCTTACTTTGTAAGCTTCTAGGTTTTGCTGCGCCATGAGACGAGTTTCATCAAGGGCGTCGAGCTCCTCAAGTCGAAGATGGGCGTTTTCTTCATCCATCAGCTCGTATTGAACCGCTACTCGTAGAGAGGGTAGCTCTATCTCCAAGGGAAGTACCGCGCTACCGTGCTGAATACCAACGCGAATGGCGTTGTATTCGTGGCCATCTTGAACGTGGTCCGATAAGCCCAAAGAGCTTCATGCAATCTCTCATGCCAGTCCTTTTTATTTCTGGACACCATTTTCTTTATGATCTTCGTCAAGGTTTTGTTGAAAGCCTCAGCTAGACCGTTAGCTCGGGGGTTATAGACTGAAGAGTATCTCCAATCTATTTTATGCTGTTGTGCGAAGCGACTGATTTTATGGCTTCTGTAGGCCAACCTATTATCTGAGATGATCCATCGCGGAGTGCCGAACTGGTAGATGACATGTGTCTTGAAGAAATGGATGATGTTCTCCGTCTTCACCTCTCTTAACGGTTTTTCTTCTGCCTACTTAGAGAAGTAATTGGTTGTTGCTAGTATGAACCGATGTCCCTCGGATGATGCTGGCTCTATGGGCCCGATTATATCGGTTCCTCACATTTCGAATGGCCAGCTAGCCAATGTTGGGTGTAACGGATTCAGATGCTGGTGGATGAAGTCCCCTTGAATTTGGCATGAGTGACATTGCTTTGCATATTCGAGGCAGTCCTGAATCATCGTGGGCCAATAGTAACCCATTCTTTTGATCTTCAGCTTCATCTTTGGCCCGACTTGATGAGAACCGCAGAGTCCGTCGTGGGTTTCTTGGACGACTTTCTTTGCTTCTTCTAGTCCCAAGCATCTTAGCCACAAACTGTCGAACGATCCTTTATATAGAGTATCATCAACGAAGATGAAGGATAGAGCTCGTTTCATGAGCTTATGTCTTGACGACGCATTTTCAGACGTTCGATGGGATTTGAAGTAGTCTATAAAGATTTCCCTCCAATCCTTGACTTTTTCTTCGTCTTCTATTCGGAGGACCGCTTGTTTGGTCGCTTCCTTTCTTTCAGAAGACTCCGAAGATATTTCTGCTGGCGTGAGAATCCGGTGGCTTTGCACAATGATCCTTACGTTATCGAGGTTTTCGTCGGCCAGTTCTTTAGCGAGCTTGGCTAACGCATCCGCCTTGCTATTTTCCGCACGCGGTATGCTTTCCAGGGTGTAGGAGGGGATTTGCGTCAGCAATTTCTGCACTCTCTCGTCATATTTTACCAACTCGGGTTTACACGTCTGATAGTCGCCATTTACTTGGCTGACGACCAGTTGAGAGTCTCCATATATGAGGAGGTTTTTGATCCTCAAATTGACAGAAATCTCGAGACTTGCTATCAAAACTTCATACTCAACCTCATTGTTTATTCTTGGTTCCGTTAAGGAAAGGGAAAAATGCATTATCCCTCCTTGTGGAGTCACGAAGATAAGGCTCACCCCGGCTTTAATCACGGGGATGTTTTGCTTTCGCTTCTTCAAGGAGGACGCTCCATCGAAGTAAAGTTCCCATTGGGTATCACTCCCTTCTTTCTCCCCGTCGATTGTGTCAAACGCGTGTTTGTCCGGCAATTCGCAGTTTAAGGGAGAGTCGGAGGGTATCGGATGCTCAGCGAGAAAGTCGGCGACGGCCTGGCCTTTTATTGCCTTGAGGGGTCGATATACCATCGAGAGCTCTATCAAGAGGAGGGCCCATTTGGCAATCTTTCCTGTTAATATGGCTCTCGACATCAAATACTTGAGAGGATCCACCTTTGATATGAGATGGACTTCATGTGCTAGGGCATAATGGCGAAGCTTCGTTATCGCGCGGATCAGCATCAGGCAATGCTTTTCGATAAGGGAGTTATTGTTTTCTGCCCCCAGGAGAACTTGACTTAAATAGTAGAGAGCTTTCTCCTTCCCCTGATCGTTCTCTTATGCCCATAGCGCACCTAAAGAACCTTCAAGGGCTGTTGTGTACAGGATGAGGGGCTTTCCCTTGACTAGAGTGATCAGTACCGGCGGGTTCTGCAGATATTGCTTGATTTCGTCCAGTGTGCTTTGGCATTTATGATCCCAAATGAACGGGGTCCCCTTCTTCATTAGATAACTGTAGGGGCGGCATTTGCCAGAGAGGTTAGCTATGAAGCGCTGGATATATGCGAGCTTTCTTTGGAGAGACCACAGTTGCTTGAGAGTTCTTGGCGAAGACATTTCCATAATCGCTTTGATCTTTGACGGGTCTATTTCGATGCCCCGGTTTCGAACACTATCTTCAGATGCTCCCAGTGCTCCTTGTACTATTTGCTTTTCACCACGAGGTCGTCAATATAACATTCGACAATCTCGTGTATGAGGTCATCAAAGATCTTTGTCATGGCTCTCTGATAGGTGGCGCCAGCGTTCTTCAGACCGAAAGGCATCACTTTGTAGCAGAATATGCCTAGCGGTGTCCGGAAAGCAGTGTGCTTTTGGTTTTCAGGATGCATCTTTATTTGATTATACCTGAAGATCCATCCATGAAGGAGAAGACTTCATAGGTGGATATGTTATCAATCATCAGCTCGGTAACAGGCACTGGGAAGTCATCCTTCGCACAAGCTTTGTTGAGATCCCGAAAATCTATGCAGATGCGTACTGTCCTATTTTTCTTTATTACCGGAACGATATTGGAGATCCAGTCAGGGTATTGAACTTCTTGGATGAAGCCGGAGTCGATTAGCTTCTTGACTTCGGTATTGATACTCATCTCAAGCTCGAGCCGCATTCTTCTTGGTGCCTGTTTGACTGGCTTGACGTCTGGCGATATCGCCAGTTTATGCACAGCTATCTCTGGATCTAATCCCGGCATCTCGGAATAGTTCCATGTGAAACAGTCTTTATGCTGCATAAGCACGTCTTTTAACGTGGCCACCTGTTTCTCAGATAGCAGCTCACTGACAAACGTTAGCCTTGGATCATTTGCCGTCCCCAAGTCGATTTTTCTCAAGTTGTCTGCTGTGGTGTGTATCCCATCTTCCAGATCTTTTGGCGTCGGTGGAAATTCTGAGATCACCTCATTCTCATCTTCATTTGCGAAGCACTGGGAGAGGTTGTTCATATTCTCGTGCTCTCCTTCCTTTGTGAATGTTATCATATGGCAGGTACGAGCTCGTTTTCAAGCTCGATGTTGATCTGAACTTCCCTTCGCAGTGTAGGTTATTTTTTGCTCATGCTTTCGTGGTGAGATTACCCTCCAACTTTCGGATAGAGAAAACCTACCTTTTGACCCGCTTCTCTTATCAGCTTGTCAATCTGTTCTTCGAATGACGAGCTTGGTATCCTCACGGCGGGATCTCGCTCTAGTTCGACATCAACGCTATCTGGAGATGCATTCGCTTCTTGACCGGAGTTATTTATGACATGGCAGCCATGGAACCGCTCCCTTTTGTTGGACCGAACGTATCCAAGGCCAGTCATCTCCATTCTCCCGTTGGGCATCTTTTGCTGAGTCCCGGAAACATCCCAAATCTTGTTATAGAACTGGGCTTGTCGAGCAGTCTATTTGAAGGGCATGCCTTGGCGTCTCAATAGCCTTTTCAGTCCCTCTGCGTAGTATTTGGACAGATGGATCGGTTGAAGCCTATCGAGCGCAGGTTCGGCACCGTGCCATACTTCTTTCTCCACTTTAGTCTCCGTAGATTGATAGAAAAGGATCGCCTTCTCACCTCTTTGCTTAGAAGGGACGTAGAAAGTCTGCAGCTCTTGCACAGTATACGTATCAAGTGCATCAAGTTCTTTGTAATGCCGCTGCGGAACTATAGTAATTTGTAAACTTTGGTCAGCTCCAGCAAAGGTCTGCATTGACGGGCGGACGGAGAACACTATGTTGGCCTCGTCTTCAGAGTCACTGCCAAAGAACAGAACATGAGTAGATAGTCCTGGCCTGTTGCCTTGGGGTTGTCCCGAGTAGACCATCTCTTCATCCTTCTCGGTATCGCTCCCAAAGATCGGGATAATGGCGATGGCTTTTTGTTTATTCTCTGGTTTGTGACATCTTTCCATGTCTTCAAAGTCTGGTAAGAAATACTTGGCGTCTTCATATTTGCGGACTTCATTTACGGAGAATGGGTTCAGCTCCACTGTAACTGTGTACTCGAGGCCGTCCTTGAAGTACTTCATACACTGATATTGTGTAGAAGGGATGATATTGTACTCATGTAACCAAGGCCTACCGAGCAAAGCGTTGTAGCAAGTCTTGACGTCAATAACATGGAACTTGATGTCAGTGACGAGCAGCCCGAAGCGTAATGTCAGTATTACAGACCCGAGCGTTTGTGATGATTGGGAGTCAAAACCGGAGATGGTAATTTTATCCCGAGCCAAGTGCTGAACGTTCATGCAAGTCCCTTTCAGCACTCTTATATTGAGAAGGTTGACAGAAGACCAGTTGTCGACCAGGATCTTCCCTATCTTGATATCGTGACAATACCCGGTTACATACAGCGGACGGTTGTGCTCACACGTTCCGAGGAGGAGATCTTCATCGCTGAAGGTGATGTCAGCCGTGTGGACTTCTTCCAGCTTGTCCTTCATCTTTTCTTCTGCAAGGAAGGCTTAAAACTGGTCGGGCTCTTGTAATGCCTTGATCATGAAATCTCGTGCCTCTTTAGATAGGAGAAGGGCATCCAAAATACTCAATTGTGAGGGTATCTTCCTCAGATGTGCCAGGACACTGTAATCCACCTTGTTCTTTTTGGGCGGATCTTTGGCCGTGAGCACTTTGACGACTCTATCATCGAGGGCAATCTCCTCAGGGACTTCTTCCTTCCCTTTGTCTATTTTGCCCGAACCTTTGTTTGAGGGTTCGAGATTCTTTTCAGGCAACATACGGTTACGCAGCTGAATGTTCTCACAGTTCCTCATCTCTTCTTCTTTTCCATAGGTAGATTCCTTGAAGAGAGGGCTGAGGGTCATTTCCTTGTCCGAATCACTCCCGAAGGTAAGAACGTGAGACTTCCCCTTTGTTAGGATGGCATCAACCATATGAAAGTTACTGGCTGTTCCTTTATGCTCATATGTTGTGCTTCTCGGCTTTGCGCTTCATTCGCTTGAATTGTTGTCGATGGGCAACATATCCCTGCTACCACTTCTTGAATGCATTGCACTCTTCAGTAGGGTGCGTGACCTTCCGATGGTATAAGCAGTAGTTCGGATGTACATTTGCTTCGTCGAGGAATGTACTCCCGGGAGTATTTCCTTCGAAAGGTGGTAGCTTCATTCCCATTGACAGAGCTTTGGTGAACTGCTTCCCTACCTTGATTCTACTCTTGCTGGTGGCAGGTGCGCTTTGATCCGGTTGGGGTATTTTATGACTTCTCATTACCGGGGCTTCTTCAACTTGACGTCGACGCTTGGCATTTTTGTATATGGCCGCTTCACTTCCTCGGTCAGCTTTACTCTTTTGGAGGGCTTCGTTCAGCAGCTTGTCGTTCAGGTCATCTGACAGTTCAATGGATTTTGGTTCTGGATCTGCCCCCAGTTTCTCTACGTCAGGAGCTTCTTTGCCATTTATCGACGGGTGAGAGATCATGTGGTAACTCACCACATAATCTTTGGGTTCTTCTGAAGAATCGTCTACTTCATCAATGTCACTGTTTCCGTTCTCATGAACATGCTTGAAGAATTCTTCCAATGTGACTGGGGTCCGCGCTTTTTGGTTGTATTCCTCCATTGCGTCGATGTACTTTTGCAGACTCGTATGATTGCCGTTGAGCTGCACGAGCTTCTTGGCCTTCTTCTTTTTCTTTGAAGACTTCGGAGGCTTGTCCTAGAGGTTTTGTCCATCGTTACCAACTTTTGGCGTTGGGTGCGGTTTCAGCATTCCGTCAATAATTTTAGGCTCCAGCGGGCTTTTCCACCTAATCGCCGGACATGCTTGAAGATCCTTCAGCATTCTTTTAGTTTTAGCTGAGAGGATCACTTCTCACGGAGCTTCTTCTACAAATAAGCATGACGCCCCCGGCGTATCCACCATTTTAGGAGCGTGCTGCTGCGGCGGGTTAACCTTCCAGTTTTCGGACAGCGCGAACTTGCCCGGTTGGTACTGGTTTTCGACCCAGTTTTTAAATACATAACAATCTTCGATTGGGTGGCCCACTATTCGGTGTTAGGGGCAGTAATTGGGATTGTTGATGTCGCCGAATGCAGTGGGTGTCTCGGATCTGGCAGAGTGATGAGCCTGTTGCGCACGGCCAGTTCGAATAGTCTCCTCGTTTTATCTCGGGGGAACGAGTAAGAATGTTGCAACTTTTCTTCTAGGGATCTTGGTTTGTTGTTTTGGCGAGCAACCGGTTTCGGGTCACTCGGTTGTTGTTGAGCATTGACGACGAAGGTCGCTTTCCCTTTGCCCTTTTCATTCCGAAGATCTGTCTTTGAAGAGAACGGCCTATGGCCCATCTGGTCCATCTGGGCCAGTTTGTCAATCAAGGCCTGGAAGGTGGTCGGCTTAAAGAACATCATAAACTGGGATATAGTTGTCTGAGGATCAAGGGTCCCCACGAACATGCCCATAGCAGGAGCTTCTTCTATGCGTTGTTCGCATTTCGATCATAGGTTCCGCCACCGATTTGCGTACTGAACCCATGTTTCTCTCGGCTTCACCCTGGCGTTGATTAATGCCGTGATCGGGGTGCGCTCTCTAGCGCTTGCGAACCTTTGCATAAACAGTAGCTCCATTTCTGTAAATGTCTCGATGGAATCATTCAGAAGCTCCGAATACCATTCAAATGCTGTCTCCGCTAAGCTGCCGACAAATTGGCGAAGCAATAGTTTGTCATCGCCTCCAGTATTGCCGCACAGAGCTCTGAATTGAGCAATGTGTTGGTGTGGATTTCCCGTCCCCTTATACACATGGAATTTGGGGATTGTATATCCTGGCGGGTACTTAATTTGGTCATACCAGCCTGGATAAGGTCGTCCAGTTCTGACGACTTGGCCTGCCGCTTCGTTCACTTGATGAGCTCATATCTGTTGAGCTATGTAGTCATCAAGGGTAGCTTTGGAAATCGTCTCCTCTCTGGTGCTGATAAAGCCGGAGGAGGGTTTGATGTCTCCCCTTTGTCGTATTTAATGATTATTGGAGGGTCTTCGGCTGGAGGATTCGGTTAGATCATCATCCCTACCATATCTTGGAACAGAAGCGCCATTTGTTTTATATTAGCCGCTTGTTACGCGGCTTCTTTATCTTTCTTTTCAAGCACCCTTCGTAGGAATTCGGTGTCGGTCTTCTGATCCTGGCGTTGTTCCGACGATGCTTCCGGGCTTTCTTTCCGCCCAGTGAGTGCGGCCATCCTTGTCAACATCTCCTGGAGCTTTTGTTGTTTTTCCTGAGCTTTTGTCACAGACCGTGTAAGTGGTCGATGACCCGTGGAAGTACGGCTTTCCTCTTTCCCGGAAGCCATGTACACCGTGTGTACCACTATGCCCCTAAACTTGGGGCGTTTGGGTCTACTGCCTTTGAAATTTATCGCAGGCATGGGGATCTTCTCTGGCCTTCTCCTCTTATGGGAGGTCAAAGTTGAGGGAGGCGTTGCAGCAGGCACCCATGCAGATGATACCTTCTGTGGTATGACAGAGGGATGGTCCTCCTCTTGCCGAGCCTTCGTCTTTTTCAGCAGGCAAGAGTAATCTTTGTCAATTACAGAGTCTTGGACTTTCCACCAAACTCTGTGGATCTTAGAGGACAACCGCTGAGGAGGCTTTTCGGCTTCACCTGTGTCGTGCTTTCAGTAGGCGGATGAGACTTCTTCAATATAGCGGTTGGAGAGTTCTTGCACACCCTTCTAAGTAGCTCAAAGCTGTTCCCAGTTGGAATATCAGCATTAATTTCCACCATTGGAGCTGGTGGGGTAAGTCCAGAGGGGGAGCTTCCCCTAGCTTTCCTCACTCGGCGACAGTGGCGACATCGAGCATGTCGTGCAGATGGGACCACCTCTGTTGTCGGAGCGACTTCATTATGTCCCCTGCTTTGATGAGAGGCTGCTGTCGGTGTCAGCCTGTCGAAGACAGACGTCCGCTGAGAGGGAACAGTCAATCTTGCAAAGGCGACTTTTTAGCAGGGGAAGTAGCCTTGGTGACTTCGCCCGAAGTGGGAGTTAGAACGGACAGTCTTGTGAAGACCGATCGTTTAGCAGGAGAAGCCCCTTTGGCGACTTCGTTTACCGGAGCTGGAATGGCTATCCGCTTCAGGATAACCCCTTCAGGTATGGCGAACATCTTTGCGGGCCCACTTGAGCTTAGGCTCAGCCTGTTAAAGACTGAGGCGTTGGAATTATACGACCTGTTGAGAGGGGCCGTGGTAGTTGCAAGCCGATCGAAGACCGACTTCTTCGGAGCTTCCTGTGACGGCACCGGGGCGCTGAAGCTTGTTGGTAGGATCATGGTCCCAAAGAACAATCCAGTGGTGGCCTGAGTCACCTGCTCCACTAGCATTGCAAAGATGAAGGCCGCTTGGGGCCCGTAAGTCACTCCTCCGGCAGGGACAGAGTGGAAGTTGCTGTTGCAATTGGTGCAGTTGGAAGCCATCGATGTCATCTTCTCTTCTGCGTAGGAGCAAGACACCAAATCTTAGTATCTCGAATTCAGGGGCAACCATATTAAACCGTGGTTCATTCGCGAACATGACACACGAAGTGTGGAGTTGAAAGAGGAAAACGTCCCACCGGGCGTGCCAGAATCTGTTTACCGCCAAAAACCGGGAAAGACAAATGTCTTGCCTGCATTTAGGGGCAGATGCTATTTGGTTTTATCCGTCCACCTCTCCGAAGTGCCAAGTTGATTTATGGCACCGTGTATCGGAGGTTTGGTCGGATGCGGCCGTTGTAGTAGACTTCGTCAGATTCCCCCTCGTTGGCGAGGGGTTTTTGATTGTGGGGACGCTCTTCCCTGCAGGCGCAAGCTCATGCAGTTAATTACGTTACCATATCACGGTAACCACTTTCTCCTCTCCAGAATGTCACTTCATGTCGTGTGTGTTTGTTTTATGTTTGATTGCCCATGGATTGTATACGGAGACTAATTTGTGTTGTCACCCGTAGGGCGTGGATTATTCAAAATCCGTATTTTCTTAGATTTGGGTTTGGTTTGATTTAAGGATCGTTAATCTTGTTTAGGATTAAGATCGACTTAAATGTTTGTTGAGGATACGTTAGTCTAGCTTTAGACTAAGATCTACTCAGCATGATTTTGGGATCATTCTGACCCAACAAAAGAGCATTTGGACTCTATTGCTTTAGTTTAAGGACAATACGGTCCATAGATCACCATTTTTGGTATGAGGGTTTAGTTTAAGGAAGTTGCGGTCCGCAGCTAGTTTAAGGACATTACAGTCCATTGGGGTATGCTCATGGGTTTGGGAGTGCATCCAAGAGCTGTTGGTTGTCGGGACCCTCCACCTCTCTAACATCGTGGAAGAATTACAATGACATGTGTCAGAGGTGTGGAGAGATGTACCCTTGAACCGAACTCTAGATTGAAGGGAGAGACCATGATGAAACGAACATCATTTTAGATGCCATGTGTCAGGGGATCATTGGTCATCTTTTGAACTAAGGTCGATTTGGGGAGACCTGAGTATAGGGAGGCTCAGTTGATTGATGGTCAAAAGGTTTTGGTTTCGAGAGACTTGGCTAATTTGGGCTAAGGTTGGCCTCTGACAATGTCAAACACTGATATTTTCTTGGCGCTCACGTGCTCCCACGTGAGGCTCTTAAGCAGTCTTAAACACTGCAATTTGGAGCGCTCACGTGTGGTACGTGAGGCACCCGAAAATTGGGCATTGCTTCTTTGGGTTTATTCCCTTTTCTTTTCTCAGTGCTAAGAGCTATTGGGGGTCATGTGGGATCATGTGAGGCGCCCCAAAAATGGGAACTATATGAATTTACTCCCTTTTTCCTTTTACAAGTGCTAAGCACTATTAGGGGGTCACGTGGAATCACGTGACTCGATCTCTGTTGTTCCTTTTTATTCCTCAGAGGTGCTCACGTAGGAATACGTGATCTGTTGTTATAGCGTTATACGCTAATCGTTTCTTTGTGCATGGAGATTTTGATCTGAGTTTTGGGAATTTCAGGTCCTTTGTTTTATAAGAATTAAATTCTTATGCAAGGTTAAATCCTAGTTTTATTAGAGGAATTAAATTCCTATATCTTTTGGAAGAATTAAAATTTTCAAACTTAGTTCTTTCCTCTAAGTTTTGGGACTACATAACAGAATCTCCCCGATGAGAATTAAATTCTCAACTTGCGGGAAGATCTGCTTCTGCAGTCCTCAACCAGAGAAGAACCAAGTTCTTTTTTGGAAGAGTTAAACTCTTGTAAGAGGAGATAAAATGACCTCTAGGTCTTTTTTTTTTACCTAGAGTTTCTTTTTTTTTAAAGAGAACTCTTCTTTTTTTTTGTTTCTCAAATCTTATGGGGGTCTCCTCTCTTTTTCCTTTCAGTCTCGGGTCCTTTTTATAGCAGAGGTAAGTTTGTTGACGTAGTTAAAGGAAATCTCTCATTGAGAGATTTTTTAATTGATTCGGGGATTTTATCCGCCGTTGGATTTTTGATCCAATGATTTCTGTTTTACAGAAGATATTTTTCTTGTTTTTAACAAGATTGGGAAAATATTTTTCCATACAGAGCTTATTCTGTAGCTTAGTGATTTTTAATCACCATTGGATCTTTAATCTAACGGTGCTCTGTTTTACAGAGCGTAATCTTTCTTGTTTAGAAAGATTGGGGAAATATTTTCCCATACAGAGCTTATTCTGTAGCTTGGTGATTTTTAATCACCATTGGATTTTTAATCCAATGGTGCTCTGTTTTACAGAGCGTAATCTTTCTTATTAAGAAAGATTGGGGAAATATTTTCCCATACAGAGCATTGATCCCTCCTATTAGGAATTTGATTCTATCGGCTCAGAAGGCATTAGGATCCCTTACGTGTAGCACGTGACCCATAGCATTAAACCAGTTTGCTTATATGCAGCAGTTCTAGAGAAAATCATCACGTGTTGGCATGTGAGCTGATGTTCAGGAATGTCACGTGTGGCACGTGACCCCGACGAAGTTAAGTCCAACAAAGAGCATCATATGCTGATACGTGAGCTTTTCTGGCCTGTTATTTGTTTTAGGAAGGCGCCTATAGACTTTGTATATAGATGCTCACGTGCCTGTACATGAGGCTCAGTTTCAGCCTTATTTGTTAAGCGCAATGCCTATAATCATTGCTCCAAGGCGCATCATTTGTGGGCACGTGATGCTCCATTTGGGGGAATTTTTCCCATCGCTCTTTATTTATTATATATTTTTTTAATAAAGGAACACCACCTCATTTCTATTTTTCTCAAAAATAGAAAATCAAGTCATGCTTCATTATATATATATATATCATATATATATATATAATGAAGAATAATTAGTGAGCTAATGATATTAGTTAAGATATAATTATATCACATATAATGTATATGACATTATGAAATCAACACTTGATTTAATAATCCGGTTATATCACATATGACCGACTAATATCATTCATCTGTATATCACATTATCAAATCAACACTTGATTCGACAATCTGGTTATATCACATATAACCAAACCGATAACAGATTACTGCCAGATTACAATACGGTATCACATACTCATATTTAACCAGGCCCACGCACATATCAACATATGTGCCCTACTTCGTTTCGCTCGAACCAAGAAACTTCTGTGTGGGACTCTGAAGACTCATCAATACGCCTGCAGTAGGTGATGATCACATCAATCACCTACAAGCCGTCACCAGTACTAGCTGGACGTAACGGCTACCCGGGTATTAAGCGATATGAAGATCAACAAGCAAGCTCATCCATACTCTCCATGAAGCCTATCAGTGACACTACTGTATAGTCCGGTCTCTTCGTCTGATATATCGCATATCATGTCTAGGGGTGGTAAACGTCAGGCCCCAGTAACGTGATAAGTCATGCCGATGTCTGGCCTATAACGGTTTAAGAAACTACTGATAACTCTTATCAGTAAATATCAGCAGCAGCCCTGGCCAAGGATTTTCAGTTATAGCCAATCGAGCATAGCGCAACATCAACCCCCAATACCGGGAGAGACGGAACCCCTCCTATTGCTGATTGCCTCTATGTGACTCGGGACTGTATCCAAAATCCATCTGTTTGCATGACTCCTTTGAGCCGTGGTAGGGAGGAAATCAAAGCACAGTAGGAGCCACACAAGACTCTATGACGATCTGGTGTCTACAGACTAACCTGTACCAGTGTCACCAGAGGACTGCTATCTAACGATAGGTATACTACCACATAGGAGTCCTCGGCGAGTCCTGTTCGGTGTACCCATTCATCAATGAGCACCTGTATACAATCTTTGATGTCACACACCAATAGTTGTGGGATCAACCATCACCCTCTAAGGGATAAGAAACATACACACTAGTCTACTCTGAAATATCGATGCCCTAGTCTCGATATTCTCACGACTAGGAACTGATTAAAGGATGGACTTTTGAACCACCCTAGCCCCACTAGTATGATCTCATCATAATCCTGGTAGTCAAGTACATATCCTAAGGGCTTTATCAACATGTAAGAGACAGACAATATAAATACCAGTCTACATGTTAAGATAAAGATAACCTGATAGCATACTATCATGTCGAGCAAGAAAGTCCTCTATATATATGTCCAAGCATCCACTATATCATCAATAATGGCCTCTAAGGCATACATATTCCTAACAACAATATCATCCCAAAAACGTTTAGGAACATTCATATGGAACAAAAGAGAATGTGTGTCCTTTAATAGATGTCTATTCTTTCATTCAGAAACACCATTTTGTTGAGGTGTATAGAGACTCGAGGACTGATGTATAATACCAAAGGTGTCAAGAAATTGAGTAAACTTTTTATTAAAACAATCCTTTGTATTATCGTTTCTCAGAGTTTTGATATTAATACCAAATTGATTTTTCACCTTAGTAACAAATGACTTAAAGGCATCAAAGACTTCAGTTCTAGATTTCAATAAATATAGCCATGTCACTCGAGAGTAATCATCAATAAAAATAATAAAATATCGATAACCACAATTTGACGTAATGGGACATGGCCCCCAAACATCAGAATGCACTAAATCAAACAATTTATCAGCACGTTTGTTGACTCTAGACCGATAGGAAGCACAAGTGTGCTTTCTTATCTCATAAGTGACACACTCTGACAAAGACAAACTAGATAAAGAAGGAACTCATTTCTGTAAAGTAGATAAACTAGGATGACCTAAGCAACAATGGTTAACCGGTAAATCACTATTTGTTGAGCAAGAAACCTTTGGTAGTTTTCCATCAAAATAATAAAGGCTTCCAATTTCACGTCCTGAACAAATCACCTCCTCCGTCTTCAGATCGTGCATGACACAACCAGAAGGAGAAAAGTTATCGAACAGTTTAAGGTATGAACAAGTTTACTTACAGACATCAGGTTAAAAGGAAATGAATGGATATATAATGCTGATGATAAAGACAGAGATGAGGTAAGAGAAATAAAACCAATACCCTCTACTTTAGAGAGTGAACCGTCTCCAAGTGTAAAACCACTGGTATGAAATTTTAGACAACGAGAAGAAAACACCCGATGTTCCAGTCATATGATCTGATACTCCTGAGTCAATAATTCATGAGGATGAAAGTGTATGGGTTAGAAGACATGTATTGTCTTTAACCAGAACGGTAGTGGAGCTCGATGAGATAGATCCTGTTAGAAGAGACCTAAGCCGCAATATCTCCTCCTCAGATAGTCCAGAAGCACCATGAGAAGTAGAAGTGGCAGGTGTTATATCAGATGTAGCTACTCTAGTAGTTCGCTAAAATCGGAGTTCTGGATGAAGCGAATAGCAATAATCCTTAGTGTGCCTAGTCATCTCACAATGTGAACAGAAACAGTCACCCCTTCACCCCCTTCCTCTAAAAAGTCCTTGAACTCCTCTACCACGTCCTCGTGTACTATCTCCACCTCGTGTAATAAAATTAGGATACGAAATATTAGTGTATCTTTCAGAGACTTTCTCTTTATCACTTATGATCAAAGAGTGCTAACAACTTTATAATAATCAATCAAGACAAAAATTTTCTAACCTGGAACACCAAACAATTATTAACACAGATCCTCAAAAGCAACAAGTTGGTAAACTATTCATCAGAACATCAGAAAGGAAAGGAAGCTAGCTGGATAAATAAATAGCCAGATGAACTATTCATATATATCTAACATCAAAACCTATTTATTTAATAAATAGATCTGGATGTTGGAAAAACCCATTAAATAAATACCTAATAAATAGTCCCGAGGGCGGCAAGGGAGCATAATCAGAGGAGCAGCAAGGGCTTTGATAGCAGATCGAGGCATAATTGGAAGAGTAGCAAGGGTGGTTGGTACCACGGAGGAGCAGCAAGGGCTTTGATGGAAGATCGAGGTGTAATCGGAGGAGCAGCAAGGATGGTTGGTACCACGGAGGAGCAGCAAGGGCTTTGATGGCAGATCAAGGGAGCGAGAGGAGCGAAGGCAACGAAGGGCTTGGTGGCGGGGGCAGCGAGGGCGGTTGGTGGCGGCATGGGAGATGAGGGGTGATGGGGTTAGGCTCTGTGGTGGTGGTGGTGGTTGCGAGGGTGAGGACGCGGCGGTAATGGCTGGGTAGGGTTAGGGATATGGGGCTCCGATGCCATGTAAAAAGGAATTAGATTTAGGAAAAATTATGAGGTTGCTTGAGAGTCCCCTCTACCTCATATATATATTATTGCTTTTTAGATAATAGAAAATAAAAATAATCTAAGCAAATATAATCAAATCTAAATCTTATCAATCTAACTAAAACTAAATCTAATTAAGCATAATATATATCTTTCTTAACAATCTAAATTGCCGGGTGAGAAGCTGCAAGTTCAATCTCTGAAGGGAAAAATTATTCCATGTGCTGGCCATATACACCCGGGCAAGAGAGACAATAAATAAAAGTGTGGGCCCCACACGCTGTCCAAAGCTATCAGAAACTTCCCCCTCTCTCTCACCTCCTGCCCGGATGTATTACATCCGGAATGCCAAATAATTTCTCCCCTTAAGGGGCTGATTCCCAAAAACTAAAATAAAAAAATATGTCGGGTAATGAGGTAAGGATATTGTAGTTTAGTTTTTCCATTTGGTATTTTTTGGTACATGACGTTTTCTGATATAGCATAGATTTACCGAATTGATTTATTAGATCCAAACCTGTATATTCATTCGGTCTGGAGGCCTCATAAGGCCTAAAGCCCACACATAACCGCGGAGCTTAACTAATAAATATTATAGAGAACCCACATCAACCCTTCTAAGCATGCTATAAATACCACACATAAAACCCTAGAAAAGGAGGGACCAAAAATAATACCCAAAAGGAGGAAAACCCAAAAAGGAAGGAGAAGAGGCGGCCCGACCTAGGGTTTTCGCCGTTGAGGAGATTTCGTCTCTCCTACTGTCTCCTAAACGTCTACTTTATATGCTTTATACCTATGATACATCTTTACTGATTTAAGTATCGGAAGGGTCCCTTGAGTTTGAATCTGGGAGATCCTTGATTTTGCAGGTTCTCGGATTTGGAGGTTTGCCGCCTTTACTCAAACAACCCTACTATACAAATCTATTAATAAATCCCAAACTACCTTAAATCCACACTCTATCAATTGGTGTCGTCTGTGGAAAAAAGCTCCGTGGTAGATCTTAAATATGAGCTTGCAATCAAAAGATCTCGACTTTTCAATTGAAACCTCGGCGAATAAAGAGGTACATCGATTTGCAATAATCAAAGTGCGTAAAGATTTAATTTTTTTTGATTAAAAGACATCTTTTTAGAAAAGTTCGGCTAGATCTGATAAAATCATATCGGTAAATCTATAGCATTGATATTATATGCTTTTGTGCTTTTGTGATGAGTTTATCTTTGAAAAAAAGAGAACTTACAACAGATTTTGATTTTATGATTGATTTGAGGATATGATCAAGTTTTGCATCAAATTGATTTTGAAGTTTATATTAAACTTAAATATGTTATGATATTTCAAATCTTATTCTAAAGATATTTTAAATATAGAAGATTTGGTAAAATCCTATTTCGGATTTATTTTTCTCATATATTTTGAAAAGATATGGGAGATCTCTATCTATTCATATTTTGAATATTTTGAAGAGTTAGTTCCTAATATGGTTCAAAAATATTTTGGAAATGTTCATATTTGAAGATTTTGAATAGGTTGTTCCTAACATGGTTCAACAAATATTTTGGAGAAATCCGGATTTTGAAGAGTTTGTTTCTAACATGGTTCAACAAATATAGTGTTAGTATATCATGATTATTTCTTTGGGAAGACATGATAGTACATACTTCATCTTTATTTTTAAATAAAAATTGAGGTGTATGACTTACATATATAAAATAATAAGTCGAATTGATCGATATAGAACGAATAATTTATTAATAGCATGGACTCATCTACTAACATCCATCATAGGAGAGGTTTTCTGTATGATTGGTGTAATAACATGGCCACTAAGTTAGGTTCCAGCCGTGAGATTTAATCCTTCACCAGGACCAAGCCCAACAAGAGTAAGCAAATGTAACCTAGACCTAAAAGATACGAGCTGGAGACCTACGAGCTAAAATGCTGCGAACTCCG
Organism: Agapanthus africanus; assembly: GCA_030015575.1. NCBI lineage: Eukaryota > Viridiplantae > Streptophyta > Magnoliopsida > Asparagales > Amaryllidaceae > Agapanthus > Agapanthus africanus. The sequence continues at coordinate 222,879,665 of CM057342.1, forward strand.
AACTAAAGAACTCTAAACTGGAGACTTACGAGCGGGAGAGTTGCGAGATCCGAGCTAGAGAGCAGCGAGCTCGCGAGATCTGAGCTGGAGAGCTGCGACCTGGAGACCTATGAGCTTCGAGCTGGAGAGCTGCGAGCTGGGGACCTACGGGCTAGAAAGCTCCGAGCTAGAGAGCTGCAAGCTCCGAGTTGGAGACCTCTGAGCTCCGAGCCGAAGATTTGCAAGCTCCAAGCTGTGACCTACAAGCTTCGAGCTGGTGAGCTTCGAACTGCGATCTACGAGATCCAAGCTTTGAGCTGCGACCTAGCCCCACAAGCTACGAGCCGCGAGCTATCAGAAAAGGGTCGCAAGCTTTCAGATGCGAGTCGCAAGCTTTCAGATGCGAGATGCGAGCTCTTAGAAGCCACCCACAGGATGCGAAACCCATACACAAGCTATGAAATGTGACTCGGAACTCCTCGAGCCCCCATCTTGACGCTTACAACTTTACAAGCCCATATAATAAGAAGGGAATCCTCAAATAAGGTGGATGCCGAGTAAGATTTTATATTTAAAATCAAATTATTATAAAGTAATATATTTTTATAATACTGCACATGCTTTTAATCTTTCTTTTAAGCAATGTGTATCTAGAAAAATAGAAGGCCCAGCATAAGACCGGTCGAGATTCACTCCCAGCACCACCAAGTAAAGATTCATTGAGGTCCAAAAAGGCATGAAGCTCCAAAGGGCCAATCCGCAAAAGGCAGGAAGCTTCGAGGGGTGAACACGCAAAAGGCATGAAGCTCCGAGGGGTTAACACGCAAAAGGAACGGGCACTGATGGCCGCCAAAATGTGAAACCCTAAGAGCCAATCATCCAAATACGTGAAGCCTCGAGAGCACCAAAGACGTGAAGCCTAGAGAGCTAAACCTGCCAAAAGCGCGATACCCTGAGCCAACCTGCCAAAGGCATGAAGACCATCAAAATCTTTTCCCCTTAGAACAAGTCCCAAAACGAAGAAAGACCGAGCATTTCTCGACGCGAAGAAAAAGAAACCCGAGCATCGCTCGCGCGAAGAAAAAACAAATCTTCCCTTCAAAATAGAAAAGATAAGGGCATCACTCGGCGAGAAGACAAGATCGAGCTTCACTCAATATGGTCGACGAGTATGCCACACAACCTATGCTCGGGGGCTATTAATCCAACCCAACGATAACTCTAAACCGTATACTCTCTTGATGCTTTTACCTCTCACTCGCACGTGAAGAGTTCAAAGCTGTGGGTACTGATATAGCATAGATTTACCGAATTGATTTATCAGATCTGAACCCATATATTCATTCGGCCTGGAGTCTTTATAAGGCCCAAAGCCCGCACATGACCACGGATCTTAACTAATAAATATTATAGAGAACTCACATCAACCCTCCTAGGCATGCTATAAATTCCACACATAAAATCTTAGAAAAGGAGAGACCAAAAATAATACCCCAAAGGGGAAAACCCTAAAAGGAAGGAGAAAAGGCGACCCGACCTAGAGTTTCCGCCGTCGAGGAGATTTCGACTCTCTCACCGTCTCCTGAACGTCTACTTTACATGCTTTATACCTATGATACCTCTTTACCGACTTAAGTATCGGAGGTGGTCCTCTGGGTTCAAACCTAGGAGATCCTTGATTTTGCAGGTTGTCAGATCCGAAGGTTTGCCGCCTTTGCTCAAACAACCTCACCCTACAAATTTATTGATAAAGCCTAAACCGCCTCAGATCCATGCTCTATCATTTTCCACCACTATGGTGTGATATATCGGCAGATAAGATTTGGCTCCTTAAGAAAAAGATTAGGTTTTTCTTTCAATGTTAACCATTTGTGTAGCACACACCATAGATGATGGATAGGTTGTTTCTATGTAATAATGTGAAATGGAGATTCCGCATGATCCTTAACTGACCACCACATTTATTTTAGGTTTAAATCCCAAGAGCTACTAATTCCTACCCGGGAAGAGTGCTAGGTTCGATCCATGGGAGGGAAAGCGACCACATTTTAACGATTTCGGGGCTAATTCATGGTCTCTTAGGTGCATGTGTGTGTTGCGTGCTTATAAGTGTTGTGTGCGTGGGTTAGACTTATGGGCCAGTTCAAAAAAATTAAAATATCCCAAGGTATCAAAAGTTTTTCGTAAGTGTGGACTGTGGAGTGTTTTTCGTCACTCTACTGAGATAAGAATACGCGCTTGTCAGGAATATACAGATTCCCCCTGTCTAGGGTAGGCTGAGATTTATTGATTGTGGGGATCCAAATCTCCGGTAGCCGCGGACTAAGCTGCCATTAATTACCCCTCGCTTTTGGAGAGAAGAAAACCTTCGATTGATAAGTCAAGCTGGTCAATGTGATGTATTAGTGCTTGAAAGTAATGTAGAAGAGTATGTTCATTTCATTTTTTTCTCATTCTATTTATTCTATTTGTGACAAAAAGGGTTTATTTACTCAAAAGAAACATTTTTTGTTTTGTATTTTAATTTTAATTTTTTTTATATTATTTGTATTTTTCAGAAAAGTGTGGGAGACAAGGAGTGCGGAGCATCCTCAGGAGAGGTGAGAGGGCACATTGCTACCGGGCGCCGGTGGGCCATGTGCGCGGCGCGCGGATTGTTGGATAAGGTTAGGCTTTTTCGAGAATAAAACTAGTTTTGCTCGGGACGAGCAAAAGATAAGTTTGGGGGTATTTGTTCATATTATAATTCTGCATTATTATATGCCCTATTCTTAAATCATTTTACAAATAAATAGGTGCTTTTGATCCATATCTGCTAAATAGTTGCCGGTTACAGGTTCTCAGAACAATACAGTGAAAATAGTGAAAAGACGCTACAAAAGTGAGACTATGACCAACAAATAGATGAATCTGCAAGATGCCGCCTACCAGTTCGAGAAACAAATGAAGATCAGCAAACAGTTCAATACACAAAGTATAAGGGCAGCACAAGTTTCAAGACTTCAACGCGAAGCAAACGGTAAAAGTCCACAAATTCTGCATTGTTGGAAATCTGGAAGAAAGTGGAAAAGATTCTGAGGAACCAAGTAAAGAAAACAGATGTAAAAAGCAACTTGAAGCTGCACAGAAGAATTCAGCCTAAGTCCCCACCACATGGCCGCGGATCCGCGGCCAAACATGGCTTATGGCTGCGGTTCCGAGGTCGTGCTGAGCACGTGTCGGTGCATCTTGTCGGTGGGTGTCGGTGCGTTGACCAGGCTTTTCAGGGTAGTCTTGTAATTTTAGATATGGATCAGATATAAACCCTAGGGTTTCTATTATCTATAAATAGGAAGCCTACAGCTCTTTTTGGAGTATGCCTCTTTTTAATTCTAGATTAGAAATTTTCAATTCCTTATAATCGTCAAAGAGTGCATCAATAAAGTAAGTTTTTTTATCTTGAATTTCTTATCTGCAATTTTATTTCTCTGCAATTTTTATCTGCCGTAGTTATTTTCCGCAAGTTAATTAGGCTATTAAAAAAAATCACAAAAATAAAGTCTATTGTTAATTCCCTAATGTGTGAGTAGTTCCTCACTTGTCAGGGTTAGGATTGGGTCGGTTTGAAAGATGGAAATCTCTCACTCCTTTCTTACTTGTTCAATATTTTAAAGTAGGACTCTATGCAAATCAAACACACACTGCTCACTACAGCACCCTATCCCACGAGATAGCGGTGATTCCTTAGTTAGACCGGTTGTGGTTGATTTCCATAGAGATTAGGGATAAGAATTAAGAAAGGACGGACAAGGGCCAAAAGGAAGAAAGGAAGTTTCTTCCTGATTGCGCTAATCCCCTTTATTAATTATTACCTTAATACCTAAGATCTTAATTAGGGCAAAGAAAGCGGTGAGTAGAATTAACTTTCCAAATTAACCTAATCCTAACCCTAGCAAGATTTTAATCCAAATCAATTTCAACCTCGGTTTTTGTAGAAAATCAAAACCTACCATAAATAGGAATTGACTCGTTAGAACAACTAGAAAATACACGTTTTCCCTGTGGACCGACCCGTACTCAACCGGCTAGCTACCAAGCGACACCGTTCTTGATTGCAGTATTCTTAATTTTGATTTCAAAACGCACGTAAGCAAAAAAAATCTCTAACAATCAAATGGCGTCGTTGCCGGGGATAACGGTAGTTATTTTCTTTTTGTAATTTCGGGTTAATTAAAAAAATTTAAAAAAATATATAAAAACCAAAAAAAATTATCATCTTGTTATTTTTTGAAGGGTTTTCGTATGAATTGTGCAGGAACGGAAAGACGAACAGATTCAGATCTGGAGTAAGCTCGGTGAACAAATCCAGAAACAGAAGATCTGAATAGACAGAGGAAAATCAGATCAGAACAGAACAAATTTTTTAGGATCTGAACCAATAAGTACACCGCGGAACCGTGGCGGGAAGAGACACTTGACCGCGGATCTGCGGCGCTTTGCTGACATCAGTAAAGCAAATCCCTCTTTGAGTATTTCTTGTCTTCTCTGAAACCCTCTGATCTCCTCTGAAAAATTTTCCTGCAGGGTTCTTTGCGCAAAACTTCTCCCCTTCTCCAGTAACTTGATTTTGTACAGGATTCTTTACGCCGCAAATAAAAGAATTTTTTTTTTGGCAAGTGTTTTGGATTTTTTTGTGTGTTTACTGCTTTGCATTTTTTTTAAAACGGACTTTTAAGGGGCTATAACACCAATCCAGATTGGGTGGGGATTTCATTACCCTTCCTAGGACCCCAAAAATCAAAAAAAGTATTTTGCATCAACCTTCAAGTTAATTAAAAAAAATATTTAGACTCAGCCAATAAGGACTGTTGTGCTCATTAGGACAAAGGAAAGGTTGTAGGCATCGGTCGTTTATCTAAACCAGACTTTGTGGTACCTAGACTAGACAAGTGAGAAAGGTAATTTTAAAAGGCCCGTCTCACGGTGATTCGTGAGCGGATCCCTCCTTTCTTTACTTGTACTTACCTGGCCACAATTGGCGGTGAAGAGGCGATTTGAGCACCTCACAACTTGCCCTTTGGAACAGTTAGGAGCAGTCCAGTTGACTTAGGAGACCCTAGCTCTAGGCTTGATTGTGCATATTGTGATTACTTGAAAGTGTGTCTAAGCTCCTTATAAAAATCTTTTGCAAAGACCCCTTATAAAAAAAAACCACAAAACAAAATTTTTATAAAAACTGGCCAATTTTTCGCTAGAAATCCATTGCACCCCACTTTCTCTCATTGACGTTTTCTTACCCCCACCTTCTGTTTTTACTTTTTTTTGACTACACTATACCTCTTTAGTGTATGTCCAATTGGACTAGGGACACTAGTGCCCATTTAGTCCGTGTCTCGTTAGTGCCTACTGACGACGTTTTGTCTCCGAAGTCGAAATTCCCTCCACTTCTTTACCTTCATCTTCAAATTCATCATCTTTTAAGGAGATGTCGGGATTCAATCCTAACAACCCCTTACCTACGGGACTGATTCCACCTCCACTGGGTGCGAATAACCCACCACACCCTCCTGTCGAAGCGCCCCAACGAATCGCGCTCCAGGATTTTTTCTATCCCATCCACACAGCACTTCCCACCCGTCTTTCACTTCCACCGGCTAATGGGGATAACTTTGAAATTAAACCCCACTTCATTAATATGTTGCCCAAATTTCACGGGCTGGAATCCGAAGATGCCTACATCTTCATTAACAAATTCCAGAATGTTTACGCAATGATGAAGACCACACAACTTTCCTATGATGCTATAAGGCTACGTGTCATTCCATTCACTTTATGTGACCTAGCTGAAAAATGGTTATATAGCACAACATCACACTCCATAAAAAATTGGGAAGAGTTTGTTAAGGCTTTTCTAAAAAACGTTTGGCCCACACCACAAGACCGCGAGAATTCGCAATGAAATTATTCAATTTTCCTAGCTTCCTTCCGAACCTTTTTGGAAGTGTTTCAAAAGATTTAAGGATCTTCTTGTTCAGTGCCCTCACCACAGTATCGAGAATCGGCAACTTTGCCAAACTTTATACGAAGGACTGAACCCAGCAACTAAGCAGTTGTTGGAAACCATTTATCAAGACCACTTTCTTACAAAATCGAGCGAGGAAGCTTGGCAATTTCTCGATGATCTTGTTGAACAAACACTTCAGTGGGAAAGCACTAAGACCACTTCATCTACTTCATCAGGTCAGTCTAGGGCAGGCATACATCAACTTGATATGTCGATTGCAATGAAGGCCGAAATGGCTGCACCCACGAAAAAACTTGAAGCAATTGAGAGAAAATTCTCATCGCCTTCTCCTGCCCCTGCTTTACCCCCACGCATTGTTTGCGCTTGTTGTTCGGATCCGTTTTATCTAACCAAAGAGTGTCCTTACAATCCACCTGTTCAAGGAAAAGATCAAGTCAATGCCGCCTTTCAGCAAAGACAAAGAAACGATCCATACTCTTCAACTTACAATCCTGGTTGGAGGAGCCACCCAAATTTTACTTGGAATCAAAATCAACAACAATTCCAAGGCAATAACAACTTTCAAAGGCCTCCTCCACAACAACAAGCCTCTCAACAAACTCAATATCAGCAACCTTTCCAACCCTAACCATACCAAAACCAAATGAACAATTTTGTACCAAACAACTCTCATACTCAAAACAATTTTGTTCAGCCGAATAACGATAAGGTTTCCTTGCTAGAACGAAGTCTGGATGCGTTTTTAAAACAATCTACACAATCATTAGCAAGCATCCAGTCTTCCATTCAGTCTTTGGTGCAAAACACCGCTTCACATGATCAGAGCATCAAAACAATTGAAGCCTAAATTGCACAACTGAATGCTGCGTTAAGCGAGCGAGAAAGGGGAAAGCTTCCGTCTCAACCATTGCTAAATCCCGGTGCATATGTTGCTTATGAACAACAAAATCATAATGTAAGTGTTGTGACTACGTTGAGATCTGGAAAGGTATTACACAACAATATGGGTATTAGTGATGACACCCCGGCCACTGCATCTTCATCTTCTTCATCATCTTCTTCTTCTTCTTCGTTTTCATCATCTTCTTCATCTTCTTCTGAGCCTGTTCTTCATTCTTCACAAGGCTCTACTTCTTTTACTAATTCAAATGGACCCACATCTCACTCCACGAAAACACCAACACTGGGATCTGTTCCAACTCTGTAATCTACTCCACAAACATTGGACTCAACGAATTTTCAAAATGTTCCATTTCCAAACAGGTTGAGATCCAATAAACCAACTCCACAAATGGAGAAGATTGTGGAGTTATTTAAGCAAGTTAACTTTAATATTCCTTTCTTGGATGCAATCCAACAAGTCCCTTCTTACGCTAAAATCTTGAAGGTCTTATGCACCAAGAAGAGGAAATTGCAGGTACCTAAGAAAGTTTTCTTAGCTAGTGCCGTGAGCAATGCTCTTACCCAACCTTTGTCCCAAAAACGAAAGGACCCTGGCTGTCCTATAATTTCAATAACTATTGGGGATAAGAACATCAACCGCGCACTTTTAGATCTTGGTGCCAGTGTTAACCGGCTTCCCTATTCTGTTTATGAGCAATTAGGCGTTGGAGAGTTGAAACCCACTCATTGTACTCTCCAAATGGCCGATCGATCCATCACCCATCCTAGGGGTGAGTTAGAGGATGTGTTGATTAAAGTTGGGGATTTCATATTCCCCGTTGATTTCATTGTTATGGACACACAGCCTGTGGCTAACCCAAGGAACCAAATTCAGGTGATTCTCGGTCGACCATTTTTGGCCACTTCCAATGCTGTAATCAACTGTCGTAATGGCTCTATGACTCTATCCTTCGGGAAGATGTCAAGTGAGTTCAACATTTACAAAATGGGAAGTCTGCCCTCCGAACCTTCTGCTCATGCATGTTCTGTCGAATTAATGGATGTCAACAGCAGCAAATTTGATCAGCTTCAGGATACCGATCTAAATTCCATTCATACGTTGTTTGGCCCAACTATGTATTATACACATACGGACTCTTCCATTAAGTTGTCCGGGTCAACATTTAACGCTGATTATGAATCTTTCATGGATTCTAGAGATCGCCCCACTCCTTCTGATGACATTATTCTTCAAGGTATCGATAAAAGCTTTGAGGAAATTTTTGCTGATGAGCTCGCATTTTTAGCAAACACGGGTGTTGAGATGAATCAACTCCAAAAAGAAATTGAACCTCCGCCCCTTCTTCTTGACAATCACAAAAATGCGAGTAATCCATCTCACAATCACTTTGTCGTCTCTTCAAATTAAGATGCAATCCATTTCTGTTACACCACTTATCTCTTCCCCACTTCTTCGTGATTCTAGATAACATACTCTTCCAGCAACCGCTGTGTTTCATTGATAAATTCTTCGAATGATTGGTATTGACTTTTGGCCTTTGCAAAGCTTGGTATCGACGTGTAACTTTGTTTAATTCAAGTTTAGGGGAGATTATGTTGGCTCTAGAAAGAAAATGATTTTTAGCCAACCGTATGATTGGGGGTACGTTTACCACTTGTAAATATAAAAAATTTTAGGGTATTTTTGTAAATTTCCAGTTTTAATAAAATAAATATAAAAAAAATAATAAACATGGGAGTGCCGACAATTTTGACCCTCTTGGTGTGGCATGACAGTGAGGACACTGTCAAGTTTAAGTTTGGGGGTATGCTCGGTAAGTTTTCTTTCTTCGCATTCATATGTATATTTTTGCATTTGAATACTTATTTTAAAACCCAAAAAAATTGAAATTTTTTTAAAATTATAAAAATTGAAAAATTCAATTTTGGCCATAATTGACTTAAGTTTGACAAGACGGTTAACTAGCTAGGAAAAACTAGATCCTAAACTTAGTAAATTAAAAACCCTAAAAATAACCTTTCTTAAAATTTAACGGTAGAAAATATATGTCCTTGTAGTTTAATTAGAAATAGGCAAATTTTGAGTTCAGTTCTTGGGCTAAGTTAAAATAAGGGAAGCGTATTGAAATTTTTATTGAAATATAAGTCTGAAAAATAATTCCGAACCTTAAGTCCAAATTCTGAAAATATATACCCTACAACATGCACAAACACGCACTTTGAAACTTGGAATAGTAGAGGATACCTTGAAATGCTCTTGTCTAAAATCCTTACTATGAAGGAAAATAAAAGTGTGAATAAAGAGATATAAAAAAAAATGAACACTGGTTTTTGTAATTACTTAAGGCTGCGTAAAATAAAAATATATAGCGAGGGTGCTTTATCACCTAATGCCTTAGACCAACTGGTTTGGGAGTCACTGCTAAAGCCTTAGGTATTACAAGACGAGGAATTACGCCATAATGCGCGAACACATTTTGTAATCGGTCGTTAGTATCTCAAGAAGTATTAACGGTTGCATGAAGGATGTGTGAGCAATTTCTTCTAAAATTCACCAACTAAAAGTACTTTGGACAATGGACAAGAGTATGATAGCTTGAATTGAATTTCCAAGTGTAGAGGTGATACATACACATACGTAGGGATATATGATTGGGGTTTGGATGAGAGATAGGAATGAAAAATAGGACTTATATTTTCAGTAGAGATGATAAAAATTCCTAAGTTGAGTTGGAACCTTAGAAGGAAAACTCAAAAGATGCTGAAAGCTATATAAATTTACAGAACATATACAATCTTAAGTTAAATGATAAGTGAGTTTGAAAAATACGAGTTGATAATTTCCGAGTTGAAGATAATAGAATTTCTTGCTAGAACACCGAATTGAAGAATGAAAGTCAATAGGCCAAATTGATCGGATTTTGTGGGTAGTATCCGCTGAAAATCCTCAGGAGACAACACTCCTCCTACTAGGGACACCTAGAGGTTTAACGGCTTGTTGCACGAGCTCAGTGCAATCGCGTTTCCCTGCGAAAGTGAGGTTAGGCTTTTTCGAGAATAAAACTAGTTTTTCTCGGGACGAGCGAAAGATAAGTTTGGGGGTATTTGTTCATATCATAATTTTGCATTATTATATGCCCCATTCTTAAATCATTTTACAAATAAATAGGTGCTTTTGATCCATGTCTGCTAAATAGTTGCAGGTTACAGGTTCTCAGAACAATACCGTGAAAATGGTGAAAAGACGCTACAAAAGTGAGACTACGACCAACAAATAGATGAATCTGCAAGATGCCGCCTACCAGTTCGAGGAACAAATGAAGATCAGCAAACAGTTCAATACACAAAGTACAAGGGCAGCACAAGATTCAAGACTTTAACGCAAAGAAAACAGTAAAAGTCCACAAATTCTGCACTGTTGGAAATCTGGAAGAAACTGGAAAAGATTCTGAGGAACCAAGTAAAGAAAACAGATGTAAAAAGCAACTTGAAGTTGCACAGAAGAATTCAGCCCAAGTCCCCACCACATGGCAGCGGATCCGCGGCCAAATATGGCTTATGGCCACGGTTCCGCAGCCGTGCTGAACATGTGTCGGTTCATCTTGTCGGTGGGTTCGGTGCGTTGACCAGGCTTCTCAGGATAGTCTTGTAATTTTAGATGTGGATCAGATATAAACTCTAGGGTTTCTATTATCCATAAATAGGAAGCCTACAGCTCTTTTTGGAGCATGCCTCTTTTTAATTGTAGATTAGAAATTTTCAATTCCTTGTAATCGTCAAAGAGTGCATCAATAAAGTAAGTTTTTTTATCTTGAATTTCTTATCTGCAATTTTATTTCTCTGCAATTTTTATCTGCCGTAGTTATTTTCCGCAAGTTAATTAGGCTATTAAAAGAAAATCATAAAAATGAAGTCCATTGTTAATTCCCTAATGAGTGAGTAGTTCCTCACTTGTTAGAGTTAGGATTGGGTCGGTTTGAGAGATGGAAATCTCTCACTCCTTTCTTGCCCGTTCAATATTTTAAAGTAGAACTCTATGCAAATCAAACACACACCGCTCACTACGGCACCCTATCCCACGAGATAGCGATGATTCCCTAGTTAAACCGGTTGTGGTTGATTTCCATAGAGGTTAGGGATAAGAATTAAGAAAGGACGGACAAGAGCCAAAAGGAAGAAACGAAGTTTCTTCCTGATCGCACTAATCCCCTTTGTTAATTATTACCTTAACACCTAAGATCTTAATTAGGGCAAAGAAAGTGGTGAGTAGAATTAACTTTCCAAATTAACCTAATCCTTACCCTAGCAAGATTTTAATCCAAATCAATTTCAACCTCAGTTTTTATAGAAAATCTAAACCTACCACAAATAGGAATTGACTCATTAGAATAACTAGAAAATACACGTTTTCCCTGTGGACCGACCCGTACTCAACCGGCTAGCTACCAAGCGACACCGTTCTTGATTACGGTATTCTTAACTTTGATTTCAAAACGCACGTAAGCAAAAAAAAATCTTTAACAATCAAGACCCGGGATCCCGTAGCGAATGCGGATGGCATATAAAAGCATGCTATTTTGGTTGTTTGTGGTGTGGCTTGGAAACTTGTAATGATGGTACTGTGTTATATGTTTAATATAAGCGAAACAAACCTTATATGATATTGTCGGAACCAATATTTAAAACTACTCGGTTTTCTTCAAAACTATAGTCATATTCTTTTACTTTGCATAGAGTTATTCGATTAGGAATATCCTGCACCTCGTTCTATGAGGAAAAAGACTTGATCCCTTCACGGGGAGTTCGCTCTTAAGCAAAAGTTTGTGTTACTAGTTTGAAAAGCGGAGCCTAAAACACTTCATTTTAAAGCCACTCGAGTTCTTTCAACGATATCAAGTTCATTACATTAAAAGTTTTTCACTAAAAACTAGTCGTAACCCTCCGTCATTTCAGATGAGTAGCACCTAGTATTCGTACTATGTATGTTGGCCTATGTCAAGGCATAGTGTGCGGTAGATGGGTGTTGTTTGTCTGTTGCATTGAGATGTGATTAGGTAGGACGGTCGTACAGTTATTTTGGCCTATGTCAAGGATTTGTATGGGTGAGTCTAAATTAATACAGGACAATAACGGTATGAACTTAACTAATGACTTATGATATGTTGGCCTACTCAAGGTCATAAACGTCAGGGGCAAAAACCATATCGGGAGTTTCAAATATAAAGAAAACTTTCCAAGTTTGCACATACCTTCTAGAGTGTGGTAATTTTAGTCAGCTTTCGTCAAAATTATCACACAATGATAGTTGGATCTCAATTCTCACCGATGAGTAAGTATTATTCATTGGGGGATTTTCACTTCACAATTAGCTAACCTATTAGATATCTAGAAAGTGTTAACAAGATTACGCCTCTGCGGAAACGAGGTTATTTAATTGGATCCATGCAAAAGCATAAGGAACCTCCCTCAGAGGACTAATACTGGTTTGACTGAGCGGTTAGTGAACTTGTAAATTGTATATGATCCTGACTAGTTCTCCTTTTAGGGTTTGAAGGATAATTCGAGAAAACAGTAAGAGCCATCCTGATTAGATAAAGTGATAACCAATCTAATTTTGATAGAGTGCACGTTGAGTGTTTTTTTTTTCTTTCTCTGTGGTTACAACGATCCATGACGTACCTGTTGGAGATAATGCCCTCAGAGTCAATTATTGGATCACAGGCACGTGATTGCAATGATTGATGGAGGACTTATCCCGGTAAGACAGTCTTACTCAAGATGATAGTATGCTATCTGGTTTATCTTTATCATCGTGTACTGCTTTAGGTGACATTACTGATCACTATTGCACGTTGATAGAGCCCCTAGGATTCTTACTTGACTACCAGCAGTATGAGGGCGATCATATACGTGGGAGCTGCAGTCTATAAGCACATCCTTAAAAGGTCCCTAGTCGAGGGAGTTTCGAGACAGGGCATCGATACTCCAGAGCAGACTAGTGTATACAGTCGAGACCCCGACGAGGGGCGGTGGCCGGTCTCACAAGCCACTGGTGTCAGTTGGTTCACCTAAGATGTATACAGGTGCTCATTGGGTTATGAGTTCATCGGACAGGACTCGCCGGGAACCTGCTAGTTGGGATTATACCAGACGTCAGATAGCAGTTCCCTGGTGACATGTGTACATATTAGTTCATCGACCTGAGATCGTCATTTGTCTCGTGTGAGTTCCCACTGTACTTTGATTACTACCCTACCACGGTCAAAAGAGACGTGTAAACAGGTTTTAGTTGGGTACAGTCCCGACCCACATGGAGGCAGTGAGCGGATCTGCAGGGGTTCGTCTCTCCCGGTATTGGGGGTGAGGTCGCGCTGTGTCTAGGAGAGCCATTAAACGAAGTCCTTGGCCAAGGCAAAAGATTTACTGGTAGGTATTCCAGTAGTATCTCAGGGTGTTCTGGGCTACACTCCGACACGACTTGTACCGCTTTTGGGGGTCTGACTTTTACCAACCCCCTAGGCCCGCCATGCGATGCTCATAGCCGAACGGACCGGACTGTACGGATATTGTCACTGACAGGCTCGGTAGGGTGTCAGGATGAGTTCGCTCATCGACGTCCCTTTTGGTCAATACCTGGTAGCCCGTTACGCATAGGCTAATACCTCTGACGTGCTAGTGGTTAAATCCACAGCCAAAATATTGACGAGTCTTTAGAGTCCCCCACAGACCGTTTTCTCAAGTTTCGGGCGAAACGCTGTAGAGGCCGTATGGAGATATGGCAGGGTTTGATCAGATACGTGCGTTATTGCACGGATCATGATCGGACGGATAATATTAGCGGGCTTTAGTTTAAGCCGGATCCTAGTATTATACAGTGTAGATTTTGTCTCTTTGCATTTATATTCGGTCGGAATACAAATGCGGGCATGTATATGCAGTCGCGGGGTTTTCCTGTAATTTATTACGGGATCAGTTTTCTGAAGTTGCCAGTTTGCATTCCGTTCCGGCCAGTTTTCCTTTGTTCCTTCACGGCCGGACTTTTCCGATGGATTGGGTTATTTGCAGTTGTGCTAATTACCTTTGTGGAGGGAGTTATTTGTGAAATGTGGCTTTATGATAAGACCAGCATCATGAGATTCTTTTTCCTTCTTATCCTTTGCATTAAATGAGATGGAACTTGATTTGATGAGATGAGAAATGGTGTGACCATTTTTCTTCTTCTCATTTGCTTACCTTTTCTTCTCTTGATTATTCATTCTTTATCCCACCACCCAAAATTGTTGGGGCCGGCCACTTGAGGGGAGAGGAGAGAGAGGGTTCATTTTTGTGAGGGAAAATTCCATCATCTCATTTTTCTCTACTTGCCACAAAAATCTCCAAAGTTCATTCTTTCTTTTCTCCATCAAAAAGGCAACTTCAACCCGCAAGAGACAAAGCATTCTACATTGATCCTACAGCACCCTTGGGCACGTCGGCTCGCCAACTTCGTGCCCGAGTTGCTTCGGTCTAGAGGTGGGAGCCCGTAAAAGAACCCGGCGACGTGGTGCCCGTTCCGACGAGGAGCTGAAGACCGGAGATTCCGCGAGGAGATCGGAGTGGAGGCCGAAGACCGAAGGATACGGATCGCTCGGTATAGCATTCTACCCTTTTCTCGTATTTGCTAGGAGTAGGTTAATGGCCCGGTCCGGGATTTTAGTGCGCGGTGGTGCCGGTTTCTTAGTTTTAGAAAAGTTTCGTTTCCGCATTCCGGCGTTGGATTGATGGCCGGGGCGCCGCCGTGCACTTACACTGGTATCAGAGCCATGCCATTAACCTAGTCTAGCTTGCTCTAATGTGTTTAAAACTTCGATCGAACATTTATCCCAAAACTGCATTTTCATTGCATATGTTTCTGTCGAAATTTGTTTTGGCTCTAAAAATTTTTCAGTACATTGCAGAAACATGTGTAGGAAATTATAAGCATTCTGCAAAAATTTGGTTGGGTGATGCTTCAGTTAGACAGCAGAAACGCGGCCAAACCCTTAGTTTGTCCGCGGTTCCGCGTTGGAAGAAAGTCAACGCCGTACCAAAATTTTACAGAGGGCTTTCTACATGGAAATAGGGTTTTTGGAATATTCTTTTTGGGCCCAGATTTTCTGTGGGTGCTACAGTAGTGCTTGGGGCCCGCTTCGGTAAATTTGATCGATCGAAAATTTTTAAACATGTTAGTTCACAGTATTTACATTATATCTGCGACCGTGAATGTCATTTGATCGGTAAATCCTGTCTAACTGCTATAGCCCTTTTAGACGGATTTGCGAACGTGGCATTCACGTTGATGTTCTGTGTTGTGCTGTGATATTACGGATTGGTCGTGGGGCATAGTCCGGATGCAATGGTAGTGCAATTTTTGTTTTATATGTACATTTGATATTGCGGGGCGAGCGTCCGACATGTGGATTGCCGTCACTGCCTGTTTGTATTATTCTTTTGGGGCACGACCGGGCTGAGGTCGATGTACCCGTTGTATGTATATTTTACTTTCTGTACTAGGATTACCCCGCGGAGGGGTGCACGGATAGCCGGGTTCTAGAGGGCAATGAGCCCGTATCTCATGGCGTTGAGACGGAGGGGGCTTTACTCTAGAATTGACGGGCTATTCTCCGCACTCGTAGGGGTACAGGTTGACCCAGGAGGGGTGCCCAAGTTACCGGATTCCGTGAAGTGCTGGGTGGTCCATTCACGTTACTGAAGGGGGCTGCCTCGCTTCAGGTTTTGGCGGGTAACTTGCCGCGCCCGTAGGGTCTAGGATTTCATTGCATAGGCTATCCACACGACCAGGGGAACGTCGGGTTTCAGTAGCGGCTCTATGAAACCCGGGGATCCCAGATATCTGTATTGTTCTGTGATGCTGGTTACATTTCTGTGATGTTGCATTTTATCACGCCTTGAGCGAATATTATATATTGATATATATACTAGTAGATGTTGTATATGTTTTGCATCCGCGCTAGTCCAGTCCCCGCTCTGTCGTTAGTTAAGTAACCTAACGGGTGATGACGGGACCCAGTGGCGAATGCGGATGGCATATACGTACATCATTATTTTCGTTCTTTTGTTGGTGTGATCAATTGATGGGACTGCATTGATTCGGATCAATGCAGGCTAAACAAACCTATTTTGATATTGTTGGAACATTTTTCAAAAATATGTTATTGCAAGGGCGTTCTCTTTTGTTTTGCACAGTGGTACTCGGTTATGAATATCCAGCACCTCAGTCGACGAGGCAAGGGCCGAGATCCCTTCACCGGGAGTGACCCCTTGGACAGAAGTTTGCGTCAAGGCAATAACTTCTCTATAGCCGATTACTTTTGCTTTGCATCGTGGTAATCAGTTGGAATATCCTGCACCTCATCCTACGGGGAAAGAGCCGAGATCCCTTCACCGGGAGTGACCTCTTTAGCAAAGGTTTTCGTTACTATATTTTTATAAAGCTATCCGGTTCCTTCAACGATATCAAGTTCATCACGTTAAAGGTTTTCGCCAGAAACCATTCGTAGCCCTCCGTCGTTTCATATGAATAGTCAATAAGTATTCAAGCTGTGTTTGTTGGCCAAAGTCAAGGCACAGTGATTGGTAGCTATTGGGTATTCATATGCAGCATAGATAGATGTGTTGGTTTGGGACAGTCGTACTGCCTTGTTGGCCAAAGTCAAGGGTATGTACGGGTGGGTTCAAATTAACCTGGAGAATGACGGGTAGAACTTGACATGTGACTTATGATTTGTTGGCCAAAGTCAAGGTCATAAGAGCATGGGGCAAAAATCACATCGGGGGTTTCTAAAGAAACTGAAACTTGCCAGATATGCGCATACCTTCTGGAGTGTGATAACGTGAGTGGATTTCGTCACGTTATCATGCGATGATAGTTGGATCCCGGTTCCCACTGATGAGTTGGTTTACTCCTCGGGTGATCCCGACTAATTCTTCTTTCAGGTTTGGGGAAGAATTTGACGTTACAGTGGAAGGTTTCCTGATTAGATAAATTGATAACCATTCTGATCTAGGTTAGAGTGCACGCTGAGTGTTTCTTTTCTCTCTCTTTGGCAGCGACCATGACCCGACCCTTGACTATGACTCAGTGACCAAAATTAACCGAACCTTCTTATAAGACTGGCTTTTGGATTGTCTGAGTTGCAGACCTCATTGCCACTCCTACTTTTACCCTTTTCTCCAGGACACCCCGTATTACTACGAACGTCCACTTCCATTAGAAAAAACCATCGTATGGTTATTTACGAACTCGAAGGAATTTATTCGAGGATGGTTTCTGGTTCTGGAGAAAACGAATAGGACTATTCAGTTGTCTTTTCCTTTTACCTTCTCTCAGGTTGCAAGTGCCCCTTAGATTAGGGGATAGTACACCTATTACGCAAATTGGATAGTCTTCTTCCAAACCATAGGCAGGTGCCGACCGGTAGGGAATGAAGAAAACCAATTAGCCTAAATGGTGTACAGAAGGTATTAAGTTAAGACAAAGAAAGGGATTAGAAGGAGGGCAAAGTAAATTGCGACTGATATTCATGACCAAACCAAGTATTTCATTACCACTCCCACTTCACCTTTGTATTTCTCTAGGACACTCCGTATCACTACGAAGATCCACAGTTTATTGGATACTCCATCGCATGGTTATATACGAACTCGAAAAGAACTTGTTCCAGTTCGGGGATGGATTCTGGTTCAGGAGAAATAGGAATAAGGTTTATTCAGGTGTCTTTTATCTTCACCTTCTCTCGCATTACGAGTGCTCCTAGGATTAGGACAGTACACCCATTATGCTTATTGGATAGTCTTCTTCCAAACCATAGGCTGGTGCCGAACGGTAGGGAAGGAAGAAAACCATTTGGCCTAAAGGGGTGTGCAGAAGGTAATGACTAAAGACATATAAAGGGATTTGGAGAGATGGCAAAGAAATATACGGTTATAGTTGTGAATCTGGATAATGGAAGAGGCATTACTAGGAATACCCGGATACCCCAACGAAATATTTCAATGTTTCAGTTTCACTGTGTATTGTTAAAAGAAAACTGATTTCCCAATTAGTCCTTACTCCAGGGTATGTATTTACCAGGTTTGATTCTCACATCTGTATGGTTTTACAGATGATGAGTGGGAGTAAGTTATTGGGAATTAGGTGACCATCCTCACTATATCGGAATTCATTGTAATTGGTGATATTTGAGGAAATCGCCTGGGCTGTTTGCTGGACGGCAAATATTTGGTTTTGAATATCCGTCGTTATGCACCAATTTCAAATTGATATATCCGTATGTCTATTTTTATAGAGTGAGATATACCTTTTTGAAATTATGTCTATGACATTTACCTATATCAGTGGATGGTTAGGTAAGGAGCATTGAACAGCGGTGTAATTCTTCTTAACCAGAAGTACAGTTTTCAACCTACGACACACCGGGATTGAGTTATCAGACTCAAGGGACTTATACAGAGTATTGTATGTTGTCCAGTGTCTATTAGGACAGAGGGGTTGGTCCTCGTACCATATTCTATTTACTTGTGACTTCTCTAGTTCTTAGACATGTGTTTCGTAGAAATGCAAGGTCCAAGTTTTGAGAAGTTATAGGTATAAGAATAAAGTAGAGAACCAGGTGTTGCAAGTATCGGGATTCTTCAAGGTGATCGAAGATGTAGATACTTGTGTATGGTATTCAGTTGATAGTAATGATTAAGAGAACTTGCTTCTCTTTCAGGTTACTCATAATTGGAAGCACTCCTAAGTTGAGTAACGGTGATCGGCCTCTTTCCATTTAGTTGACATGCACTGGAGACAGCTGCATGATTTGAATCCGGTTCAATTAAATCAGTGCCTCTGTTTCTGTATTGGATATAGAACAGTTCGTATCTTGACGATGTTAAGGTACGGGGAGTTGTCCGGCTTATGCTTAAAACCAGACTCTGGATAACTCAAGGCACGTTTCTGTAGTGACTGTTTGTGGGTTGACCCGGGCTATGACGAGGGTTGATTTTCTACCATCTGGAAGATCAATAGTGATATTGTTCTTGACTCGCCACAGTTTTAAGTAAAATGGATTTTTCAGAAAACAGTAGTGGGAGTATGGTAGAACTGGAAGTGATTCCAGAACCGCAAACGATTACTGAAGATTTGATAAGAACCTAAAGATTCAATCTGGCTTAACATTCCATTGGCCACTCCGCAGATATGGTGGGTAACCTCAGGCACCCGAGAGGTACTCCGGTAGCCTCAAGGACGGTCACAGGGAGGTTCTTGTTTACCCAGACTTGCCATTGCTGTTGTTCTAGACTGTGAGACCCGGCAGGAGGATGAGTATAGCGTCGTTCTAAACTAGTTTTAGAAGTGTACGTCTATATGATTTTGCCAGAGGGTTGTTGTAGTCAGTGGGAGCAGCGGAAGCATTGGTGGACAGGAGGCTTACGTCTATTTATAGACTAAAGCAGATATAGCGGAGATAGATCATCTATTTCTGATGTGACAGTCATAGGTTTGACTTTATCGGAATAGGGGATGGATCTGTTAAGAAGGTAATAGGGTGTGATGTCCTGGTATTTGGATGACACACACAGAGTAGGAAGTGATATTCCTATACTACGATCGGTTATACTTTGGTTGTCACACAGTAGTTTCTCCACATAAGGCTTGGATATTATATCAGATATTCTGGTTACTAGATCTATAGATCTAGATTTGGGTGGTTTCCCAATCAGGGTACTTAGACCACATTCTAAGAGTTTTTAGAATGGACGACTCCTGGCACGGTAATATACCTGCAGGTGATGGAGTCACCCTCTCTAAAGGAGTCTTACAGACTAAAATGGAGAGGGATGTGCATGATTGGCAGATCACTTGCTTAGGCAATTGAGTCAATCATGAGATGTCAAGTACCACACCAGATGTTGTTTTTGCAGTAGATGCAATAAGTTGATATTAATCCAGTCCTGGAGAAACATTAGGAAGCAGCTTTAGAACATAAGTGCATGTTCTAGGGATATGATAACGACAGCCTCGTTCGGGAGACAGTTATCATTCCAGGCTTCCAAGGTGACCCGGATGACAGAGTGACTGTCAGAGTTATAGTTTTCCCTCTGACGAGGGGCAGTATTTGGACAGGTGGTCCAGGTAGATACTGAGGGAGACATGGCGCATGATACTGATTAAGTTCAGTTGACGATACAGTCTAAGAAGTTTGGATTTGGAGTTCATTTATGAACTAGGTCCCATCAGACATCCAGACACATTCTAAGACAGGTTTTGCTCATTTCGGGAGATGGCTTTCTCCGCGAACTTGAGATATAGAGAGACATAGAAAGAAACATCAGAGCGGATCCACTCACTGAGGCTATTCCTCGAACACAATAGTTTCGCAAACGAGCTTTGTGAGACTGATTAGTAGAGGAGTTGGGTGTTCGGTATCACACGGGCTATGAGTATGCGACATCGCAATAATTAGCCTTGAGTGCAAGTGAGAGATTGTTGGAGATAGTGCCCTCAGAGTCAATTATTGGATCACAGGCACGTGATTGCAATGATTGATGGAGGACCTATCCCGGTAAGACAGTCTTACTCAAGATGATAGTATGCTATCTGGTTTATCTTTATCATCGTGTACTGCTTTAGGTGACATTACTGATCACTATTGCACGTGGATAGAGCCCCTAGGATTCTTGCTTGACTACCAGCAGTATGAGGGCGATCATATACGTGGGAGCTGCAGTCTATAAGCACATCCTTAAAAGGTCCCTAGTCGAGAGAGTTTCGAGACAGGGCATCGATACTCCAGAGTAGACTAGTGTATACAGTCGAGACCCCGACGAGGGGCGGTGGCCGGTCTCACAAGCCACTGGTGTCAGTTGGTTCACCTAAGATGTATACAGGTGCTCATTGGGTTATGAGTACACCAGACAGGACTCGCCGGGAACCTGCTAGTTGGGATTATACCAGACGTCAGATAGAAGTTCCCTGGTGACATGTGTACAGGTTAGTTCATCGACCTGAGATTGTCATTTGTCTCGTGTGAGTTCCCACTGTACTTTGATTACTACCCTACCACACTCAAAGGGGACGTGCAAACAGGTTTTAGTTGGGTACAGTCCCGAGCTACATGGAGGCAGTGAGCGGATCTGCAGGGGTTCGTCTCTCCCGGTATTGGGGGTGAGGTCGCGCTGTGTCTAGGAGAGCCATTACACGAAGTCCTTGGCCAAGGCAGGAGATTTACTGGTAGGTATTCCAGTAGTATCTCAGGGTGTTCTGGGCTACACTCCGACATGACTTGTACCGCTTTTGGGGGTCTGACTTTTACCAACCCCCTAGGCCGCCATGCGATCTCATAGACGAACGGACCAGACTGTACGGATATTGTCACTGACAGGCTCAGTACGGTGTCAGGATGAGTTCGCTCATCGACATCCCTTTTGGTCAATACCTGGTAGCCCGTTACGTATAGGCTAATACCTCTGACGTGCTAGTGGTTAAATCCACAGCCAAAGTATTGACGAGTCTTTAGAGTCCCCCACAGACCGTTTTCTCAAGTTTCGGGCGAAACGCTGTAGAGGCTGTATGGAGATATAGCAGGGTTCGATCAGATACGTGCGGTATTGCACGGATCATGATCGGACGGATAATACTAGCGGGCTTTGGTTTAAGCCGGATCCTAGTATTATACAGTGTAGATTTTGCCTCTTTGCATTTGTATTCGGTCGGAATACAAATGCGGGCATGTATATGCAGTCACGGGGTTTTCCTGTAATTTATTACGGGATCAGTTTTCTGAAGTTGCCAGTTTGCATTCCGTTCCGGTCAGTTTTCCTTTGTTCCTTCACGGCCGGACTTTTCCGATGGAGGGGGTTATTTGCAGTTGTGCAAATTACCTTTGTGGAGGGAGTTATTTGTGAAATGTGGCTTTATGATAAGACTTGCATCATGAGATTCTTTTTCCTTCTTATCCTTTGCATTAAATGAGATGGAACTTTGATTTGATGAGATGAGAAATGGTGTGACCATTTTTCTTCTTCTTATTTGCTTACCTTTTCTTCTCTTGATTATTCATTCTTTATCCCACCACCCAAAATTGTTGGGGCCGGCCACTTGAGGGGAGAGGAGAGAGAGGGTTCATTTTTGTGAGGGAAAATTCCATCATCTCATTTTTCTCTACTTGCCACAAAAATCTCCAAAGTTCATTTTTTCTCTTCTCCATCAAAAAGGCAACTTCAACCCGCAAGAGACAAAGCATTCTACATTGATCCTATAGCACCCTTGGGCACGTCGGCTCGCCAACTTCGTGCCCGAGTTGCCTCTGTCTAGAGGCGGGAGCCCGTAAAAGAACTCGGCGACGTGGTTCCCGTTCCGACGAGGAGCTGAAGACTGGAGATTCCGCGAGGAGATCGGAGTGGAGGCCGAAGACCGAAGGACACGGATCGCTCGGTATAGCATTCTACCCCTTTCTCGTATTTGCTAAGAGTAGGTTAATGGCCCGGTCTGAGATTTTAGTGCGCGGTGGTGCCGGTTTCTTAGTTTAGAAAAAAATCGTTTCCGCATTCCGGCGTCGGATTGACGGCCGGGGCGCCGCCGTGCACTTACAGTACCTTAAAATAAAACTGATTAACTAAGTTAACCGAACCTTCTTACACACTTTGGTTTTGGATTGTCATGATTCATGATAAAGTCACATATTTCCCTGCTACTCCTACTTTCCCTTTGCTTTTCTCCAGAACACTCCGTTTTACTACGATATTCCATATTTCTTGGAACGACCATCATATAGTTACATACGAACTCGAAGAAATTATTTCAGTTGAGGATAGCCATTGGTTCTGAAGAAATTGAATATGATTATTCGGTTGTCTCTTCCCTTTACCTTTTCTCAGATTGCGAGAGCTCCTTTTATTAGAAGAATACACCTATTAAGCTTATT
Source organism: Agapanthus africanus (assembly GCA_030015575.1). Lineage (NCBI taxonomy): Eukaryota > Viridiplantae > Streptophyta > Magnoliopsida > Asparagales > Amaryllidaceae > Agapanthus > Agapanthus africanus. The sequence goes on from CM057342.1 coordinate 222,902,501, forward strand.
GGATAGTCTTCTTCCAAACCTTAGACTGGTGGCGAAAGTTAGAGAAGAAAGAAAACCAATTAGCCGAAGTATGGTGTACAGAAGGTAAGATGGAGAGAAATATAAAGGGGTTGAAGTGAGGGCAAAGGAAATTACAACTAGTGTCATGAATCTGGATATTGGAGAAGACATTACTAGGAATACCCCGCCACCTCCTAGAAACATTTTCATGTTTCAGTTTTTCTGTAGTTGTTACTGAAAACTATTTTCCCAATTAATTCTGATTTCAAGGTATGTATTTGCTGGATATGTATGCCCTAGAGGCCTGTATTGTATATGATGCTAGGGATATGTATATACAGGACAATCCTACTCAGTTGTAAATAGTATATTATTTGAGATGAGTCTGTCTTAATATGTGTATTTCTTACTCTTGTTGCTTTATATTGCTTACACATATTGATAAAGACTCGATACAGTAGTATACTATTATAACTTGACTTTATCTTAACATGTGCATATGTTATACTCGATATCATATATGACTGATACATGTTGATAAAGACCGTAGGATTTCGCTTGAATACCAGCGTTATGATGGCGATCGTACTTATAGGAGCTGGGTAGTCCATAAGCACATCCTTAAAGGTCCCAAGTCGCAGGAGTATCGAGACCGGGCATCGATATTCCAGAGTAGACTTGTATATACGTTTTTAGACCCCGAGGAGGGGCGGTGGTCAGTCCCATAGCCATTGGTGTGATCACCTAAGATTGTATACAGGTGCTCACTGGGGGTAAGTACACTGGACGGACTCACCGAGAATCTCTAGATAGTATTATACCTATCGTCAGATAGCGGTTCTCAAGTGACATAAGTACATGTTAGTCTTTAGACCTGAGATCATCATTTGTCTCGTGTGAGTTTCCACTGTGCTTTGATCACTACCCTACTACGACTCTACTGAGTCGTGCAAATAGGTTTGGTTGGGTACAGTCCCAAGCCACATGGAGGCAATGAGTGATTGTCAGGGATTCGTCTCTCTCGATATTGGGAGTCGATATCATACTGTGTCCGGTTGGCTAGAACCATAAGACCTTGGTTAAGGCAGTTGAGATTTACTAATGGTTAGATTAGTGGTTTCTCGAATTGGCTCTGAGCCACATCGACACGACTTATCGGGTCAGTAGAGGGTCTGACGTTTACCATCCCCTAGACCCAGTATGCGATACTCTTAGACGAAGATACCATAATGTATGAAGATTGTCATGGATAGGCTCAGTAGGGGTCCGGATGAGCTTGCTTGTCGGCCTTTTTTTCGACGGGTACTTAAATAGCCGTTACGTACAGGTAGTGCCACTGACGTGCTTGTGGTTAAACCCACTGCCAGTATATTGTCGATTCCTTAGAGTCCCACACATGGGTTTCTCTGGTTCGGGCGATATGATGTGATGGCTGTATATTTATACGTGCAGGGTTCCGATCGAATGATAATACTAGCCGGCTTAAGATTAAGCCGTATTATTAAATCGTGTATTGATTTAATAATTTACATATACATATTTCGATATTTATATTCTAGTGTTATCCGGGTTTTCTATCGGACGATTAATGATATTAGCGGGCTTAGGATTAAGCCGGTTTTCTTCATATGAGGTGGAAAATGAGGTGGAAAGGGGTAAGATGGCATGAAGCATGGCTTTAGTATTTATTGTGAATACTATTGAAGTATGGTTGGATTTTTAATGGAAGAAAAATGCTTCATATCTTCAAGACTTAGCCATTTTCTTCATATGCTTCTTGACTTGTGATTCTCTCTCCTCTTCTAGAGTTCATTCTCTCCTTCAACCCTTACCTTTCTCATGTGTTGGGACCCAAAGAGATTTGAGATAGAAAATTACTACTAAACATCTCTACATCTTCTAAGCAAACTAGATTATCAAACAAGTTTGCTTAGTTTGTTTCTTTTTGAAATAAGAGCTTGAATCAAGAACCTTCAGGTGGATCATCTAGGACCGAGGAGGCCGGCCATCAAGGTTGATCTGAGAGACCACAAGGAGTTTAAGAAGAGGAGTAAAGACCCGAAGGACACGTGTCTATTGGTATAACCATCTTATCACAGTAGCAAGATCTCTTTAGCTTGCTAATTTTAATATTTGGTAAGATTCTAAGATTTGTTTTCTAGTGCCACTTTTTTAAAAGTCGAAGTTTTTCATTCCAAAACGACCGTGGTCGGCGGCCAGGGTGCTAGGAATCTCAACATGGTATCAGAGCCATCCAAACATTAAAAACTAGTTGCACACGATGCATTAGTTTCAGAGCCGAAAAATTCCGATTTTCAAAACCCGGTTTCTGTTCGAAAATTTTTTGGTCTCTAAAAAATTTTTAAACAAGTGTAGAGGCTTGTTTTTGATATGATAGTGACACAATGAAAACGAGGCAAATTCACCATGGAAAAGTGTCACGACCCGAAATTGGCACGTGACGGCTCTAATACTACGCAACGTCTACAGGCGTAACGCAGTAAAAGAAAGCCAAAACCCAGAAATCTAAACCATTAAAAGACAAGAAAAGATAAGAAATATTGTTTAAACTTTTGAAAATCTCAAGTATAAATTCTGTAAGTCCAATTTACTTTCTTGAAAATTTCGGCCGCACCTCCTTTGTAAAAACCAACCCCAAAATGGGTACAACATAAATATAAAGTAAAGCATCCCCAACGGGAGCAAATCCACGCCAAAAGGCGGAAAACAACCACCACAACAAATATACGACGCCGTAGTGAAGAAATAAAAGACGATAGAAAGGAAACTGTATAAAAGACAACCAAGTCATAAAATAATACAATATCGTCCTCACCAAGTCTCTAAATCAACAAGAAAATAGTAGATGGAGAGTACAAGGATACAACGAATATACAATACAAAAACGAATAACCATAAAACCCACCTAAGCAAACTGCACACTATGAGCTGATGCGGTATCCGTAGCAAAAGATGATAAGATAGATGAATAGCCTGCCTCGACTACTCTGGGAACAATCCTGCAAAACAACTGTGGCACAACGGGAGTGAGTTGCCAACTCGTGAATAGTAAATAACATATGCAGCTAATCGCAAGTATGCACGTACAGCCTGAATCTAACATATGCAATTAATAGAAATAAAAGGTCATATGAATGCAATAATCATGAAAGTACACTAACGGTTACTACAATTTCATGAAGCAATAATATGACAATCGGTATGCAATAATCATGCAATAATGATATGAAAATGTATATATGCAATAGTCATGAAAGGTACACTAGCAGGTACAACTAACACATGAAGCAATGCATATAAATGAAGTATGTAAATGCAATATTCATGAAAGGTATACTAACAGGTACTACTAATACATGAAATGGTGCATAAACAATAAATGTGGAGTATGGAATGAAACATATCATTTCCACGGAATCCTGACATCGTGGTAGGATCAAAATCTATCAAGTCAATCCAAATCCCAATTTCTCAAATCAGCCCCCAAATTGGCTCTCATATCATATAAGTCTCACAAATCCTTAATGTACAATATCAAATAAATCTCATATATCCTGAATGTATAAAGTCAAGTGAATCTCATATATCCTTTATGTACAATATCAAGTAATTTCAAATGTTCTAAATCCAATATCAAGTGAATCTCTTATATTTTAGGTATATTTGCATGAATAATTAAGATGTGAATTTATACGTATACATATATATTAGCGTCCTATTCCACTAATATATATGTATATGCATATATAACAGCGTCCCATTCCACTGTTATATATACTTAGGAGTAAAATATCATGAAAACCAAGTGTCAAGTATCGACACAAAATAGTGATTTATTAGGTGCTGTCACCAAGACTGGTACCATGATAGGTACGTATCATACGCTATACCGAAAGCTCCAGTGCCTAGCTCTGACCCTCGCCTCTCGACGTATCCATACGCACATGACTCCCGTCGGTATCCCCATGATAACCGCCGAGTTATTGGTAATGTCACCGGAGTGTATGGTTCCCCTGCCAGGCTCAATTGGCAAGGTCCATCAATCGTCTAGCTCCGGGGTACCTCCGGGCCCCACCATGTACCCTCATACGGCCCCCGACTCCTCGCATGGGGTATATATATCAGAACCGATAAATCTCAAGGTGGATGCTGAAATATCATATCAAGAGAAGCCGGGTTTTTCAAATAATGCATAATTTCATGAACTACCACGGTCCCCAAATCCAGAAAACATCATGAAAAATCCATATCTCAATGCGAAAATCTATGAATATAATATATGCAACATAAAACTGAAATGTAAGCATATAAGGAAAAGCCGCTAATTAACTGCAACAAGTTAATATAAAATATCATGCGGTTCCTATTTTCTCCAATTCTAAATAACATCAAGTAAAGGTAAATATGTAGCTATAACTGATATATGCGTAAACATAAAGCTATAGCAAGATATAGATATCTACCTATCAGAAATGATGTAATATACCCCTCGGGTATAAGTGAAGTATGTATGCAAAGTATATATGTAGCTATGTTATTATGTGTGTATGTACCTATCACTAATGGTACAATACCCTATAGGTATACAGGTAACTAGCATGTAAATATGTCAAGGCATATGTGTAAGCATATGAGTATACAGGTATGCTATAAGTCATATGC